>JAQSVV010000033.1:0-1200000 GCA_036375495.1 Agrotis segetum
CTGGATTGGTGAATAAAACACTGGTGAAGCTGGTACTTGAAGAGCTTTATTCTTCTTTCATGTTTCTTCTAGGTTTTCTTTCTTGCTGCTGCTGCCCGCCGACTGTGTCGATCGCCCGGACCCACCCGTCTTTTATACAATTTTTCGCTAAAAAATGTAAGGCCTCTGATTGGTTGACCAATCAGAGCGCACGAATTTTATCCAATTAGAAAAAGGGCGGATTCGACGCAGTTAGCTTAAGTACAGCGAAACGTTACCGTAACGAGAGCCGCGTGACATTTTCCGCGTATTTTACAAGTTTTTTCTATACTAACATATAACAAACTATATATTTCCTTAATCTATAAACTTATTTCTATTGGGGAAAAATAAATTCAACACAAAAAACCATAATTTAATATTTTCGACCTACGTACTAAGTACTTCGTAAAACTATTAAAAAACTATCAAATACTAAGGAATAAAACATTCTAATAAAACTTACAAACTAATTCTTACAAGATATAACTAGATTCTATTACAAAAACAAAGTTCTAATAAGGAAAAGATTCACTTATTCTAATAAACACTATCTTATAAGATTATAACTATTATCACTGTCTTATCAGTTTGTTTGCACTATTCACATAAACACTTTACTATTTACACAACGATAGTTCATTCGTCCCGCACATCACTCCCGCCGTGCGACTGAGTCGCATCTCGTTCCGGTGCGGGCACGTCGTCCGTAGGCAGGGGCAGGATCACCAGCTTCCTCACTGGCCGGCGCAGGACACCTCCCTTGGTCTGCAGGTCCACCGTCCGCACGATGTTGTCGGGCCCAGGATACACCGCGATGACTCGTCCTCGTATCCACACGTTGCGAGGCAGGTTCGGGTCGACGATCTGCACGAGGTCATTCACCTTGACTTGTTGACCTCGGCCGTTGGGCTCCCGCCGGTGTTGGAGTTCGGGTAGGTACTCCTTTACCCAGCGGAGCCAGAAGACGTCAGCGAGCCTCTGTGCAGCTCGCCAGCTGGACCTGGAGATGGCGTCTTGCTCGGTGAATGTGCCTGGCTGCGGCACTCGCCCCGGACCCCCCAGTAGGAAGTGATTGGGAGTCAGGGCCTCGGGATCTTCTGCACTGACGGAGACGTGGGTCAGCGGGCGACTGTTGACGGTGTACTCTACTTCAGCTAGTAGAGTGGCGAGGACTTCTTCGGTGGGGTGGCGCTCGTGCAGTGTGGCTGCAAGCGCTGTCTTGACTGAGCGTACCATACGCTCCCAGGCGCCTCCCATGAACGGTGCTCCAGGCGGTATGTAGCGCCAGGAGATGGTCCTCTTTGCAGCTTCTTCCGCCGTCGCCGCGTCGATCGATTGTCGTAGTTCCTTGTCGGCAGCCTTTAGGTTGGTGCCGTTGTCCGACCAAATTTCAGCCGGGCAGCCTCGTCGTGCGATCATGCGTCTGACCGCCATCACCGCTGAGTCTGCGCTGAGCGAGCCGGCGACCTCTAAATGGATGGCTCGCGTCGTGAGACACGTGAAGATGGCCACGTATCTTTTCTGTTTGGTGCGTCCGACGGTCACGGAGAGAGGCCCGAAATAGTCGACCCCAGTGAAGGTGAAGGGTCGCTTGTGATGTGCTAATCGGCATGCTGGCAGGTCCCCGGTTCGTGGGTATGGTGGCGTTAGTGTTTTCACGCGGCAGAAGAGACACCGTCGAAGGACTGCGCGCACAATGGGGCGCAGTCTTAGTACCCAGTACTGTTGGCGACACTCGTTTATTGTTGCCTCGACGTCGGCATGATGCAGCTGCCTGTGAACTGCCAGTATCCACAGCTTCACCGTCGGATGATTCCCGTCGACGACCAGTGGGCTCTTGACCTTCTCTTCAATATCTTTGGCTGCTCGGATACGGCTCCGAAGTCGAAGTGAGCCGTTTACGGATTCGATGTTGAGTTGGTGAAGACGGCTCTCTTTTTCGACCGGCTTCCCGCTGTTCAATCGTTCTATCTCTGCTGTGAAGGCCTCTTGTTGTGAAGACTGCATCAGGAGCTCTTCAGCTTTTTTGAGGAGCTCGGCCGTGACTGGGAACAGATTGTTCGTAACTATCTTCTTTGGCGTCGGTACCTGCTGTTTCACTGTCTTGGGCTTGGTCTTCCGCCATGTGGGATCCGCTTCTTTATTCTTTTTTGTCCGTCGGTAATTGACCTTGTGCGTAGCGGTCCTACAGAGTTCGATAAATTGTAGGACACGTGCTGTCGTGTACCGGAGGCGGTCCCAATTGGAAAACTTCGTCGGATCAGGCAGGCCCTCTGCAAGCTTCAGTCTCGGTTTGTCGGTTATGTGATGCGTCTTCTCCTCTTCGGAGGGTTCATCTTCTGTGGTCTTCACAGGTTCTGTTGGCCAGGAGTCCTCTGTTAAGTACAGGAAATCCGGCCCCTTGTACCACCGATGATCTTTGTTGAAGGCTGTCGGTACGTCTCTTGTTGCGTCGTCGGCGACGTTTTGTTTCGTGGGGACCCAGCGCCAGTCGTTGACTTTTGAACTCTCTTCTATTGCTGCCAAGCGATGAGCTACATACGGTTTGTAAGACTGTGACCCGGTCCTTATCCAAGTGAGTACTGTCCTGCTATCGGTCCAGAACACTCTTCTGTTAGGCTTCCTCTCGTGCTCTTCGATTACTGCGTCTGAGAGTCTGGTTCCCATTACTGCTGCTTGTAATTCCAATCTTGGTATACTAGTCAGCTTGAGCGGCGCAACCTTTGCCTTGGCCATTATTAACGACACTCCTACTTCGCCGTCCGGTGTCACTGCTCTCCAAAATAGCACCGCAGAGTAGGCCGACTCGCTGGCGTCGCTGAAGATGTGAAGTTCGAGGGAGGCGGCGTCGCTGTAGTGTAGATACTGTCGCGGGATTGCTATATCGTGGAGGCCTTTCAAATCTCCTATCCACGACTCCCACTGCTCCGCCAGATCTTCGTCGATGCGGTCGTCCCAACCCGTTCCTCGGCGCCACACTTCTTGGAGTATCTGTTTCGCCCTGATGGTGACAGGCGAGGCGAATCCCAATGGGTCGAAGAGTGACATCACTATGCGCAGGGCTTCTCTCTTTGTCGGTTGCTTGCCTTCGATGAGTGTTGCAGGTATTCTTGTCATGTTGAGGTTGAACGTCAGCTCGTCTGAGTTCATCTTCCATATGACGCCCAGTACTCGTTCGGTTTGCTCTTCACTTTTGTATAGTTCTAAGTCTTCGCTTCGATTTTCTTCTCCTAGTGCTTCTAGGAGTGACGCTGAGTTCGATTTCCACTGTTTCAATTCGAAGCTGGCCTTCTTATGTACTTCACGTACACTTGTTGTCACTTTGACTGCCTCTTCTATGTTTCTGAAGCTGTCGAGGTAGTCATCCACGTAGTGCTTGTTTACGATGGTAACTGCGGCTTCCGGATGAGTGTCTTCATGTTGTTTGGCATTCAGGTTCTTTATGTATATTGCTGTAGACGGTGAACTCGATGCCCCGAATATTAACGATGTCATCCTATACTCCTCCGGAGGTCGGTCGTCGCGGCGATCTCCGCGCCACAAGTACCGCAGTGCGTCTCTATCTTCTGGGTGAAGCTTGACCTGCATGAACATCTCCTTTATGTCCGCCGTGACCCCGATGCAATGTTGACGGAAGCGCATGACGACACCCGGCAGCGATTGAAGCAGATCCGGACCTTTGAGGAGCATACCGTTGAGAGCTACTCCTCTGGTCTTGGCGGCGGCGTCATGCACTACACGCAGCTTGTCCGGCTTCATGGGGTTGATGACCGCGAAGTGAGGCAGGTACCACGTTTTCTCAGGAGTTTTCTGCGGCGGCGCGGGCTCGGCGTAACCCTTTTCTATAAGAGCTTCCATTTGTTCGACGTACTTCTTCTTGAGGGCTGGGTCGCGATCAATCTTCTTTTCAATGTTGAAGAGCCTCTTCAGTGAGTTTTCATAGTTGTTTGGGAACTTGACGTCTTCTTTCTTCCAGAGGAGGCCGGTCTGGTATCTTGTTTCGCTGATCTTCTCAGTCTTCTGTTCGAGTATTCGAAGTGCCTTCTCTTCTGGGTCGGTTTTCGGTCTCTTCGGGTTGATGCAGAGGGCGTCCATCTCGAAGTATCTCTTCACCATGTCCTCGAGGTCATCTTCTGTTTCCTTCATGTGTGACACGAAGTCGATCTTCTGACCGAAGGAGTTCGTTTGGCTTCCGTGGAGTACCCATCCGAGCGGCGTGAGAGATGCCACTGGATGGTTCTTGTCCCCTTTTCTTGTTTCTTCAGTCAGCAGGAGATGCCAATTATCTTGACCGATGAGGATGCGTGGCTTCGCATTGGAGTATGTGAGATGTCCCTTGATGTCCGATAAGTGTGGACATCCTTCCACTAAGTCGCGTGGAACCCGTTGAGATGAGACTCGTAAGTTCTTCACTGTTCTTGCTTGTATTTGCTCTTCATGTTCGTTGACCCCTTTCAACCCGATGGTCACTCTTCTTGATGCCGATTCCGCAGTCTTCAACTCGTTGATGGTTTCTATCTTCAGTGGATCTACGGGTCCTGTAGCTCCGATGCTCGCAGCGACGTCGTCGTCGACGAGTGTGACCGTTGATCCGTCGTCCATCAATGCGAATGTGTTGATTGTTCCCTTTGGTCCCTTCACTTGGACCGGCAGAATCTTCAGATAGGATTGCTTCTTAACTGTCCATGTCGAATTGATGACTTCTGTTTTGTCTTCATTTTCTTTCTTCTCTGTCTTCTCAGCCTGTTCTGTTTTCTTTTCGTAGTGAAGCAGCTTGTGGTGCGTGTACTTGCACCCGTTGACACCACATGGCTTCGTTCGACAACTGTGAGTCTTGCTCCTATAACGTAGGCATCTGAAGCAGAGGCGTTTCGACTTTGCAGCATCCCATCTTGAATTGGCTTCCATCTTCTTAAATGTGTCACACTCTGTTGGGTTGGTGTGACTTGTCTCATCGCACACGAAGCACTTCGATGTGTTGCTCTTCTCTGTGACGTTGGTGACCCGCTGAGTCTTCTTTGGAGGTGCGGATGTCGATGGTGCTGCCACCTGTTCAGGCAGAGCGTAGGGTCCGCACAGTTCTGCTTCCCTCTTGAAGAATCTCTCCAACTTGATGAGGCAGGGATCTTCTTTAGGTTGCATCGATGAGAAGTCGTAGTAGCGGTACCGGAGCGTCGGTGTCAGCTTGTCCACCAATGTCTTCGCAAGTTCGGGGTTGTACATATAGTTGAAACAACCCAATGTTTTCAATGTTGCTACGACGTTGGAGATCTTCGTGGCGAATATACAGATGTCTCTCGGCGACTCGGTGAGACGTGGTAGACCTCGAAGCGTTTCCATTTCTATCATTGCGATTGACTCTGGTCTTCCAAATCTTGACTCCAAAGTCTTCATAACTTCTGAAGGGTGTGCATTGGTTATGAGTAACCCTTCGACTGCTTCTCTGGCCTTCCCTTTCAAATTTCTTCTTAATCTGTTGATATTCTCGACGGCGCTGAACGTTGGTTCAGACTCGTAGTAGGCGGCGCGGAAGGGTAGCCACTCCTGGTGCGACCCACTGAAGAAAGGTAGCTCGATGAATTTGGGTCGCTGGGCGGCGCTGACAGCCCGAGTGATGGCTTCAGCTAGGAGGGCGAGGTCCCCTTGACCTCCCGCCGGTGTTCGATGAACCTCTTCTTGCTTCGGTGGTTCTTCGTGGACGATCGTCGGCTCTGGTGGCGGGCGGTGAGGCTCGTTGGCGATGGCTAGGACGGGGCGAGTCACCTGGTTCTCCAACCAGTTGTCCACACGGGCGTTGACTTCTGAGTAGAGGGAGACTTCATCTTCGACTCCTTCTTCCTCTTCTTCATCTTCTCTATCGGTGTCTTCAGTTTCTAGCGCGGCCAGGCGGGCAGCAGCTAATTCAACCTGAAGGCGGAGCAAATCTTCTTTTGCTTTAGCGATCTTCTGTATCTTCGTCTTGCTATAAGTCGATCCCCCCCCTCCCCCCTTCTTGCTGGGGGGGCGGAGGGTCTGTGTGCCGGTTGGTTTCGACGTACCGGCGGCGATATTCTTGACAACTCGTTGCTTCACAGTCGAGGCGTCAGTATCACGGCGAATTTCTTTCGATGGGACAGCGGCGGGCGGCGGCTTCATCAGCTGTTTCGATTTCGCACCCGCGGTGAGCGTCGTCGCGGCGGAGGGGGTTACGGAAGGTGCGACGGCGCCGGCGGGGTGCGAGGCGGGGGGCGCGGTAGCGGCCGAGGGGCGGGGCACGGTGGCTGCCGGCGCGGGGGGGGCGCTGGCGGCTGATGCGGATGCAGCGGTCGAGGCGGTGGCGGCGGAGGTCACGGTGGTGGGATCAGTCGCCGCGGAGGTAGAGGTCTGTTGGGAACTCTCCGTGGCAGTCGTCCCCGATTGGGTCGATTCTGATGTAACTTCCGTACTGGTACCGGTCGCAGAGGTCTCTGGAGTGGCCTCGGACGATGACGGCTTCTGTTCACTCGACGGCTTGCGGCCCCTTCCCTCGGAGCGCGTAACGGGCATGATGTCAGCTGATTCTTCAAGGTCGACGACACGTAGATAGACACGAACACGGAGTACGTTCTTCAAGTAATTTTCACTGTAGCACTATCTTCTATCTTCAAACTGAAGTACTATCTTCTATCTTCAAACTGAAGCACTATCTTCTATCTTCACGCAGAATTCTTCACGTATCCGGACTCGACAGGACCATAAATGTACCGGACGGCACATTCGATTCGCTGGATTGGTGAATAAAACACTGGTGAAGCTGGTACTTGAAGAGCTTTATTCTTCTTTCATGTTTCTTCTAGGTTTTCTTTCTTGCTGCTGCTGCCCGCCGACTGTGTCGATCGCCCGGACCCACCCGTCTTTTATACAATTTTTCGCTAAAAAATGTAAGGCCTCTGATTGGTTGACCAATCAGAGCGCACGAATTTTATCCAATTAGAAAAAGGGCGGATTCGACGCAGTTAGCTTAAGTACAGCGAAACGTTACCGTAACGAGAGCCGCGTGACATTTTCCGCGTATTTTACAAGTTTTTTCTATACTAACATATAACAAACTATATATTTCCTTAATCTATAAACTTATTTCTATTGGGGAAAAATAAATTCAACACAAAAAACCATAATTTAATATTTTCGACCTACGTACTAAGTACTTCGTAAAACTATTAAAAAACTATCAAATACTAAGGAATAAAACATTCTAATAAAACATACAAACTAATTCTTACAAGATATAACTAGATTCTATTACAAAAACAAAGTTCTAATAAGGAAAAGATTCACTTATTCTAATAAACACTATCTTATAAGATTATAACTATTATCACTGTCTTATCAGTTTGTTTGCACTATTCACATAAACACTTTACTATTTACACAACGATAGTTCATTCGTCCCGCACAATTTCTGTCAGTCTAACACTACAATTTAGATCAGTATTTGAAGGAAACCTAATTATAAGGCTTCATCAATGTCTAGAGCTGCCTTGGAACCACTTCCTCAAAGCATCGGAAATGCTAGAATATCTTGAATTTCCTGATAGTTAAATGATGATAATTTACGCAATAAAGGTAATTCTTGCATTTCTACAATCTCAAGAATGCAGTGCGTTTTGCCTTGTGTTAATTCTGTAATCGAGTTTGCACTTGGTTCGTTACTTTATGTATGTTGATCATTTTATTTTTCAATTTAAGGTTGTATTTATAGGGGATTTTCGTTTCGGTTGTCAATAGTGATAAATCCGTCTGGTAATTCTCTAGCTCTTCGATTTCATTATGAATCTTTTCCCGTAGTCTTTCTTTAACAGACGTGGTTTGTCTGCAAATATAGTAATGAAAACTGCATGTTCATCAGAAGTTGTTTCCTTGCTTTTTGTCTTATCTGCCTATAATGTCGGTTCATCATCTTTATTGGATATTATAACATCTCGTACTGGACTTATTTTTGTATTGTTTTCAGGGCTTTTTTTGAAACTACATGCTTTGCGTACGCGTGTTGACATTATTATTTACAGAAGGTAACCATAATAGAGTAGCCTAATACAAACGCAGACGGAAATTAAACTTAAGTTATTAGTTTAACGGTCACTTATTCGAAACTATAATAATTATCTCATAATTCATTACGTGCTATTAATTCAACAGCCTTATGTTTTATTGCTGTGCTAGTCTCAATTAGGGCAATAAGCCGTAATGTATAATTGACGTTTAAATAAGGTCTTGATTGATGATTTCATGAAAAAGCAATGTTTTATAGATGGCCTGGTTAAGCTTTTATTTTGTGGTCAACACTAAATATGTCTAAACAACTACTGATTATAATAATGCGTGAATTCGTACAAATATAGCAAATCTACCGCTACAAGTGATGATACATCAACGCGGGAGGTGCTTCAAACGAAGCACATGCTCATAGTCTCTTGACCTGCCAACCGTAACCAAACACTTCACAATCATATACCTTAACATGGATAAAAATAAGGTTGAAAATCTTTCAACGACGTATCAGATAGTACTTCAGCATAATCAGCTCTTGTCTTTGTACAGGACATCTGTTAATTAAACTCTTTATTGCTTTTTGCGAGTGATCTGACGATCTATTATAACTATAAGTGATTGTTATTAGAGCTTCGAATGTAGCATTTATTATACATAGTGCTAAGTTGTCTTTAATTATGTCTGGACGTGATGCGACGGTTGGCAATATGGCGCCATGTCTTTCAATCCATCCAATCGGCAAAATTGATCTAATCCGTTAATTTGATCAATCAAAACTCTTAAAGTATCATCTATAATTACTAATGTGTCGTGCTACTCGTACAAGTATGTTCAAAGTCAGCAATTTCAGAGACAATAAATATTATGTTCTTTGCCCTTATGGTCTCAATGCAACTAAACGATAGGAGTAAGTTCTCGATACGGAGTGTTACTTGGGTCAAAGTTCACAATGCATAGAGTCATGAATTGCCCTTGGCTGCGAGATTAAGGTCAGCTCGTTAGTTCGTTTGATTTAGATTGTCTTAAATCATGCAAGGGCTCAACTACTGTTACTCTTGTAACTTGTATTTACAAAAGTTTCTTTTCCTTTTCCGATTTCTGTTGTATGAAAGTTAACAGCTTTGTCATCATCATTTCGCGAATGTTGTCCAAAACTGTTTCGAAAGCGTTACATTACAATCCACGTCAGCCTCATTGACTTCAATATTCGTAACTTTGACACGTCCATTCATCATGTCCGTAAAAGTTGTCACAAACGCATGTACTGCTGAATTCGTCGAACAAACCATGTCGTCCATATGTGCCACCTTATATGGCCATGTTTTAGCCGCCATATGCCATGCCGTGTGCTGTGCCCGCCACGACTGGTCATTACACATGGTGCATTGATTAACTGTAAACGGCTTTAGAGCGCAATCAACGATCGCATTGAAAGCAAAGCGCCATTTTTTGTTGGTTCTCAGCTTGATATTGATACCGCGCTTTAAATCGTGTTGTGGCATTCTTTTCGTCAATGATACGGTTAATGCTTAATTAAGTCTTGCAGTATTTTGTTACAGTTTTGAACTTTGTGTTTTTGGTTTTGCTCCATAATAAGGACAACAGTCACGTAAAGCCTCTGAATTATGATCATTGCATTACAGATAACAATCTAGTCAGTTCTCGCCCTTTATGCCTTTTTACCATATTTGAATTTTACTGCCAGATTTATGTTTTAATCAAACGAATTTTACTTTCCGAATAAGGTAAAGTTTCCAACATGTAATTGTATATAATAAAATATGAACAATACGAGAGTTTCGCGCAGAATCAGCAACTTGCGTAACCATGTAATGCCTTACATGGCATAAGTCGGGCCGGTATAGGACCTTCAAGAAGTGGGTCGCCGTTAATGCCATCTGGTCAGACAGGACAGGGCGCGATGCAACCACGCTGTGGTGTAATACCACCGTAACGGTACCAGCATGCCTCGTGTGAGAGAACTAAGGGCTAATTAACATTCTGACGGTATGCCATTCCGGTTTTCATCCTTTTGCGATTCTTTAATTTACTCATGTTGGCATGTATTTTATGTAGGTTTAAGCTGTCGTGAACTTTTATTCCGTAATGCGGTGCATATTCCAAATTGTATTAATATGTAGGCGTCCTTGTGAAGGTTCAAGCGTTGCTTTATCTGAAGTTGTTGTTTCCAACGAGGGCGTCGTTGGGAGAACAGATTGTGTTAATCATTCACGGTTTATTTACCGCTTGAGGCTTTTTTTTTTTTTTTTTTTTTAACGTGGTAAAATCATCAAATGAGTCCTCCCACCCCGGGCAGGGCGGGAGGGACTGTCAGACTTGTACTGACTAAAATCCACGGTGTCCTTCAGTAGCCCTTTATGTACCGGGGTCACGGTGAGGAAATAATCCCGCAACCCCGGCAGGCTTTGGCCCTCTGAGAGGGGGGCCCCGTCATTATGCTGACGCTCTTTGAGGCGCGCGTGGGACACAACGCGCCGTCGACCCGGGCATGGTCCTTGGTCGGGCAGCGAGTTGCCCTTTACTCGCTGCCCGCATGCCCGCGCCTACGGTGGCCGGAGATCATCAAGCGACGTCCGTCGCCGTGGGCGCCTACCACTGCGGCTGGGGCGGAGGGAGGACGCTGTCCTCTCTCGCTCGCGGCCTGCCTCCTCCTTGACGAGCATTACTGCCTCGCAGAAGGAGCTGACCGCTTCCCACTCCGTCTCGCCCCGCAGCATGGCCGCAACCAATGCCGGGCGCGAGAGGTCTCCGCCTATCGCAGCCGTGAGGACACGTCGGTGCTCCGCCCAAGCTGGGCAGTCTTGCACCGTATGCTCCACCGTGTCCTCCGGGCGATCTTCGCAGTGGTGACACCCAGGCGTCTCCTCCTTTCGCATCAGCCACAGGTACCTCCCGAAACTTCCGTGTCCGGTGAGGACCTGCGTCAAGCGGTAGGTCAGGACGCCATGACTTCTCTCCAGCCACTCCTCAAAGAGGGGTCTTACCGCCGCAATTGCGGCGTGCCCGGCCGTCGGTCGCGACAGTCGTTCCTTCCATACTGCCCTGAGATCACGCCGGAGGTCTTCGCGCCGCGCCTCGACTTCGCGAGGCAGCGGGGTCACGCCCCGGCGCTGCGCCTCCACGCGCCACTCATAGACGCGCTGGAGGGCAGTCGCCTCCAGATCCCAGGGCAGCAATCCGGCAAGGAGGTTGGCCGATTCGCCGGCGATCGTGCGGTATCCCCGGATCATCCGGATAGCCATGACCCTCTGGCATGCGACCAACTTCAGTGGTCGCGTCCGGATGCTCAGGGCCCACACAGGGGCCCCGTAGAGGGCCATGGACCGCACGATACCGGCGTACAACCTCCGGCAGGAGGTGTTTGGCCCGCCGATATTGGGCAGGAGTCGCCTGAGGGCGCCTGCTGCCCGGTTCAGCCTCGGGGCCAAACTCAGGAAATGCTCCCTGAAGTTCCATCGGCTGTCGAGGACGAGTCCCAGGTACTTCATCGTCCTCCCGACGCCGATGCGAACCCCTCCCACCGTTATGTGGGACTCTGACCGCGGCGCATTCAGACGGCCATGAAAGCACATGGCCGCTTGAGGCTTTGTAAAAGTTTGGCGCCTCATCCAAATTATTACAAATTCGGTTTAAAGTCAGTGTTTCATAAAATTTCACAAAAAAAGTTGTCTAAATTAGTATCCAGCTAGTATAAAAGAACGAGAAAAGCTTTGAGGAAGATTTTTTTTATCGTTAGAAGTCAGCGTCCTTTTATGAAGATTTTCTTGAACCGTATCGATTGTATTACTAAGAAATTATAATAGTTTAATGCACCGGCATTGCCTCGGGAATAATAAGTAACCTTTTGAATTAGCAAATCGATC
The DNA here is from genome assembly GCA_036375495.1 of Agrotis segetum. Classification (NCBI taxonomy): domain Eukaryota; kingdom Metazoa; phylum Arthropoda; class Insecta; order Lepidoptera; family Noctuidae; genus Agrotis; species Agrotis segetum. Next base: position 11,916 of record JAQSVV010000033.1, read on the forward strand.
CACATATCAATAACATCATGAGTCAGTGTTCCTTAGAAGTGTTGTACGTCATGGACCCAACAGAAGCGTTTGACTGACTGTAGGCCCTAAGAGGCGAACACATGGGTTAGTGGACTGTTGCTATGGCGTTGTGACCTTCGCTAACTATCTTGTTACTAAAATCATTAAATTCTTACTTCATAATATCCTTTTGACTCTAGATTTTGGTTTCGGTTCTACATAACCTTAGTTGTTTAAAGTCCTCATATTTTGACATACATGAAGGGTATTTGGCAATATAGTGTTCTATTGATTATTCCTTGAATTCCCGCATACCATATATTTCAATATTTTCACACTGTATTCACAGGTGTCGTTATTCTTTCTATTGTTAATATCTATTGTGTGGAGGTGACATCATGTTGCCACTGGCTCGTCATTGGTTCCCAGCATTGTGTCGTACGTGGTGTACATCCTTATTGCACCGATACTTGCACTTACACTCTCTCTTTTAATATAATACTCACATTACTTGCTTAGTATAACAACCCATGCACGTTTCGTGAAGATACGGGCTCTCTCAATTAGAATCTTGTCGTGATCTTCTCTCAAATCTCAATGTTGGAGTCTAACTAAAAAGAGTTACCACCTTTTTTATTCATTATTCCATAAATAATCTTTCTATACGATCTATACTCATTCTATCCAATAAAATCGAAGATTAAATTATTACGAGATGAAAGCATTGTCTATCTGGTTAAGCTTTTACGACACCGACACCACTTCTTACTTGACTCGGTTTGCAGCAACTTTAAATTAATATCTAAAGCGATAATAAAGTACCTGGTAGGTGTTAACTAGCTATCAAAAAGGTCGTGAGTTCAGAACCGACTGCGTTCAGTTGTGGTGTAATAATATGCAGTAGCTGGGCATTGAACATTAAAGTGAATGGAGCCGCAGGCTAAAGCTGTATTAAATAACTTACTTGTCTTGTATAACGTAAGTTTAATAATGTTTCTTTCTTTTTCGCAGGTAAGTTCCTGATTTTAATCTCACGTCATGGTAATTATGGACTTAAAAAGATTCGGCATACATTTATTTTAAACGATTGAATTAAGAACTTTTTCAGGACGTTCTTGTAATAAGAACGTCCTGAAAAAGGTGTACCACAAGGTTGCATTTTAGGACCACAGATGAACGAATTACTGTTGCATGTTATATTGATCCTTGTTAATTTTCATCAGGAACATCTTGTTAACAACAGTCGTAATATCATCTCCAGTCTTACAATCGTCTTTACCTACAAGATCGATATTATATGTCGAGGTGAGCGATCCACAAACCGGTATCGGTACCGTTGCCACTGGCATTTTGTTTATGGGTCGCGGGTTCGAAACAGACGGCAGCTTTGGGATTTTAAGAAGCATCATCGTCCTGATTTTGAGTTGGCATTTTGAAGTTGGACATTTTGTGCATGAATAAGATACAGGACTCTAGAACCAACTATTTTAAAGTCTGATCATTAGCACAGGACTCGCGTAACCTACAGTCCGTTAATATCTCATAGAGGAGACACAGGTATGCTATAGTCTGTGTCCCAGCTTTGGGAGCATTAGAAGCAAATCATGCCAAGAAACCAGGATGAATCCTAACTGACTTGAACATTTCAAGTTCATGGTTGACATATACGAACTTAGTGTGAGATATATTTCATTGAAATATTCACAACAAAGGTCATTGTGTGAAGTTCACACAGTCATTAGGGACAATAGAGTTATTATCATACTTGATGAAAGAAATGCATAGTTTACTTGTTGGTCATCTGATTGTTGCATAATTAGATATAGAGGTCACGTGTACGAAGTCTAACGATGTAACTGTTCATGAAGAATTGGCATATTTTATAATGAAAGCATTTCGAGCATATCGCCCTAAATTAGATAAACCAATGATGTGCGTTTTTATAGTTCCAAGAGGTCTTTCAAGCATATCATTATTTTCAGAATGTATATCTGAAACCACGTCCATTGACAAATGAAACAGCCCTTTGTTTCATTTGCATCTTCATCACTAACTTGAAAGCCAGCTGTTCTAAGTCCCGAGAGAGCAAATTTTCAAAATTACTACTTACAATTTTATGCTATTTCAACTTTTTAAACTCTACTAAGCCAGGTAAAGAGCGTGAAGAAAAACTAAGTAAATCCTTCCATTCTCAGTTAATTGAGTATCTCATAATGGTCGTTCCGTTACGTGGTCGCCGGTCATTGTCGTCACTCGCCGAACGAGTCGGGTCCACTGTGCTGTGGCTTTTATTTTATTTTGTTCTATTTTCTCCGTCTACCCTGCACTTTCTTTGTTTATGCTTTTTATGGTGATAGGTTCACCTCTTTGTTTTAAATGTTACGGCTGTTTGAAGAATTCTGCCACTTCTGAAGAAATCTACCGGAACTCCGCAATTTACTGTTGTCATACGGATTACGTTTGCTTTTCAACCTTTGATCGCGCTTTATTAATTTAAATAATCTATTTTATATCTTTGTTTATTTTATACTTATGACTAATCAGTAACTAAGTGAACAAGATTACCGTAATCGTACCGACACAATCTATCATGGATTCTCGTAAGTTTACCATATCGTAAGCAACTGCTAGTAAACATATGACCTCATGATCTTGTACTTACAGTGGAAAAATAGCTTCTACAGCATCTTGGCTCGTGACCATATGGTCAAATAGATTACTTAATTCACGGCGACCGCCATGATGAATTGTTTGGTCACAGCTGTGCTAGCCCAATAACTACCATACTTCAAGTACCCACCCATTCTGAATTCTAATGCCCAGGCTTACCAAACTACAATCTTAATATCACAGGATTTTGAACTCCAATACAATGGCGATAAGGATTAAACACTGTTTTTGGTGGTGATCTAACTGGAAATGTAGCAAGGTGCGTCAAGGACATCACTTAACGTTTGACTGTGGTTGTTTCAACTTTTTTTAACCAGTTCGTGTCTTGACTTTAGGGTTGGTGCGTTCAAGTTATGATTAGTTTTATAGCATCAATTAAAATGGTTGATTTCATGTAACACACCGACAGAATACAAGGAAAACAATTAGACTGCAATTGATTTTGGACATACATTGTTGTGAGCTATTTAATTTTGGTCCCAATCAAGGAATCCATCTAGTCACTGTCTTTTACACCCTTTACAACCTCCATTAATTTCTTCTACTTCACTGATAACAATAATAGTTTTCTTATGTTTAACAAAAATAGATTTTTTCCATAAACGACAGCCCTAATCCCTCCCGCTCGTCCCGCACTCCGCCGCGTCCTCAGCGGGCGAAGGCCGGTGCACGCGCACCTCTTCGAATTTTGAATGGTATCAACGACAATATGGCAGCCTCGTTACCGGATGTGTCGTATGTCGCTACAAGCGATTCGCCAAAATTTTTATTATTGGTCCCATTGTTTTAGTAATAATAAAAATAAAAAAAGACTTGAATGAAATGGGGGGCCCCATCCATCATATTTTCCACTATATTAATGTAATTTAGGAAAAACGAAAATTTTATCAGCCTAGGGTATTTTATGAACAGTCAGGGGGGGCCCCATCTTTCATATTTTCCACTATATTAATGTAATTTAGGAAAAACGAAAATTTTATCAGCCTAGGGTATTCTATGAACAGTCACATGCTTAATTTTAATGCTTCAGTTTTGGTTACAAATTTCTTCTTTCTCAAAATAGATCTTGATTGTAATTAATGTGTTTGAATATGTTTGTTTTATAACGGTTACTGTCTGATCTGAGCGATGATGATGATGATGGTGATGGTCAAACTAGATTCTTAGAAGCTGTTACATATTTGTTGCCTTAAATGTTGTGCTAGATTTTCGTCCCGATTACATAAATAATTAACAAATGAAGGCCTTAGATATAGGATTTAGATTAAATAAATGAAAATAAAAGGCAAAGGTTTAAACAAGGTAATACTGTATTACATTTTAAAATAATAATTAAAGCCGTTATGAGTTCAGTGACAGACATACGTTCCGTCGTTATCAGCTCCTAATTGAATAACAACAAAGTAGTTGTTAATTGTATGGAACATGTTAATTGGACAAGTTATTATTGAATCGTGACGGATAAACTTAATCATTTCGACTAATTATGAGCTTGTTTGGGTGCACATTAATATATATCAGACTGAATATTCATAATCTTGGAAATAACCGGAAAACATTTCTCATAATTATCGTCTAAGTAACAAAATTGAATTATCTTTATGGCTTAATATTATTCAAACGAGCAGCGAACAAGCATTTCTGACTAATCTAAATAAAATGGTTTCCAAACTATTTTGACATTCAGACGACGATTTCAATAATATAACTGCCAGTCTGATCGTAAATAAACAACCAAATGTATTAGATAATATTAAAAGAACATCCGAAGATCTAGTTGAACGAGAAATGCAACTTGGAGAGTGGTTTCTCTAAAAAACACCATAAAATGTAACAAAATACCGGTCGATTATACAGGTGTTATTCGATCAAATGAGAAACTTTAAGACCATAACGTTCTCTAACATTTAGCGTTTCGTTTATGTAATTTTGAAAACTGTTATGTAAGACTTAAATAGTGATTAATGGAAGTCCAATTCGTGGATGGAGGACGCCAAAGGAAAAAATGATAAGATTGTGTGAGAAATGTTATGAAAGTAAAGAGGAGAAAACTAGAGGAAGATGAAAAAGAAAAGAGGTAGCGCTGACCCAAAGTACCATGGGAAAACGTTAAAGAGATAGTGATATTCAGAAAAAGTAACTATATAACTGCAGCATTGGTTAAAGATAGACCTGGAGCAGTGGTTATACCCATTTTAGTCTGATTGACATTCCAGATTCCAACAAATTCACCAGGTTTCTTTAAACCAGCCCTATTCTCAACTGCAACAACCATTACCTGCAGTAAATTTCCATCAGTACAACAGCACCTAAAATTAAGACCATACAACGAGCTAAATTCTTATAATTAAATTTTTGTGCGGCCAGCCCACCCACTGGGTGTAGCATGCTTATGCCCAAGCGCCGGTGGTTCAATGGCCGTGCTGAAATGTGCGAATGTCATTGTGTACGCCCCACATTAGAATAACAGCATAATTGTTCACCTTTTTGCCCATAATCTAATTTGATTGTACTCAAATATTGTTGTTATTGGTCGTGTTTGAACTAGAAGAAGATCCTGTTACTGAAATTAGAGATTCTCGGAAAGCTCTGAGTTCATATTTTTTATTTGGTGTCGTGCTCGCGTTTGACCAAGCTCTACCTCGTCTGATGGTAAGCGATAATGTGGTCAACGATGAAGCACACTTGCCTAAAAGGAAACCCATTGTAAGCTTATGAGTAGTAGTAAGGTGTTGAGACCCCAAAGTTCAGCTATTAGGAATCACACTCCGGGAGGAAATTCCGCTCCTTAGCTGCGCTTAGCAAGCTTTAGCTTGATGGGAGAAACGATCAACACGCTAGAATAGGAAATCATTATCATCTTGTCTCGTATAAATTGGGATCTATGGAACACTTTTTTTCTACGATTCGCCTCTGTCAACTGACACAATATCATTATTTTTTTCTCTTCCATGACAATCCTCTTCAATCCATCTAAATTGACTTTGGTCCCCCTCCATACGTCTTTATTAGGCAAGATATTATTTAAAAACATCTATATATTAATTATCATTCATTACCGGTTTCGCCACCATTATCCGTGTTACAAGGTTTGAAGTGCAAGATGCACCAGACGCTTGAAATCTCGAGAGAAGTCCAATCTTATCTCACTAGACTAGCTCGCGATAAACTCGGAAACTTGACATTGTGCTTGCTTTTATCATAGATTGTCTGATACCAACTTAGAGCAACTTTCTAATTTGTAGATTAATTTGAATACAATATAAGCCCAGATATGGAATTTTGTCATAACTGCTGGAACTGCGACTAATTTTGTTCATTCAAGCGCGAATATCGGCTGCGTAGTACATACATAATCTGTTGATAAGATTTCGTTTTATCATAGATTTGTGTTCAAATACATTTCAGGCGTGTTTTTTGGATATACTTTATTATGTTTGTACCAACACAGTTTTAGTCCGAATATTTTCTTCGTTCCATTATTGGTTCTTCCTCTTCATGAGTTTTCTGCTTGACATCAACGATTTCTAAGTATACTTCTCCCAGTTCACTATTCAAAAATGGAATAACTGATTCAAGACCCTTCACACCTAAAAAGCAACTGAGTTTTCCTTCATCTGCAACTATTGCTCAACAAAACCACTCCAGTTCTACTTCATGCATTCGCAAGGAAATCTGGTGTTCGATTTTGACATAATAACATGAAATCTTTACTGTACGTGTCGTGGCTACAATAGTAATAATTACTTTTTAACCGCGCCGCCGCCGCAAAGGATTGGGGTCATGGAGCCAGCTATTGTCTTGTAGCTTCTGAGTTATGATCATTGGCCAATGCTTCGATACTAATGATCGGGATTATTTATATTCTGTCTGTACGGACAACTAAGTCCGTTGCTTCTCCTTACTGGCTTTTTTACTTCTCCATCTATTGTCAGCTTCTAAATCGACTCTTGTACAAGTTTGGAAATCTCGCAAATAAAGTCCCTAGTGTTTTAATTGTCCTAAGTTTTGGACCAATGACTGAACATACGAAAAAATATTTTACTTAATATCCTTTTTAAGAAATTTATGGCTCGTTAAACTTGGACCACGGTCGGAGAAAGTTATCTCATTTCTTATCACGATTACCTCATACGGTCGTAATGTTTCGTTTCTCGTTCGTTCGTAAAAAAGTTAAACGAGTAATTACCTTGTCCCCGAAGCGAAGTCAGTCAAATACGCGTGTCAGAACTATTGTCATGAAAGACATTAGCCCTTCGTGAGAATGCTTAGAGGAAATATCGTTATCCCATGTCGAAGTTAAAATTGCTGAGAAATCTTTATTTTTGCATAATTTCCTGGAATAATCAGCGAAGCCTGTGCATATAGGTTAATAACACGACTTGTTATAAAGTTTGTAGTGACTCGAATATTAGCAGGTACATTTGAATTAGATGTGCTTAATCAGGACAATATTGTTTCCTCATATGCAAAGTTAAAAAACAGACACGAACAGAGCAATTGAATTCATTATGAATCTTCACGAGCTACCGATTTTTTCAGCTAACAGCTATGTTTTATGATGCATTACTAATAACTAGTAATTTCAAACCGACACATGAATTTGCTGAAGTTAACCACAATATTTGGTGATTCAAAGCTTAAACTTCAGTAGGTTGTCCCAGATTCTCTATTGTGGCTTTTGACGTCAATTTCGCTATAATCTACCCATTTAAACGAAACATGTTTATGGACATCATAAAATTGTAATAACTGTTATTCACCTCACAAGATGTCTAAAGTAATGGCTCTCATAAACAGAAACCATTAATGTTTGTTTATGTAAATGTTTTAAAAGGGCTAGTTTACATTCATTGAATTCCCTTCATCTTATTGAAAAAGTTGAAAGGTTCTGCGGAGCTAACTTTTTAGGATGTCGCGTTTCATTACCGTCAGTGTCGCATTACACTTGAGAATCCTGGTTATCCACTGGGTCCTACCTAACCTCCTTTGTAGCTGAAGGGATCTTAGTGAGAAACAGATGACTATGAAGTGTTTACATTTCATACTAAGCTCAAAAATAATGAAAACAGTGCTTTTTGGGATCTCAGTTTTAATTGATTCCTGCATTCGGCGTTAATGTTGTTTGAACACAATTATATTAATTGCATAGAAGTTTAACATAGACATGAGACGCATCCAATAGCGTTAATATTACATCCCTATGAATTGTAACAAGCAATTTCAAAACACAATGTGTCATTTATGATCAAAATAAAGCAGTTCCTGCCATGTTAGCAACCACTAGAGCTGACTAAGACACATCACTCCAACTATGTCTGGACATTCAGGAGACGCAGCCATATCTATTTATTGGACAAGTTGCGGCTGGCTGACTGCCAACTGTCTACGGCTAAGCTTTTTAAGGACCGTCTTGTAGGACTTTCAGTGATAATAGACGAGGGTTATTTAATTAGATGTATTGTGGCATTTAGTTCTTGTGGTAATTTGGTTCCGTGGCGCCTGAGAGGGGAATCAGGAATTTCAAGTATGGGATGTTTGAAGACGACTGCAAGGAGAAGAGGTAACAAGTTTCGTTTTGTCATTCAGAAACTAATAGTACTTGTTGTAACAAAAATTCAAGTGTTTATAGAACCGGTTTCCTATTTGAAGCAGTTTCGTCTATGAAGGCTTATTGACTTAATTTTGAGTCTATCACAGACATCGGTTTTCATATCAGAAATCTCCCAGATGTTCCAAATAAAACCTACGAATGAAAACAATTTCAATTTCCAAATCAATTAACCAATCATCCGTATAAGCGTTCACAGTTTTATAAATTATGGCAACTTGCTATGACCTTTGCTACCTTTAGTGCTGAGCGCAGATCTTGGCGACATATTTAGCACTGGCAACTCATGAGTCATGTTAACGGTCGCTCGGCGAGTTTTTACACAACAATCTAATAAAACTAGACAGTAACACATGGCCAGTGAATCATTGGACGTTGCGTTTGAATAGTTTCCGTTTATGTACGGATTTGGGGGCCGGCGAATTAGTTCGGGAGGGAAGGAAGGAAAATGGTCTATCCTGAAGCAATGTTCCGTTTATGAATTATTGTTTTCAAAGCCAGTAATGACATCGGTCAATGTTGACCTGAATGACCGTTTTGAGGAAAACCATTGTTCGAAAAGACACTGACGGTCGGTGAACCCACTGATTAAATCCATTTAACACCCAAAACTAACGAACAACTGTTGAAATGCTCACTCCTGCAGCTTTATTGCTCATCAAGGAGCTATTGTATTTTCCTCCGGTAAGATCCGGCCTATTAACACCTTGATCACAGCGCACTTTTAAAGCGTGAGGGATCATCTGATGGCGTCTTAATTGCTCAATATGCAAGATTCATGTTTTTCTCAAGTATAAATGTGAATTATTTAGTTAATAACAACAAACACGGTGGCAATGAACGCTATGTTGCAGATCATCATTGCAAGTTGGTAGGGTTGCCACATCTGTGCTAATATTATAAACAGGTAAAGTTTGTTTCTAAGTTTGGATCTACATAGGTGGTGGCGCCTTACACCATATACTTGGGCGGAAATATAAATTGTGCGTTTATCCCAGACGCAGGGAGCTGGTTCGATTGAATTAGTGGACTGTATAATTGCGGGGGTTGAAAGTACGTAGGTAGGTCTGATCTTTGCAAAATGCGATACAAATTAGGACGAAGAACCTGTGAACATGGACAGAGGAAATTGGCAGGAAACATGCAGCACCACTGACCTGTAGATTCACCGTCTCCAATCTCCGCGTCGCTCGGCAGACGGCGAGTCCTTGCTGGATTCAGGCTGCGCACGAGGGGGCACTCAGACGACTTTCTTCACATAAACGCGCACTTTCCGTAGTTTTAGACAATAGTTCGTAATTTGCAACCGTTAATTAGAATTAAATTAACAAGGGAGCGTGTTCATAGTAGCACTGCTCTCGTACAAGTACTTGAGGGTCCTCGCACAGTCACCGTCGATGGTGACAAAGACAGCAATAGTCCAGGTGTGCATGTGGGAAAAGGATGGGACATGATAGGATAGTGAAGCATTTTGCAAGTCATTCCACTTCTACCCTACAATAAAAGTTATGAATTAATACGAAATCCAACATCCCCCCAGCCTTGAAGAAACCCTTCGAAAAAAGGTGAGAAAAGTAAGAAATTGCTGTATTCAGCAACTTCAAGTAGCGGGCCTTTGGTAAATAGAGCGGATAAATATAATGAAAATTTTAAACTAAACTTATCTAACGTAAGCTAATTATTATTAATACTTTTGAGCGAAAATACGAAAAAAAAAAGAGAAAGAAAAATTGACTATTGAGTCGGAAGCGGGCATAACCGCACTACTGGTCGGTTATAAGTACCGGTCTTAGTTCTTACTTCCGCTACGCGAACAACACCGTCCTTACCAGGGAATACATTGGTAACAATTCCCAATGGCCACTGCAAGGGCGGAGCGTTATCTACATTTAACAACACTACGGTGCCGACTGTGATCGGCTTACACGGAGTATTCCATTTCTCGCGTTGTTGCAAATTATGTAAATATTCCGACTTAAATCGTTTCCAATATGACTGAACTATCGAATCCATTAAGGAGAAACGAGACAACAGATCTGTTCGTTCTTCGGATAAGTCAGCTGCAGGTAAACATTCTAGCGGAGAAGTAGACAAAAAATGCGCGGGAGTAAGTGCTAATGGCTCTGATGGGTCAGAGCTCAAAACATAAAGAGGTCGGCTATTTAGCACTGCCTCAATTTGAATAAGAATGGTCGACATCTCCTCAAAGGTGAGAACTTGATTGCCGATTGTACGAAATAAAAGCGACTTGGTGCTCTTAACGTTCGCTTCCCATATCCCTCCGAAGTGACTTGCTGTAGGAGGGTTCATTCGCCACGTAATGCGGTTCTTCGCGAGTTCATGACTAAAACTTTGATAGTAATCATCGGTTTGTAAAAACTCGTGAAGTTCATTAAAATATTTTTTAGAAGCGACAAAATTAGTCCCGTTATCGCTATATAAGAAATTACAAGGACCTCTTCGCGATATGAATCGTTTAAATGCGTCGATAAACGAAGCAGAAGTTAAGGTAGATACTAATTCGATGTGCACCGCTTTTGTCACGAGACAAACAAAAAGACAAATATAAGCTTTTACACTTTGTACGCCCCGTTTGCGGTAAGGAGTAATATAAAGCGGCCCTGCGTAATCGACGCCCGTATGTAAAAACGCTTTGCATTGCTCTAATCTACATTTAGGCAAATCGGCCATAGGCGGAAACGTAGGCTTAGGATTAACGCGAAAACAATCATTGCATTTGTGTATGTATTGTCGAACCACACGTCTAGCGGAAATAATCCAATATTTAGATCTTAATATCGAAATTAATAACTGCGGCCCGGCGTGACAATTGTCGCGGTGATAAAATTCAATTAATAATTTAATAATATGTCCTTGTCCGGGAAGTAAAATCGGATGTTTGGAAGAATATTCTAGTGTCGAATTCGATAAGCGACCTCCGACACGTAAGAGTCCGTTACATAAAAATGGAAACAATTTCCGTAACTTGGCCGAACATGGTTGGCCTTTAGAAATATTCTTAATGTCTTCGGAAAAGTATTTCGACTGGATCGCACGAATTATTTCCAATTCTGCTGTATTTAAATCTTCAGCTGTGATTGTATCGGATTGCGGCAATTTTTCTATAGATCGAAGCGAAAAGACAGTAGCTTCCAGCAGGTTTTAAGAAGTCGCGACATTAAAAGTATTCCGTTTAATTCCAAACGTGCGACAGTGATTTTAGGTTTAGCGGATGCAACACGCGATTTGGAGCAAACGAGTGAAGTAATAGGCGATTGATCGCCATTTACGACGTGCAAATAAATCACACAGCCGTATGCGGATTCGCTCGCATCAGAAAATGCGACCAAGGAAACCATAGAACCGGTTTCTATACCTAGATGGCGCGGAAAAGATAAATTAGATATGTGCGGTAATTCTATTAAATATTGTTGCCATATTTTAACAATGCGAGAAGGGGGTATATCGTCCCAATCGAGATTTAAAAGCCAGAGTTCTCTTATGATTAATTTTGCGAAAAGAATTATAGGGCCGACGAGTCCTAAGACGTCGTACAACCGAGCGGTAGCGGATAAAATGGCGCGTTTAGTACAAACAGATGGGGGACTTGATATTTCGAAAACAAAGGTATCCTGAGCGGGTAACCAACGCAAACCTAATATCTTAAATGTATTTCCATCGTCAAAGGAAATGCATTCAGATTGACGGTGTGACTCGGGAATATGTTCGAGCAACTCCAGCGAGTTGGAGGTCCACTTGACTAAATCAAACCCGCCGGTTTTGAAGATCTGGATCAGATCGGTAGCTGTCTTGACTGCTTCCTCGAGAGAAGAAGAAGATGAAGCTACATCATCCATATATATGTCCCTCTCTAACACGGCAGCCGCATTTGGCCAGTTATGCCGTTCATCGCTAGCGAGTTGACGCAGCGTGCGGAGCGCCAAAAATGGTGAAGATCGAAGCCCAAATGTGACTCGAGTGAACTCAAAAACCTCGAGTGGGTCGGTTTCTGAAAATCTATATAAGATTCGTTGATATTTGCGGTGCGGAGCGTTCGTATAAATGCATAAATACATTTGTTTCACATCTGCACAAAAAGCAATGTAATAAACACGAACATTCAAAAGTATATTAAATATATCAGCCTGTAGATTGCAACCCGTATACAGGACATCATTTAGTGATAAGCCTGTATCGGTCTTGGCGCTGCCATCTAGCACAGGACGAACCTTGGTTGTCGCCTTGTCGTTGCGAACTACAGGATGGTGCGGTAGATAAAAGCCTGGAGCGTCTAATGCCTCAGGTGCGGTGCGGGACAGTATACCTTTATTTAGGTAATCACGAATAACATCGTCATATTTCAATTTTAAACTTGGATCTTTATATAATTTCTTTTCTAAAAGTAGAAAGCGTTTTTTAGCTGTAGTATAAGAATTGCCTAAATTATTTGGGTCTTCTTTAAACGGAAGGTTAACAGAATAACTGCCGTCGGAATTACGAACAGTGGTTGAAGTATAAATATTTTCACACTGCTGATCGTCGGGACTTAAAAATGACTGCGAAGGTAATTCCTCGACTGCCCAAAATCTTTCGACAATCTGGTGAAGCGAGTCAGAAGTGAAAGCACACAATGTGCGGGTAGCGGGTTGCGGAGAAATAATAGGAGCGTCACCTAAAATTAGGTAACCTAATGTCGTTTCAAGGGCAGAGGGCACACCATCATGTGAGCTTTTAATTTGTCCAGAAAGTAAAATTTCACAATAAAGTTTAACACCTAAAAGTATATCTATTGTTCCCGGTTGCGAAAACTCATCATCAGCGAGCGGTAAATTACGAATGAATTCAATAGACGCGGTATCAACACAGGTGTCCGGCAACTGTGACGTAATCTGTCCTACTACCATCGGCTTTATAGAATATTCGCACTTATTATCAAAGCGAGACGTGAATTTAACCGAAGTAACACCGATAATTTTTTGTGAAGCTCCTCCAATGCCTTGAACTTCCGAATAGCGGGTTTGAGTATAAATAGGAAGCGATAGTCGCTTACAACAAGATGCGGAAATGTAATCACTTTGAGAGCCAGGATCCACTAGACATCTCAAAAAGTGAGTGCGGTTTAAAGAATCAACAAACTTTACTTTTGCGGTCCCTAACAACGTAGTCGTTTGATAACGAGCTGCTCGATCGTACGAAACTGTACAGACCGACGCATTATTTATAATTGTAGGGTCACTAGAAGCGGCGAGCGAATGACTCATAGTGGAGTCTGCATGACTGCTGGCTGGGTTAGGGCGCGGCGCGTCATGAGCGGTAGCGGGAATAGGAATAGCGGTGTTGGACACCACGGAGCCAACGTTACAATTTGTTTTATCATTTTGAATTGGATTAAAATGTAATAAGGTGTGGTGTCGCTTTGAACAGTGAGAACAAGTATGTTTCGAAGTACAAGAAAAAGTCTTGTGTTTGATACTTAAACAATTGTTGCAGAAATTATTGAGTTTTATAAAATTATATCTTTCTCGCGGGGATAATTTATTAAACGATGAACAAGAATACAAATGTTCATGTTGTTTTTCGTTGCATAAAGCGCATTTATCGCTTACACTTGGACCACACCCTATGTCTGTGTTCACAAAAGACTTGGACGGTTTAGGAATGTGCTTAGTTTGACGCTGTTTAGACTGAGAATGATTATTATCGATAGATTTACTAAGGTTCGTAGAACGAGACAAAACTTTACTTTGTTCCTTTATGAATTCAATTAAATTATGGTAGGAGGGTATTTTATCTTTACGATAGGTAATTTCAAATAATTTAATTGTATCTGCGTCTAACTTTTGCAGAGCCAAATGCAAGAAAATAAATTCGGTTAGATCATTAAGTTTTAATTGTTTAAGCGCTGCTACAGATGAATCAAAATTATTGATAAATGAATCTAGACCATCCGAACTAGCCACGGATAGCGGTTTAAACTGTAACAATTGGTTTAAATAAGCGGATGCGAGTGAGCGAGGATCGTCATACTTTTGCACGAGTGCATCCCAAATAATAATATAATTTTCAGCGGTTGGAGCCAACCCTGCGCAAACGCACGACGCCTGCCCAGTTAATTTACCCACTAAGTAAAATACCTTTTCACTATTAGTGAGCGATGCGTTATCGTGTATCATACTTTTAAATTGTTGATAAAACAATGGCCATTTCTTGACATTACCGTCAAATGACATCAAATCAATGGGCGGAAGGCGAGAATTAGATTTTTGTAATGGAGGCGGAGGGCCAGGTTCAGGACACTCGGGTTTGTTATCGAGTAAAACCTGTTTTATAAAACAAAACATTTCTTCAAACGATAACCAGGAATCATATTCGACCTCAGAATCGGGGTTCAACTGTAAATTTAATATATTATAGGAATCTAAAGCTTGTTGATAATCATTACGCAATGTATCAATATTTGAAGCACTAGAACAAAACGACTTAAAATATTGTCGATCATTATTTGTTTTGTGTGCAAGTTCGAAAATATTTTCTACGCGTTTGAAAATAACATCACGTTTGACTACGTATAACGATAGCTGGTTTTTATTAGTACCCGTAGTGTCGAAGAACTGGTCCGCATCACTACTCTTTCTCTTAGGCTTAACCATTGTGAATAACTGTAAATAGTATAGCGGCAATAAGTATGTAACACGAATAATATGTAAATTGTATAAGCGGGTATTATCGTAAAAACGATTAATTATTGTAACGGAAATAAATCAAAGTATTTGCGGGTGAGTGAAAAATATCAAAAGTGACTGGTATTCGAACGAGCGCTAACGAAGCGAACCGAAGTTTACCGAACAATTACGAACAAGTTGACTAAAACACGATCTTACTGGAAACGATATAAAAATGGCGGACTACAAAAATGGAATGAATTTGGAAAGAGATAACTTTTACGTTGTGTTGTACTATGTAATGCGGGTGCGGAAGAAATAGAGTTGTCGGTGCGGGAAAATACAAATAATAAACGACAATCTATTAAATTACGTAGTACAGTGACCGTTTAGTTATAACTGACCATGCGGTTTGAATATAGAATGCGGTCAAATTGACCAAAAATAGTCCGGTACGAAGTGACCAAAAATAATGGTGGCGCCTTACACCATATACTTGGGCGGAAATATAAATTGTGCGTTTATCCCAGACGCAGGGAGCTGGTTCGATTGAATTAGTGGACTGTATAATTGCGGGGGTTGAAAGTACGTAGGTAGGTCTGATCTTTGCAAAATGCGATACAAATTAGGACGAAGAACCTGTGAACATGGACAGAGGAAATTGGCAGGAAACATGCAGCACCACTGACCTGTAGATTCACCGTCTCCAATCTCCGCGTCGCTCGGCAGACGGCGAGTCCTTGCTGGATTCAGGCTGCGCACGAGGGGGCACTCAGACGACTTTCTTCACATAAACGCGCACTTTCCGTAGTTTTAGACAATAGTTCGTAATTTGCAACCGTTAATTAGAATTAAATTAACAAGGGAGCGTGTTCATAGTAGCACTGCTCTCGTACAAGTACTTGAGGGTCCTCGCACAGTCACCGTCGATGGTGACAAAGACAGCAATAGTCCAGGTGTGCATGTGGGAAAAGGATGGGACATGATAGGATAGTGAAGCATTTTGCAAGTCATTCCACTTCTACCCTACAATAAAAGTTATGAATTAATACGAAATCCAACAATAGGTGTAATCTTCAGGATGTCGAGTCGAGTACTAGTGACACTACCCTCTGCTCCCAAGCGGAAGAAATCATTAATTTGATGATTTCTCACACCCCAAAGATAATGCACGAAACCAATGTAGATATTCTAAACCATGACTAGCGATACGGCGCGCGTGGGGAGAAGCTACTATTGTATTGTATACATTGTTGGTCCTTTGGCTCATAAAACATGAAAGTTAATGACGCCTATCTTTACGTAATATTTGACGCGTCGCGGTCGTTACAAGCCGAAAATTAATTTCTGAAGACAGTAAATGCTTGTTTGTAATACGTCGGCACAATAATTGTACGTTGGCAGCTCTTTTAGTCAATTACCGGGCTATTCTCAGAAATATTTTGCAATACATGATATTTTTAACCCACGATAATACGTGTAACCTTTTGGTTCCAATTACACCAATCAGTAAGGTAAAAATAGTGACATAAACGTGGTTTCTTGAAGGGTACACAGATTACAGTTGTATCGTGAAGATCTGTGTTTAATTGTAGTTGGCAACCCTGGTGTCGTTTCGGCGGTCGTTACCGTTTGAACAATGCTGCGCGGTCAACGCACGGTGCGCGGTGCAAACGTCAAAACAACACTGATTTTACAACTTGCCACGTGCGACCAATTTGAGAGTACTGTTTAATTGAACAGAATTAGAATTCGTGTTGTTTTTCACACCATTTGTTTTTTTTTAAAGAAAGGAATAACTGTACATGAGGATATAAGGTTATCCCTAATGGAAACAAAGACCTTTTTCATAAAGAATCTGTTCAATGTATTATTGTCGACTTTGAACTCAATGATGCAGTTGATACTTCTTTAGAAGTAGATGCTGACTATAACATAAGTTCTGCGATGAGTAGTAAGACTAGTTAGCCTTTTTATAAATGTTGCAATAATACACTTTAACTTTATATTGTCAAGTCGCTTCTTCATGCGTCAATTGAACTCATTTCAAAGTAATTTGTTGATTATATGCGGGACCGATAAAATTTTAGTGCTTGGCATAAAAATACGCTAACGCATTGGAAACCTCATTGAAGTAGTTTGCGTAATTGTTTTTTTATATAGAATTGTTCAATTCAGGTCAATGAGTAACATCTTACCTAGTTAGGTGATATTATTTTCGAGAAACGATGACTTATCCATTGCGAATTTAATTACAGTTTTAAAATAAAATTTACCTGTACCTAAGGTTTTTACTTCATTAGTTGCAGCTGTTGTGGTTCTTGTATTGATACCTGACTTAAATAATAACCTAATGTGATTTCAATTTTAATAACATAATAATTTTGTGATTGATGGCGAAATTGTCACATATTATTTTCTGTATCTTTCATTTCAATTTGTTAATTGACTCATCTAAATCAAAGCTTACCCGAAGTCAAAGTCTATTTTGTTTTGCTTTCATACTCCTATTTTTTTTTCTTCACTGTAAGATTTCCTCAAAAATATTCACACTATCGGAACTTAGTAACAGAGGAAATGAAGACCCAATGATTCACGCTGCATATTTAAGTTCGCAACACACAAAATTCGCCGAAGCAAGCAGTTTACAAATTCAAATAAGCATGACCATTTTAAGCCAAAATAATAATAACTTCGGACTTTCCAGTGAATGATTGTGAGTTTCAGTCCGTCCCTGCAACCGTTACACTGAATTCATTCTTGAGGTGCCGATGCCCGATCCTGCTTAGTGCTTTATACGTTACCACTTCTAAAAATATTCTTAGAGCGAAAACAATGAGAGCTTTACGCGATCGATACGGCTTCGATCCTGATTTAATTCACAAACAATTCGAGAATAGAGCTGTTTCGTCTCTGGTAACTCATTCGTTTAATCCAATTTTGGAAGCCCGTTGACATCTGATTCAATTGATTCAATATTGATTTTCTAATAACTTTTATACCGTATCACCAATGCAATCATCTACGCATTTGATTAGTTTTTCTTATCTCTACCTTCGCACATATCAACTATACTTTTTACTTCTAAAGTCTCGCTATTTACTTTGCCAGATATTTTCGCATTTCCATGAGCTAAGGCAAATATTTCGCATGTTAGGTCACCGGGGAAAGGCTTCGTACCTGCGATGAGTCAAGAGTCGAGATGGCTGACCCCAATGATACATGGATAATTGTTAAGTGAATCATTTCATCTTGCTCGGAGGTATATTAAGGGCTTTATTACTTGGTATATGGGCTTGCTTGATATACATATGACATGTTTATAGCTGATGTTAGTGGTAATGCGTTTTTCATTTTCTAATGGTTGTTCAACATCGCTTATAACGAAGGGTACAGATTCTATTCGATAGTCGTCGTCACCAATCTTTTGTTGTAGAGCTTGATCAGTGTAGTTCTCCATAAAAATGCAACTCTACACATCCTTCTGGCTATACTACTACGATTTTGTCTACGTTTATTAGCATTTGCATTACGCATTCCTTGTATCTTGTTAGTGAAAGTTCTCTTATTCATGCGGATTTTCCCTAAAGCGTTGTTTCATCAGTTCCCCTTAGCAACCGGAAGTCCGGCCAGTGATTTTGTAATATCAAGTGCTGGTAAAACCTTGTCCGCCCCTTGTAACGAGCCCCTGTTGTGATTCGTCGAAAATAGAGTTGGTGTGATGTGTGGCAGTATTTAGTCATTTTGCTAGAACACAATCATTACTGTTGTGTCCAAACTCAATATCTGCAGTCTTCAAGTGGTTTTCCATATTCGATCTTGATTCATTAACCAGTTCGGTGACTAAGTCATAATTAACAGCTCTTTCTTTCAACCGCTTCTGGTTTGTTGTAACTCAAATAGTTGTTCTCGTACGATGCGTGTGACGCATTAGATTCGCTGTTCTTAAAAGAATCCTCCGGCGGTTGTCCGAATTAACTGTTTGTTTTATTTTGTGACGTTCTTGCGGTCAAAACGGTATAATTGATGGTGTTCCAATATAAATATTGTTGGTCATGGTAACAAGAATTTGGTTGTCAATTTGACGTACGCGTGGCTGGATTTAGTACGGGTCTTAGAATTTATTTATCGTCCTATTCGCCGTCAACCGCTACGTTAAGTTACTGTCTAATGAATTACCTAATAATCCAAGTTTGTTCAGTGAACTGGGGGGGTATTACAACGTCTTAAAACCAGGCTTGTTCCAGTGAGTGAACGAGATAGCGCTAGACGACTTGTATAGCTCTGTCACTTTCACTCACCGGAACAAGCCTGGTTTTAAGACGTTGTAATACACCCCCTGAACTAATAGCGCTTGTTGATAGTTCACATTAATACTTGTAGTACCTGTCATTCGCATAATTGCTGAAAATGAGTACCTGATGATACGCCTATGTGTTACTCCAGACTATAAGCTGTTTAGCGTGTTTGGGTAACAAACCATCCACCCAAAAGCGTCGTTAAGCTAAATTGTGTACACTTTGAAATACCATTAAGAAACACTATTTTTTTTCAATCATTTGTAACCTTTTTACGGCCTCATCGTATCTCACACACAATACACACATTATGGTCATGTTTTTCAACCTCATATCTCTGCCCATGACAATAGGTTCTTTGACATGAGGTCATTCGTACACGCTACGAGTTCTACATGTCGTGTCGTCCAACTGGTGCAAATCGTGACGGATCGTATCGGGCTAGCTAAATAAGCTATTTTCCTTATTTGTAGCACAAACAATCGGCAGGACTTTATCTATTGTTCCTGGAACAGTATTATCATAAAATATGTATGTTTTAGTATGTTTGTTCTTCGAGTACCTACTTAACTGATTACTGCAGATTTTTTTATGACATTTTTAGCTTGTCTTCTCCAGGGTTGTGATTTTGGTCCAAGTTTGTTTGTAGCTTTTCTTCTGGACAAAGTCACAGGACAAAAGCTAGCAGAACGTAAACGACTATTAGATTTGATCAGTATGCTAATCTGTCCTATTTCCTTTAATTGATTGTAATGAGATCTATTCCATCAGAATATTGATGATTTATTGCTTTTGTAAACAACTTACATGATAATCTAAATGCTATTTGTAGTAATTTATCAGTTTCTGTGTAAATAATAAGCTGTTTAGTTTCATGTTCAAATATAATTTTCCTGTAAAACTAGGGTCTTACTAGGGGTCGGCGCAACACATAAAATAAATATTTTCGTGGTTTAATTTTTTGAAGCAGTCATTCAAAGCCAACTTGACCCAACTTTGACGTGATGTGAGTCAATGATATCTATTGATAAACCATGAATTTTAAAGACTCATATCATATTTCGACATCAACTTACGGTTACTTCACGGTTCATTTACATTCGTAAATAATGAGAACATTGAGCACGCGGGGATTCCCCGCATTCGGAGAAATGAATTGAAATGATACAAAGACGATTGTTAACATTTGTATCCTTTGTAAAACAGATTGCCCGAAGCTTCAATACAAAAAGTATTCTAGCAAGTTCTACGATCGATCGATATTCTCCATGAATTAAGCAAAAAATTGTAGTTAATGTAAATGAAAGCATTCAATAAGATATCGCACCAAAGGAAGATCAACAAGGGCACGCCCTACCGGACCGGTTCGGCGACAGACCGGAAAATTGGCGCGCGACAACACGACGCCTTCGACAAGACACCGACCTAATTGTATTAGACGGTTGCGATTGTCGTGCGACTGCTATTGGTGATCGCTTATTAGTTGCTGGAAGGTAGACTGGAGAAGGAAATTGCTTGAAATGAAATGGGAGTTAAACATAAGACGAAATGTGTGTATGCAAAGGACATGCAAGAAAATTAGTATTTGATGTGTTTTGAGTTGAATTGTAGATTTTCTCTTCCTATATTTTTAGAAAGAAACAGCACATCAACTTCACATTAAAGACCATTTGATAGAACATCATTTTATAACAGTAGGCAGACTTTACCATAGCGATTGTAGTGCGACTGAAGAGTCTAATTGAGTGTGATGTTGATTTTGACGTTCAAAATAATTCAGTTAGGCGTCAGACCAGAAAATTGATGTAAGGAGCTTAAACAATTGAATTACTGGTGGATGTTATGGTCTGAAAGGCTTTGACGAAGAAATTACGAAGTAGAAAGATGCAAAAAACACGTACATAGTGTAAAATGTCGATTGAGAATTAGAAAAACTGTGAATGAATTGCGTAGTCAGAGCTAAAGAGGAAACAGATGATTCACTTGAAGAATAAAAGTGCTTTAAATAATCCCCTAAGATATAATAGTGCAGTGATTGTCGTTCCTTTGTGGTTGTCTTGAAAAGAACGAGATAGTATTCACGAAGCCACGCGCCACAACTCAAATAAAGATTTAATCAGATTTAATATTATAGCGGTACTATAAGAAATAGCTTGCGTATTAAGAGGGTCCCCCAATCGAACCGGTTCGGCGTTAGACCGGAAAATTGGCGTGCGACGAGTGAAGCCGCGGTGCGACTCCAGTCTAATTGTATTACAAATATATTTTGTGGCTTATTTGCTGGTGGAGGAGTAGAAATATGATGATATACATCAAGCAGGCGTTAATGCTATATTGAATTTACAAAAAGCTTTTCTTTTAGACTAGATGTTTTGTCTTTAAACTTTATCAAGTTGGCTTACCATTGATCAATGATCATACATGTTCGCTCGATTCATAATTCTACCGATAACTTGATCTTCAAACAGCCTAGTCTTTGTATCCAGTAATTCAACATGATATCTGTCCTATCCAACCTTCTTGGCACACTAACTACGCCATTAATCTCATAATCTATTAATCTGTCTACATTTAATACGGAACCTATATCATCCTCCCCACGACCTCCCAATGTCAGACGTGCTGCAATTAATAAAGAAGCCATAGAAATATAAATACACGAATCCAGTTTAATATTCAAATGTCTCCGAATATTTACAACAGAGCGGCAGGTGGTGGCACCCCCCTCGCCCCAGCCTGCAGGTGCATTGCCCCCCGAACTCGACCCGTCTCGGAGATTATAGGCTTTGTAGAAAGTCACTGTTCAAGAGTTGGTATTATTGAACTTTTGTCCTCTTGTGTCCTTTTAAGAGTGTTTGGTTTATGTGTAAGATGTTTATCTTACTTATTGGTAAGAAATAATCCTTTGTTTGTTTTAATATTTAGTATATCTGCGTGACGTCTTATGAACTTAGCTTCAAATAGTTTTTTGATTACGACCTCGTTAGTTGTCGACTTGTCGTATAGTGTTTCCTCGCTAGTTACATTATTGTCATTAATTTCCGGGCTTTCACATTGTTTGCCGCACCTATCTTATTAATTAAATGAGGTTGTTAATTAGTAAAGTGTATTCATTAATATTTGTCATTCAAATAGCTTCAATATATGGCTATACTTTAGTAATAAATGGTGGCACATTATAAATAACCCTTTTAGCATTACTTAGTCAACTGGCTGCTTTGAAGTAGCTTTTTGCATTAATTACTATGATAACACCAAAAGCGTCTACAGTAATCGTTACTAAATATAGTTCTACTATTCCTACTGCTTTTGGCATTTCATCATTGGCTTGTGTATCGTAGTAGACATCTTCAGATGCTCTTTATTAGATGGCTATTGTTCCTAACACTGAACGGAAGACAACTCGTTTCATTACTTTTGTCACTTGCAAAACTTCCTAACAATTTGACACATCCCAAATCTCTCGTTTACCAGTCAACCTTCTAACATCTACAGAAGGTCATCCACATAGCCTATTGAACCGACTAACGATTTTCAAATGCCACCGTGGGATATAGGTTGACGTCAGCACAATCGTGATCACGTCATCCATAATCCAGTCTTGATCCACTACACACACAATGTTTGATTCAACATTCACAATGAACGCCGTAAACAATTTGGTACACAGTTCATTGAAGTTCTAATTTCAATCTGGCGGTAAGAAGTTCTTGGCTTCTCGTTATAGTCGTTTGATGAAAGTTTGTCAGTAAACCTTTCTGGACGATCACAATAATCTATTCTCTTAAATAATCTAAAAAGGTCCTAGAGGCGTACTGCAATGGTAGGTTTTAGTTTTCTATTATTTTTTCCTGGAAAGACTTGGATGAGGATTTAGTCAAGCAAGCAATCAGTGAGTACTGTTGCTGAACAATTTGTCGAGCCGATACCTACTTATAATATACCAACATCAGAACAGAACATGACGGTAGGATGCAAACAGGAATGCCATACTATTCTGCAAATAATATGTGAAATCAAGAAGCCTGAAGGCATGTGACTATATTCCATTTAGTTGCAGCGTACGTGAGGTACGTACCTATCTATTACTTATCTGAGTGCACTCACGGAGCCAAAGGGCATAGATATGATAATAAACCAAGCTGATATCGGAGTAATCTTTCAATATTAATCAGTACTCTGTATGCTTTGACCCGCAATCTGCTAACATGCGAGGTGGGAGTTGATATCTTTCGAAGGGTACCTTTATAGGGTGTTACTCTTTAGTGATTCAGGAAATCAAACTGAACTACTCTTCCAAGGAACATACATGGCAAAATCAATTTGAATTCTGTCCATCGGATAGTAAAGGACCTGCTAAAAAGGGTCGATGAATATTGAAGTCGATGGCTTGATGATGGGCCATTGTGTGTAGGCCTGGTAGCAGCCATGTGTGCGACAGACAGACGCCACCTGCCATTTTGGGAATACAGCTGTAGGCGTAACCTAAAAACATGAGTCTTAACGGTTGTTTGCCAAAGGTCCTGTCCCAGTCCTTTTTGACAATCCTGAACAAACTGAAAGAAAACAAGAATCCGTATTTATAGGTCATGTACTCGTAATGAAAATATATCGATATTTCATTACCGAACATTACATCAAGTCTTCCAGGCAGGGCGCATAAACAGGCCTTGAAACAGGACCAGATGACCGCCCAACGGCCCAAATGATTGATGTACTATTTATTTATGACGCCAACAACTGGGTGAGCCCGTACATACATACATACGTCTTTCGCAACTTTTGATGCGTTCAGTGTTTTTGTGACACCCATGAGCCCATGACACACATGTCAAGGATTGAAACGTAAACCAGAATATTTTAACTCGATGTAAGTTTCTTTTGGCCTCACGTTATTCCCATCAAAATGTTTGGGAATTCTGAAGACCTAAATAAAATAGTACTACTAATTCCTGTGTTGTGTTATGTTTTTCCGTCGACGACCATCTTATTGCATTCGAAGCATCTGATTACCCTTCCATTCACCACGCATTGTAAACACTGTCCACAATCGACTCATCCGCATGTCAACAAAAACAACTAACGTAAGAACAAAACGCACTTATATCGCAACGGATGCCACGATACGAGACGAGCCTATATCCTGCACAGACGCAGTTGAACGACCCCCGCCATTCCTGATAATAAACTAATTATCAACGCTAATTGTAATTGTTGAAAAATTGTTTTTATAACAGTGTATAATGCAGTACCTCCTTCCTCCGATAAGGCTATTGTTACGTAAAGCTTAGTCACTGATTAGATTGTGGGGTACTGGGAAGTGGCTGGTAAACAAATATAGGATGTCGACCTAGAAACTGATGACAGATTTTCTTTTAGCGACATAAATAATTTGAAGAAGATATTGTAATAATAAATGTATGTCAGACTTGAAAGCAATAATTTTAAATTACTTTCTTCATAACATCCACAAAAAAATGCACTAATGAGATGTTCTGTGGCCTTGGATATGGATTCTATCTTCCATGACTTAAGCAACTCCCTTCATACTTCAATTTAGGACATCTGGGGCTACCATTCAAATCAATAAACTACAAACCCTTTACGAAGTACCGCTAAACAATCTAAATGTTATCTACAAATTGCTATATCTAATCTTGATCTAGGCTCATTGGAAGCAGTATCTTACGACGAACAATAGCTCCCTCGCCTACATGCTTCCTTTATCGGCAGCTATTTGGGTGATTTATATTAAAAGCTCACTGTTTGTAGTAGAGAGCTTTGATTTGCATAATGCTAATCGTAATTATCCGTCACTCATATATGGAGGTTCGGATCTGATTGATGTCTTAACTCTTGTTTAGATTTATGGGTAAACGTTGACGGAGTGGTAGTTGAGAGGAGATATTGATAAAGTTGAAGAAGAATAAGCTACTACTGTACAGGAATCTGATAAATGCTTTGAAAGTTCTGAATGAGATCATCTTGGAGACAATAACGAAGTGGATGATGAAACTTTAAAAATAACCTTGACCCTGCCACTGCCAGGGTCAAGTCTCGTCAGAAGAGAGAAACTCCAGAGTGTTACGAAATGTGAGATAACCAAGAGTTTAACAATGCTTTTTGAGAAAATCTTCGATGCGCAATCAATAAGTCCATACTTCACCTTTAATTCTACCCAGTATTCAATATTTACTCCATCACTCATCGACTTCTTTTCGTAATACCTACAGACAGGCCACTTTTATATCAAAACACTTGAATGACCATATACGGCTACCGTCAAGTCACGTACTTACGTTTCACCATAACACATCTGATAGCCATGACTCATGTACTGTTTACATATTTAGTCACACAAGTACATGCAAAAGTAAACTAGAATTTTGAAGAATTTCAAGGTGGTAAGGATGATTTTGGCTTGTAATTGAAGTAATGTGGGCGTTAGATAAGGATTATTGTCCTCGTCAGTGCACCACCTACTACTAACTACCCTGGTTAATTATAAAAGGTCTTCGAAGTTGAAGTTGGCTTTCTATTGGTGGAAATTTTGATAGCAGCTGAATTTATGGCGAATTTTAATGTGGCTGTCATTGTAATTCTACTTAATTTATTTTAAAGTCCCATTTTATTTTCGCGATGGACTTAATTCAAGTGACAAGTTTGAAATTAACTGCTTGGTAATTTATGAGAAAGATAAAGTTGAAGAATTCTAATACCATTTCAAGCTGTATGAAAGATACCATCATCTATAAATGACTGGAGCAATAACCAAGTTTTAATGTTGATTAGACTAACCAATTATAACTTAACATCTCAATACGCCATTCATTATACCAATAAAGGATCTCGCTGAATCGTTAATATTTATAATTACTCTGCATTTTAACACACTAACTGCAATGAGTGTAATTATACATTTTGCTGTAATGGCTGCCCCATATGTATCATTGATCTTGAAGTCTAAAGTTTTATCGTCCGGACTCGGGCTAAGTGTGATTTCGTTTTAATCTTTTAAGATAGTAAAAACCATCAGTTCATTTTAAATTACAGCTTGGCTAATATTGACATGAAGACTCGTAATTAAATATAGTTACGATTTTGGTCGTTATTCTCCTTCAACATTATTTTGGGTTGGTGCAGTTCAATATTTTGTTACATTATCGTAATTTCATCAGACGATCATTCTTTTACCTCAAATAAATAGGACTCACCATGTGATGTCTTCTTCCATACTTCTCTATTATTCTTCATCTTAATAGTCGCTTCCATTCCAGCATTTTATCATCTTTCACACAGCCAATCCATCGTTTATGAAAATTATAATTAGCAAGCCATGTAAAAGCTATAACCATGGTCTACAAATTCTAATAAGAGATAATATCATCGTAGTTACTAGTTAGCAGTGCAGTAATTAAAAGGCGGCCTCGCGCGGCCTTGCCTACCGTTTGTACAGATGCGCAGGCCCAGGGTATCGTTATGCGCATGAGTCAGGATTGTAACCGTTCAGATAACGTTATTGGATCAATATTCATTTGTTGGAACTGTATCAGTATTTATTTTTGAATAGTTTCATTTATATGTGGGAGTAAATCATCGCTTTTATGAGTCAATCCATTTGCCTTGCCTTTTCTAATCGCTATTGTGATAAACGGTCAATCATATCAGTTACTTCTCTTGATGAAAATTTGAGATTTATGAACATTAAATGTTTAGTTACTTACATCATCAAATTCTTCTTGGTTCCGCGGATTTCGTTGATAAAATGACTCAATGTTCTCTAGGTATCTTACACATATCACGTCTACCCAGTTTCTCACCACCATCCATCTGTATTTCCATATCGACTGTTCCATCACCATTAATTCCATGCAAAACGCATCCTGGCAATTGACCTGGATAGCACAAGGATGTATCGTCATCACCTTTGCATTTGAGGACGTCTTCAGTCATTTAATGCCATTTCAGTTTGTTTTGCATTCGGGACGCGGTTGCTCAATATTAATTAGTGGGAGACCATCAATTTGTCCAGTGTCGCCTTCCATTAAAAATGTCTTATAAGTACATTAGCCTGCCTCTCCTTATTAACTTCATTGTTGTGGTATACCAAGGTCATGATCATTTCTTGGAACAATAATCATTATCAGCTCATATATTTTATGAATTTATTATTATTGTTGCGTACAAGAATTTAATTTATGGCATTATGTTGCTAAGACATGACGTTGACTACTCGTAGTAGTTTTATTTGAGTGTGTTTCAATTTGTCGGGTGTTGGTCCTTTTACATTCGGTTTTAATGGTAGTTCGTGTTACATAGAGCCTTCGAACTGTCTGTGGTTTTTGAAATTACCACAGTCAGCCTTGTCTCCAATACAAGTAGTGATATTTGTTGAGATTGGTTTCATAAATATTATAAAAGACGTTGTGATTGAAAATATGTCATGCTAATCTAGATTCATTCGTTGCAACAATCTCGATTATCGCGCAAATCTCATTCCATCTTTGGACTTTATCGTTGTACAAAAGAATTTCTTGAACGTGCTCGTAAACTGGTCCATAAAATATATTTGCGGCCATTTTCGTTTGCCGAATGTCGAAGTGGTGAGTCATATGTTACGTTGTAACTCACCTTCCCATTGTGCGCACGCGGTGATTGCGTTCCTAATGATGACACATCGGTGGTAACGACGGTTTTCGACAAATTAAGAATGTGGGGTCAAGTCATGTCCGAAAACGTCGGGTTGCTTCTTTTGGGTCTCGCTTGGAAGGTTTCTTAACGGTCATAAGGCTTATGTAGTGGCCAAAGTTCAGAACTATTATCTTTTTCGCCTTGTAACTGTTTAACATGACCAATAATGGTAATAGCTTATTATACGTTTGGTTTTACTTATAAAAAGATACGTTTGCCGCTGCTTGATTTGTTAGTTACTATGTTGTTTTGTTTTTCAACTCCAATCCTTAGAAACAGCATAACAAGCAAGCTATAAATTAGCCAAAAAACTTCTACATTCACGCTCACCCAGCTGTCATTTTGTCACTTAGATCTTGTAAAATGTCATTCAGTCGGACTTTTAAAGCGTTCGGCGCATTACCAAAGTATTTATTAGCGTGTTCCATGTAAGGGTATCGTTGAACACGACCAAATATGGCTGCAGTCTCGTGGAAACTGTGTCGTATTAGTTTTTGTGGTCCCTCTTAACGAGAGGTTGCGACACACCTCACAATTGGATATACACAGCTGACTTATAAACTGGAGGTATTTTGGTGAAAGTATGTTCAGATGCTCCATTCAAGCCAGCCTGATTAAATAATTACTCGAAAACAGAAGTAAGACATGGTAAAGGAAAACAAAATTGAGCAACTGCGAAATATTTATGAATTAAAGCACTAGGTATAGTCTAAGCTCTAAGGGAAGAGGCGGCCCCGCGGGTCTACAAGCGGAATTCCAACAGGAATTCCGGAGGTTTTATATGAGCTCATCGTAAAGCCACATGCCAGAACCTTCGGAATTCATTTTGAAGAATTCCAAACTTGACATCATCAGAAAATATTTTAAAAGTTTGATGCTTATACTAGTAGTTACTAGTAGTAGTATACGTTTCTATTTGTTTATCCGTGTCCAACCCCCTAACTAAGATATTTTCTTTCGCAGAATTATTTCATACGTGAAATTATTGCACACCTAATTAATATTGGAATGCAGAAAAATTTCAATAAACTTCAGCACTCTTTCTGATTAACATAATCGGTGATTATGGTCTTACAACGGTTAATCCGCCTCGTTTTATCGTTACGAAAGATAGATCCACAATAGGCTTGGGGCATAAAATGTGGATCGATCTAACGAGTACCATGTAGCTTTGTTGAAGAAGATGAGGAATATCTTCCTGAGATGATCACCTAACATATTCGAAGTCGCTTCATTTTCATTCATTACAGCTTCATTTTAAGAACGTTCTGATTAATTCTGCCATCCTTTTCCCAATTCATCATCTGAAAGTTGGCTTTTTTATTGATCTGATAGATTATCGCTTTGTCCCTAAGACGTTCTGCTAAAATATTCGCGAGTGGGGTCAAAAGTAGGAGTATAATTATATTTAAAATTAATTTTAAGACTTTCTATTTTCCAATAACAAACAAAACAACAGAAACGAAGGAAAAATACCACCAGTTATTTATTATCACGTTGTTTAGCATACAAAAGTCGTTATTGTAGGACTGAACAGGTACTGTGTTATCTGTTAAGTTTCCTGTTGTTTAGAGCCCTGTTATCTTCTGTTAATATATTTTAAATAGTTTACCTAGCGACCACTTGTTTATCAAAATGTTTAACTTTGTAAGAGGCATGTTGTTTTATCTTTGCCCTTATTATTAGGCTTGACTTCTGTCCGGGTTTCTCCTGTTCTTTTTCCAATGTATTTCAGGTCTTCGAAGCATGTTTAATTCTTCAAAACTTTTTTAGTAGGTGACGTGACACAGACCCCAGAGCCCTATCGTCTTCTAAATAGACCATCCATAGTTATTTGTAGTCTTCTCCTAGCCCTGTCATCTTCCAAATAGACCATCGTTATCTATAGTCTTCTCCTGCTCTAACCATACGAGAATTCCGTTTAAAGCTTAACTAATTATATTATAAGATGAAGGAACTGTTACTTTCTTTTCTAGAATCAACAGCATCATCTATAAGTGTGACTACTTCCTCATCACCAACATTTTAATCGAGTAAGCAGTTAACTTATGTGACACATCTTGTCGTTTCTTTATTGAAGGATTGATCTGGTCTTTCCAATTTGATACTAAATAAATTATTTATCTTTCTCAAATAAAACAAGGTTTATATTAGCTTACTCATAAAATAACTGGTCTAATCCAACAGCATTAGGCAAATAAATTCATAATTGGATTTATCTCTTCCGTTCAAAGTGTATTGCATTATCATTTTACATTATTTTATTGTACTTTAACTTACGTCGCTGTAGGTTTACTAATGCGTTTAGAATGTGGAAGAATTTCGTTCTAAATCTAAATTTTGTCTGCCGTGACTGCTCGTATGGACTCTGTGACGTCAGATTCAAACGTTATGGAGGTCCAAGAAACTTACTATAAGTTGATGATATCATAGTTTTCATGGAAATTGGTTGACTGATCGACTGCTGTGCTACATGTTGCGGGTTGTGTTCTCGTACAGAACCAATAACTTTATGTACACGCAGTTATTCCGTGTCTGCTTGTACAGTATGTGATTTTTAAGGGTTTTCAACACGCCCACCATGAGATATTCTTAGAGTGAGGCAAGCTATTTTTTTATTAGAAATGCTGAATATCGATTAATTAGATCAAATCCACAGACATTTTTAACCGGCTTTTATATTCTTCTTCTTAGCTAGATGATTTGACGAGTGTACCTATAGCCATAGGAGTACAGTAATATGCTTAACGTTGTCAGTAGAGTACAGAATGCCTAGTAAGTTTAACGTCTTTCAGAAGCAGAATTAGGGAGTAGGAGAAGTACACACTCGTACTCTATTTTCTTCAAGCACAGTAAACACCAAAAATCATACTGGTATCAATAGAAACGTGACTTAAATCCTTAACAGTTGAACTAATCAGAATTCAGCTCACACAGCGATATAAATTCATACTATGCTTTCATAGAACATGGACACCAACCACGATACCTACTCAGAAGTGATCTCATATTAAATAGAATAAGCCATAACTTATAGATCCATAGACAGCCTTATTGATTTAGTAGTTACAATCGCAACTGTTGATGATGATTCCCAGGCAAAATGATTTGAATTTGGAACAGAGATTTCTCAGTAGACAGGTTAATCGAACAATAGACTAGGCATCAACAGGCTCTTCCTATACAAACAAAAATTTTGAATACGACACTGAGATTGTTCGTTACGCCGTAGTCACAATTCACGATTTTGATGAATATTGGTACAGATGGATTGGATTCTGGAAACGATTTGCATAAATCTTGAAGGGAGAGAAATCGAGCTAAGGCTCGGGAATCAGCTTGTAATAACTGGCTAAATATTACTGTACTATAAGGTACACCTATATTTAAGCCTTCGTGGATCCCAAGCGTGATATTACACTTCGTTATCGATCCATAGATCATCGACTGGGTCAGGTGTTAACACAAACAACATTATGTTCTCCTGCGCAGTACCCCAGACTCGGGTCACATCGTAAATTGATTGATATAATTGCTTTTATCTTGCTGATAACGTGTATTTGATGTTGCCGTGAAGTATGTACATTTGTACAATGTTTGGTCGATATGGTTGGCGAAGTTGTAAGCTGAAAACATATATACAGTTCAGAACCCCTCCTTTTTTTTCGTCGGTTAAACATAGTTGCACTAGACTGGAATATCTGAAAAAGTAAATTGTTTAATTAAGGGCGGCAAAAGTTAGACTCCTTGAAGTACTCTTTAAGTTTCGACTGTATAGCAAACTAGAGGTACGTACTACGTACACACCACATGAACTGCTCAAGCAATCGAACGGCTTCGGGCGGTCGGACTGCGTGCCGAAGTCGGCAGGCATCTGACTGCTCGAATACTCCGTGTATGGACAGCCTGAATGCATGGAAAAATATGATTGCTATTAACACCGTGAGAAATAATACTTGTCATGTTCACATTAATAATTTTACGACAAATTAATTAAATTTTCCTGCATCTTAAGTTAAAATTCATTCACATGCGCATCATACCCTAAAAACTGATTCACATGACAGAAACTGACTATATCCATGTAATTCTAAGTATTCTGTGGTCTAGGGCTGATAACATAGGGACATTTTTTATTTCGGCCCAGGGCTTTAATATTGAAGACACTGTACAAAATTGTTTCATCGTATCCGTGGATGTAGTGAATCATTATCGAAGACACCATGGCAGTTAGTCGCTGAATTAGGCAGGCCCGCAAGTAATAGCCCAGAGCCCCACTAATTAAGTCCTCCAGATCTACAAGTTACTCCAAAACCTTCTTATCGTAAACAACAACCCTAACAAGGAATGAATCTAAGTATATCAATTCCGTCAACTTACGATCCCGCCAATTAGTATCAAGTTATAATTCTATTACTAATTACTTGTTTGCTTTAAGATATACTAGAAATCAAGTACTATCTACTTGACCCAAATAACTTAGTGTTTTAGTGTTGAAGTCATTTGCACAGATAGTAGGCAGGGCAAGTCTGATTGAATTCTAACTGGCCACTGTATGTCCACTGGAATTTGAAGTGTTCGTGTATTAAAATGTCATTATGTGGGCAAAGGACGATTTTAATTGAGTGTGTCATTTAGAGCAGAGGGTTAGCCTGTTGGTCTACAGGGTTATAGAGATTAAGACAGGTTCATTCATTTATTCAAGAGATATCAAGGCTATGATTACGAGTATGCAGTTCGTTGACTGAAACCTGTGCTGAAACACGAATGGATTTTGTACTTATACGACTGGTTTGACATACTCGTACATTTTTTTTTTTAGTAACTTTTATATCATGAGACGAAATATTAGATGAACTATGAATAAAACAAGCCTCAACCAAACCGTTGGGATTTTCAGGCGTGATGTTATGTCATAACAATCTACCAATAAACACGAATCCGGCAGTATCTCCTCCTCCTCATTGACGACATGTACCAACAAAAACTTTAAAAGGAACTAAAAGAACAAGCCTATACATAACACATAACATTCCATGTAACACGAGACACCACAAAAACGTCCAACATAACAAAAGCCAATTTTCTTATAAGAAACAACACAATAGTTTATGCGCGGGCGCAGATGCGCGGATGTTCGCGATTGCTGCGCGTGATTCACTCTTGCGCACTCTTTCTTGCCGCCATTTCTACGGATGCGGATACTTTCGTTCTCGTTTGTGTTTTTCCTTGAGATGTTATGACACTGATATGGCTTGTTAGTATTGAAGTTCCATGTTTATGTGGGAAAGAGTAGTGTGTTTAATCGGCTCTACTCGGCTCTAGAGAATTTAGTGCACGTAACCATTCTGCGTTTCTTCGCAATTAGGGTCACCCTTCATGTTATCTCTACATAAGGATGAAATTTGAAGATCAAGTCTGTAGTACCTGGATCTTTGATTGGAATTTGTGGTCCTTTAATTTAGCAACTTTTATTCAAAACGAAATCAGTATTCTTGGAGCCTCATAATTTGTTTGCGGATAACAAGGCCCAGGATACCTTGAGCAGGTTCACCGTATGTAGGTACCTACATCACCGTCGTCTTAATCAGACTATTTTGTCGATCCAAAAAAGACCCTAAAAACCTTCACTAAAAGGGAAGGATTCTCGGCCAAGGATTCTAATGTACGTTTACTACCGGCTTCCAAATGACCTTAAGCTTAACTTCATTAGATAGTAATAATTCTCCTTGTAAAATTGAGTTTACAGTCCTTATTACCGTGACGAATTTCATTTACACCCCCTGTAATTAGAAGCTGTAATTAGTAATAACTTTTAATATACCATTTCAGCCTTAGGCAGTTGACGAAAATGAAGGATTTCATAACTTTTCAATTAAAATCCTCTAGTATTAAGTACTTTTCAATTATTATTAAGATATGCTCACTTTTCACCGCTGTCCCGCCTGATGGTAAGCGATGATGTTGGACCATGGACCTTTTCACTCTAGACTTAAAGACCCCAAGGTTGTAGATGTCAGGACTTCCACTCCTGGAATTTCACTCCTATCTGATACAATGAAAGTACAAGTTGGGTTTTAAACTTTTGGTTGCTAAATGTGCTAATTATGATCTATGTGGCGCGATTAGATAAATCTCGAAAAAATAGTTTTTTCCCTGTCAATATACACATACAATGATTTAGGTCTTTTATCCAATGGAATATCATTAAGGTTTATAGCACGGTGACGTATGTATATAAAAGTTGAGGTTCACAGAAGTGCCTGACCAACTTGGACTACAAAACTTCCAAGCAAATTGTCTATCTTCTTAAATATGATTTAAAAGTCTAACCAATTCTTCTCCATCTCCCACAGACATACTCCGGCCTCTTCTGCGTGGTGGTGAACCCGTACAAGAAGCTGCCCATCTACACGGAGAAGATCATGGAGAGGTATAAGGGCATAAAGCGGCACGAAGTACCTCCCCATGTGTTCGCCATCACAGACACAGCCTACCGTTCTATGTTACAAGGTGAGTTGGCATATGCTTTGTTTTTTTAAGGAAAAATCGGGGAAGGTAGGGAAGGCCATTATTTTGTTACCTAAGTGCCTCAGGTGGCAGTACTAGGATGTGAAGTTCGGATATTTGGCTTTCGTCTTGTTACTTTGAAAAATTGGAAATACATTTGATCCATCCAGGACGGGAAAAATCATTGGATGATTTCCCAAAAAAGCTGGCAATCCCATAAAATGCAGAGCCCTTCGAGAAATTTGGTGCTGGTCAAGCAAGTAATATTTGCAGGAAACAGGTCTAAGTTCTTGGTAGAAGCTTGGCTGATTATGAGGAATTGCAACCTCGTCTTTTAGGTTGTGATTGGCTTATGATTGCTGTTGAATATTTTTGTAAGTAACTCGAAGTATCCGGTTTTCCAATTTTTCTTTCAAATGACCTCAATAGTTACTTTAGTTTAAAAACTAGAATTTTCGACACATTTCTAACTATCCGTAATGGAAAAAATACAGGTTCTAGCAATAAATAACGTGTCGCCTTGTACGAAATAAAGTGGTATGCGACAGTTGTGCCATAAGTCATTCCGTATCGGCGCCATTACAGAACAATTAGACGAACGGCCCTTATCTTTGAACTCTAGTGAGGGGCCCGCTGTCGATACACGCCTGAGTATTCTCAGTTTTACTTTAAGTCGGAAAAAAAGTTATAAAATAAAGGAGGAGAGGTAGACGGGTCGCTAAACTGTCTGAACAGTGTACTGGAACGTGATGGGCAACAAAATAATCTTGATAGTTTTTAGTCAAACTGAGTCAACCAGCTTTTTTCGCTCTACTGCTCCAGGGCTCATTTGATGAAAATTCTAGTAAAATAATTGCTAATATTTTGTGAAAACCTTTTAAAAAAAAGGTTAATCGCAAAAGGTTTCCACTAGATACTAGTTTTAAAGCTTGGTCTTTTAGTTCTATCTCTTAGTTCATCCGATTTTATTCTTCAAACTGATTATTATAGCATCTTACCCCAGGCGTTCTGGCCATTGTATTTGTATTAGTTTAGTCACTTTGCACTTACTAAAGTCAGCTAGCCAAATATGGGAAATTCTGATCAGCTATTTGTCCCTTCACAGCTGCGGCATAATTTATTTCGTATCGAAAGCTATTACTAAACAATTAGAGCGACCTACTAAATTATCTTTGTCTAGTTGTAGTACTTGCTAAGACCGGTATCGATATTTCTGTTAAATTGCTTAAGTCTCCATATTTGACACTTAATTAGTTGGAAAATTATTACCAAGGAGCAGAGTATTTGCTCATTGTCCATGTTATGTTATACATAATGAACACACTGTCGCGGAATTGGCTTTACCTATTCACAAAAGAGTTGGTTTGTCTATGCTATGCAATTAAAAACAAGAAAAAAAGACGTCTGCACCGTCTCGTTTTGTTTCGGTCGATGCTGCCCGACATCACGTCGGATTATTATGGCTTGTATTGCATCTCTTTCTGACCTCGTATATTCCACATCGATTTTTGTAGTCCTTTCTAAATTATCATCATCTTCATTATCCACAGTTTCATTTCACCCATCATCTTCCTGCCCTTATCCCATTTTACTTGGGGTCGGCGCAACACGTTTTTTTCTGCCATTCTCCTCTATCACACGTCATAATATCATCTACTCCTTTTCTATATATATAAAATTCAAAACTGACTGACTGATCTGACAACGCACAGCCCAAACCGCTGGGCCTAGAAACTTGAAATTTGGCATAAGCCCTCCTTATACCACGTAGGTGAGCACTAAGAACGGATTTCGCGAAATTCGGCCCCTAAGGGGTTGTTTTTGGGATTGATAGTTTGTATGAAACCAGAGGCGTCTTTACCTATAGTGCAGGGTGTGCGGTGCACGCGGGCGCCGGGTTTAAGGGGGCGCCGAGTGCCCTCTAATGCGACACCACCAAAGATGCGTCGATGCCGGGCGGCGCTCCCGAAGACCCTGCGCTCGTATAATGCGCGGAAGCAAAGCATAAAAATCTATTTCCTTAAGTTTCCTTAAATAACTACTTCCCAGAAATTGTTCCTTATTAGCAACAATATAGAATAGCACTCTGTTAGTCGCTCGTTCTACTACTGTAGAACACACATGCATTTCGTCGAATCGAATTGAATGGGGATGGCATGAAATATGGAAAATTATTCGTCAATGCAAGTGCATATACTAAAAGAAGAACTAAGACGCCGCGGTGTATCTACAAGAGGAAAAAAAGTGATTTAATTGAGTGGTTGTACATTTGATTTTACCGTATTAAATCCACAATTACTTGTAGTTAAGGTTTAAAATTTTGTGTTTAGGTGTGTTTTACCTGTCCTCTTCTCTACCAAGAATATGATGCTGCTGCTGACTTCCTATTTTGATAAAATATCATAATGTTTTAAGTCAATAATTTTACCCCTTTTTTCTATTTAGATTCGAGAAATATCACAATTAGGACAATGTAATTGCCGCTTAACCTCTTCCTTCCTAAAAAACTTTTTTCTTGCCGACATCATTTAAAATTGCAACATTTGCATCCTAATTAATTTCCGTTTGAAAATATAACTAACGGATATTCTCCTGCTAGACTAGAGGGCGCCCGGTACTAGTTGCACACGGGCGTCACAAGGGCTAGAGACGCCTCTGTATGAAACTTCGCTACTACAGGTGCTAGGAATTCCAAATTTTGCATGGGGTGTCTTATTAGAACGTAGATGCTCACTATGACAGGATTTTGCGAAATCCGACCCCTGAGGGGTTTGTTTTTGGGGTTGACAGTTTGTATGAAACTTTTTTAATACAAGAGCTAGGCGTCTCAAATCTTGTATGGTGGTACTTTTTAAGATGTAAATGCTCACCACGGTAGAAATTTTGTGAAGTTCGACCCCTAACCCCTGTTTTTGGGGTTGATAGTATTGAGATTCAAATCTTTACATTGGGGTTCTTTTATGGAAGTAAGACGGGATTTCGCGAAATTAGATCCCTATGAGGTTGTTTTTGGGGTTGAAAGTTTGTATGAAACTTTGTTACTACAAGTGCTAGACGTCTCGAATTTTGCGTGGGGCTTTTTTTAAGACCTAAATGTTCACTAAGACGGTTTTGCGGAATTTGACCCCTAAGGGGTTGTTTCGGGGTTGATAGTTTAGAGACTCAAATTTTGCATAGAGATTCATTTTTGGGCGTAGTTGCGGGTGTTTTGTGAAAATAGACACCAAGGGGTTGATTAGAGGTTGATATTTGTATAAAACTTCGTTTCTACAAATGCTAGGAGTACTACATTTTGTAAGGTTGTTCTTTTATGACGCAAATACACCTCGGCACTGTTTTCTGAAATTCTACCCCTAAGGGGCTGTTTATGGGACTGACAGTTTGGTATGAAACATTGTTGCTACAAATGTTAGGAGTTTCTCAGCATGGGGGTTGTTTTAGGACCTAGGTTCTCACTAAGACGGAATTTTACAAGTTCGACCCCTTAGGGGTTGTCTTTGGAGTTTGTAATTAGAGGACTCAACATTGCAGGGGGTTTCTATTTCGGATACAGATTCTCACTAAGAGAGGATGATACGAAATTCAACCCTAAAATGTTTGTATTGCGGTTCATAGTTAGGACTCCAAATTTTTAGGACCTAGGTGTTACCTACGACGCAATATTGTGGGTTGATAGAATTTTTGTTGAATATTGATTTCGTTTTTCCAACAGTATCCCATAAAGAGGGTGGCCGGGACTAGAAATTCGCAAACGCAAAGTTCGGAAATCACGCGGACGAAGTCGCGGGCGTAGTGCTAGTTCTTTCATATTATTCCTTAGACAATCCATCCATCTCTTCTTTGGCCTTCCTCTTCCTCTCCATCCATCTACATTCATACTCATCACAGTTTCATTTCACCCATTTCTGGGTAAAGGCCTTTCTTTGCTCCTGCCAGTCTCCGTTTCTTTATACCAGCTTCATCTAGCTTTTCCCCAGACGGCAAACCTGACATTAGTTTACCAGGTTTTATTTACTTTTAGATTTAGGACTATAGTCTTAGTGTCTTAGAGCTCCCATATGCCCCATCACTACGAAAAGACAGCTCTAATGATCCCTAGTGTGCAGCGCCCACGTCAAAGTAAACGTTTCGTAACTGCTAACTGCGACATGGCGACAGAATTCAAGTAACAATACAATGCAAATCTATTGCAGGAAGTAATGCAGGAAGGAAAATTATTTGTGTTACTATAACTACTAATATTAAACCAAAGTTTGTACTCTGGTTTTGTTTGACCTGGCCATAATCTGGCATTTATTATAAAGTAGAAACAAAACTAAAGTAAAAATAATAGCTGTTTCCCACGACTTTCCCTCCGCTGCTCGGTTCCTTTTGATCGTAGCGTGATGTTAGATATCTTATAGCCTTCCTCGATAACTGGGCTATCCAACCTATAAGGATTTTTTTTATTCGTATTTTTTCTATCTCGAGGACCACGGGTAAGTGGTTCCCGAGATCAGCGCATTCAACCAAACAAATTCTTCAGCATAATATGAGTATAGATTATTTTTATTTAACCGTATTTAATTTATACGCTGCTAAACAGTCGATCTGATTTCTATAAAATAAAAAACAATTTATTGCTTGCACTTGCATGAAGTTTACAGCCATCACACGCCGCGAGCGAAAGTTAGTGTTGAATGAAAAAATCTGGAAAATTCGTTTTCATCAGCTTTCGGCTCTGAACACTCAATAGGTAACCATAAAAGGATGTGGACAAAGTCAGAGTCAAGTTCCTGGTGGCTGGTGTTACATCTTTGTTCTCAGGTGGCCCCACCTTGGGGAACGAGGCGACAGACGACTTCTATAGCTCTGTCTTTATCCCACACTGGAATTTATCTCGCTTAAAGACTTCGTCGTCATCGCCAGAACTCTTGCCAGGAGGGATCTACATGTATTTGTTATATACCCCTTCACATTAGCTCATCAGTATGATTACCAGTACAATTATGATTTTCTAAACACAATTTGTTCAATTCTCCAGTGTACGAAACGTGAACAGCTGTTTGTTATCATCGACGGCGGCGTAAGAATGTATTTTATCTTCACGCCTATTTTACACGCAATTTTAGTTGATAACGACACAAAAAAAATGTTTCAAGCTGTGTTGTCCAGATCTGTATTTGTATTTGGGATAATTATGGAAGGTTGAAGGTAAAAGTATGAGTCTACAGATAAAGTAATATTTCAGGAATATTTTCTGAAACTGTCTTTAAATACTCATATGTAACATTCACAGCACAGGCCACAGTTCATTTCATATAATATCAACAACTACAGGGTGTTCATATTCCACCCTCCTACTTCAAAATGTATTCATTATAATGTAAAAGGGCCGTCCTGAAAACCACTGCTCCCTAGCCTTGCGGCTACCACTATTATGTCGGGTAGATTAAAAGTTTAAAACCGTCTGGAAAATATTCTCGAAATAATTAAAGTTTTCTACATGTTTCTCATTTTTTATGAAAAGATTTAAAATGTGTGTGGTCGTGCTCGTCTCAGGCCTTACTATTTGAATAACATCGCCGACGTAACTTATTCAGGTTTTTTTGTTTTCCCCTTGTCAATTTAGCTGTCATGAAAACTTGAAGTAGCAATCGGTTTTCATCCTTCTACTACAACATTTACTTAAGTTTACGGTAACTTGTAATTTCAATCCAATACCACATTACTGAATTTTCTATTTACGTCATTCATCATACTGCTGGGACACAGTTCTCCTCTCTGCGAGAGGGACTTACATCATTCTGAATTTCAATACAATTATTTTTAGAGGATTGATTCGAAGAAAAATGCAATACTTATCAGCATTTCTGTTGATACTGGCAAAGTACTGCTAACTTCTGTCTATTTAAATTTTTTTCAGCCCAATAAAAACACCAGAAAATTTAGCTGTAACCAAATGTCTAAACTCATTTCTCGTACTGTCATTCTTGCTCTGCTAATCATATCTCATCTGAAAATACAATAGCAATCCGCACAAACTTAGCACCTTCCACTGCTCAGTTCCCATAGTTTGTCTCCATGGTGATAGCATCAGCATAACATAAGTTCTCGCAGATGAAATACATTGCTTATCCTAAATATCATCAACGTTCGGTCACACCTCGCAGATTTATAACAGTGCTTATAAGCGTTGTAGATAACCATGAGACAAATGTTTGTTATTATTGGAATTGTTATTTGTTATCACTGGATATTGGGACTCTAGAGTTGAGGGAAGTCTCACTCACTATCTCTCTGAATAAAAGCTACATCTTATTTCCAATTCAAGTATTGCTTTAGCCAAACTTCAAGGCTTCTACAGAAAAACACTTGCTGGGATCTCAGGACTGTCTGAAAGAGACAAATTGTGCCTGGCCAAAGGTCAACCGAAGGAATAGGTTTTTAGTCAGTAATCTTACAGTTATTTCCACTTCACCCAGAGTGGAAGAACTTGATGACTTCACCACCTTTCAAATAGTTTTGGATAAGCTGTACAGATCGTATCAAACAGAATAAGTAGGACCTCCCAGCGTTTTACTACTTTTTAACATTCCTTGTACTTGCCGAGTACAGTACCTCAGTTTTTTATTTCAGTCAAACCAAACAGGATCCACGGAAGTATCCTGGAAATGGTTATTCCGGAGAGGTACCGAATCCTCCTATTTTCTGAATAACGCATGTATTAATTACGTTTTATTATGGTTCCAGACCGAGAGGACCAGTCCATCCTGTGCACAGGAGAATCAGGTGCTGGTAAGACAGAGAACACCAAGAAGGTGATACAGTACCTCGCGTACGTCGCCGCATCCAAACCCAAAGGATCTGGCGCGGTAAGATGTCTTCATTTTTTTTTTTTAATTCAAATTAGTTCTGAAATGAAGTATTGGTCGTAGGATGTAGGGCCAGGTGAGGGAAGAATTTAAGTTACCTAAGATCTAGGTTACTAAGGTTTTATTTGGACTGATGTGATGTTTTTGGGGGGTCTTGATTCGTAGCGGGTTTAGTGGTACACTCCAACTCAAGTGATGATCATTATGTAGGTCGGAATTAGGTAGAGTTATTCATGTAGTTATATTGATATTTCATAAAACGAAACAATAATGTGGATATGCTCCAAATCTCGGAATTACTTGTAAAGAGCAGAAAA
The DNA here is from genome assembly GCA_036375495.1 of Agrotis segetum. NCBI lineage: Eukaryota > Metazoa > Arthropoda > Insecta > Lepidoptera > Noctuidae > Agrotis > Agrotis segetum. The sequence goes on from JAQSVV010000033.1 coordinate 53,529, forward strand.
CACCTGTGATTTATTAAAAAAAAGTTTTTTCTTTTACACAATTTATTTGTCTTATCTACCTCTGATCTTTTTATTGTTATTATTCCTTTGTAAAACTGTTTTTCATACGAGATTGTCTATTATAAATCCCGGGAAGATCCATATTAATATCAACATTTCGATGCAAGTACTAAAATAGACCTACCTGATTCTGACCTCTGGTGATGAGAGGATATGAGATTCTCGTACTATCATAGAATGGTTGTAGTAAACTTGAAGGTAACTAGGTACTAGGAGAATAGATAGAAAAGGAGTATATGAAACTAATAATATTGAATTTCAAGAGGAGATTTAGAGGGCTTTGGCTTGAGGGTTTTATTTACTTGTGATAAGAATAACAAGACGAATATTAAAGACAAATACCAAATGATTATGTTCTTTATGAATTTATGTCTTATAATATCACTTACACTTTAAGAACACTCATAAACTTGTCATACAGGGGGTACTTACATGACCAATTACATGTCCGTTTCCTAATAAGTACCATTCCAATTACTTTCTCAAATTAGTCTTGCAAACTCGTAAATAGTTAAGTTAAACTCGCTTTCCTAGCCGTAACGAGTAAAATAACAATGTTTAGTTAACTAATGCAGTAACTACAGTTTACGTAATTATGTGCCGCGGTATCCCTTATACGGGGACTTAACTGTTGGTTAAATAATTGAGTAGCTTGTACACTGCAGTTGAAAATAAGTGGGTCATAGAGGGAGTGTTGGTACATTTTTTATTTAGACGGTAATTTGTATACTTCGATATTTTGTAATTTGTTTATGGAGAATATTGATTTTTGTAGTCATGTGGAGTTTCTATAGCATCAGAAAGGGCTTTTGTGCTGCAGTAGGAAACAAATAGATTTGTTTAAAAAAAAATTGACCACATCTTAAATGCGGGTTGATTTCAAAAATCGCTGTCAAAGCCAAAAAAAAAATTTAAATGTTTGTAGTCATAATTAGACTATGTTCCCACTGTTGGGACACAAGCTTTTTCTCTTTGAAAGGGAGTGGACTGAAATCCACCTCGCTGGTCCGAGTTGGTGACATGAATTTCGGTCCTAGGACATAGGAAGGTTTCCTAATGATGTTTTCCTTCACCGTTTCTGAGAGCAGTAGTGATGAAAATAAATTACACAAGGTATTGTGTATGGTTGGGTTCGAACCCACGACCTAAAACTCAGCCGGTGTCATACCACTAGATTACCACTGCTCTCTTAGATTTCTGTCTTTTATAAAATGTTTTGTTTTCACAGTTGACATGTTTTCGTTTTATTTTGTTAAAAGTAATACCATGTTCTATTATTGTTAAGCGTTCATATGTATACTGGTTCGACTATCGCGTTCGGGTGAGGATTGGAACCAGTTTCTTGTTATCTGGCTAGCCTCCTTACGTTTTACTGTAAAAATAGCTAGAATTTAATGTAAAACACACTTTCTCTTCAGTATTTAATTAGTCATTATGTCTTATATTGCAAGAAATATATTCTATAATTGCAAAAACGCAGGTATTGATTATTATCTAGGTCAACATGTGTAGTGTTTTTTGCTAGATTAAATTGTATTTTGCTGATAATTGCTTATTGATACCTACTTAGCAATACGCTATTTCTGCTGTTACAATATAGAAAAAAAGTTTCACACCTAGATCTATAGACTGCGTATGTAAAAATGCGTGACTTGCGTTGTTCTCTGTACGCTATTATCTTTTACAATAAGTAACACTTTGACACCTGCATGAAATGGAGGTGGCTTCTGATATTGTGTACAGCACACGGTTGTATACCACCTCTACGGTATGTGTTGCTAGAACAAAAAGTTGAAATGTTTTATTTTTTCTGGCAACACCCCTTAAAGACTATTCTATATACTTTTACAACACCACTGATGTATATTTTTTTTATTTTCCCTCTCTTCGTGAACCTGGATATCGAATCGACAACAACAGGGACCTACACCACAGTTGATTATAGTAAGTCAAGGAAATATAATAAAAATAAAGGGATTGAATCGACTAAACGCCTGGTGTATACATGGGACTTTTTTGGAGTGGTATATTATTCTCTATTGATTCTGAATGATAAAAAGTTAATATTGACGACATTCAAAAAAGTCTATGAATAAGTTTAAGTAATTGAGTTGCTTATTTTACAAAAGGCCAATAGAGACCTTAGAAAAATTATATCCTCAATGCGAAATTATAAGAAAATACATTTGTTTAATTAATCTCTGAGATTAATATACCACAATTGCCAGAAGCCGGGTGCTTTTTCTAAAGGTTTGCATGAACAATGACCACTGCACATGGATTTCTTTTTTTACTTCTTCGTGGTAAAGGGACAATTCCGAAGCCCTCTGATACTGTAGCAGCCGCCCAATCATTGTTATAGACTGCAGAGGTACTTGGTCTTCTATAAGTGATGGAGTAGACCAACCTTATACTTTTACTAGTCTTGTTTCAGTGGTTTGTGTGGATCTTAAATATGTATATCAGTCATTTATTCAAAACAGGCTGACAAATATGGTTTGTTCCCACTAGTTCTACTGAACAGTTCTACGATAGAACTAATGGGATTTTTTTTTCCCACTAGTTCAACGATATTAGGTCCAGGAACATCAGCACTTCGTCACTGCCTAGTTTCTGGCTTGGGAAAATAATTGATGGAACAAACTTCCCAGCAACACATCTCTGAGCCATGGAATTACATAGAACTCTGTTTGTCACTGTTGTGTCAACATGGTCTGCCAAACCTTATTCCAGTTCTGCGGTTTTTGACAATGGTTAGGTGGCTTCGGAATTGGACGAAAGCATCTTCCGTATCCTATAAAAGAAAAATATATCTTGCTTGCTCACACGGCTACCCTGTATAATTCCTGCGTTATATAATTTTATTCTAATGTATTGTAGTGTATGTCTATTGGACTGGTGTCTAAAATTTCACGTCTTAGGAATTATTTATTTATGTATATTGAATTGGTTTTGGAAATGATAGGCAAATAACGTGTGATATGTTCAAATAGAACAAAACAAATAAATTAAAATGTATTATATATTTTTGTATAATGGACCTACATTTTGTATCTATTCATTTCATCTTGTTTTTTGGAAAAAATATTATTTTTATTTATCCTTATTTAATTTTGAATTCAGTCATTTATTCAGTCATAAATATTCACTTCACACTAACATTTTTATATATGTTTAGAATTCCTAATAAGTTACTGTTTCAGAATAGAACCTAAAACCCACTCTTATAAGTTTTGCTTGGGTCATGTGCTAACTGTGTGTGCATTATTTAAACATTAACTTGCATTTCAATGAACAGCATTCACAGAACATCGTAAATATACCTCTTTATTGCTTGCCGGGCATAAATCGTGTAGAAAACCTCTTTAATGTTTCAAAGTGAAGGTATTTTGCGTAGCATGTTGCATGTCCATAAACATAACTAAAAGATTGGAAGTTTTATGTCGACTTGTTGCTGTAACATGTTTTGCAACTAACCCGTAACATGACCTGTAGCATGTTGTACATAAAAAATCTTTCACGGAAACCTGAGAGATATATTTTGAGATATTATAAATATTGTGACGTTGCTAACTTGTTTGTTGTACAGACGCCAGCAGGTCAACCTACCCGAATCTGTCAGATTTTACCAATCAAACATTAACCTTCTACTCTTGTGATAAGGTTGAAATTCTATTACAGAAATCTGACAGATTGTGGTAGCTTGATGCGCTGGCGTCTGTACCGTACTAACCCTGTATCATTAACCTGTAACGTTTCATTTCACGCTGCTAACTCCTACGTAGACAAACGGACCTACATTCGAGGTAATGGAACGCTAACACCTTCGTTTTATAACTTTGCTCAAACAAAATCAATGCTTAAACGTCTTATTCATGTGCGTGTGTTCAAATGCTTTAAAAATTTACCTGAAACTTTATACAATGTTTGTTTTCGATCTTGTTTGTCGTTGTTTACTAAGTCCTTAGAGTTCACCACTAAAAGCTTGTTTACCTATTCATCAACTAATAACATCTCATAAGCATGGAGCTGGATTTAATTCAGGTAATATACTTAATACCTGATTATTAACAACATTTTCTCTTTTAGGGCGAACTGGAACAACAGCTGTTACAAGCAAACCCTATTTTAGAAGCCTTCGGTAACGCCAAGACTGTCAAAAACGACAATTCTTCTAGATTTGTAAGTATACTACCAACTCATCAGCCATTTGAAGTTCGACCTACAGGCTTGCTGAATAGATACTATAACAGGTTGTTTTTCAATACAGGGAAAATTCATTAGAATAAACTTCGACGCGTCTGGTTACATAGCGGGCGCGAACATCGAAACGTACTTACTCGAGAAATCAAGAGCTATCAGACAAGCGAAAGATGAGAGGACATTCCACATATTCTACCAGCTCCTAGCAGGAGCAACGTCGCAACAGAGAGCTGAATACATTCTAGAGGACCCCAAGAGTTACCCATTCCTGTCAAATGCTGCATTACCCGTCCCCGGCATCGATGATGCTGCAGAATTCCAAGCCACCATCAAGTCCATGAACATCATGGGCATGAACAATGAAGACTTCAACTCGATCTTCAGGATAGTGTCTGCGGTCCTGTTGTTTGGCTCCATGCAGTTCAAGCAGGAGAGGAACTCAGATCAGGCCACGTTGCCTGACAACACAGTCGCGCAGAAAATCGCACATTTACTTGGTAGGTCACTATTTTCACGTTGAGAGATGTAGGTTTTAATAATGTTGATCTAATGTGACATCTTTGTGTTCTAGGTCTGTCAGTCACAGAAATGACAAAGGCATTCCTCAAGCCCAGAATCAAAGTAGGTCGCGATTTCGTTACGAAAGCGCAGACCAAGGAGCAGGTGGAGTTCTCAGTGGAGGCCATCGGCAAGGCTTGCTACGAGCGCTTGTTCAGATGGCTCGTCAACAGAATCAACCGGTCGCTTGATAGGACCAAGAGACAAGGAGCTTCCTTCATCGGCATCCTCGATATGGCCGGTTTTGAAATTTTCGAACTCAACTCCTTCGAACAACTTTGCATCAACTACACCAACGAGAAACTTCAGCAACTCTTCAACCACACGATGTTCATCCTCGAACAGGAAGAGTACCAGCGCGAAGGTATCGAGTGGAAGTTCATTGATTTCGGTCTTGATCTACAACCGACCATCGACTTGATCGACAAACCTATGGGTATCATGGCCCTCTTGGACGAGGAGTGCTGGTTCCCCAAGGCTACTGATAAGACGTTCGTTGAGAAGCTCGTGTCGGCTCACTCCGTCCATCCCAAGTTCATGAAGACTGACTTCCGTGGAGTTGCCGACTTCGCAATCATCCACTACGCAGGAAAAGTAGACTATTCCGCAGAGAAATGGTTAATGAAGAACATGGATCCCCTGAACGAGAACGTCGTCCAGCTGCTCCAGTCGTCTCAGGATCCGTTCGTGTGTCACATCTGGAAGGACGCGGAGATCGTAGGCATGGCGCAGCAGGCCATGACCGACACGCAATTCGGCGCGAGGACCCGCAAGGGCATGTTCAGAACAGTCTCCCAGCTGTACAAGGAACAGCTGACCAAGCTGATGGCAACGCTCAGGAACACTAACCCGAACTTCGTAAGGTGTATCATTCCCAACCATGAGAAGAAGGCTGGAAAGATCGAAGCGCCTCTAGTGCTCGACCAGTTACGATGCAACGGTGTGCTCGAAGGTATCAGGATCTGCAGACAAGGTTTCCCCAACCGTATTCCCTTCCAGGAGTTCAGACAGCGCTATGAGCTGCTGACTCCGAACATCATTCCGAAAGGTTTCATGGATGGAAAGAAGGCTTGTGAGCAGATGATCGAAGCTCTAGAGTTAGATCATAATCTATACCGCGTCGGTCAGTCCAAGATCTTCTTCCGGGCTGGTGTACTGGCACATCTTGAGGAGGAAAGGGACTACAAGATCACTGACTTGATAGTCAACTTCCAAGCGTTCTGCCGAGGATACCTCGCGAGGAGGAACTACCAGAAGAGACTGCAACAGTTGAACGCTATCAGGATCATTCAGAGGAACTGCGCTGCTTATCTCAAGTTGAGGAATTGGCAGTGGTGGAGGCTGTACATAAAGGTACGTTTGACAAACCACCGTATATCTTGTCCAGGGTGAGTTTTTGAGATGGCACTGCATGACCAAAATCGGAACAATGTTAAATAGAGGAAAGTGGTAATTTTACAATCGACTTTTGGTTAGAACAAGATTTGTTTTCAAAAACTGTTACAATCTTGGTTTATCCAAAATCGAGCGTATTACTCTTTTTTATCTATTTTTCAAAGTTTCAAGTGCAGCAGTTCTACCTTGAAAACTCATTCTGTACAGAGTCAATATACAATTCCTTACGTTCAAATATTATGTAATATTTAATATTTATCATCTACCTATGCTTTCATCTATCCGCTTACAAGACACCTATACTCACGAACAAAATAATAGTATTTTCGGGAGATGATGTCATACAAACAAATACACAATACTGTATGAAACAATATTCATCCTACGTAAGTTTACAATGACATGAGAAACAGAGTACGCTGTTGAATTTTCACCATTCTGTTTTGTACTGAAAGTCGAAAATGCAATGGCATACTATATGTTCTTTATGGCATTCTATTTTTCAAATGTAAGTCGTGTCGGTATCAACTACCACTGACTACTGTGTGCGTCACAGTCTACTCCTATGTATAACCTATTTAATGCCATGTTTTGGAAATATTCCATTCCTATACATTATGAATTTATACAAATCTTTACCACACGCATCTCTATTGTTGAAAAGTTCAGCTATTGTTCACTATTAATGTCCCATGTGTAGAGAATCTACAAAATCTATCAATAATGAATATATTTTCAAATGTTGTGGGGGATATTAAGTGCTGTTTGCATTTACAACGTTAAGTGCCTAAAGCTGAAAGTCCTATAGCATGATCTATCCATAATACATAATTATGAGTTTAATGTGAGTAAAATTGAGGGAGGGAATTTGCAAATGTGATTCTTTATAGAAAAAGATTTGTATAAGATCAACACAAGAATCATGTTTACACATTTTATTTATAAATCAGATGACATTAGTTGACCAGCGAAAATGGGTATAGAATATAGAAGAGTTGCGAGTAATAGACCAATGAAATGCTCAAATAATCAGTAATCTGATTGGTCTTTGCCATCACTTTCAATCTACGCTTATCTCGGCTTAGTCTTCACGCAAAAAAGGTGCGTGTAACGTGCGATGTAGCATTGTGAAGAAATGCGCACACATTTTTAATACAATGTTACATTTCATGCTACATAACCCTTGCGTAAACGCATCTCCTACTACTCATTGATCTACCCCTATCTCATGCCTTGAAAATAATATTATAATCAATATTTATGCTACTTCTTATTTAGTATCTGCTTCATCATTTATCACAAAAAAAAATTTGTATGTTTCAGTTGTGAATGTTTTTGTTATAAATGCTACGTTTGCGCGAGAGCATAAGACATAACGTTTTATAGATTACAATAAAACGTTACTCCGTCCGCTTTTGCCTAAACGAAGCATAAACTTCATGCAATGTTTCAGGCGTGACGGGTTTCTTTTTCTTCATCTTCATATGTATGTAGAAATCTATTTCTTTTTATGTTTTTATCTGTATTATTATTTCCAAACAGGTAACAGAATTAAAGAGTATGATAAATTACTTTAACATGATAACTTCTATGGTAAGTGCAAGCATGTACCTTCACGTCACGAATGTTCCTAACCCCATTTCCAGGTGAAACCTCTTCTGGAAGTGACGAAGCAAGAAGAGAAGCTGACGCAGAAGGAAGATGAGCTGCGTCAGATCAGAGACAGGCTGGAGACGCAGGTGAAGAGGTGCCAGGAGTACGAGCAGAAGTACCAGCAGGCCAACGCTGAGAAGACTCAGCTGGCTGAGCAGTTGCAGGTTGGTAGACTCTGTGATTATTATTTTTAAACTTTTATATGGTGACGTTTCTATGCAAAAAGATGGGTCAGATACCGTCAGATATATTTGTTGCAGCTATAACTATCAATAATTTCTGTTTAATTTCGTGTTTTGTAAATATTTACTGGGCCATTGTTTAAAAAAAAAGATTTCGACTAGAACCTGCTCCCCTTTTACGACGTCCGTTAAAAATAAAATCTGAAACAACAAGACAAAGATCTCTGTATAATTTTTGTTACAAAGAAAATCATGCTCATAGATTTTTTGTACGAAAAATCTAATTTAGAATGTTTTTCTTGTTTTTAATAATTTCAAAGAACCTTCATAACACAAATGACTTCTTTTCCAGGCCGAACTAGAGTTATGTGCTGAGGCTGAAGAAAGCCGCGCCCGCGCCGCTGCCAGGAAGCAGGAGTTAGAGGAACTGCTGCATGACCTGGAGGGCAGGATCGAGGAGGAAGAGGAGAGGTGCAACGCGCTGCAGCAGGAGAAGAAGAGGCTCCAGCTTAATATACAGGTGAGATTACTATTATGATGGCTAGGAGCACAACCCCTAAAGTAAAGGTGTCTGTGACTTATGACATGAAAAACTTGACAGAAAAGTGTAGATGAAATAAAGGATTACCAACCTGATCCCGGGATCGCGGTTCCATTTCGAATGGGCACCGTGGCTCTGGAAGACAAAGGGCAACAAAGAGTAATCAGTAAGAGTCTTGACAGTCCCTTCCGCTTTACCCTTTGACCTTTGGTAAAACGGAAGGCCGACCTTATTTTGTTTTTTGTTGGCGATTATGTACTTTAGCTTATAAATTGGTTCACACCCATGTCTGTGAAGTTTCGCTAGCAATTTTTTTTAAGACTGTTCATTTGTTTTAGCAATAATGATCTTATGACTTTCATGAATGACAAGTAAGGTTAACCTTTATCTGCATACGATCTCATATTTCTACCATCACATTAAAAGTTTTCTTGTGTTCAATTAAATTAACATCAAATTGAAAATGAATAAAATATTGGAAAATGTATGTCTGTTCCAAGTTACACCAATAAACCGATCCTATAAATAATAAATAAATAATTTACTCTATTTCCTTTCCTCCCAGGATCTAGAAGAACAGCTAGAGGAAGAAGAGGCAGCTCGTCAGAAGCTGCAGCTGGAGCGTGTGCAGTGTGACGCCAAGCTTAAGAAGCTGGAGGAAGATCTGGCGCTCAGTGATGACACCAACCAGAAGCTCGTCAAGGAGAAGAAGGTAGCTTAATAATATTATTTCTATGGTCAATAACGCCAGCGTTGATACTTTTGCAACACTGTGAAAACGATTCTTTCACCAACATGTTACTCGTTTGTCGGTCACAACTGACCAAACAACCCTGAAACTTGAAGGACAATTGAAAGAAACATTGGGTATGGTTAGCCGATACAAAATCTTGACAGCACTATAAGAAAGATGGCGAATGCTGACTATGCTGACTAGCATAGGCTGAGACGGCTGACAAAACGCTTCGCTATTGTCGTACAGATGTCGATCAGCATGGTTTCAGTCTGCATAGATTTTGTATCGGCTAAACTTATCCGTTGTGGGATAGTACAATGTTTCTTTAAATTGTTCTTCCTCTCCACCCAGAGCCGGAAAACTTGCTTGTTGATTTTATCATCTAAAAGTGACAAGGCACTTATTCTAAAAAAAGATCTTCAAATATTTTGTAAAGCCTGTTTATTAAAACAAATGAATGATTTCAGATCTTGGAGGAGCGCGCCAACGACTTGTCGCAGGCGCTGGCCGAGGAAGAGGAAAAGGCGAAGCACCTCAGCAAACTGAAGACCAAGCAGGAGTCCGCCATCGCAGAGCTCGAGGAGAAACTTCTTAAGGTACGACTTTCGTGCAGCTTAAAAATAAGCTAGTCATAAAAGCCATTATAGATACACCTTGGTAAAAAAAAGTAGAAAAGCAGAAGTCGCTACTGTGCTCTCGCTACCAGCACTTTGATTTTTTTTTTCCACTTATTACGTTAGTTTTATGGCACAATAATAAATCTAACAAACCAACATTCTTTGTTTACATCAAATGTTAAAGATTTTAAAACGTTGTCAGTAAACAAAAAGATTTGTTCCGTTTCAATCCGTTCTGGCCAAGCTGTACTATCCATGAACAGACTACTTTGGGATAAGATACCCTTCGTTTCGTAGCACTCATAGGCAAATAGACATGAAAAGGACATGTAAAATGTATCTGTAATTTATAGTAAAAATAACTCGCGACTGTAGCAAGGAGGAACACTCTAAAGTCTGACAACCAGTCTTACCATGGGGTACCGTGTTACCCAGTTATTGGGTTGTGGAGATCCGACAGGCAGTCGCTCCATGTAAAATACTGATATTCAGCTGCATCTGTTTCGATTGGAAGCCGACCCCAATATTATTGGGATGTAGAAAGGAGGAACACAATCTTTTTGCTTCTGTCACACTGAAAAATTCAGTATGTTCAGTATTTTATTACCTGTTTCTATAATATGACTTTTTTATTGGCAGGATCACCAAATGCGGCAAGAGACGGACCGTGCTAAACGGAAGTTGGAGACTGAACTGCAAGATGTTAAAGAACAACTCACCGAGAGGAAAGCTCAGCTCGAGGAGTTGCAGATTGTGCTCTGTAAGTATACAAATAAGTCTTAAAGTATGTAATGTTCTTTCTGGTAGCAAAAATATAAAATGTTTGATACACCAAAGAACTCACAAGTGTTTTATAAATATTTGCGAACCATTATCGCAGTCTCATCTGAGATTGGTCGATAAGACTGTAAACTATTTATCTAAAACTGCAATTTGCCTGTAGCTTCACCTGCTTTCTTCTCCATTTTGCCTATGCCACTCAAAACCAAGTAATGGTGAAAGAATTTCTGAAATCGGTCCAGTAGTTTCGGAGTTTATTAAATACAGACAAACATTCTCTCTTCATTAAAATATTAGTCTAGATAAAGGCAATTTTGATTCACACATTAAACACCTTCACCTTCTCCCCCAGCCAAACGTGAAGAAGAGTTGGCAGCGGCCATCAGTCGCGCGGACGAGGAGAGTGCCTTACGTGCGGCCGCACAGAAGGCAGCTCGCGAGGCAGAGTCCGCGCTCGCCGACGCACACGAGGACCTGGACGCTGAGCGAGCGGCACGGACCAAGGCGGAGAAGCTCAGGAGAGACCTCAACGAGGAGCTGGAGGCTCTCAAGAGTGAGCTGCTGGACTCGCTGGATACTACTGCTGGTGAGTTTAAGAGTTGTATGGTTCTGTAGTTCAAGACTTTCTATGGAAAGAACAACTCGAACCGCGTGCAGGATTCGACCTCCGGATTAACTACATCCGACGCTCAGTTCCAACCGAACCAACGGGGAACCCGCGACCTTCGGATTCAGTACATCCGACTCTCAGTTCCAACCGAGCCAACGGGTTCTCACCTACCGCGTCGAATTCTTCAATCTATTTCTAACCTTTCAAGGAGAATAATCCTGCATGCGGTTCGAACTTTTCTTTTCAAAGAAAATGTTTGAAACTCGCGACGCATGGGTTAATGCGTTTAAAAATAAAATATTCTGTAGCTGAAGTTGATGACACTGAAAAACTGGCTCTGATTGACCTGATAAGTCGACAGGACAAAATAGCTTTCTCATCAAAATTGCCAGTTTTCTGGTAACAAATTGATTAAGAATGAATGCCGAAATTAAGAAAGAATATCGGTCTTAATCTCGATCTCTCTTTACTGTAACTAATCAACAACTTAATTTGCCAATGTGAGTTTGACATATTCGATCACAAGCAAACGTTGAAAATCACGGATCGGAATTGGGATTCAAATTCAAATACTAATTTCGAGTGTAAATACAGAGCTGAATATTTCAAAATAAAATGGAAAAGTGTCAAGCAAACTTGCAGACAGCAAACCTACGACACCTCAGAAACATTTTACAGTCACATTTTGTAATCTTGTAGTGACAAAATTACAGTATTACAAATTGTGACTCAAAATAATGCAAATTCTACCAAACATCTATGTACCATTATTGTTACGAAACGTTCTTCTCCAACAGCCCAACAAGAGCTCCGCACGAAGCGCGAGCAGGAGGTGGCGGTGCTGAAGAGGAGCTTGGAGGAGGAGGCCGCCGCACACGAGGCCGTGCTCACCGACCAGCGGCACAAGCACTCGCAGGAGCTGCAGCAGCTCAACGAACAACACGAGCAGATCAAGAAGGCTAAGGCTGGTGAGTTACAGAAGATTGTAGCTAAATTAAATTGGCTGTTTCACCGATAAACTCTAATTATGGCCTATCCGCACACATCAGTGCCGACACGTCCCGTGCCGTACCGTTCCGTGACGTGCTATTCATATAAACGAGTGATCGAACATCACTGAACGGCACTGCCACTGATGAGTACGGATAGCGTCGTACAAAATGTATGGAATATGTATCATATTTTACTGACACTGATCGATACGGTACTGATGGGCACGTGTCGGCACTGTTGTGTGCGGATAGGCCTTAAAAAAGAAAAAAATCAGGTGCGTTATTTTTCAAAGATCGGTATTACGGAGTAGTTATTTATTGATACTGTCATAAAGGCAATTAATAACTAGCGATCCACCCTTGGGTTCATATAATCTTCTGAAACAGTAAAAACCTTCGCGTGGGCAGGCATTCAGTTCTGTAGCTTTTAAAAGTTTTATCATTTGACCATTAATTCGTACTACGTGTGTCTGTTACGCCTGGTTACGCCCGATCACATCATTAGCGTGATTGTTTCACATTTCAATTTCTTAAAAAAAAAAAGAATTTTACAACTTTAGGTTTAATCAAAAAACTAAAACCTCTTCCGTACAAATATTTAAAAAAAAAAACTATGATGGCTTAAATTATGAAAAGTGAACGACAGATTCTTATTTCAAATGTTATACAAAAAATCAAAATATTTTACAACTGTCATCTACACGAACAAAAATTTTTATCTAATATTTTAGTTTTTATTGCTTTATAATTATTATTATGCACGGATGGCTTGCGTTCAGGAGCGTAAGCAGAAAAATGTGAAGTTCGGTCTGTCGAAGGACGACAACTTTGAGGTGGAAAATGCGGTGTTCCCTTGTGATAGTGTGCCCACGTTCACTTCCGCGCGCGACTACTGGCAGCACATGTGCAACTGTCCTGAGCCAGAACGGAAGTCTAATTACCCGTTAATATGTAAAGGTATTTCATTCAAATGGCCCTTCAGAATTTGATATACGACGAAACATTTCAGTTATGTTTGGTCAGTAGGTCGTCTTAGGGGCGGTTTTGTAGGCAACTATTAAATGCAATGAGACGGTTGGATTTTATGTAATCCTTTTTCTGTACCCATGGTACGTCCCAAAACTTACTGGCTGTAGCAGTCAGTCGAGACAGGTAGATGAAATAAGAGTCAGTAGGGGCCAACGGCAAATTGCGGTGCCGCACCACATAGATTTCACCGACCCGGCGGTATACCGCATCTTGAAACATGCCACAGATATTTCTATGTTCGCCTTAATAAATTAAACTGCGCCCTGGTCGAAATTAATGCGAGCTGCGCCTAAATGGAGTATTATCAACTGTGATTGTGGCATCACACAAGTCAACATATGCGGTATCCTCGTGCTGAATGATACTAAAACTTATCGTTATTTCCCAGCTCTTGAAAAAGCGAAGCAGTCCCTGGAGGCCGAGAATGCCGACCTGGCCACCGAGCTAAAGAGTGCGAGCGCCGCGCGGGCGGAGGGAGAGAGGAGGAGGAAGCAGGCGGAGGCGCAGCTGGCTGACCTGGTGGCCAAGCTGCAGGACGTGGAGAGGACCAGGTACTGTGTTTACTGAAATAACTGTTGAACCATTACCTTGCCACTGGCACGGGTTGACGCACTGTATTTCGATTCTTTCTAACATGCGAAAAATATTGTCGTAGACATAAAAAACGATAGTGTATTACATTTTATTGTAATTTTTGAATAAAACCCACCAAATCACCCAAAACACCAGTTTTGGATGATTTGGTGCTTTTTTGATGATCGATTTGTTCTTGAAAACACCAACTTATTCATGAACCTGTTCCTCACATCACCAACTTATTCATGAAATCACCAACCTGTTCCTCACATCACCAACTTGTTCATTAAATCACCAACTTATTCATGAAAATACAACACAAGTACACAGTCAAGGCTGTGTATTGTATTGTCTTCGTTGGCCTAAAAAAATATTTTCATAGCGACGCCAGACACAATTTTATTGTTACAATTGAAATCGTGTTGTCCACAGAGCGGAGGTGCAGGAGAAATGCATCCGCCTGCAGAGCGAGGCGGAGGCTGCGGCAGGTCAGCTGGAGCAGGCCGAGCTGAAGGCCTCCGCGGCCGTCAAGCATGCGGCCACTATAGGCGCGCAGCTCACTGAGGCACAGGTACATCACACAATATATTACATTCTCTGGTGTTTGCAACATTGATCACTTGAATGTGGTCCGAATTGTACGGACGCCAGCAGGACAACCTACCCGAAGTCAAATTTTACCATTCGAACATTGTTCTTCCACTATTGTGATAAGGTTGAAAATAAATTAAAGAAGTTAGACTGATTGTGGTAGCTAGATGTGCTGGAGTCTGTACCACAGTATTTAAATTTCATTCAATCAGACATAAATGGCTGTCAGTCGTATAAAATTCCTGAAATTTGAAAGTACTTGAGCTTGTCTCTAATAAGTCTATGTTCTAGTCGAAATATTTTGTTTGCAGAACCTCTTCAACCTTAGTTAATTGTTTCAACATAACTTTTATGTTTTAAACTTGGATTACTCACTTGAACCCACTAATAGGCTTGATGAAGAAAGAACAATACCTATTCAATTCATTTATTATTTTAACATAATTATCTAATAATACTATAGGCTTGATATGATTCACAAGTGTAATCCATCATTAATATTACTGTGTTAGCACTAAGTTGACTCGGTAGATAAAGCAAGAAATTTTGTAAAATTACAACAAAATGTTTTTGTGTGAACAGGCTCTATTAGAAGAGGAGACGAAACAGAAGCTGTCCCTGCAGACCAAGCTGCGGAACATCGAGCAGCAGCTGGAACAGGCCAGAGACCAGCTGGAGGAGGAGGAGGAAGCCAAGAAGAACTTGGAGAAACAAGTGAGTAGCATGGAAAACATAATCTAGCAGGATTTTTTTCATTTCTGTCTACTATTTTAGGAAAGTAGCGATTATATTCATAATTGCAGTTGCATCTTGGTATAGTCAGTGTCTATAGAAAGCATTGCTGTTACACGGATATAATAAAAAAAAATATTCTACATTATTTCGAGAGTTAGTAACACGTGACATGAGCTGTGCCTATTTTTTGAAGTTTTCAAAAAACGAACGAACCATCAGTAAAATAGTGCCCATAGTTCAATTTCAAAGATAAAGAGTTGGTAAAAATTCATAAGATGATCATTGTAATAAAATTGCGCCATTCTACTCATTCAGTTATAATTTCGATTTCTCAGTCTTCTTCCAATCTATATCTAGCAAGCGCAGCGTAGGACGTCCACCAGCAAAGTGGACAGTTGACCTTATAAAGGTCGCCGGAAGACGCTGGATGCAGGTCGCTTCCAACAGGTATATGTGCAGATCAAAAGGGGAGGCCTATGTTCAGCAGTGGACGTCCTATGGCTGTGATGATGATGATGATGATCGCACATGGAGTAACTGTCTATCTGTCTACAGTTACTAGGTAATACGATACTTCGTAACACAAAAGTAAATGTGTGTTTATTCTCAATCCTATTTCCCCAGGTCACAGCCCTCACGCAGCAAGTGATCGACGCGAAGAAGAAGGCCGAGGAAGAAGCGGAGAACGCTGCAGCGCTTGAAGAACAGCGCAAGAAGCTCAGCAAGGACGTGGAGGCGCTGCACAGACAGATCGACGAGCTGCAGCAGGCCAACGACAAGCTGGACAAGAGTGAGTAGCACAGGGACAGCACGAGGGTGATTCTGTTTCTTTCACGCGTACCATTTAAAATGCTGTAATGAACATTTAAAATGCTCCATACAAGTTTTTTTTTTCGTGGAATCTATTTTCTAGCACTAGGAATTTGATCGCGGGACTAACGAGTAACCCTTGCCCCGCAACGCAAAGAGCTATGGGGATGGCAACTGGGAAACGAGTGGCGCTAGTATAGCTTGTTACAAGCATCGTCATTGGTTGAAATCTTATAGGTACTTCAAAATAGTACTACCTCATGGGTTACCGCGCCATCTACAATTAGCTTTGACCGGTCTTCCCCATTGAAAGACTGTCCCTTCCGCCCTGACTTGGGTGGGAGCTTATTTGATGATTTTACCACTTAAAAAAATACTTGTTATTTATCCTGTATTTTGGGTATGTTTACAAACATAGAAATTCACATACATACCCAGAGAATTACTTGTACGTCATACAAATATTCGTTCCGTGTGGAGATTGAGCCCGCGACACTGCGCAGGAGTCGACCGCTTAGATAATTCGCCCACAGTCTCGTCATGATATCACTATTGTTATTTACTTTATTAATGAATGGATTATTTTGGTGAATAGTTCATTTACCTGACATAAATCTTAGGACCATGGTGTAAGTGAATGGCCATTGTGCAATTCCATCAGTACGAACAACTACCATTACGGCTTTCAGTCAGGATTATAACTCGCAACAGTGACCACAAGAAAAAAAAAACTGATGGTTTTTTCCGATGTTTTAGGTAAAAAGAAGATTCAGGCTGAACTTGAAGACACCAACATCGAACTGGAGGCGCAGCGCGCTAAAGTTATGGAGCTCGAGAAGAAACAGAAGAGCTTCGATAAGGTATGGATTTCATTTACAGCTATTACATACCTTTCCTTTCCTGAAAATTTTGCCACTTTGACATAGGGACGGTACAAAAACGTTTTATTTGAAAAATAAAACAAAAGGTCTAATCAAAAATGTATCATTTTCAAGTGAAAACGGCTTCACTGATTTGATGACTTCTAGGCTACATCGTTATTAAGCTGTGGACCATACTTGAAGAAAATGATTGTTTACTTGGCAACTAATCTGCTGGGATTTTTTATCAGGGTTATACTGGTATAACCCTGATAAAAAATCCCAGCAGATTAGTGTTTTTCTGGGATGTCTCTGGAGACATCAAATTTTCATTTTTGAAGTGTTTTTATTATTGGTATTTGTGACAGGTTGTGTCAGAAGAGCGTGCGATCGCGGAGAGGTACGCGGCGGAGCGGGACGCGGCCGAGAGAGACGCGCGGGACAAGGAGACCAGGGTACTGTCGCTTACCAGGGAACTCGACACGGCTGCTGAGAAGGTAAACAACACGCTTCTAATGTTTCTGAAAGAGGACAACACAGACAAATTGCAGGAAATGAGAAGAAAAAAAAAGCTCTCCAGAAAGATAGATGATAAATAAAACAAGTTGCTGAACTGAGGAACGTGAACTAATCAAAGAGGTTCCATTTCTGTAATGCTTCGGTATCACATAGCATATAAATCGTTGCTAATGGCTACTCGCCGCAAGCATTCGCTGTATGTTATGTGACAGGCTATTCGTAGCGAATAGACGTCGCAGTTTGAACTCAAAAAGTGGTCTTTTGCCTAATATTACATCAGAATATAGCTTTTTTTAATGTGTAATGTTATGGGGGTTTACTCCATACACGAGTAGTGCAGTAGGGCATGCTCTCCCTTGAATAAAAAACTTTTTCAAAAAAAAATGCAACCGACTTCAAAACAACCACAAAAAAAGTTCAAAATAACCTACAAAAAAACTTTTCTTTCGAAAGTCGGTGACTTTATTTTATATTTCATTGACTTTGTGTCACCGACTTTCTAAAGAAAAGTTTTTTTGTAGGTTATTTTGAACTTTTTTTGTGGTTGTTTTGAAGTCGGTTGCATTTTTTTTTGAAAAAGTTTTTTATTTTATCCTTTTTAGTTTCACTATTCAACCCAAATTATTGTCAAATACATAATTTTCTTACATGTGCACTAAAATGTTGTAATCCGTAGCACCGGTAATAACAAAACAACGCCTATGGATGTATGTACACAATGAGCTAAAAATATTTACTACTGCACCAAACTAAATGAAAATTTTATGGGATCAAATGGCAGATAAACTGTATCGAACAAAAAAAGAATCATCGAAATCGGACCAGAAACCTCGGAGTAATCGGTGTAGACAAAGTTGAAAACTTTTTAGGTTTTTGTTGTTTTTTGTTGATTTTTCAAAAAGTACTAGTCCGATTTCGATAAAATTTTAATGGGACCATTTCGGAAGTATACCCTATCCAACAAAAAAAGAATTTTTCAAATCGGTTGTGAAACGACGGAGTTATGCCCGAACAAACATAAAAAAAAAAAAAAAAAAAAAAAAAAAACATCCGAATTGAGAACCTCCTCCTTTTGGAAGTCGGTTAAAAAATTGGAAAGAATCAGGAATCCCCTGTTTTCTTAAAGGTTTTGTAGAATATTTGTTTTACAATCTTTGACAACTGGCATATTGTCGACAACTCTTCCTTTCTTTGTAACATAATGTAACCCCCCAGATCGAAGAGCTGGAGCGCACGAAGCGCCTCCTGCAGTCGGAGCTGGACGAGCTGGCCAACACGCAGGGCACGGCCGACAAGAACGTGCACGAGCTGGAGAAGGCCAAGCGAGCGCTGGAGTCGCAGCTGGCCGAGCTGAAGGCGCAGAACGAGGAGATCGAGGACGACCTGCAGCTCACCGAGGACGCCAAGCTGCGGCTCGAGGTCAACATGCAGGCCATGAGGGCGCAGTTCGAGAGGGACCTGCAGGTAGGTGGCAACAAAGTTATACTATTGGCTCTAAGTACCGTTTACCTACAGCTACGACCATGTTATTAAATAGTGAAAGACAAAAAACAGGTGCGTCACAAAAGGACACACGAAAACAGCTGCTTGTAAATCATACTTGAAGTTATACCATAAAGCCTCATTTAGACGATGCAAGAACTCGAACGCGAGTTGCGTTACATTGCGGAATTAATAGGTAGAACAAATTCAGTTAAGAAAAAAATGCCGCAATGTAGTGAAACTCGCATACGAGTTCTTGCATCGTCTAAATGGCGCTTTTATATGAAATCCATTTCATAAATGGTTTTTAAAGAACCTATTCAATATGTCTGCATGTTCATGATTTTTTACCGTAGTGATATCTATAATTTTTTCGTTTGCAGGCCAAGGAGGAGCAAGGTGAGGAGAAACGTCGTGGTATTGTCAAACAGCTGCGAGACCTGGAAGGAGAGCTGGAGGAGGAGCGCAAGCAGCGCGCCGCCGTGCTCGCCATGAGGAAGAAACTGGAGGCCGACCTCAAGGATGCCGAGCAGGCGCTGCATCTCGCTAATAAGGTCAGTTTTTGTTGGTTTTATTAAAGACTCGCTGACCCTAAACCTTCCTTGGACTTCCAAAAATAATTCAAAGCCATAATTAGCCAAATTGGTCCAGCCATTCTCGACTTTTAGCGGGACTAACGAACAACAATGGGTTTTTATATTATAGATAGATAGTGTAATGGAAAACTAGTAAATTAAACCAGAAAGATAGGCAAAACTAGTTTTCGTGAAACAAGTCTGGTTCATTTTGGAGGGTAGGTTTTAGTTATGAATAAATAATGAGACAATTTACTCTTCGAAAACTAAGTTAAATCTTGCGGAAAACAAGAAATCAAACATAATACAAATCGCGAATTTATAAAATAAAAAATATTAAAAATATACCAAATCGATTGTTCTGATAAAGCATCAGATATTTAGAACTGGCATGTAATATGATAACACTGTTAATTTTGTTGTAAATGTTGTGATACATTCCTGATTTTTTATTTCATTGTTTTTCCTTTTAGGTGAAAGAAGACGCAGCCAAACAAGTGAAGAAACTCCAACAACAGCTGAAGGAGGCCGCTCGCGAGGCGGAGGAGGCGCGCGCTGGCCGGGAGGAGGCCGCCGCCGCCGCAAGAGACGCCGAGCGACGCGGGAAGGCGCTCGAGCAGGAGGCGCTGCAGCACGCGGAGGAGCTGGCCGCTGCCGACCGCGCGCGCAGGCAGGCCGAGGCGGAGAGAGATGATTTGTTGGACGAGCTCAATAACTTCACTGCCAAGGTACTGACACATACCGCTCTCCTGAACATAATGTAACTCACACCCAACCCGAATATAAATATCGAAGTTATGGGTGTAGAATCGGGTCGAGACGATCAGAAAATGCTCTATGTGCTTCGCCTCGTTTCAATTCGAATGGCATTGATTCGAACTAAATATAGTTCCCGATTATTCCTTCTTATTCTAATAAAAAAATACATTTTATCTGAAAATATTCAGATTTCAACAATGATATTATAAGTAAAAAGGTGTAGATACGTCATACGCGCTCAATAACGTATGCGCTCAAATGAGGCTGATTCACACATCTTGATCTCAGTGCGACGTTGCCAGCGGCACTTCACGTACCACAGACGGAATTAAAAGTAAAAGTGACTCAAAAATACCGAAAATGCTGTCGTGTGTGATGAGATATTGTACAAATTAAACATGCAAAACTTCTAAAAGTCAAAGAATCACATAACATTCGTAAATATACTATTTATCTTTAATATTTTCACAAATAAAACATAACGTTTCTATAAATATGGCGTCGTAAAAGAAAGAGTGCGAGCACGTGTGCGAGCGAGAGGAGACGCTGACGTGCGGGGGGATTGATGACGCGTGGCGCTGTTTATCTAGCTGTCACTTTTTTTCTTATTGCGTTGTATCAAGCTATCCTTTTTACTTGTAGTGAAATGTAATGTGTGAATAAAAAAGTGTGTATCTGTGTTGCCGCTCGGCGCGGCACAGTTTTTTCCGTCGCTTTGTACGTGTATAACGCATCGATGACTTTATAATATCATTGGATTTCAACACGACTTTCTTCAGTATGAACTCACATATTTCATAATAATCTGTACATTTTCACTCAACAATATTTTTCTGGTTCACAGAGCACACTTCTCATCGACGAGAAGAAACGCTTGGAGGCGAGGATATCAGCCCTCGAGGAAGACCTGGATGAGGAGCAGTCCAACAACGAGATCCTCAACGACAGGCTCAGGAAGTCACAGGTATGTTAGAAGTTAGCGGATTTAAAGCATTTCAAACTTTAGGCTTTTGGTAAGTAGGACTACATTACCTCCACCTTCGTCGTCACTAAACTGCATTTTTTTTTTATGCGCCACCACTGCTTAGACCTAATCCGACCAATGACGTATTACTATTTTGAAGTACCTTCAAGATATGAACTGATTTCAACCAATGACAATGCTTGGAACAAGCTATACTAGCGCCATTAGCTCCCCAGTTGCCAGCCCCATTATTATGTAAAAATTGCACAATCCAATTTTGCTTGTACAGGGACCTCAACATTGTATGGTCCTACGAGCCGGATCAACCACAAACAACCCTATTGTTATGTAACTTGTACTCTATTATAATTTCCGATTTACTGCGTCTACAATCTTTATTCAGTGCTACGCTGACCCGACTGATATTCGAAGAAAATTCATGTGATAATTTTCTATCGATACGATAATTTTCTCTTTTTTCGGGTACCAATCGACGTAGTTTTTGCCATAATTATCACATAGTTGAATGTAATTTGTTCTGCTTCCAGAACCAAATCGACCAGCTGACGATGGAGCTGGGTACTGAGAAGTCAGCCACACAGAAGCTGGAGAGCGGCAAGTTGGTGCTGGAGCGACAGAACAAGGAACTCAAGGCCAAGCTAGCGGAACTCGAGACTGCAGCGAGGACCAAGACCAAGGTAATGAAGATATTCTTCTCATTCAGAAACCAACCATTTGTTTTGTACAGGCATTTTTTCTGGAATTTATTAAATTAGTGTGACACAGCATTATCATAATTATATTTACAACTTAAAAAAAGTTAATAATTCGGCGTAAATCAGGTATTTGGATACGACCGTTGTAACTTTCTGATGGAGCAGTGATGGCCCAGTGGTATCGGTCCCGATAGGTCAATAGGTCGTAGGTTCGAACCCCGCCAGGCGCATTACTTTGTGTAATTTATTTCATATGTTCCACTGCTCTCAAAACGGTGAAGGAAAACATCGTGAGGAAACCAGCATGTCCTAGAACCAAAAATTCGAAGACATGTGACATTCACCAATTCCTACTGGGCCCGCGTGGTGGATTATTGCCCACTCCCTCTCACAGAGAGGAGGACTGTGTCCCAGTAGTGGGAACATTAATAGGCTGATGATGAACTTTCTGATCTTGATGTCCCAGGACTTCGGGATACTTTTTATTTTTATCATATCAGCTTTTAGGGTTCCACTACTGTGCAAAGGTCAAAATTGAGGATACCATATCAAATAAAAAAAAAAATAGAACACAGGTTAGCAGCGGTGTGAATGTGTCTACATTAAAATCTTCCACAGTACTCATTTACGTTAATATTCCAGGGCGTGATCACCTCCCTAGAGCTGAAGGTGGCTAACCTGGAAGAGCAGCTGGAGGCGGAGTCCCGCGAGCGTCTCGCGCAGCAGAAGTCCTCGCGCAAGCTGGACAAGAAGATGAAGGAGCTGGCGCTGCAGCTGGACGAGGAGAGGAGGCATGCCGACCAGTACAAGGAACAGATCGAGAAGGTAGACTATGCTTAATTCTACCAGCAACTCCTGGCTCCAGACTCACGGTAGAAATTGAAGGAAACACTGGTTTTTTTGACCCTCCGGTCTCCCAGAATGGAGAGTATCCAGAGCGATATTTGTTTTTCTGTAGTATTGTTGTTGACTCCCTTTCCGGCATTTGGACTCGCAGGTGGTCCGTTATGCTTGAGGTAGGACGGTTGGCCGAGTCAACTCAGCTCCTTTCAGAAGCTTAGTGACATTCACAGGCTTTCTGTAGCAAATACAACTACTTGTTTTTCCTCTTGGAGAAAGGGAACAGAATGATAATGCTAGGAAAGCTGAAAGTTTATTAATAAAAATATAAGAAAACATGACAGACTCTAAAGGAGGAATGCTAGGTTTAATAGGATTCATATTATCCAGGCTGATTGTTGCAGTAGCCATTGCACTGTAGCAGGACAAGATGACATCCACAATAATCATTATAGGCAGGCTCTACGTAAAATACTGATATACAGTTGCATCTGATTCGCCTGGAAACCGACCCCAAAGAAGTTGGGAAAAGGTTAGGCAGATGATGACGCATTTAACCTTTACAAATACTCAACAATGTCTTCTCTAACTCCAGATGAATGTCCGCGTGAAGGCCTTGAAGCGGCAGCTGGACGAAGTAGAGGAGGAGGTCCAACGTGAGAAGGTCGGCAAGAGGAAGGCGCAGCGCGAGCTGGAGGACATGTTGGAGACACACGAGACGCTCACCAGGGAGTGTAACAACCTGCGGAACAAGCTCAGGTATGTAGCACACTGGCTAGACTAGGAAACATTATAGAACAGACTCACGGTTATAAATAACCTGATAGATTTAGATGGAATACACATTATTTTACAAAAAAAAAAAAAAAAAATTACAAAATACGGTTTCATCTCAAAATCAGGCAATTGTGAATAGTACAAATACTCCAGTTTTTTTTTTAGTGTAATTCATATTTATTCTATAACAGATTACTAGATGTCTTCATATATCTGAATAAATCAATATGTCGCCGTGAGTTTGTTCTCAAAACACATCAATTTGAGCCTCTTCTAAGTTAATTCATAATCTATCATCGTGACTAACAAATCGTTTCTTCTTTTTCCCGATATTTTTCACTTGTGTCGTTTATTATTTCTATTTACGGCTACTCAAGCAACGGTCCCCTAAATAAACGAAGGAACCATGTCAAAGATAAAAGAGACATAATTATTATTTAGATAAATTGTTGTATGTTTCCGCTAGGCCGTCGTTTGCCGACGACGAAACCGTTAGCGAGTGGGCAAGTGATTAAGACGAACACCGAGCGAGCGACTAGCGTCAGGTAGTAGAGTGGGATAACCATATCATACTCGAGGTTAACTAGGTTTGCTCTAGTTTAACTGAGTTGGGTCTAGTTTAACTGAGTTAGCTTCAGTTTCACTAAGCCGGCTCTGGTTTAACGGAGTTTTTGATTTTGGTTTAACTAAGTCTGATTCCAGTTTGTCTAGGTCGAATCTAGTTTCACTAGGTTGGATCTAGTTTAACTGAGCTGACTTTAGTTTAACTAAGTTCTATCTGGTTAAACTTGTCTCGAGATTATTAACGGGCTCACTCGGAATGGACAGCTAAACAAATACATGTGGAATGGGACATTCGCTTTATAATAAAAATTTTACTGACCGGTTTGAATGCTTGAAAATGTTCACTCTTTGTCACCGAATGAACGAATGGGATTGTAATCATGGAACGAAAAACTTCATTTCATTATTGTGTTGTTTTATTTGGAATATAAGCAAAAAAACAGTGCTTATATTCCTCCTAACCGTTGTATGGGGGTAAAAGGGTGGGCTAAAACATGGATGAATTTGAATCTACGCATATTGTGGTCGAAAAACGCTTTCAAAGTAACTGTGTTTCATGTGTCGTCCGTTTTTGAATATAACATCGTTTTTAAGAATGTTGAGGATATTTGTATTAAAAATCTTTTTCTTAAATAACAATCTAATATAAGGCCGGAGCAGGCCACAGTTATAATCTATCTATACTAATATAAGTTTTGTATTTTTGTGTGTATATTTGTAATGAATAAACTCAAAAACTGCTGGACTGATTTCAAATATTCTTTCACCAGTTTAAAGCTGCTTTAGTCCTGAGTGACAGGCAATTAAGGGGGCCTGGCAAAAGCTAGTTTATTATATTTTGATAGATGTCAAATACTCAGCGCTGTATATGTAGTGTTTTCTTTGGTCTGCTCCAGCCTAACCTAACATAACATCACTAAAAGAACTTAAATGTCAAACATTCTCAACTCTTTAAGAAAACATTTTAAAAGACTTTAATGATTAATTGACTTCCACGTGTCCTCAGACGGCAGGGCGGCGGCATCGGTCTCTCAAGCGGGTCCTCTTCCTCCCGCATGAAGCGCACCTCCCTCGCGCCCGGCGCAGGCTCCGGGGACGAGTCCTTCGACGACGTCAACGACACCACCAACAGCGTCGAGTAGCACACTGTCACACACATACCGGCACGTCACCACGTCGATAATACCTAGCGAGACACCGTCAGAAGTCAGTAGCATGTGACGTCAGAAGTCAGTGGTTTGTGTTGTCAGAAATCAGTGGTTTGTGACATCAGAAGTCAGTGGTTTGTAACATCAGATGTCAGTGTCTTGTAAATCAGTGGTTCTTGATGTCAGAAATCAGTCGTTTGTGATGTCCGAAATCAGTCGTTTGTGATGTCCGAAATCAGTCGTTTGTGATGTCAGAAATCAGTCGTTTGTGATTTCAGAAATCATGGGTTTTTGCCGTCAGAAGTCAGTGGTTTGTGACGTCATGTTAAAGCAGCGTGCAATATCACTAATGTTAAGGCACTTGTCCCACCGCCGACGAGAAAACGACTAGTTATCGACTATTTTCTCGCTCAAGAACCGTATACAAGATGTTCCGAGAGCCGTCGACTCTTCAGTCCGATGTGGATGGCGAGAACTCTTTCAAATCATAAAGCTTGTTTTTTAGTTTTTAGTTCGACTGTCGCTAATCGCCGGCTGTAGGACATGGGTCTAAATTCTGTAATTAAAACCTGCTGCTTAGTTTCACGTTAGTCGTAGAATCTAGGTTGTTGTCGACTTGTGACGTGCGCGGTTTAGCGGTGACGTCAGAAAGTGTCCACGCAACACACTACATGTAACAGCAGATGTGAAGTCATGTGTTCTTTTAACATTTTAACTCGTGTTTCTAAATTGTCATATGATAGCAATGTCCATTGTCCATTGCTTAAGTATTGACGAGTGACGTGAATTTTAAGCCCAGCCGTAGACTGCTGGGGGCCTACCAAGACGTTTTAAAGCGAGAGAGATTCCAGTTTGGGAACGAGATGGTGCTATACGACTTCTATAGCTCTGTCTTTTTCTCACACTGGAATTACTCTGGCTTGTAGGCCACCTGTGCTGACATGTATCTTGGCAAGAGGTTGACAGAGATACTAGTGACGTGCAACTTACATTTCTAGTATTTCTTACACAATTATGTCAAACGTGATTAACTTTCACTTTAGTGACTTTTTGACCTTAGGCTAAGTAGTTATTTTTTAAATTTATTGTTATTCCTTCTTGTACCCTCTTTCTTCAACTTTATAAACGTACTTAATTACTATTGAAGAATACATTTCTTCATATTACGCTCTTACATGTAGACTTACTGCAATCGTATTTTTGTACATAAAATCTTTGACTAGGGTCTTTAACCCATGTTCACATTAGCTGGCACAGTTTTGAATAACCGAAGTGTGATGTAAGACATTGTATATTAGTTTTACAAAATTACGATTGTGTAGATGTGGCCTATAAGTCAATGTAAATCGAGTTAATGTATGGATATAGCGAACAGCTGAGAACGCATAGGCTTTTGTATCTAAATATACGTTTTCTTTCATTGTATAATATTATATAATATGTACGTGAAATTTTATTGTCATTATGAAATATTTTGAGTACATATTTTTTCAGTTTTAGGTGTATGAATCTGTACGCTAATTTATACGACGATATATTTTATAGATGCATGAGAAATTCTAAACAGAAGATGGTGTAACAAGCGGCTACCTGTTGCGCATAGTGTACGTTCAAAAGTTGTTATTGGTGTACACGTTCGTACGTCTAGAACGCTACTGAATAACGCGGGTGCTCAATTTTACACTAAAACAAATTGCATTTAAACAGTCGAATCTCTGAAAAACAATAGCAATTGGTGGTGAACCCCATCCCAGTATTAAACTATACATTCCTAACAATCGAGATTTTCACTTTGCCCAGACAAAGTCGGACGGGTAGGTTGTTAAATTACTCATTGGGTGATATTCGTAACGAAATTTTTTTTAAAGTATTATTAAAATGTGGCAAAATATTACTTATACTGTTTGATAATTGCATTTAAACGCGACTGAGTAACCAAGACTGTTGTTGCGATAATTGACTCCCCTCCATTATCAATTGTACCGTTTGCCGAGACCTATCAACCATTGTGCACTGAGCATGCTCACTTCAAACTGAACCACACAATGTACTTTATAAATTATTTTTTACAGCAACTGCCTCCACTCAGTTTGTTGAGCGTGCTCGGTTCGCGTAACGTTCATCTATACAATGTAAATATAATCAGTGTAAGTCACTGAGCGCTTAGTTGCCATACAAATTTTAATGATAGTTGATAAGTAAACTTGTGAGCTTTTGATGTGATGGGGTGTGACGGCGGGCTCGGCTAACTACACCTAGTTGACTAAACCTTACACACTCAGACGGCTCAGTTTTACGAAAAAAAGTAAATAAGCAATAAATTTCTGAGCTGCATCGAGTTGAACACTTTGTACTAAGAATAACGCTCAAAAAGGTATTGGCATCAAAACCAGAGCCGATTAAAAGAAATCGAATTTGGAATTGTTGGAACATGTACCAATCTGGTATTAAAATGTGATATCAGTTTATTTAATCAATGTATTTCGAAATAGGTTTTTTTTATCACTGCTGGCATTTTTGAGCATTCTTCTTTGATGCAAAGAGCGAGGATATTAAGAGTGTAACAAACAAGTCCCATACCATCTCCGTAACATGTTGAATGTAAATACACCTGGCCAGGTGGTGTCATGTAAATTGTTTACATAAATACAAAACGGTATTATTTGTCTGCAGGCGAGGTTTGCGCTAGAACGGCTTGCTCTTTAGACTTAGGTAAGACTCGTAGTAATAAATTGTGGCCTTAAGTTTTCTTTATTATCGACTTAATACGTAAAATGGATTGGAATTAGTCTCTTGTAACAGAGGCCTTACTTGTATCGCGCGAGCATTTTTTTATCATTATTTACCAGAGTCTTCATGACCACTCTTTTTTTTATTCATTATTATAGTTTTCCGAATAATAATATAAAATTTTAATGTAAGTAAACATTGAAGCATAAACTTATTTTACATAAATATTATATTTAATTATTAACAATATTGATAATTGTAAAATTGGCCATAGGTTGTAACAAGTTATCAGTTGGCATGCCAATTAAACAATTTTTCATGATTTTTACATCATTTGTTTTATTTGAAAGTCCTACAAAGCCTTTTTTTCAGACTGGAAGATTCACTCACTGAACCTTAGTAGAATCATCGCATTTTGAGGCGAAGAGGGGTATTACACAGAGAGGGTGACAATTGAAAGGTATAATTCCGATATCAGCAACACGCAGCAGTGCTGACGAGCACGTCCCAAGGGCTGGGTTTATAAAGATACTATAAATAGGGTTTTCATCCCACCTATTCGAAAAGGACGACTTGGTTCGCCTTTAAGTGCGCCCAAAACTGGTGTTTTCTATAGGCAACTTTTAGCGGGCAGAAATGAGTTTTTAATCCTCTTTATAAGTGCGCCGCAAAGAACATTGCCGCGCACTTTTTGAATTTGGAACATTATAAGTGCGCCGCAAAGAACATTGCCGCGCACTTTTTGAATTTGGAACATCTTAGTGCTCGGCACCAAAGAAATCGAACGCAAATAGTGTTTGAATAAAGACTGGCTGGAATGACGGCCCATAGCACGCCGCGTTGCTGGCTGAATAAAAATTTTAGATTGTTTTTTTTTTCGGACAGTGGCATGAATGTATTAGGTAACTTAGGTTGTTAGGTTGTAATTTAATGTTTTCCACGATGCGTTCACATGTTTTCGCCTCGTTCTCAATGGAATCTTCTATTTATAATTTTCATAATTGCGAAAATGTCTCAAATGTAAATATAAGTTTTTACTTGTTTTATTATTAGATAATTTCAATTTAGTTATTACTCTATGTTTTACTAACACGTATAATAAAGCGCCTCGTATTTTATTGTAATGTTATACAATAAAATACGAGGCGCTTTTTATTTTCTCATAGTGGGTGATGAAAAGTAGAGTGTATCACTCGGGCGCAAAATATATTTTTGGCTCGGGCGGCGTACTTTGAATCCCTCGCTACGTTCGGGATTCTACCAAAGAATCCCTCGCTACGCTCAGGATTCTACAGTAGAATCCCTCACTTCGCTCTGGATTCAAATAGCGCCCTCGCCGTAAAAATATTACTTTGCTCCCTTGTCATACAATCTACTACACTCACCGGCACGGAATCTTGGCCAAGCGCGTATTTCGCGATTACAAGGGCTTTATGTATTTTCTATGATTATTTATGATGAAGGGTGATCTAAAAACTGTTTACCCTTAGTTCAAGAGGGTAATTTACCATGTTTGAGTGCAATATGACGTTATTTTTAAGTTTTAGTTGAACCCGGTCATCTGAGCTACTAAGTTGCTGTTTTAAATTTGTGTATTGTGAAAGTCTATTGTCAGGTTATTCAATTATTGTGATATCGTTCTGTTACTTCAATAACTAAAGGTGATTTAAATCCAATAAAAACGCCATTAACACAATCACAGGTTGCACAAGCTGTAGCGTTGGTGGAACAAGGGCTGACGCAGCGAGAACTTGCTGTTATGCTGAATTTACCACGTTCATCGATGCGGTATGCGCTAAAACGATACCAGGAGACTGGCCGCTACTCCCGCAGACTAGCAGCGGAGGCGTCAGATGCACATCAGCCCGGGATGACAGCTTTATTGTTCTGGAAATTTTGAGAAATCGCTACCTCACCGCTGTTGAGATACGCCAGCGACTCCATTTCACAAGAGGTGTCAATGTTAGTGAACGTACAGTGAGAAGACGAATGGAGGAAGAGAATTTAAAAGCTCGTAGACCAGCACGCGTCCCAGATCATCTCGTAAGTCACCGAGTAGCTCGACTTCGATTCGCACGAGAACACGTCAACTGGACCCATGAGCAGTGGGTCTCAAACCGCTCTTCTCTTCTTCACCACACCGCTCGATCTATCGCTCCCGACCATCTGGAGCTCGTAAAGCGATTCGACACTCATCTGTGAACAGTACTCGAGCCCACTGCTCATGGGTCCAGTTGACGTGTTCTCGTGCGAATCGAAGTCGAGCTACTCGGTGACTTACGAGATGATCTGGGACGCGTGCTGGTCTACGAGCTTTTAAATTCTCTTCCTCCATTCGTCTTCTCACTGTACGTTTACTAACATTGACACCTCTTGTGAAATGGAGTCGCTGGCGTATCTCAACAGCGGTGAGGTAGGGATTTCTCAAAATTTCCAGAACAATAAAGCTGTCATCCCGGGCTGATGTGCATCTGACGCCTCCGCTGCTAGTCTGCGGGAGTAGCGGCCAGTCTCCTGGTATCGTTTCAGCGCATACCGCATCGATGAACGTGGTATACATTCAGCATAACAGCAAGTTTTCGCTGCGTCAGCCCTTGTTCCATCAACGCTACAGCTTGTGCAACCTGTGATGGTGTTAATGGCGTTTTTATTGGATTTAAATCACCTTTAGTTATTGAAGTAACAGTACGGTATCACAATAATTGAATAACCTGACAATAGACTTTCACAATACACAAATTTAAAACAGCAACTTAGTAGCTCAGATGACCGGGTTCAACTAAAACTTAAAAATAACGTCATATTGCACTCAAACATGGTAAATTACCCTCTTGAACTAAGGGTAAGCATTTTTTAGATCACCCTTCATCATAAATAATCATAGAAAATACATAAAGCTCTTGTAATCGCGAAATAAGCGCTTGGCCAAGATTCCGTGCCGGTGAGTGTATTTCATCCCACCTATTCGAAAAGGACGACTTGGTTCGCCTTTAAGTGCGCCCAAAACTGGTGTTTTCTATAGGGAACTTTTAGCGGGCAGAAATGAGTTTTTATTCCTCTTTATAAGTGCGCCGCAAAGAACATTGCCGCGCACTTTTTGAATTTGGAACATCTTAGTGCTCGACGCCAAAGAAATCGAACGCAAATAGTGTTTGAATAAATACTGGCTGGAATGACGGCCCATAGTCACGCCGCGTCGCTGGCTGAATAAAAATTGTAGATTGTTTTTTTTTTTTCGGATAGTGGCATGGATGTATTAACTGTAGGTTGTAATTTAAAGTTTTCCACGATGCGTTCACATGTTTTCGCCTCGTTCTCAATGGAATCTTCTATATAATTTTCATAATTGCAAAATAGTCTCAAATGTAAATGTAAGTTTTTAGTTGTTTTATTATTAGATAATTTCAATTTAGTTGTTACTCTATGTTTTATTAACCCGTATAATAATATTATAATAAAATACGAGGCGCTTTTTATTTTCTCATACTGGGTGATGAAAAGTAGAGTGTATCACTCGGGCGCAAAATATATTTTTGGCTCGGGCGGCGTACTTTGAATCCCTCGCTACGTTCGGGATTCTACTAAAGAATCCCTCGCTACGCTCAGGATTCTACAGTAGAATCCCTCACTTCGCTCTGGATTCAAAATAGCGCCCTCGCCGTTAAAATATTACTTTGCTCCCTTGTCATACAATCTACTATTAGTACCCGGGTCAAACGGGGTGAATAGGAATGCAGGGGTGAATCGGGACGAAACTTTGAAAGTGTAACGCACGCCTTGCAAGATAGCGCCTCTGCAGATAAGCCTTGACCAGTCTGCCGTCAGCCATGGAAAATACGAGTTGTGCCCATCATGAGTTTCTTCATAACTTGTTAAAGCAAGGAAATATAACTGATTGCATTTATACCGTCTATAATTATTTACCATGCCATTTTGAGTGTTACAAAAGGGATTTTAGGGATAAATAATAATGGTATGTTGCCAACAAGGTCTCTAAGGCCTAGTTCAGACACGGCGGGAATCGCGCGGTTATGTCTGAACGATTATGTACTTAATAACTCATACAAATAAGACTCACGCGATTTCCATGCGATTCTGAAATCGCGCGGTTCCCGCCGTGTCTGAACTAGGCCTTAGAGACCTTGTTCCCGAATAATGAAGTATTTTTCAATAAATAAAGTTGAGTAGTTGTTGATAACCTATCATACAATATAAAAAATCCCTTAGACTAAGAGATTTTTTATATTGTATGAAACTAAGGGCCTTAGTTTTGTTCCTATTCACCCCTGCGTCCCTATTCACCCCGTTTGACGGTAGTTCCAGAGATTACTTCCTGTCATCTTTTAAAATATTAATAAATTATGTTTGGAGCGCGGCAGCAATGCAGCGCAGTAGTGTTGCACCGTCTGCTAATTTTCTCGAAATCAGCTCGGCAGACAGCACTACTGGTCTACTGTCCAGCAGAACCACTCTTTATAGTTTGAGAGTACCACAATGGGAGCAGTACCAGCACTACTGCGTACTGCGGCCTTGGAGAGTTGTGATTGTAACAATTTTTATATGTTTTTTTTCGTCTGTACAACAGGTCAGATTTTTTTTGTGTTTGTGTGGTTATTATTGGAGAAGTGTGCCTCAAATACCTACCCAAATATCTACCAGTTCTAAGCTTGTACACGGCGCATGTAACCCGCGCAAGTAGAGGCGCGGGTGCGCGAGTAACACGCGCAAGCTACTTGATCAGCTTACCCGCGGGGTGCTTGCACACGGCGCATGTAGTTTGAGTATGTCTAGGCACTTGCGCGGGTTACATGTATGCGTACGCCGTGTACAAGCACCCTAAAGGTGCATTCTCACACATCACTCGCCGTCAAGTCACTGCACTGGCACGTGATCTGTCTGTGACATCACCGGTCAGGCACTTAAATATTATTTCCAGACAAGTATCATATTTTTATCCCCATACACCCAGGATCGAATGACTGGTGGACAGGTTTTTGTGGATAGTCACTGATCCGTTGTCATACATAGGACATAGACGGTGACTGATGTGTGTGAATAGAATAACCACCTAGGTACAGACGCCAGCAGGTCAACCTACCCGAATCTGTCAGATTTTACCAGTCAACAGTCTCGGTAACATACAGGTTAACCTTCTACTCTTGTGATAAAGTTGAAATTCTATTAAAGAAATCTGACAGATTGTGGTAGCTTGATGTGCTGGCGTCTGTACAATAAGAGTTCCAATAGGCAATTCCTTTGATCTATACATAAAAAAACGATTTTACGATCAATTTATTTTGCTGCGTGTAACTGCGTGTAACATTGTTGACAACTGGGCAAATGTCAGTTCATTTTTGTCATTGTCAATGTCAAAATATTGACATTGACACTTTGACAGTGCGCTCATTCGTTTTCTGTACGCGGAAGTTTCCGTGAATTTCCCATTAAATTTCCATCATTATTTATAGAATTGTATCGTAAGACGTTTGCTGGTGTACGTACTCTTCTCAACATCAAATCAAAAATCATAACTTTTCATTCAAAATGGGCGAAATAGACACGTACTTTGACGTTGCCTTATCTCTTGTAAAATCCGCTGGAAACCTTATAAGTGAGCACGTAAATGGCTGTAAAATCTTTGAGAATAAGTCCTGTGATATTGACCTTGTTACTGAAATAGACAAGAAAGTGGAGGAGA
This sequence comes from Agrotis segetum, assembly GCA_036375495.1. Lineage (NCBI taxonomy): Eukaryota > Metazoa > Arthropoda > Insecta > Lepidoptera > Noctuidae > Agrotis > Agrotis segetum. Next base: position 87,229 of record JAQSVV010000033.1, read on the forward strand.
TGCTTATTGGCGGCCTATCCAAACAATTCCCAGATCATAAGTTTATTGGGGAAGAATCAGTGGCTGGTGGAGCCAAGTGCGAGCTGACAGACGCCCCGACGTGGATTATTGACCCAGTAGACGGAACACTCAACTTTGTTCACGGATTCCCACACAGCTGCATTTCACTGGGTCTTGCTATCAAGAAAGAGCCCGTCGCTGGTATTATCTACAACCCTATTTTGCAGCAACTGTTTACCGCCAAAAAGGGTCAAGGAGCTTTCCTGAATGGCAGACAAATACATGTGTCAGATTGTACGGAGCTGCGCAAAGCTTTAGTTGCATTTGAAGCTGGTACAAGTAGAGATGAAGAGAGGTGTAATGCTGTTTTTGAAAACTATAAGCGTATTGTGACCAGAGGACACGGGTTGCGGGCGCTGGGTTCTGCTGCCTTGAATATGGCGATGGTGGCTATGGGTGCGGCAGATGCTAACTTTGAGTTTGGGATCCATGCTTGGGATATTGCAGCGGGAGATATTTTGGTGAGAGAGGCGGGTGGTGTCTGCTTAGACCCCAGTGGGAAGCCTCTAGATTTGTTATCTCGCAGAGTACTTTGTTGCAGCACTCCTCAGCTGGCTCAGGAGTTGATTGACACTCTGGTACAAATTTACCCAGAGAGGGATTAAATTATATCAATATAAATGTCTATGTATATTAATGAAAATGTCTATTAATGTATGATTGTGAAAATGTCTATTAATGTATGATTGTGTATTGATGTTTAGTGTAATTGCCAAAATCAGGGACCGAAAACCTTTATAAATTATGGTACCGGTATTGAAGAATTTTGGTTATTTTTCAAATTTAGGTAACCGCTATCTGGGTAACCAGACCGAAGAAAAATGTAACCTCTATTCAGGTTACCGTTTTAATACCTGTTAACTAAAGATAATGACTCTTTGTCACACAAACATGCGATGCGCGCCCTGTGACTATTGCCGACGGCACGTGTGAAGTGTGCAAGATAGGGGTAATTTTTATTTCGGTAACCGGTATTAATACTGGTTATGTATTCACTTTTAATAATAAAGGTAATCTTTAAAATAACCTCTAAAATAAAAAAAGATTGTTACCGAAAAAATACCCGTATTGATCATACCGGTTTCGGTCCCTGGCCAAAATTATGAAATCCACTTTTCATTAGCTGTTGTTGCCTTGATAAAATGAAATTGGCAATGTTATCATGAAATAAAAACAGTGCAATAAAAGTTATTCATTTAGGTGTATTTCTGTTACTGAAAATGGATATTACTCTCTCAATTTCTAGGATGTGCTCTCTGGACCATAATGTAATCAATTACATAAAGAAAAAAAAGAAAAATTCTAAGAAAAGCATTTTTTATAAATAGGTAACCAGTTATGTATTTTGCTAATGGTTACACAGCAGTTACCTAGTTGTAATGAAGGCAAATGACAGTATTGTTGTCTCTAACACTCATACTTGTGTGAAGTGCCCCAAACAGCCAAGTCGCAAAAGCAAAATGTAAAAGTATATTTCGCCACTTAGCTGTTTGTGTGGCATGTGCCTAATCAAACCACTCTCAGAAATACAGGCTTTTTGTTTATAGTTAAACTGTAGGTAATTACCAAGCTAATTCTTTATGATAATATCATTATATTAATTACCCTGTATAATACTGCCTTTCATATTGATAAACAAGGACTGTTTGATATTCAGCTTAAGTTCAAATGACAATATTATTGCATCAAAATTATAATTATGGCGTAATGAAGCTGATTATGATTGCAAACAGAAGTACTCATGATGCAGAACATTACCTATTTCATTTTATCAACAACTTGAGCATTGTGTACCCAACTGTTTCATTAATTTCTCATTATTTTATTGTTGTACCAAAGTTTAGTAAAGAAATAGGTATCTTATGGAAGCCCTATTTTTAAGAACACAGTTATATTGTTGTTAGAACAAAGACCTAATTACTAGGTAATTAAAAAATGGTTCTGGAGTAGTTTTTGAAATTAAATGTAATTAAACCTTAAAAAGGAAATTAAAATATAAAATAAACAATATAAGTACTATTGTAAAATAATTTATTGTTTTATGTAATCAGGAAATTTTTAATTATATAGAATATTCTTAAATAAGAGGGCGCAGTTTTAACTAAAAAAAATCTGTCTGTAAGTACATAAATATGGACCATTTTCGCCCAAACTTATAAATAATATTACAAATATAATTTGTACCTAAGTGTATGCTGTGAAACTAAACCAATGTACTTAATAATAAATACTTTATAATTTATTTATTACTTGTACTATATCTATGGTTAAATCAGTACCAAATAGTATAAACTTCTCACAACAATAATTTGAATTTATACATTCAATGTTAGGCCAAACCGCCGAACTTATATTTTTTTTATTGTGATATTAAGTTATTATTCCCTACTTTTACAAATATACCACTACAAAGCTAATTTTTTAAATAATAATAATTATTATTTATTCAAGATTAAATTCAAACAGTCTTTAGTCGTAATAAAAGGTTTGTCAGTCACTATTGTCAATACTTATCTAACTTTGTCATGACGAGATCTAGTTTAAAAATGTAAATTGTCATAAGTCCCATGTAAGTCTATGTGATGTAGTACCTAAATAAAATTATATTTGGTCAAAGTCTGTTGTTACTTTTAGTCCATTAGTCAATTTATTAATCAGTCCATTAGTCTAGTAGTAATTATTTGTCAGTTTTTACATTACTTGTCAGCATTTAGGAATAGTTATTGATGTCAAGTCAGTCAGTTGTAGTGAAGTAGGTAAATATTTTAGTCCATTTGTCTATAAAGTCAGTCAATTAGTCTATTTCGTTAAAATCTCGACTATTCCACAACTATCTATAAGCTAGCTAGCTATAAGCTAAGCAGAGTTAGTATGGGTACTAGACAACTGATAAACATATTTATAATTATATTTCTAAATACATACATATTATAGATAAATTACACCCAGACACGGAACAAATGATCATGCTCATCACACAAACATTTAATTTTGTCCTGGGTGGTAATCGAACCCACGACCTCCGGCATAGCAGTCAGGATATCTAACCACTAGACCAACAGGCCAGTCAATGTGGTATGTGATGGTATGGTATGTTGTTATGGTTATCATTGAGCCGATAGTCGTTATGGCCAGGTAAATATTTAGGTAGTCCATGTCATAAGTCAGTGAATTAGTCCATTTGTTTCTAGTCAGTGAATTAGTCCATTCATTTTTAGGTTTTGTCAGTATATTAGTCCATTCTGAAGGTGTTTCTATGTATCGTTTTTTATCCTCAGTTAAGTCTACAAAGTATAATTAATATAGTCAGTAAAACTTGATCAAAGTGTCTACAGTTATAGTCTTTGTGCTCTTGTTTATAGTTAAGCGATGCGATAGCACCATGAGCTCTATATAATGGGCCATTGTCATCGATTCCGTTGATGTTATTGAAAGTCCATTATTATGGTCAGAATTAATGTGTCTGTCAGTCAAATTAATAGTCAAGTCATTGTTACGTCGGATACCTCAGTTAGAAATTAATGGTCTTGGTATTTATTTGAATCTGTTAGTCAAGTCATGTCCGTCCATGTTTGTACAATGTACATCGTCAAGTCTATCGTTATGTAGGTGCGTATGTAAGTCGGTATTTTAATATGTGCGTTATGTAAACTCAAACAGCATAACAGGTTCACTTAGTCATTATTAGTCTGTCTAATATTTAGTCAGTATCTAGGTCTTGTTATGCATTCCATACCAATGTATTTTGCACTAATTAGTTAAATAGTCATCTTTATCATAGTCATAATGTCGTGTAGGTCAGTAATCACCTAAGTCTACGTATATTAATAGATCAATAGTCAATGTCGCAGATCATTACAATTAATTAAAAGAAGTGCTTTTAATGACACAGTCAGTCAACATTTGTTTAAAGGTACCTACATAATATAGGTATAGTATTATTTGTGTTAATCAAGCGTCAGTCAACCTTCTGTAGGTACCTACTTGCAAAGTCAAAGTCAGTCAAAGTTGTTTCTATAAAAGTCAAAATCAGTTCAGTTGTTCCTCTAAATGTCAAAATCAGTTCAGTTGTTCCTCTAAATGTCAAAGTTAGTCATAGTTGTCTCAATAAAAGTCAAAGTCAAAATTAGTCAAGTTGTAAAAAAGGCCATATTTAGTCAGCTATTTTTGCCATGTCATAGTCTCTCCGTTACGATTTAACATAAAATTGTCGCTTCTATTACCTACATAAATAAAAGCAAGTCATATTATCTCCCTATTTTTGCAAATTATTTAGTAACCTTGCTTTCGTATTCTTTGATTAAAATACAAAATCAAAAAATTGGCAAGTAATTATTATCTTTCTTACTTTCTTTTTGTTGTCAAATTATGGTTCCTAATCAGTTTTACTACCTATATTATCACGCAATTACAGGCCTTATACTGTCTACAAAAAACAATTCACTAATATGGTCCTAAAATTAAATCTAATTATTTGGAGTTAGGTAAGATTTCCTCTAAGTCTGGATGTGCGTTAATTCCTCCGAAGACCTGGTCTTCGTCTTCTGAAGCTGTTGAAAGCAATGGGCGTGGGTATTTCCTTCAGAGCGTAGGGGTCCGTTTGAATGGCTGGCATCTTGTGTTGTTCTGGTAGATCCATATTTTCTTCATAGACCGCCCAATGCGATGGACTAAAACAAAGACAATTGTTTTTAGGTACTTCAGCTTGCATTGTGTCATAGAAGTATGTCAATAAATTATAATTATAGACAACTATACACTTGTATAAATACAGCCTTGTGATCTTAGTTATAAGCACTGTCGTCAAGAACTTTGTAGGTCTTTTTTAACTTGAACTCTAAATGACATTTATATTGATTTAATGACGATTTAGATGTAGCGGCAATCCGTATGCATCTCGCATACGGATTGCCGCTACATCTAAAAGTATTTCTATAACCTCAGTATCAGGTGATGTAGCTTATCTTGAAATTAGCTAAAATGTCTCGAAAAACTCACCTGTTCTCACTGGGTATAATTTGGAAAGCCACAGACGGAGTCTTGGCAGGGCTTGAAGGCTTCACTCGGTTCCTATGCCGATCCTCACCCTTGGAGTTAGACTTCCCTTCTATATCATCCAACGCTGCTATTTTATCAATAGAAGATCTTTCTTGTATGTTGACTTCATCATTAGCAGGATAGTTATAGCTATCTGCAGTAACTTCTCTCTTTTCTTCTTTATTTGTCGGTTTTGGAGTAATTTTGTCAGTCCCAGAGTATTTGTGTAGTACGTTCCTTATGTAGTAGTATTTGTTAGTCTGTACAGGCATTTCGTCATTACGTCTAGTCGGTCTTTGTAAGTACGGTTTAGTCGCAGTCTCGTATATGTAAAATGTCGAAAGTTTCATATTCTTGTTTTCATTGTCATTTGCGTCATAAGTCGAAAAGTCTTTACTTACAGTTTCAGCTTTATGTCTTTCAGGCACTTCTTTGTCAGTCATGTCTTTAATAGTCTCTTTTTTGTCAGTATCGTCATTTAAAGTCTTGCTTTTGTCAGTCGTGTCAGTCACCTTTTTTTCAGTAGTACTTACTGAACCTTTGTAAGTTCCTACGTATCCAAATGTTACTAGTTTGTACAAGTCAGTCGTGCTTTCAGGTTTAGTGTCAGTTTTGTCAGTCGCTTTATTTCTTTCTGTCGCAGTCTCGTCATTGGATCTAGCGGATGACGGGTAAGTGTATTTTGTCGTATGTGTCGGTCTGTTGTATCTGTAATTGGTCGGTGGGTCGTCTTGTCTGTTGTAATAGTAAGGTTTATTTGGTCGTCTGTAAGTGTCGTCGTAAGTCTGATAAGTAACTTTGACCACGTCTCTGTCTGACACAGGTCGTCCAGTGGTGTGTCTTCTAGTCGTTTGTCGCCAGGACTCTGTTGGTCTTGGCACGTAGTTAATCAAGTAAGTATATTTGTCAATGTTCTCTGTCACTGTAATCACGGGTCTGTTATTAGGTCGATTATTTGGTCTGCTGTATTGAGGTCTTTTATGTGCAACATTGTTTATAACAACGGACTGCACTTGATGTGTGTCTTCGTCATCTTCATAGTCATACTCGTCATATTTATTGGATGGTCTATGTCTAGAATCTGCTTTGTCGTCAAATCGTCTGCTTTTGTTTTTGAAGTCAAGTTTGTCATCAATCTGTACGTCACGTCTAGTCACGGTGGGTTTAGTCGTTATGTTAGGTTTAGCAGTCGTGCTAGTCATATCATTAGTCAAAGTCAGGTTAAGTTCATCACCGTCATTGTCTTTTCTTAATTCAGTCACGTTAGGTTTGTCAGTTGGTTTTTCTTTTGTCAAACTTTCAATAGTCATGTTTTTAATAGAAGTAGGTTTATTTTCAGGTTTTTTATTATTAGGTCTTATTGCACCTTTCGATGCAGTCTTTTTTGTCGTAGTAGGTTTTGACGTGGTCGTCGATTTCCTATTTTGTTTTAAAGTAGTCTCTTCAGCTTTACCTATATCATTGTCAGATTCGGAGTCTATTTCGATCCAGGGTGATAAGTCGAAGTTGTTAAGTAGTCCATTCTGGCAGGATATTCTATCATTGTCAGGATTGTCAGTTGAGAGGAATACGAAAGGTTGAACTGTCTCGATGCTGTCTAAAGTGCGACAGAGGACTTGTGCGAAGGAGATCCTACGAATCTGTTGGATCTGTGCTGGCGTGAATGATGAATCGAAGCCTCCGTTTTCGTACCTAGAGATAATAATACAGAATTATACCATAGTGTACCAGTAGCTTTTGTTGATGCATTATAGACTCACATCCTGTTAATCTTACCAGAATCGATCACCTTTCCTGAGGTTACTGAACTGCTGGGCTATGATGCAGGCAAACGTTGGTCCCACTAGACCGCCTACCACTGGTCTCTCTGCCATGCCCGCAGTAAACAGGTCTATGTCGTCCACATGCCTAGAAAATTACAAGTCATTCTTTTTCAGATGTTGTGTTGGTCAAAATATAATAATTCCCTAATTAGAGTTATTTGGAACTAGTGTTATAGTTTCTACTGCAAACACAGAAACGTGTTCCTACCTATACAATGCCTTCATCTTCCTCGCAGCTCCAGCCGGCATCACTCTTAGCAGATCATCAAAGTTTTCAATAGTTGTCAACCCACAGGGTTCCCTCCATGACGTATACGGAGGAACTCCATGGTCCCTCCCTCTTTGAATGTTGATGGCTGCCAAGTCCATCCCGAAGTCAAACTGAGGAGTTTGGAAGAGGTGATTCGTGAGCTCTCCCGTGATGTACTCGTCGCGTTTCTGGATGGGTTGGTTCAGCATGCCGAGGAGAAGACGGTCCACTGCGCCGATAGACCAGATATTGGAGGGGTTGGTCAGCTCGTTGTGGAGAGATACGTCTGAAAGGAGAAATAAGGACAAATTAAAGAATGATCCACTATCTATTGATTGCACAAGGGTCTTTAGTATTAAGTGCTCTATCTCACACATCCTAGATGCAAAAGATGGATACTTACTGTTGCTCATAGGACGATGGAACCGATCGAAGCGCACCATGGAGGACTGCACGAGGCTATGTCCGAACCGGAAGGCTGCCGACCCAAACGAACTGGCTGGACTGGGGTTGATCTTGGGGTTGTAGCCTTTGTAGAAGCCCTTCTTCTGGAGCTCCAGATCGAAGCGGTGGACTACTTCGGAACCTGATGGAGAAAAGGTTAATCAAGCAGATTTTTGCTAAGATTTACTGAATATTTTTAGATAGATACCTTAATTGGTATCGGCTAGCATCCAATTTTTTTTTAAATTAGAATAGACAGGTCTTTGTGTTGTTTATGGGTCTAATGATTATGACCATAACACCACGTCTACCAGAATATAAGAGTTACTGCAGAAAGGAAAGCATTGTAGTGTGCAAGGGTACTGATTCTGTTACGCTAGATACTTATGACTGACCCAGCACAATAGGCAGGAACTCTCTGTACGTGATATGCTGTATCATGGCTCCCACTATCTTGCGCGTCTCCTGGTAGATCTTCTCATCGCTCCAGTGCGGGTTCAGATGTGTTAGCTCTTGTGCCATTCTGTAATAAATATACTTTCAACATTAACTGTTCAGCAATATCTATATTTTTTTCTAGTAATCCTTTAAGAAAAAGGGGTAAGTCTTGCCTTCAACCCCCCTAAACCTTAGAACAGTGGCGTTTGACGGCGTTGCTATGACTCTTTATCTTAAGTCAAGTGAAAGTAATTAAGAACAGTAACGTGTAGCTGTAGAGTTGCTTTCACCATTTTCTTCCCCAGCTAAAACTAGATCGAGCGAGGGGCATTTACGAGACTCTATAAATTTTGACATTCAAACAGTTGTGAATCACAGCCCGATTTGAATTTGACATAATCCTTTCTTAGTTCTCACCTATTATGCTGCCTCAGCCACACAATATGCGCGGCGACCAGCCCCGGATGTTCGTTGACCCTGGCGTCTCCTGACTTGAAGCAGTCGGTGGACACGGCGCCCTTGCGACAGAGCTCGTCGGACCTCTGAGGCGGTAAGACTGGACGGCGCTGTTGCATCTTGCCGTATTGGAGCATGCCTAGTGGAAATAGAAGGTTTCTTTAGTCTCCGAATAGTAGTTCTGTATATTCTGACAATAATTTAGAACGGGCAGTTGTCAAGCGGTAAAGAGCAAAGTAACTGTTTATAGAGCTAGTAGATGTTGTGACGAGTTAGTTTAGTGATTTTTAAACGCTACTGTTTAGCATGAGCGCTATAAAAGGTTATAGCAGAGGTTTTTAAAAAAAGGAAAATCCCAGAAGCAGCCCGGAGTCTGTATCTTTGCGCGGTTGATGGCATTAAATTCAATTTATGGCATTTTATACATAGTGATATAATGTGAATCGTGAATATTCTAATGTTTCCTTTTGACAACTCTTCGCGTAACAGAGGTGTGGTCTGCACCACTCTGTCAAACTACCATTTTAATAACACACACACACAACAATTGTATTAACAGTATTTAAAAAAGGTTGCACTCCAGGAGTGCCGGTAGAAGTGAAAACTTTTTTGTTACTATGTTTTATTTTTAATTTGAATGACGTCTTACTCATTTTCGATCAGGGTCACGTGACCCTGACGCGAGTTTTGGTCACGTGACCCTGACGCGAGTTTTAAATTTTTTACCCATTACAGAAAAAGTGTACAACGCCGCTAAAGAAGTTTTCACTTCAAAATTAAAACTACCAACAACTCACCATTCCTAAACAGCCTCAGTTTATCCGACTTGCTAGCTGAGCTCCCGTACAATGGAGACCCATCGATGTATGCAGACACCTGGTTGAGCTGCTCTCTCCAGCCGAGCGCGCAGTCATCGCGGGGAGCTGGCGATGATCGCACGAAGTCCAGGCACCGCACGCCGCGGGGGCCGTAGAACGGATCAGATTCGGGCACCGGGATTGGGAAGCATTCGGGGTGCTGTGGAAAGACGAGGTTGATTTCACTATAGTGGTCGAAGACATGGGAGTAATCACGGTGGGACTGGTTGGTTTTCGTTTCGTTTACACAATATTCGTTTAGTTTTAACAGAGATGGAGTATCCTTTCATTCATCATCATATCATCCGAAAATTTGGAAATCATAGGCCCGTCCTAACGTCACTCCTGCGACCAGTCCTGAGTATCGTGAGTCTAATCATACTAAAAAGTCAAGAATTTCTAAAAACAGTTCTATTTATTTTAGTTCGATTTTCCCATAAATAAGAACTCACCATAAACTCTTTAGGAACAAAGTCCTTCCCTCCAGCCTTGCAGCACCTGGGCACGGAACCATTGAATCCCCTCGACTGCGAAGAAGAAGTGACATCATGATCCAAGAACTGCCCCCACTGCATCAGAAGATGGGTCACTCCAATAGTCTCAGCATTCTTGTCTTCATGGATGGTTGAACTGATCTCCCTGGCTGAGGGGAGTTTAGAGCCGAAGATGGATCTCCTAGCTGCCTGGATGCCATCGGAGTAGGAAGGTGGTAGGAACCGTTGGACAGGGGTCATAGTGGCCCCCCAACGGGGACGGTTGAAGTTGTTACAGGTGCCGTCATGAGTGCGGTATCTGGAGAAAGGTAGATAGCTAGATTACTATTCTGAACTTTCACAAAAATGTTATCAAGAATGTTTCGTAACACTTCAAATGCACAGCTTGTGTGAACTTCAAAGTGAAAACTCGGAGGACATTGTAACCTCTCTCTATCCCTTTTCCACTTTGAGTGGCTCTGGGGCACTTAAAAGGTACTGGTGCTATAACAGAATAATAATATTGCTTTCAGCTTCAATTCATGAAATTTAATGAACACAACTTGACAATTCCCAATAAGAACAGCGTTTGTGACTATTTAACAAATTGTAACGTGATTCATAATTTCCCATTCATCATAATCATCATCAGCTATAATGTTTCCACTGCTGGGACACAGGCCTCCTCTCTGTGAGAGGGAATGGGCCATAATCAACCACGTGGGCCCAGTGCCAGGTTGATAATTAAATTAATTTAATTAAATCGCATTATGATACGGTCAAAGAGGCCTTTCAAGCCCTCGCTGGTCTCGGGCTCTTACTCGTGTTATCACCAAATGTTATGAGAGTCTATAGGTACCTCTTAGAAGCTGGAGGACACTTCGGCGCTCCTCTTAGGGGACAGCTCTTCATAAGAGGCGACTGCCTCATCATGTTCGCCGTCGGGAACTGTGTCTCCTCCGTGCGACCTTCCAGACCCTCGCCATTGCCACCGCTGCAACAAGTGAAAGATATGGTTTAGTACTTGATAGATTACAGAAACACCTTTTGTTAACAATCGTGGGGTAGGTAAGGATATAACTAGATCAGAATGTTTCTGAACGTAAGTAAAGACGCTGCTTCACATAACTCAATGCACGCACAGCCTACGTGGCAATTTGTTCAGTGCATTTATAATAAGCCCTGATATCTAAAAAATTGCAGTCGTTGATCAATTTTTAACTAAACAAGAAGTTTTTTAAGTAAAAATTTAGTTATCTTTTCAGTCAGGAATTACATTATTAACACACACAAAAAAAAAAAGGTCACCCTGTACTGAAATTTTGCGTTTTTATTATGAACTCTACAATTTGTGGTACCAAATTAAAATTTTAACTGCTTGCATAATTACAGTTTGTCGTTTTTAATAAGTAGGTATTTAATTAATATTAATGCAGACAATCGAATACTGCTGATAATGATAATTCCTAAATTTCAGCGTGAAAATAGCGATAATTAAAAACAAACAGTTCGTAATCCAAGCCTCGTATCGGTTGGTGAATATTAGGTACGTTTGTATAATTTTTTCTCAATATTTTAACCTTTCTCTGCCCCATCAACAAACCTAGTTCAAGACAAATGTTTACCCTGCCAAGATCGCGGGTTTCTAAACAGGCAACACGGCCCTGGAACGCAAAAGAATCGAAGGAACAGGGTGGATTTCAGTTGGTAAGAGTCTGACAGTGCCTTCCGCTTCACCTAATATGACATGAGGACTCATTTGATGATTGTTTCACCCTCTAAAAAATCTTACTAACACAGGTTATCACAATAATGATGGATTGACGTAAATACGATCACTAGATAATGTAATACATTATGGTAATGGCAATCGCGTGCTGCGGCAAGACCGTTAGCCAATCAATTACCTAGCTCGGTACACCGCAGGTATTAACGCCTTGTATCAATATCCAATGAAACCGCAACTGATTAATTAGTATTAAGATCAGTGGCTTCCAAAGTTGACTGGATATGATAAAAACAAGCGGCTCAGCAAGGATTGGGACTTTTTAATAGGATGAACATATTGGTTTTCTTTATTTCTGTTGTTACACCTTTATCATCAACTTTACGTACCTTTTTTTTTAGCGTGGTAAAATCATCAAATAAGTCAGACTGTCAGACTTCTACTGACTAAAATCCACGGTGTCCTTCAATAGCCCTTTATGTTCCGGGGTCACGGTAAGGAAATAATCCCGCGACCCCGGCAGGCTTTGGCCCTCTGAGAGGGGGGCCCCGTCATTATGCTGACGCTCTTTGAGGCGCGCGTGGGACACAACGCGCCGTCGACCCGGGCATGGTCCATGGTCAGGTAGCGAGTTGCCCTTTACTTGCTGCCCGCGCCTACGGTGGCCGGAGATCGTCATGCGACGTCCGTCGCCGTGAACGTCCACCACCGCGGGTGGGAACTTTACGTACTTAAAGTAATTTTTAATCTCCATGAATTGGATACGCCGAACTTATTCCGGTACCTACGCACATATTTAGCATATAGCCTTAATGATAACAATAGCTGAAAATTCCTCCCAACATTATTTTCTCAATATCAGCTAAATACCCAAACCTTTAGGAAACGCTGATTTAGATGCTATATTTGATTTATAGTTGCGTATATTTCCCAAAGTTGTAGGTGATATTATACGTAATTAAACCTGCTAGTATAGAAAAGAGGTTGTGGACGCCCACCAATGATCTGGTTGTCAGATTTAAAGGGAGATCTCAAGAAAACCCAAACACCAGCCAGGAATTGATAATTCTGACGCAAGCTTTAGTTATAGGAGGCTTGTGTGGACAAAGAATAGAGTACTCGTATTGACTCGTATAGTACACCCCTAACCCCTAATGATTCAGTACGCGAATGAAACAAGTAAACGTTAATTGCTTAAAAGTTAAAAATATAGTAAGAATTTCAAATCTAATATTTTAACGCAAAACTATCACGAAATATTCTTTGGCAACGGAAGGATTTGCGAAATACATAGTTGAATAAAATATCTAGATCATTTTTTAACCTTGAAATAATACTTTATCTACAGAATTCAAATTATAGGCGTTTAAAATGTGTAACGGAGTATAAATTCGAATATAAAGTATCGTCTAATGTCATCATATTAATATTTAATTAATTAATAATTCAGTCAACAAAAATAGCCTCGATTTTAATGCGAATGATTGCAAATAAATAGAAAAGACATTGCAAAACGCAGCCGGATCCATAAACGGATTTCCAACTAATCGTGATGAGTAGTTCAACAGCTATCACCTGCAAACGCTCTTATTTTGCAATAAAATCCCGTATCAAAAGGTCAAATAATCGCCCAGCAACACATTTACAAAGAAATAAGGTCTATAATCGCTTGAAATGTTGATTATTTATAGAAAAATATGCGACTATTATCAGAACAGAACAGTCCCAAGGTTTTATATTAACATAATCGTAAACGTAAAATTTAAGGGAAAGTGAAAACGTTGCATGTATTATGTAAATGTTGTTTCGAAAATCAATGGAGACTTCTCTCAGGAGAAAGTAATTCAGAAAAGTCTCACGTTTGTTTTGGGCATTATCGATTTTTAAATTGTCTCTTACTCGGTTTATTGGCGATGGAGTCATCCTACGCAAGTAAAGAATGTGATGTTGCAAGTTGATGTAATTTTTATGAATATCATCCTTTTTTCGTTTCTTTTTTAAAAAAGGTACATTAGGAAAATCTCCTGTGTCGTGGGTACGTTTACAAACAGAAACTTTCATACACAAAGAAACAAACCCGAAACAATTACTAATATCATACAAAGATTTGTTCCGTACGGGAATCAAACCCACGCTGCGCAGAAATAAACCATCAACGATGGCTTTTATATCAATTTGAAATTGCTCTTTGGTGAGATGATATAGATAACAAGAACAGAGAAAGTAACAAAAATATCTCTTTACTATTGAAAAACTTATTTGCTGGGAATTCTCGTCAAGTAAGAAGCAATAACTTTCAAGATATTAAAACTGAGTGATCAGATTGTATGAACGTAGAAGAAATAAAGGGAAAATTCAAAAAGCCAAGCAGCTGGTATCACATGAGAAAATTGCAAGAGAACGTGATCCAACAACAGGAAACATAGCCAAACATAGCAAAACAACTATTACAATACCTAGAATTGTATAGATCGCTAATGTGTTTTCCAGTCTCTAGATTAGTCTCGAAGATTCTATAATGAACTTGTTCAACCACAAAGGTTTAAGGACATGAACTGAAGACTCAACATGCAATGTTACATGAGGGAAGCGAATGGTAATTTTAATTTAATGAGGAGCACTCAAGTGAATCAGGAAATGATTTTGTCCGTTTAATTACGAATCGCATCAACATTTTATTGGATGCACACGAAATAGCAGTGTTTTTGTATCTTGATCATTTGCCTACCGATTTATACGAGTATTTTAGAACGATAGCCGTATAATAAACTTTTATTTTTAACCGACAGAAAAGGAGGTCATTTATTTTTTATTGCATTCTGTGTTTGTAGGATCTTTGGTCTGTTGTGGTCAATGATCGACGAAACAAGGGATTTGACAACCTCAACCTTATCAAGTCATTATCCTTATTTGATTCGGCTTTTGGACAGTAGGTATATTTTATTTTCCCTACATGTTTGTTACCCGCTTTTAGTCGACATCTCATTGTTAAACTTTTACTTCGAAATCATACATTCTTAAGGGGGATGCTCCAACCAGCCCGCGAAATTCAAATTTTTTTACGTTTTTTGCAATTTGCAGGCCAGAATAAAGAATAAAAATTATCAAAAAATTCGCTCCATCAGCTCTCACATAGAAAAGGTGCATCATGTTAAAATCTCCGAAATCTAACTTCGATGCACCTTTTCTATGTGAGAGCTGATGGAGCGAATTTTTTGATAATTTTTATTAAAATTATACTTGTTATTACCGCAACACATATATTTATAAAGTTACAACATGTCACTGGCCTGCAAATTGCAAAAAACGTAAAAAAATTTGAATTTCGCGGGCTACATCGAAGCAATCACCTTAAAAGTATCTAGAATGTTGGTTTAAAATTTTATTTTTGTCCTTGGCATTTGATTATAATAATTGTTATGCTTGACAGTCTGTATTTGTTTTGTCCGCAAAGCATTTTAAAATATTTGCTTATTCAGGTGCTTATTAATTTCTTTTTGTGATTGATTGCCAATATCTTAGCTAAATCGAATGCAAATACTAAAATTAACACCTCAGTCGTAACAGCTGTCAGTAGCGCAGTAAAAGTTTCATCTACCCACTTGAATACTGGTTTCTTTTCAACAGTAATCATCAGTGTCGAATAAATAACTACAATATTTGACATTTGCATTATGGAAAACTGGTTGCTCGTCCACTTGTATTTACAAGGCATTTAGAAGAGACAAGAGTTTCGCTAATGTAAATATAATCTTAAGTTTGCAGTTTGAATCAGCTACAACATTTTAAGTGC
The DNA here is from genome assembly GCA_036375495.1 of Agrotis segetum. Lineage (NCBI taxonomy): Eukaryota > Metazoa > Arthropoda > Insecta > Lepidoptera > Noctuidae > Agrotis > Agrotis segetum. The sequence goes on from JAQSVV010000033.1 coordinate 102,586, forward strand.
CTTATCCAGTAGCTTGGTATCTGTTTTGTAGAATGACTTTTTGGTTCTTCGAAGCTTGTTCTTTCTTTATTGAATTATTTTTTTATCCCTCTTGAAAACTCACTGAGGGAAACACGTGGAGCGTTTACTAAATTTTAATTTATTGGTAGTCGTAATTTATTGGCTATCAATAAAATCTGCACGAGACTGCTACGGGACTGTGGAGATACCTTAAATGACTTAAATCAAAGAAAGTCAGAGGCGAAGGTCTATAGATATGGTCTGACTGTCAATGCAGTTGTTGTTTAAAACCGACAGTTCTAAATAAAAACCCACATCAGCCGTAATCAAATTAAATAAATACGTACAAAAAGAACATTCTGTTCAACCCTAGCCGAAATGTGCCAACCAAGAATAAATTTTAATAAAAGAATTCCAATATAAAAGCTCCCATTAGATTGGTAAAGGCACTTTCAGACGGTTCATTTTTTGTTCATTTTCACCTTTCATTCGGTACATTTCACTCGAAATGAAATGTCTGAACAAAAAAATGAAACACGAGTGCCGAATGAATTCATTAGTGAACCGATCCAACAGTGTTGGATCGGTTCACTAATGAATTCACTCGAGTGAACAATCATTCGGGTGAACCGTCTGATATCACCTTAAGTATCGGGTTCTTGTAGTAGCTTTAGGTTAAATTATACGGAATTATTCAAACCTCAGTTTAGCCAACATTATAGCAATACTCGGCATGAAAGCATAGACAATCCATTTTTTTACTGTCACGGTTGACATAAAAACAAAAAAAAAGTTCTTATATAAAATCCCACATATGGTGTTCGGTTCTCGATATGTGATAATGATAATACCTTGATATATGACCTCGAGTGAAAGCGAACTCGCTTTCGCTCGCTCACATAATAATTATAGATTTACGTATGTCGTATATGTATATGTGTTTATGTGCAGCGCTTGTTATGAAAGCGAGACGAGCGATTGTTTACGTTGTTTATTGATTCATAGGGTTCATTTTGTTTATTTGTGAGTTTTATTTTGTAGAAAGTGCATTCTTTTATGTTTTTTTTTGGCGTTTTTTATTGTTTATAATTTTGCTGCTTCAATAGATTTTATTATTTGTTTTCATGCATAGTATTTATTTCTATCGTTTTATGATTTTTTATACCATTTTAGAATTTGATATTTTTATTCATGCTGCTGATATGTATAAATCTTTGACAATTTTTTAATTTTTGGATTTATAAGTGGTTATAATTTTTTTTTTTATTTTGTGTAAGACTGATAATGTCTGGAATAAATAGGTAAGTAATCATTTCAATAATAAACACAGAACAGTATAAATAGTACATGATAACCTCCTTTTTTTGAAGTCGGTAAAAAGAGGAATAGAAGATTCAGCTTCTAAGTGTAAAAATAAGCGAAAAAGTTACTTCATAAATGCCTTGAGGATTCTTGGGGCATTTCAGCCCCAAAAACTTTAAGGGCGGAAATGGGCCTTCAATACGTTGTTCCTAATTGCTTCCCTTCCAACAATTATTACTGATTTAGAAATTCATTCAAATATTATTACAAGAATTTATTTTATACTGTAAGTTTGACGGCTTCGAAGTTTTGATTTTTAATGAAGGCAGCATTCTTATGTTTTCGTAATCATTAATTAATTATGATTCAAATGTTGGTATGTGTTGCAGGGTCAAAGATATAAAATATTTATAGACTTAAGTATTCTCGTTATTTTAGGAAATGTATGGCAGTGTAATTAATATTAATAATTTACTAGTGGCTTTAAATGCAGAGCTAATAAGTATTAGTAATACCTAATTAATTTACTGAAGAACTACTTTATCGTTATAATTTATATTTCAGTCATTATTAATTTGATAAATAGTGGGTACAACAAAAAGTACAATACCAACCTGCATTTCTGCTCCGCAGTCAAGTCCAGTCTGTCAATCCAAGTCAAGTCACGTCATTTTGTCACACTAGTCACTGTCACTGTCACGTCACTATGTCAGTCATCATCATCGTCATCAGTAGTCATTATTTAAAAAAAAACACCGTCAAAACATTTATCTCGTCCATGCTAACGTTCGAAAAAAGAATGACTAGAATTTGAATTTGGCGCGCGAGAATGTCAGTGCGCGTCGGGCAGCCATGGCGTCCGCGCGTAACTGTCGTGGGGGGAGAAACGCGCGCGCTCAAATACTACCACTACTACTCGCAAAATGTCGTAATTATAATTTTTAAAAGGTGCATGTTGACATTAGCGAGTGCTACGGTACGATAAACAGAATCAAACAATTTGATTTGGAACTGATCAATTCGTTTAAGGGGTTCGATTGTCGGATACTGACTTTTTGCAGTAGATAAGGAAAAATTGACAGTGCAATATCGAATTATGAAATTCGTTATCGAGATTTTCCGCGTGAATGATCATTGGTCTATTTCTGTTATTTTTAACATAATTCATAATAGAACCTTTTTTCATTTTATGTCATTATGGATTTATGCTCACAATTTATTTTTAGCTGTAGACCAGCAATAGTTCATAATAACCTACAGAAATTGAGCATCTGACTAGACTGTAATCCTAGTCAGGAAAGTGATGATGCCGATGATAATGCAGATGATGAACATCAATCATTCAAGTCCAAATGAAAAGACAAAACAAAATCATTTGCATATGCACATGCATTTTGGTCAGTTCAGAGGAGGATTGAAAAGCAAAGACTGGTTGTTGTGAAAGCCGGTATGAAAGCCAATAACCTGACCGTTTGAGGATGCTCAAGGCCAAGTGAAGTGGTTAAGACTAGACAGGAAAATAGTCTCGTATAAAGAGTTGATAGAGGCATAAAATAAATTGCAAGTATTTTAGAAGGCACTCGGAATTATCGCATTAGAACGGATAATTAATAATATTCTTACATAATCTAGTGAGACAGATTCGTCAGTTTTCAAGTCATCATTTTATACTTGTTTTGTTTTTGGGGTTCTACCGAAGTACGAATGTTGATAGGGGAATGAGCTTGTTTTAATTTTTTCTTTTGGGTTGGTTTAATAATCTTTGGAAGGCAATGGAGCTGAACTGTCTAAAGCACACGATGTTCCTTTAATAAAATTGCCCTTTACGTTTCCTGGGTCACAGTCCTGCGACTCTGGTAAGGGCTCATTTTCCCTTATACTCAAAAATGAAAAAAAGAAAACTCAACATGATAATGTTTTACAAATTCGAATTATTCCCGATTCAAAATTTTTGGAATCGGGAATACAAATTCTGAATAGAAGACCGTTAGTTTTGCCGATGGGAAATCCTAAGTTCTTAACTAAACTTAGTATTTGTAGCTCAGCATTGTTTATCTTATTAAGTGAATGTTGTGTCGATGTTTCCACACACCATCGCCGGTAGATCCGCGAGACAATCTGACCTTTATCACTGTCGGGGTCTCGGGGCAAGCAAGCATTAACGGATGTCATCTTTCACCATTTCAAATTTGTTTATAAATAATTAATTAATGCATGGAGAGATGTGTGGGATTATCTTTTATGCTTTGACGCTTTTACTTGAGATTCTTGCCTATATCTATCCATGTCAATTTGTGCCTCAAAGAGTGTCAGCATTATGACGGAGCCCCTATATAGAGGGCCAAAGCCTGCCGGGGTCCCGGGACTAACGTACCGTGACCTAAGAACGTAAGGGCTATTGAAGGACACCGTGGATTTTAGTCAGTACGAGTCTGACAATCTCTCCCGCTTTGCCCTGGGTGGAAGGACTCATTTGATGATTTTACCACGTTAAAAGACACAGGTCTAATAGTGGCAGTAATCTTGACCACAAATGTTCATAAAACAAGTAATTGAGATTTATTGTTCCTTCTTAGCCAATTGATGGTTCACTTTATCGTGTCCTTCTCTCCTATTTTTGCACAGCTCATAAGTTGCTCGGTATTGAAAGTTTTAAACTCGGCGCTAAGATGGCTGATTGAGATGGCCGTCGACACGCTTTTCTTAGCGATTTTGATTGAAGAACACCAACAACAGTTTTATCCTTTGTTACCATACCACTCTAATTGTTTCCCGTGGTTTCACCCCCAAACATTAAATCATATTTTTTTTTAATTCGAATGAGTCGTAACGTCTGTGATCCCATTGTTGCCAATGCCATTACACCATACCATAAAGAATCATCTAAAATAATATTTGGTAACCATTAAAAAAGAAATACCGTTTCTCTAGAATCATGAATAGTGATTACAATGAAAAATTTTGGAAGCCTTATCCTATGCAGCAGATGGTTCTCCACCCACAATATTTAGACCGACAAATTGCCCAATTTTATCACCACTTTCACGATCCGACGCCACCTTATTTAGCTACAGTCTATCCGCCATCTATTCAAGTCATAATGACCACATTACATTGTTTTCCTTCTGCAGATGTAATAAAAACTGGTCTAACTTCCAAATGACCTGGATTGGAACATCACGTCTGTCTGTGTAACCACAGTTAATGTTTGTTTTTTTGTGCTGTCGTAAATCAATGGCTGGTATTGGCAAGTGGCTTGTGGCTGTGACGTTACTGTGTACTGTCTATGTGATTGTGCTGGATTTTTAGGTCATCGAGAATGGAGATTGAAATATTAGGTTAGTCTAAATACTAGACTAACCGTAGAGGGTTGGCCGCTTCTTCTTAGGCCTACTTGCAGGAACCCGAGTTATTAAACGACTTCAAAAAAAGGAGGAGGTTCTCAATTCGTCGGTTTTTTTTTTGTTTTAAACTCAGAGTTAGTTGCCGACACGAGGTTAAACTGACATATTGTATGACACACTGTCAATTTGACCTTGTGTAAGCAACTAACTCGGAGTTAAAAGATAACCCGGGTTTCTGCAAGCGGGCCTTAGGCCCACTTGCATGAACCCGAGTTATCTTTTAAATTTTCAAATTGACAGTTTGTCATACAATACAGTAAATGATAAAAGTACAGTAAAACCTCATTCTTTCTCCAATAAAATTCTAACCGATACCTAAGTGTAGTCAGCACAAGGTTAGCAAAAAGTTAAAACATAGCACCACGCTTCCGCAGTTTGGTAAAAAGTGGTCGTTGCAACTGACCGCTAACTGTGGTTGCGATCTATTTCTTTAACAATGTTACATCGGTTACGGAACAGCTGTTTTTTATTATTATGATTCATAATATTTGTAATATCATAATCATTCAATCCTAGCTGGTAAACAAGATTAGACAAATCATTTATAGTACCTAGACCAGCCAGGTATCTGTTGGTGTTTTTTACCAAAAGAGCCAAATACGATACTTCTTTCAAAATCTGCATTTTATAACGACTGCATTCAAAAATGTGCGGAATAGAAGATGCTTTGTCTTAAAGATACAACAAAGATACAAAAGTTACAAACTAGTGGATTGTACTCGTAGTTACTTGCTCGAATTTACCGAGAAACGATTGATTGGAATTGTAGATGCTCATGCCTATGTCCAACATGTGTATTTGCGAACCTTTTAACAATAGTCAGGATTGTGTACAAGCTTTTAAAGCTCAGATGTTCTTGATATTTCGCGGAGAATCGATATGCTTTTTTTTTTTTACGTGGTTAAATAATCAAATGAGTCCTCCCACCCAAGACGGGATGCGAGGGACTGTCAGACTCGTACTGACAAAAATACACGATCTCCTTCAATAGCCCTTTACAAAACTCCGGCAGGTTTTGGGTCTCTAAGGAGGCGTGTCGTCTGAAAAAATCTACATTCTAAAGTGATAGGCCGTCTATGTTTTGCAGACAGACAGAACTCTTAGGCCCAGACTTATCTTCAGCAGTGGACAGCAATTGGTTGATATGATGAGTACTTCTCGATAGATTATTTTAATTTTTAATTAGTATCTTGAAATGGAAATCATTTCTTCATTCAACGCAATTTGTGAGATTCGAGAGTAGGAAAATGTTTTTCGTAATGGCGTTTAATTAGAGTCATAGCAGTAAAGTGAATGCTTAGTAAATGTTTACAAAACCTTTTACTGATTGCCGTACGTTTACGAGCTATACAGTAGTTGAAGTCTTTACTGCAGTTACCTACTTTTGTTGAGTTAATTGTCAAAATCAGTTCTATTATTTTTATCAATGATACCACCTGTGTTTCATGGGATTTTCGACCAGCGAAAATTCCCAACTATTATAATCCTATAAATTAGATCTCTTGAGGGAGTGATTTTTTAGCAATTTTCTCTTTGGCGCCGACAAACATCTATTAGGCTGTACGTTGTCGCTTAGATATTTTGTGATCGTATAGCTATGAATGCAGTTTTATCCAACCTTACTAGAAATTTAAGGCTAAAATAAGATTTAGTCCAAGACTCCATGGGAGGTTAACATCACAATACTTATTACAATTGCCATATTGGTTCGTGAGACTTTCAGCCTCCTACAGCTTTCGACATTGAACGGCTTTTCGAATAAGTAAATATAAAAAAACTTTTAAAAAAAAAAATGTAACCGACTTCAAAACAACCACAAAAAAAGTTCAAAATAACCTACAAAAAAATTTTTCTTTCGAAAGTCGGTGACTTTCTTTTTTATTTCATTGACTTTTTGTCAATTTTTTTGAAGGTTATATTTATTGTCCTTGAGCCCTCTGCAACTTTGCCTAGTTCGAACAGATCCTTAATCATTATTCTTTGCAAGATAAAGTCTACCTTCCTACTTAGGAAATACGGTTCACTAGCTAGCACCACTTCTTCCGGATTTTCCATACCTTATAGTTCAATGATATTAAACTTTTTATACCGGGAACTTTTCTTATTTAACGATCGCACAGTAAGGAAATGTCATGCGATGCGCGCACGCAACTGATACGTAACTTATAAATTAAAACGCATCAATAATGTGTACGCATCTCTTTCTTTTGTTTACAGTTAGAGAGAGATGTATATGTTTCGTGGTCTTTGGTATGCAGTATATTGTTTGCTTTCAGTGGTAAATGATTGTTTTTCACGAGGAAGCATGTTGGCACGTAAATATGTAGTGTCATGGAAAATGACAGTAAGTGCTGCTCATTTTTATGACAACCATATCCGTGGGCAGTGCAATATTGAGAAAGCAGAAAATTATGACTTGGGAAGAAATGGAAGAAATGAAAAGTGTGACGACTATAGAATATTGGAATGGCTTTTCCGTTTAAGGAACATTCGAATATGGTAGTTCTTGAATAACCGAAAAGAGCTACATGGACTATTAAAGAAGGAAGATAATTTTTAAGTAATTTTTTTTTTTAAACCATAGTGGCGATAAACAAACAACGTGGGCGGTAACCGTAGCTTTTGCACGGGATACATACGTAAGATCAACAGCCATAATATCAACAGTTAAAACATCAACATATTATTATTTCATAATACATTGGTTATTATTTTATTTAGCTAATACTTTCCAAGTTGAGATTTTAAACTTGGGCCTGGTGAGCTGTTGACTTCCTTAACTGTTGACATTCTGAATTGTTGAGATTTTGTATCGTTGGTCTTACGGTGTTGATGTTTTAACTGTTGATATTATGGCTTTTGAGCTTACGTATGTATCCCCTTTTGCACTCCTGCAACACCAGAGATATCGCATATGCGTTGTCGACCCTATTTTTTTTTTTAATAACTTATTAATTTATATCTTGCCAAACCTGAAGCAGTTCATTAGTTAGTTGGAAATGACCAAATTGTATCTTTTTTTAGGAAACTCCATATCAACATCTTGCGTTTTGTGCGCCACTTAACCTCAGTTTCTAATTATTGAATCTATGTTTTCCTTCTTTCTTGTTCATTTGTTCATTATACCCTCACATTAAAAGACAGAGAAAGTGTATTATAATACCTTGATTAATGACGCGAAAGCTGTGCTCTCGAGAAACATTTGAATTGTATTTTATGCTTACGTAAGTACTTTGGCGACAATCCAATGTGGGGTTGATATTGGAGAGTTAATGACAAGAGTTTCCTTAATACCGGAACATTCTGACTAGCTCAACCTTAGAGCCGTCAGCGATATGACGGGGCCCCCCTTTGAGAGTTAAAGCCTGCCGGGGTCGCGGGACTAAAGGGCTACCGTGACCCCGGACGTAAAAGGCCATTGAAGAACCCCTTGAATTTTAGTCAGTACAAGTCTGACAGTCCCTCCTGTCCTGCCCTGGGTGGGAGGACTTATTTGATGATTTCACCATGCTAAAAAAAAGAAAGCTGAACCTTGTGTCTACAAAACATATTATTTCAATATTGTTTTGTGGTCTTGTGTAGTTTCTGCGTAAGTACCTCCATGGGAAAAGCCTTTAGTACTTCAAATTTCAGATCTTGCAAAACAGTCCCCTAGTATCAGTGTCTTTTCACCTTTCCAGTAGTTTAGAATAATGTACAAATCTACTTAATTAGTGTTCAGTTAGATTATCAAAACAGATTTGAATTTTTTGCCTGAAATAAAAAAAAGTCAGTCAGTCACTTGTAGCTAGCTATAATTTTTACATACTTCTGAAGCCACCAGACACCTCTAGAGTTTGGAGGCATTTTTACTTTATCAACACTAATGGATGAAAAAAAAACAGAAAAATACGTGTCAATTATTTTCTAATACCGTAACTAACGGACTAATAGATTTACAATTTATTGATCGATGCTGTCATCAATATTGTAAAATCGGAAGTAAGAAAACCAAGTTCGGGGGCGTGAAAAATCGTAAATTTCTTTTTACATAACCCTTGCATCACCGACGCCATCTGCAGAGCGTGTCAGGCGGCAATGTTCTAAGAACCACACGAAATGTAACGTGATGCAAGAGATGATACTTACGACTGCATAGCACTGCAGTGGTGCAGTGGATGTTACAAATCTTGCGGTAGCTCTGGTATTTTTTGTTCCGTTTTGCCGGTAGTTTTGTGAAACTACGGACATTTTTGAAAGCGTCTATGTTGAACGGCATTTTTTACAAACGATTTCATTAAACTTTTTATACATAAGCAGCATTTAGGTCTAAAAAGTTTTCAGAGAATATTTTCGAAATTACTTTTACAACGTGTAACGTTAAATGCGCAAAGCCTCTCGTGGGGTAACTCAGCCCATGTTACTGAACAATGTTTGTTCTAAAACTTTTGGGAATTCACAAAAAAAAAAAAAAGATTTTTCTAACTGATGGGCGCGATCAATTTGTCATTTTGTATGAAAAACCATTTTTAATAGGCTGGTGACGAATTAAGAAATAATTAGATTTTCGTGAACAATGTACGTTTCTGGAATGTTTTACCGGTATCGTGGCTTACAATACATTTTAATACCGTGAAAAATTTCACGCAAATCCGCTCAGCCGTTACGACGACGTCATTGAGTAACAAATAAATAATGTTACGTCGGTCGGATTGCGAGACCAATCTATAAGGTTCTCGAAGGTTCCACAAGGTTCTCGACTATTCTAGTGAAGATTGGTCTGGAAGATTCTAGAAAGTTCTACCCTGTTCTAGATGTTTCGAGATGGTTCTGGAATGTTCCAGAAGGTATGGGACTATGTCGAAGTCCATGGATGTTTCCAGAACATTCGACTACCTTCTAGAAACATCTAGTGGGTCTGGCCGGGGTATAAAAGAGGCGTCGATCGCCAACCTGAGTTAGTCTGGTTTTGACTACGATCGAGGCAACTCGAAGCGAACTACAAGCTATATCTAAGTGAGTTTACGTGTGATTAAGAGTGTGTATAGTGTTAAAGTGTTGAGTAGTGTTTTGTGATTGTTTTAATTTGTGATTTGTCTGTGAATAAAGTTGTATTTGGTTTTAATTGGTGTAATTAATTTATCCCAATACCCAGCTCGTAACATTTGGTGTCAGAAGTGAGGGATAAAATGCCAATTTTACCAAAGGACGACACGGACGGTATCCGTACCAGGAGTCAGCGCCAGCAAGACATGGACCAGAGGCGGTTTGGAGGTTCCCCGATACAGACGCCGGGTGGTGCTCAGCCTACGTCGGAACCAGCCGCTGGTCCATCTGCAGTCTCTTCAGCACCAGCGGGTCCAGACCTGTCTGCGCTTATGGCGCTGCTGCAGGAGCTGGCTCGCAGCCAGGAGGATCAGGCTCGCCGCCAGGAGGAGCAGGCTCGCCGCCAGGAGGAGCAGGCTCGACGCCTGGAAGAGCAGCTACAAAAGGACAAGGAGGAACAAGCCCGCCGCCAGGAGGAGCAGGCTCGCCGCCAGGAGGAGCAGGCTCGCCGCCTGGAGGAACAGCTACAGAAGGACAAAGAAGAGCAGGTCCGCTTGCTGCAAGAGCAGCTCCAGAAGGATAAGGAGGAGCAGGCCCGTCGCCAAGAGGAGCAGATGTATCTGATCAAGGACCTGCACTCGACATTTGCTAAGGAGCTCAAGATGATGAAGGAACAAGTTCACCAGCTAGAGAGTCGGATCTCAGAGGCTGAAGTTCAGATTGCTGAGATGAAGAAGACTTTGGGTGAACTTAAGACTGGAGACGGGGTTATGTGTCCAGTGGTTGCGGTACCTTCAGAACGCGGATTTAAAGTGTCACCATTCGACGGAACAGCATCATGGTCGGCTTACAGGATGCAGTTTGAGGCCGTTATGAAGGCGAATGGGTGGACCAAGGAGCAAGCTACGACCGCGCTCATCTTGGCTCTGCAAGACCAGGCTCTAACCGTACTAGAGGTTCTTGGCAACGATGTGACATATGAGCAGCTGCTGGAAGCCTTGGAGTCCAGGTACGGCGACGCGCACCTGGAGCACGTATTTCGAGCTAAACTAAGGGATCGTGTTCAACGTAGTGGCGAGAGCCTGCAACAGTGGGCCCTAGAAATTGAGAAGATGGTCCGGAAAGCATATCGGTCCGTCCCGGCTCTCATCGATTGCAATCTGGTACAGGCTTTCATCGACGGGATAAGTGACTTCGAAGTTAGAGCAGCTGTAAGACTGGGGCATCACAAGACCTTGAAGGGCGCCTTGGCCCATGCCTTGGAAGTGGAGGCAGTGAGGCAAGACCATCGAACTCAGCGTAGTAGGGAGGTTGTGCCATCTTCTATACGCGACCGTTCGAGAGGGTACAGCCCTAGGTGCTATACTTGCGGAGAAAAGGGTCATCTTCGGTCAAGCTGTCCAAAGCGAAGGGCAGCTGATGTAACTGCCCAGCATCGCAATTGGAGATCGCATGGTAACGCTAATACACCGTCTAGAAGACATTGTCCTGAAGACAGTAAGCACAGCATCAAGGAAGAGCCTAAGGAAGAAGTGCTCGTGAGAATGCTAAAAGGAAGCACGGATATCGCTAATGAACAGAAGGAAACCCTACGGCCTGCGCAGGAAAATTACCTGGACAACTGTGTGAAAAGACCCCAGACAAACGGTAGTGGTTTTGACGTAGCGTCACTTGTTGTGCATAAACCAGTGCGCCGTACACGGAAGTCCCGTAAATCGGAAGTTAAACGGGATGGACTATGCCGAGTTGCGACCAGGAGCAGTGATGTTCCTTACCGCATACAGAGTGGTCAAGGTGGTGCGCCTAAGTTTGAACACGTTAAATGGTTGGCGCGATACAACGACGACTACGACGGACTGTGCATGCTCGGGAGTGATCGGGATTAACGATGCTCGGGACGAGCATGTCTAAGGAGGGGGCAGTGTTACGTCGGTCGGATTGCGAGACCAATCTATAAGGTTCTCGAAGGTTCCACAAGGTTCTCGACTATTCTAGTGAAGATTGGTCTGGAAGATTCTAGAAAGTTCTACCCTGTTCTAGATGTTTCGAGATGGTTCTGGAATGTTCCAGAAGGTATGGGACTATGTCGAAGTCCATGGATGTTTCCAGAACATTCGACTACCTTCTAGAAACATCTAGTGGGTCTGGCCGGGGTATAAAAGAGGCGTCGATCGCCAACCTGAGTTAGTCTGGTTTTGACTACGATCGAGGCAACTCGAAGCGAACTACAAGCTATATCTAAGTGAGTTTACGTGTGATTAAGAGTGTGTATAGTGTTAAAGTGTTGAGTAGTGTTTTGTGATTGTTTTAATTTGTGATTTGTCTGTGAATAAAGTTGTATTTGGTTTTAATTGGTGTAATTAATTTATCCCAATACCCAGCTCGTAACATTTGGTGTCAGAAGTGAGGGATAAAATGCCAATTTTACCAAAGGACGACACGGACGGTATCCGTACCAGGAGTCAGCGCCAGCAAGACATGGACCAGAGGCGGTTTGGAGGTTCCCCGATACAGACGCCGGGTGGTGCTCAGCCTACGTCGGAACCAGCCGCTGGTCCATCTGCAGTCTCTTCAGCACCAGCGGGTCCAGACCTGTCTGCGCTTATGGCGCTGCTGCAGGAGCTGGCTCGCAGCCAGGAGGATCAGGCTCGCCGCCAGGAGGAGCAGGCTCGCCGCCAGGAGGAGCAGGCTCGACGCCTGGAAGAGCAGCTACAAAAGGACAAGGAGGAACAAGCCCGCCGCCAGGAGGAGCAGGCTCGCCGCCAGGAGGAGCAGGCTCGCCGCCTGGAGGAACAGCTACAGAAGGACAAAGAAGAGCAGGTCCGCTTGCTGCAAGAGCAGCTCCAGAAGGATAAGGAGGAGCAGGCCCGTCGCCAAGAGGAGCAGATGTATCTGATCATAATCCCAATACCCAGCTCGTAACAATAATAATCGTTATTATTACTATAATACGATTCGCTTCGTTTGTTACGACAAAGTAAAAATAAGCCAGTGACGCTTATTAAAATAAAAGTAAGATGGTGTTTTTGTGTTTTTAGGGGTCCATATAATGACGGAACCCATAAAAATATTTATTATAAAATAATTAAAGTCTGCTTGATGGTAGATGGTGAAAATTCAAGCTTCTAAAGTCACTGCAGTTGTGGATAACTTTTATCCGTGTATCACAGATGTTTTTTTTTCCTACAGTAACAAAGCGCCTGTCTTGTGATGAGGTTTTGATAAGTTGTGAAAGTTTTGATAAAAGAGCATTAGGAACCTCTCTAATTTTAATTTGCTTTAGTTTTTATAATCTTTTAAGTCTGGTACATTCATAATTATAACCACGATTGGGTACTTATACGACTCAAAAATTTATTGATAGAAAATTATATTGAATACAAACCCGGCCATTGATTAATTCAAACTATCGCATTTACAATGAAGTTTGGAATGAAGAAGTTAAATTACAGCAACTATTAAATATTTTTTATCACTTTTAATAAATACGTACCAACTTGCTTACATTGTCAAGTAAGTAACACATTTACAAACTTAAATACGACATACGGATGTATACCTGCATTATTAAACCTTATGCTGCCACAAAACTTACACAGCAAGAAACTTGTAAAGCTCAAGAAAACACGCAACAACATTAATTACAAACAGGGTGAAAACCGAACGGATATGCTTATAATACATCCGTATGTCACAGGCGGCTATCTCGGAAACTTGTCGGATATTCGAGAAAGTTGTCTACTGCGATCGGAAACTTAGTTGTATGCCCTTTTATGACACTGGTAGGTTGGAAGTTATTTTAGAAAAATTAAATCGAGACAAGAAAGTCTACGAAAAGGAAAATAAGAAAGAATAATGGACGATGGAAAAAACTTTTGAATAAATTGTGGCAAAGGTTGGGCCAAAGTAACCAGAAGGATGTCAATTTTGACAGTCAAAGTCGTAGACGGTACGTCGTCAAAGTCGTGGAGGGACAGACAGAACTAAAAATAATGACAGAAAAAGGAGAGCACAGATACCCCGCCGGTTTATTTTGTTGCCTGAAATGATGATGAATATGTCTGTTTCTTATTGGTGAACAGTGGTGGTTTAAAATATAATCATTCATCATCATCATCATCATCTCAGCCATAAGACATCCACTGCTGAACATAGGCCTCCCCTTTGGATCTCCACAGATACCGGTTGGAAGCGACCTGCATCCAGCGTCTTCCGGCGACCTTATAATATAATCATTATTGCATTACATTTGTGATTTTTTAGATACGAGTATTATTGATCAGTCTCAAATTATAATCGGTTGGTTAATTTACATATTTTAACACAATAGAAAAGAAAGTCGAAATCACTGAAATATGCAAGTCAGCTATAATTAATTGACTCTCACTAATTTCTAATTATAATTTCAAACACTTTTAAAGACCCTTCACTTATAATCATTTTCACAAATAATTTATTTTACAGCCAACATTAAAATAAAACAGTAAACATGTGCAAATAATGAAAATAGTTATTTACAATGCTATAAAACAAGTAGGTACGGTCACGAGCAATAGAATGTATACACTAAAAAGTATTCAAAAGCGATGTTCTGCTATCATATTGATTAAACTTTTCCCATTTTCATTTGAACTATATTTTGGAAGCCATACTATTACGAAATAGGTCTTATTTCAAAGTGGAAACCAGTATTTTACGAGTAATTTGCGTTTAAATTGTGTTAAGTGTTTACATGTTATTTCTCGTGACTGTACTACAGTTGATGATAGTTTAAGAGCACCCATAACCGTCGAAAGTCTACACTCAACGATAATTTACTTGCAATCAAGTGAGAGTTAGACTTCAGTTATATTACTTTCTATCTAATTTGTATGTTCCCCGGCTAAATAAAGCCTTCACTCCACTGCAGTTCATGGCTAAGCTACGCATGTGTATTTAGCTTCTCTTTTTCTTAGCCTTATGGGCTTCGCACACAGCAGCTATAATGTAAAGATGTACATTATAGCACGATACATCTCATTACATCTTTCTCAGTAGCAGCTACGGGATCTGGAATATTGCTCGTTTTACAGCCGTGTAAAGCGAGCATTAAATACAAAGATATATCCAGTAGCGGTGGACGGTGTACCTAACTATGCGCAGTTGCACTTTCATATTCATTAGTTAGATCAACGAATTTGCGAGGATGAGCGTGCATTTGCATCGTAACGACAAATTATAAGACTAGTTCTTTGATGTATGCATGGTGACGCTTCCTAGTTTGGTTAAAAACCGAGGCAAATCCGTTTGATATTTTATTATCTGAATGTGAAAATAATTATTTTTACCGACTTCATTTATTATTAAAGACTAGCCGTCAACAACCCCGCTCGCTACAACTAAACTAACTAACCTGTGTAACAAATTTCATCAAAATCCGTTTAGCAGTTTTAGGGTGAAATAGTATAACAGACATTTCGCATTGATAATATTAAGATTACAAGTCATAGATGATAGAAAAAACCGGCCAAGTGCGTGTCGGGCCACGCACAGTGTAGGGTTCCGTAGTTGCCCATCAAAATACTTATGCGAACTAACTAAACTGATTCGCTGAATTTAATTTTAAAAAGAAGAATTTTCAAAATCGGTCCAGGCGTCTTTGAGAAATCGGGGAAAATACATAAGAAAAAAGATTACAACGAATTTAGAACCTCCTCCTTTTTTTGAATTTAGTTAAAAATAGTTGACGATAAAAACCTACCTATCCCCAAAAAACATACCTATAAAAGCTGTAAAAATAAAGTTGACAAACTTACATTTGCAGTTGTCTCCGATACATTTTGTTCAAGAAAATATGATATCAAGTACATTTTATAAGTTGGTCGACTATTACTCGTAAAGTTGTAAAGCCTACTTAGTCATGATAATTTTCCTTTAAACTTCGTTATATGTACTACTATTGTGAATTTTTTCACACCCCCAAACATAACCGTTTAGCTGGTAGAGGGGGGGGACACTCGAATCGAGCAAAATTTAGCACTTTAAAGCTTAATATTTCACAAACGAATTTTTTTATAAAAAAATTGTTAATGAAAACTATCATTATTTTTTAAAGGCCTATTTAATGATACCCCACACTAAGGGGTACGCCAGAAAAAAAAAATCCTCACTTTACGTGTAAGTACTGGAGGTACCCTAAAAAAAAATATTTTACGAGATTTTATTTTACCACTTTTTCGGCACAACAAATCCGTATATTTACACCAAATTACAGCTCTCTAGTACTGTGCGTCTCTGAGCTAAAGTGCGGACAGACGGACGGACGGACGGACGGACGGACGGACGGACGGACGGACGGACGGACGGACGGACATGGCGAAACTATAAGGGTTCCTTGTTGACTACGGAACCCTAAAAAAGTAAGGTAGTGAAAGGTGAAGTTATTTTTTTAAGGTGAAGTTTTTTTTTTGAAGTTGGCTTTCTAATGATTCAATTATTGTAATAGCAGAGCAGACTTTTCGTTAACAAAACGTTTTTTTTTTTAAACAAATTCGATATGTATAACAGTTTCGATTGGACTCCATCTGTAAAGGCAGATTCAACCGTTCTTTTAATTTAAAAATGTTCAAGTTATGTAATTTCACAAAAAAAAAGCCACACTAAACAGTCTGAAATAACACATTTAGACAAGGCTAAAGTTCACAATTACTAAAAACTCTTTTAACCGGACATTATCGGAATGACGTAAGTAAATTCATTCATTAGAAAATATGCAAAAGACCTGGAGGTCAAGAAAGGCCACTTAAACTTATCATAATATGAATTACTACAAAAGTCTTAAAATTACGTACTCTATGACGTTCGTTTCTATTGCTCGACCAGTGAAATAATCAATAGATCCTGTACCCTTAACACGGATTTTCAGTATTTGAGACGTAAAGTAAACTGGAACTTTGACAATATCAAATTGACAATTTTCAAGGAAAAAATTATTACCTTCTTCGCACACCAGAGGCGCTGTTCGATTTTTCATACAAGAAACGCTGTAAATAGTGGAAAGACGCTGTAAAGTGAAAGAGTGAATATTCATGCTAGAGGTACGGAGGTGTTATCACAATCATGATTTCTGTATTTAATTAACTGCGTAAACTGGTATTCATTGCTTATATTGTATGGAAAAAGTGCCTCTAGTGTACGAACGAGGGACTCATTTTTTCAAAGTTCTTGTTTTGTTTTCTATACAGAAATGTGAAAAGATGTGCTATTACCAGTTACAGAAATAGATTGTTATTTTTGAGTGTTTTAAGAATGCACTTAGCTGAATGAAAAAGCGATATTCTACTACCATATTGATAACTTTTACGTTTTCATGAACCACTTATATTTTGGAAGCCATGCTATACGAAATGGGTATTATTTCAAAGTAGAAATCAGTATTTCATGAGACAATCGCTTTTGAATTTTGTTAAGTGTGTATATCTTATTGTTCCTGACTGTACGTAATGTATTGAAAGTACCTATTAGTGTGGAAGTGTAAATAGGAGCTGGTAATGTGTTAAAGAAAGTTTGCTAGGTCGCCTAATAGTTAGATGGTTACACCGAGTTCGAGTAATCGGCTGAACGAAACAGTAAGCATTATTTGGAATAGTAGATTGTTATACAAGGGTGGAAAGAAATCAATTCCCTTACGAGGTATTTAGACGCACGAGCGAAGCGAGGGCGGCTATAGTCCAAGTGGGAATTGATGACTTTCACCCGTGTTAAACACTCTACTTTTCATTTCAAATATAAGGAAAGTAAAAAATAGTCGTTTTTCTAAAATATTTATTGATAGTAATAACATGAGTAGTACCTATATAATAGTCTTTTTTAATTTAAATTTCAAATATGGAACACACCGCCCGCGTCACCGCCGCGGGCCATCCCACTTTTTTTTTTTTTAAATTGGCAAGTCGCTATTTGCGCAATGCCACCAACAAAAACCGGCCAAGTGCGTGTCGGGCCACGCACAGGGTAGGCTTCCGTAGTTGCCCATCAAAATACTTATGCGAACTAACTAAACTGATAAGCTGAATTTAATTTTAAAAAGAAGAATTTTCAAAATCGGTCCAGGAGTCTTTGAGAAATCGGGGAAAATACATAAGAAAAAAGATAACGACGAATTTAGAACCTCCTCCTTTTTTTGAATTTAGTTAAAAATAGTTGACGATAAAAACCAACCTATGCCCCAAAAAACATACCTATAAAAGCTGTAAAAATAAAGTTGACAAACTTACATTTGCAGTTGTCTCCGATACATTTTGTTTAAGAAAATATGAATTAAAGTACATTTAATAAGTTGGTCGACTATTACTCGTAAAGTTGTAAAGCCTACTTAGTCATGATAATTTTCTTTTAAACTTCGTTATATATACTAATATTGTGATTTTTTTCACACCCCCAAACATAACCGTTTAGCTGGTAGAGGGGGGGGGACACTCGAATCGAGCAAAATTTAGCACTTTAAAGCTTAATATTTCACAAACGAATTTTTTTATCAATAAATTGTTAATGGAAACTATCATTATTTTTTAAAGGCCTATTTAATGATACCCCACACTAAGGGGTACGCGAGAAAAAAAAATCCTCACTTCACGTATAAGTACTGGAGGTACCCTAAAAAAAAATATTTTACAAGATTTTATTTTACCACTTTTTCGGCACAACAAATCCGTATATTTACACCAAATTACAGCTCTCTTATAGTGCTGTGCGTCTCTGAGCTAAACTGCGGACAGACGGACGGACGGACGGACGGACGGACGGACGGACATGGCGAAACTATAAGGGTTCCTTGTTGACTACGGAACCCTAAAAACGAGGAAACTTGGCAGAAAATTAAATGGTTAATTTAGGACACGGAGCCATCCCACTTTAATCCAACCATAAGATATTATTAGATAAACTTTATAGATATGGTATTCGAGGTAACGTGCTTAATCTTATAGAATCTTATCTAAAGGACAGAAGGCAAATTACCCAAATTAGTCAAGTGGATATTAAGTCTAAAACTGAAGTAGTTTACTCATCTAGCTCCAGAATTCTTAGCTACGGTGTTCCACAAGGCTGTGTGATGGGACCCTTGCTGTTTAATTGCTTTATTAACGACTTTCCCCAAGTAATAAGACACCAAATGTCCTTATTTGCTGACGACAGCACGGTTGTGTATAATAATGGTAATATTAAAGAGTTGGAAGATGATATAAACACTAGTCTTGTTTCTATTGTTGGCTGGCTAAATAACAATAATCTTAAAATAAATTTCACTAAAACTAAAATTATGAATTTTAAAATTAGACAAAAACTACCATCACAGTTTCAAATAAACTATAAAGGAGACCAAATACTAGAAACAAATGTTACAAAATTTCTTGGACTACATATAGATAACGACATGTCTTGGAAAACTCAAATCGATAATGTATGTGGGAAGCTAAGTAAGTTTTCCTATGCTCTTCATATGCTGGGGAAAATTGCGAATCAAACAGCCCTCCTGACAGCTTATCATGGGTATGTCGCCTCTACTCTACGTTATGGCATTATATTTTGGGGCAATGCTACTAAAGCCAACGAGGTATTATTAGCACAGAAAAAGTGTATACGAGCTATATGTAAAATAAAACGAACAGATTCATGTAAGCCACATTTTCGAAATTTAAAAATATTGACTGTTCCCTCGCTCTATGTCTATGAAGCCTGTATCTTTGTAAAAAATAACATGCATTTATACAAGTCCACAGTGGGGGGTTGCACACCTACTACCATACCTGATGGAAATCTATCAGGCCTGCATAGCACTTAGACATATACCCCTAGCATGGCGGGAGGTAAAAGTCATCTTCATACCCAAACCTGGCAAAACGGACTACACCCAACCCAAGGCTTATCGACCTATAAGCCTTACATCTTTCCTACTGAAGACCCTCGAGAGACTCTGTGATAGGTATATCCGAGACGGACCTCTTCGGGAAAAACCGCTTCACAAACAACAGCACGCATACTCCACGGGCAGATCAACGGAATCCGCGCTACATAGCGTAGTATCCAAGATTGAATGTGCAGTGGACCACAAATGCTCAGCACTGGCCGCCTTTATTGACATTGAGGGCGCCTTTGACAAAACCACGTTCAACAGCATCAACATGGCCTTAGACAGGCACAACATAGACCCAACCCTGAGCGGATGGATTAGCAACATGCTCAAGCAAAGAGCTGTACAGGTTACAGTAAACGACACTACAAGGGCCATCGTGGCGAAAGGCTGCCCACAAGGGGGAGTCCTCTCACCGCTACTATGGAACCTGGTTGTAGATGACCTCATTAAAACACTAAATGAAAACGGTTATTTCACTGTAGGGTATGCCGACGATATAACCATAATAATAAATGGCACTCACGAAAATACCCTGTGCAACCTCATGCGCCAAGCATTGAAAATAGTGGAGGACTGGTGCAACAAACACCAGCTATCTGTAAATCCTTCAAAAACCGAGCTGATTCTCTTCACAAAAAAGAGGAAGCTACCGACCCTACAGCTTCCACGCTTCTTTGGAACCACCCTAAGCCTATCAACTGAAACCAAATATCTGGGCATCTTCTTGGATAAACAGCTGAATTGGGCAAAACACATCAACTACATCACCACAAAAGCCAGCATATCCCTGTGGCAGTGCAAGCGAATGCTTGGCAGGAATTGGGGGATCAGTCCCAAGATCACTCACTGGCTATATACCACTGTCATACGACCGACAGTCACGTACGGCTCATTGTTCTGGTGGCCCAGAACAAACCTGAGCACAACCCAAAAAGACCTCGAAAAGCTGCAGCGATTTGCCTGTATGGCAGTTACTAGCTGTATGAGAACTGCACCCACCGCTGCCCTACAGGCAATACTTGGACTGCCACCTTTACACCTCATCGTGCAGAAGGAGGCGGCCCTAGCCGCCTTTAGGCTTCATGCCCTGGGAACCCTAAACAAAGACTCCAGAATTAAACACACACGAATTAAGAATGATGCGATCGAACAACAACCAATGATGGCATCACCATGCGACAAAGCCCCAAGACAATACCACTTTGAAAAGCACTACAATGTCACACTTGCGGAAGAGCAGTGTGACTATTCAGGCCCGAAAGAGCTGAGGATATACACAGATGGATCAAAGAATGATTCCGGAACCGGGGCTGGAGTCTTCTCACACGACCTTAACATAAATATATCCAGCCCGCTGGGAATGTACAACACCGTCTACCAGGCGGAATGCATGGGCATTATACAAGCAGCATATGCGATAGAGGCCAGAAGAGTTACGGATGCCCATATACGTATACTCTCTGATAGTGCCTCAGTCCTTCAATCGTTGGAGAAACAATATACCACTTCAAGCTTAACACTAGAATGTCACAATGCACTAGAACGTCTAACGGTATCTAAACGCAACAAAGTGACACTACAATGGATTAAAGGACATAGCGGATCATTGGGCAACGACGCGGCTGATGAACTAGCTAGGAGAGCATCCAGCGCATCAGTCTGCGGACCTGAACCCATTATACCCATCCCCTTCAACCAGATACGTAGATGGCTGCAGGAGCGCACCCACACACAAGCAGAGAGATGGTGGACCTCGACACCAGGCTGCAGGCAATCCAAGGAAGCCCTGCCATCCCTAGATGGCAGGCTAACCAGACGTCTTTTACGCCTGGACAGGACCGGCATGCGCCTGCTGACAGGGACCATAACGGGACACTGCTCCCTAAACAAACACTTCCACACAATAGGCATAACGGACAGCCCCCTGTGCAGGGCATGCATGGAGACTGAGGAAACCGTCGCGCATGTGCTCTTCGAGTGCACAGGTGTCACACAGATCAGGACAGAAACCCTCGGGACACCCAGGACTTACACAGATGTTCTCCACAGACCAAAGAACCTGATCAACTTCTGGAGGGAGGTGGGCTAGTTGGAATAAGCCACCAAAGGCCACTATGGCTCACGCACAATGGTCCACATGAAGGACTAAGTGCGGAAACCAAAACCCCTAACATAGAACATAGATATACAAGTCCATCGAAAGTCAACGACGCTCTAAAAAGTTGCACCCTTTGAAAACTAAAACCAAATTTCTATACAATAGTATCTATGCAATGGCCCCGAAACTTTATAATGTACTACCTGATGAAATTGTATCAAGTAACAATATAAATGAGTTTAAACGTAAGCTTTTTAAGTTATTATGTGACAAGGCATATTATTCCGTTACTGAATTTCTTAATGATAAATTTAAATAATATTTATAAAGGTTTGAATCCGTCTGTATGCTATTATTAATTGATATTTACCTTTATTATTTAATTTGTTATTTCCCTTTTAAACGGAACTGTGACATTATTTTTGTTTATGTGACGTCTTAAATTGTTTGTTGACATCAATCTTGACATAATTATTCTATTTATTATTATAGTATTATTATAGTAGCATTTGGCATGACATTGAAATTTTAAAATTGTGACTTACCTTATTATATTTAATCTCAATTGGTTACTTAGACTAATAATATTATATGTGTAATTTACTCGTAGGTACTATCTTGGAATTTTGTATGCCTTCTGGCGGGACATAGCATGGAACAACAATAAAACTGTAAACATCTGTAAAACTTTGACCCTATGTTCACAAAATTAATAAATAAATTGAAATTGAAATTGAAATTGAAATTAATAGGTATTTTTTTTAATTCACATTGCCCGTATACACTCACAAGACCACAGCATTTTTTTTTAATCGATATTTTTCTTAATTATGTAAAAAAAATTGTAGCCGACTAAATATTAAAAAAAAAATTTAGTTCTATTTTTAAAATTCATTCCCGCCCTACGGAGGGAAGCAATTACTATGAGTCTTTCCCGCCCAAGGGAGGGAAGCATCGTTTTCGACCCGCTGCTCTGATCAAACAAACACTACTTTCCGAGTATGAGAAATGAAAAGTTATTTTTCACATTTCGTGTGGTTCTATCTTACATTTTCCATTAACATTAAACAAGTTAAGAAAGGTAAGTTTAGTTCCGTGTTTTTATGACTTAATTACCGTAAAATCACAGCATTTATAGATGAACCCCTTTTTAACCGACTTCAAAAAAAGGAGGAGGTTATCAATTCGTCTGTATTTTTTTTTTTTTTTTTTTTTTATGTTTGTTACCTCATAACTTGCGACTGGGTGAACCGATTTTCATGATTCTTTTTTTATTCGAAAGCTGGTGCTTCCCGTGTGGTCTCATTGTCACCGTTTCAGGATCTGATGATTGGATCTTGGAGAAATCGAGGGCAACCCTCAAATTTTATTAGCTGACACATAGTTTTTCGCAAATCTTATGAAGTGATTCAAGTACTTGCGTATGGAAATCATCATCTCATGTAGCTGAGCTGATGATGGAAGGTACAACTCCTCAAGTAAGAAAATTATGTTTGTGTTCGCATATCTCCGGGACTATAAGTCCGATTTAAGTAATTCTTTTTTTGTTGTATTAAGTATCGTTCAACTTAGGGAATACTGCAAATTTCATCAAAATCAGTTCAGCAGTTTTTGAGAATTTTGGTTGAATATTGAAACTAAAAAGAGTAAAATAAAAACTTTTTCAAAAAAAATGTGACCGCCTTCAAAAACAACCACAAAAAAGAGTAAAATAACCTACAAAACTTTTCTTTCGGAAGTCGGTGGCAAAAGAGACAGTGAAATTAATAAAAAAGTCACCGACTTCCGAAAGAAAAGTTTTGTAGGTTATTTTACTCTTTTTTGTGGTTGTTTTTGAAGGCGGTCACATTTTTTTTGAAAAAGTTTTTTTTCCGTTTGGGGTGAAAAATCATAGACTGAGTCTGCCGCCATCAGAATAGTCCAGCGAGTACGGATGAATGAACGCTTAGTTATAGATGAAAGTTCATACAGAACATAACTGTGGAGTATTGAACCCTGAAAGATTATATAACTTTTGAAGAATCATTCATTTCTCTTTTAATTTGCAGTTTTTTTTGACATTCCGACTAACATCTAATATCTGTAGACGAGCAATTCTTGTATATTTATATATAATCAGGATCTTGGAAACGGCTCCAAGGATTTTCATGAAAGTTACAGATTAGGGGTTTTTTGGCTCAAGTCAACCAGATATTATTATTAAAGTGATTTCAATCACGCAGAAAAACTGAAAGATCACGAATGTTATTACTTATCTTTTTATCTTCTCAAAGCTTATCGAATAGCATTCATGCATTTAACATTAGATTTCCGGACAAAAAATTTACGTGTAGACCAAAAAATAGGGCAAAAAAATCTGGCTAAGTTATATGTTACATAACCGAGACGAGGTAAGTCAATATATTGTAACGGCACATAACTCAAGTCGTCATCTCTCGTAATTAGCAAATATGTAATGAGCGCTTTCGCTTTCAGCGAAAAGTGTGATCGGCCGTGGTACACTAAGAGCAGCATTCGTGGGTGCTCGGAAAGATTTTTTTGTTTGGTTAAAGAATATAAAGGTCTAGATAACATGTTGTTTGTTAGAGAGATTTCATCCTTATACCAACTCTAACGACCGATGCAATAAAAGTACAGGGCATAATTTTTTTCAGATTTTAGCATGTTCTTCTTCTGTGGGAGAAGAGAATTTTCGAAAATTTTTGAATGTAGTTTGCTTAGGCGGCGCTTCACGCGAGCTCGAACTCACTGGCAGGCATGGTCTAAAACCATGATATTTCACCTGAAATCGAGCCATATTGTTCATGTGTCCGCGAGCGTCATCCCCCCGTGGAGAAAACAGTGGAAAACATTATTCAGTGAGATACACGATCATTCAGAGTAAAAGGCGCGCGTAAAAAAATACGAAGCGGCCTTTGGAAGAAGGGGTTTTACGAAAAAACCAGAGCATCAATCAATTTCAAATAAAATTTATGGAATTCTTCAATAAATGCTGTGGCGGTATGGACTTTCTTTTAAAAAATTGATGCTTCTTTAATTTCTAATTTACGCCTAAAGTTGTGTTAATATTAGTAATAAAAACGAATCTTTGGAAGCTCGTAACTTTTTAATGGCTTGTTATTTCAAAATTCTGCTTCCGTACAGACAAAATTAATAATGAGACAAAACGATACTTACCATGTTTAACTTTGGATGTACCTTGTCAAATAGTGGAGTAAAACCCCAACGAAGTTTCTATGGAAAAAAAATAGAGTTGTTTCACTTTAAGAGTAGGGATCCAGGTGGCATTACAAAATTCCACCCTCATCATCATCATCATCAACAGCCGGAGGACGTCCACTGCTGAACATAGGCCTCCCCCTTAGACCGCCACGCCGAACGACAATTCGCCACTTGCATCAGTTGTCAGTTCTACGAGCGATGTGGCCTGCCCATTGCCACTTCAACTTTCAAATTTTATGAGCTATGTCGGTGACCCTGGTTCTTCGCCGAATATCCATGTTCCGGATTTTATCCCGTAAAGAAACTCCGAGCATAGCTCTTTCCATTGCTCGTTGAGTGACTCTTAGTCTCTCTAAGAGGCCAGCCGTCAAGGACCACGTTTCGGAGCCATATATCATCACTGGCAACACACACTGGTCAAACACCCTTGTCTTGAGACACTGTGGGATTCTCGATGAGTAGATATCACGTAGCTTCCCAAACGCTGCCCATCCGAGTTGGATTCTTCGGGCAACCTCTTTCTCGAAGTTGGACCTACCTAACTGAATAATCTGTCCAAGGTAAGTATAATGGTCTACAACTTCGAGAGTATCGCTCCCAACAACAACCGGTACGGGTGCCACATGGACATTCGACATGACTTTCGTCTTGTCCATGTTCATTTTAAGACCGACCCGTTGGGAAACGATACTGAGGTCGCTGAGCATAGCATTGAGGTGCTCCAACGATTCTGCCATGATGACTATATCATCGGCAAAACGAAGGTGAGTGATGTATTCGCCATTGATGTTGATGCCGAATCCGTTCCATTCCAAGAGCTTGAAAACGTCCTCCAACGCGTTCGTGAACAGTTTCGGAGAAATAACGTCTCCCTGTCTCACGCCTTTCTGCAATTGGATTGGTTTCGTGCTCTCTTCCTGAAGTCGGATGGACATGGTGGCGTTTCTAAATTCCACCCTGTATATCCCAAAACCCTGCACTCGCTATACCACAACCGCAAATGACACAGCGTTTACGTATACGTTCAGTTTCCTTTGGCGTGCGAACTGTTGCGTAACGTTAACGCGTACGTGCGGGGACTGTCGCGTACTCACGTTATGAGTCGTGCTGTGACGTGAGTGCGAGTTATCTTATATATATATAAAATTCAAAACTGACTGACTGATCTGACAACGCACAGCCCAAACCGCTGGGCCTAGAAATTTGAAATTTGGCATAAGCCCTCCTTAAACCACGTAGGTGAGCACTAAGAACGGATTTTGAGAAATTCGGCCCCTAAGGGGTTGTTTTTGGGGTTGATAGTTTGTATGAAACTTCGCTACTACAGGTGCTAGGAATTCCAAATTTTGCAAGGGGTGTCCTTTTAGAACGTAGATGCTCACTATGACGGGATTTTGCAAAATCCGACCCCTGAGGGGTTTGTTTTTGGGGTCGATAGTTTGTATGAAACTTTCTTACTACAAGTGCTAGGCGTCTCAAATCTTGCATGCCGATTTTTTAAGACGTAAATGCTCAACAAAGTAGAAATTTTGTGAAACTCGACCCCTAAGGGGTTGTTTTTGGGGTTGATAGTTTTTAGTCTTAATCTTTTACATATGTTTTTTTTTGGACGTAAATGATACCAAAGACGGGATTTTGTGAAATTCGGCACCTAAAGGGTTGTTTTTGGGGTTGATAGTTTGTATGAAACTCTGTTGCTACAAGTGCGGGGAACCTCAAATTTTGCACTGGGTTCCTTTATAGGACTTAGATGCACGCCATGGCGGGATTTTGCGAAATTCGACCCCCAAGGGGTTTGTTTTTGTGTTTGATAGTTTGTATGAAACTTTGTTACTACAAGTGCTAGGGGTCTCGAATTTTGCAAGGGGCTTTTTTAAGACCTAAATGTTCACTAAGACAGTACTGTAAAATTCGACCCCAAAGGGGTTTCTTCGGGATCCATAGTTTGCAGACTCAAATTTTGCATAGAGATTCTTTTTTGGGCGTAGTTGCGGGTGTTTTGTGAAAATAGACACCAAGGGGTTGATTTTGGGGTTTTATATTTTGTATAAAACTTCGTTTCAACAAATGCTAGGAGTATTAAATTTTGCAAGGTTGTTCTTCTATGACGCAAAATACACCAAGGCACTGTTTCTGAAATTCTACCCCTAAGGGGCTGTTTATGGGATTGACAGTTGGTATGAAACTTTGTTGCTAGAAATGCTAGGAGTTTCTCAGCATGGGGGTTGTTTAAGGACCTAGGTTCTCACTAAGACGGAATTTTACAAATTCGACCCCTTAGGGGTTGTCTCTGGAGTTAGTAATTAGAGGACTCAACATTGCAGGGGGTTTCTATTTAGGATACAGATTCTCACTTAAAGAGGATGATACGAAATTCAACCCCTCAAAGTTTGTATTGCGGTTGATAGTTAGGAGTCTTAAATTTTTAGGACCTAGGTGTTACCTAAGACGCAATATTGCGGGCTAATAGAATTTTTGTTGAATATTGATTTCGTTATTCAACAGTATTGCATATAGAGGGTGGCCGGGACTAGAAATTCACAAAGGCAAAGTTCGGAAATCACGCGGACGAAGTCGCGGGCGTAGTGCTAGTGTTGATATAATAATAGAAAACTGATTATGAAATATGATTCGATTACTATTATTAAGTCCGGTTAGGATTAAGGTGTAACTTTTATTGATTTTTTCATTTGAAATGGGCCACTTTGCGGTAGTACGTATAATGGTTTTTGAAAGTAACCATTTTTGGTAACTCAGGAAAATATCAATATACATTTGTAGGAAGCAGTATATAAAATCGCGCGCGGGATATATATGTAAGCAACCGCGCCCGCGCCTCGCTCTCCCGGCCGTCGTTCGATGCGCGGTACCCCACCCCGCGGCCTCAGTCCGGCTCGCGCCCTCGCCGCTAACGGTCACGTATTGTTTTAATTTCTCGTCTGTGCACAACGCAATCGAAAATCCTACAAACTGGCGCTCCAACGCGGCACGCGTACATAATTGACGCGACGCGAATTCACAACTTTTGTGCAGTGGAGAAAATACATAATATTACGCGTCGTACCTAACGAGAACAGTGTTTTCCGAGTTTTAGTTGACTTTTGTTTTATTCTGTGCTTTTGGTGTGCCTACAATGCCACGCCGCAAAAGTAAAACCTACGATGAGGACCCCATGAGTGACGCGTCCGCGCCAGCGTCCCTGACGCCCGCGCCGACGCCCGCGTCACTATCGGGAGAGCAGCTTTCGTCGTTCCTGGAGGCGTTTGCTAAGGCTCAAGCGGAGTCGAACCGTCAACTGGTTCAGAGCCTGCTAGCCACGTCAGCCGTCAACGTCGCAGCTTCACCTACACCATCGCTAGCTACAACAAAACAAGGAAACTTCGCTCGCTGTACGGCCCGATTCAGCGGAGCACGCCGCGACTCAGAGGCCCTCGAAGCATTCGTCGACTCAATCCAAATATATAAAGAGTGTACGTGTATTAGTGACGAACATGCGCTTCGCGGCCTTCCTATGCTCCTAGAAGGAGAGGCAGCAGTGTGGTATCGGGGCATAAAATCATCAGTGACGTCATGGGACGACGCACTACGGAAGCTAAGAGCCATGTATGGCGTACCCCGCGCTCCGCACAAGCTATTTCGTGACATATTTGCCGCGGAACAAACCGATGAACGGACAGAAGTCTTCGTCAGTCGTCTTCGCGCGCTTTTGTCTAAACTCCCATACACGGTGGAAGACGCCATGGCAGTCGACATAGTGTACGGATTACTGCATAGACGTATTAGAAAACGTGTTTCAAGGGAGTCTATCGAAAATCTCGATATGTTAATAGAAAAGGCGCGAAACATAGAAGATTCATTAGCCGAGGTGTCGTGCGACGCGCGCGGTCCCTGCGCGGCCGTTAGCGCGCATGCGCAGCAGACACCGACGCCGCCGCCGCAGCCCCAGCCTGCGCCGCCGTCCGCGAGCGCTACGGGCATCGCTTCGAGCACCGCTGCGAGCAACGCGACGCATTCAACGGATAGTGTTTCGCCCCCGCCAACTACGGTAAATCAAGTCACGAACAAAGTAAGCAAACTTTTTTGTGTTTATTGTCGTAAAAGTGGACACACTCGGGAACAGTGTAAAAAGTTAAAAAGTGCCAATTCGGTGTCAAAGCCAAGCCCAAATAATAATGTTAAGTGTTATGGTTGTGGGGCTAGTGGCGTAATTCGCGCTAACTGTGCGAAATGTTCTAAGCGCAACGAAAGTTTCAACGCTTGTGATTTTAATTTTAAAGACTGTAAGTGTAATTTAGTAAATGAAACGGAAGTATGTAATAAGTTAAGTTCTGTAATAAGTAGTTGTATGTGTAATATTAAGGCTAAGAGTGATGTTTTGTCGAGTCAAGCATGTAAAGCCGACGGCCGGCCGATATTAAGTATAGAGATCGACGGGTACCGGGGTACCGGGTTAATCGATACGGCCGCCAAACGTAGTGTCGCAGGTTCGACTCTCTACGCCCTTTTACGTAAATTAAATTATTCGTTTCATGACACTACCATGTCTGTAAAATTAGCTGACGGTATAGTACGGGACCGTAAAGTTTTGTTAGTTGATGTAGTTGTACTTCTTATGGGGTCAGCAGTGCCCATAACTTTTGTAATTTTTCCCGACGCTTTGAATAATGACACATTACTTGGTATAGATTTCTTACGTAAATCCGGTATTGTTATTAATATTTCGAACAATACATGGTTCACAGCTGATCGGCCTCAGGTCGTTCACCCCTTACGGTGTGAGACTTCACGTGACTTCGTAGGGTGCGCTTCCGCGGATGTTTTACGTGATAATGAAGGAACGATGCTGTCACTTTCAGAGAAGGATTCTCTCGCCCAGCTGCTCCAGGAGTATGGAGATATCTTCGCAGAAGGGGGAGAACCTACTCCTTTCGCTGAGCATCGCATCGATTGCGGCGATCATCCGCCGATTGCTGTACCGCCGTACCGCCTCACGCCTGCTAAGAAAGCCATCATGGAAGCGGAGATAGAGAAGATGCTGCGCGAAGGTGTCATCACAGAATGCGAATCTCCGTGGGCAGCTCCAGCTCTACTGGTGCCGAAGAAGGATGGTACTTACCGGTTCTGCGTGGACTATCGCAAGCTGAACGCCGTCACCAAGAGTGACTCATACCCGCTGCCGGTAATTGATGACCTTCTTCAGTATACTGGTAAGAGCTGTTTTATGTCTACTATAGACCTGCGTTCCGGGTACTGGCAGGTGAAAGTGAGAGCGGAAGATCAAGATAAGACTGCTTTTATCTCACCTTTTGGATTGCATAAATTTACACGTATGCCGTTCGGGCTGCGCAATGCGCCCGCGACATTTCAAAGATTAATCGATCGATTCCGTTCTGCGTCATCTCTCAAGGGTGTGACATTGCTTGGGTACATTGATGACCTGATCTTGATATCCGGATCATTCGACCAGCATTTAAAGGACTTACGTGCGGTATTCGACCGCTTACGTGTCTTTAATCTCCATGCCAATCGCGCTAAGTGCGCATTTGTTCGAGAGAGTGTGAAATACTTGGGCCACATTATCACCACGGATGGAGTGTCTCCGGATCCGGATAAGGTTGCTGCAATATTGGATATGAAGGAGCCAACTACTGTCAAGCAGCTGAAGTGCTTTCTACAGAGTTGCTCCTGGTTCCGTAAATTCATGCCGAACTTCTCCCAAGTTGCACAGCCGCTGACAATGCTGACACGCAAGGATCAGAGCTGGTTGTGGGGTGAAGAACAAGCAAAGGCATTTATTGAACTAAAAGGTCTACTTACCACACCCCCAATTCTTATTCAGCCTGATTATAATAAACCATTTGTTCTTAGGACTGATGCAAGCAACTACGCAGTGGGTGCGGCTCTGCTCCAGGGGGAGTCGCCGCGAGAAGAGAGACCCATAGCGTACGCCAGTCGACTACTTACCACGGCGGAGCAGAACTACTCACCGAGCGCGAAGCGTTGGCGGTCGTCTGGGCAGTCGAGAAGTTCCGCGGGTACATCGATGGCCATCCGGTGCACGTCGGCAGCGACCATCAGCCCCTAAAATGGCTACTTACCTTGAAGGCGCCTACGGGTCGTCTCGTAAGGTGGGCCATGAAACTCCAATCCTTCGATCTACAAGTCGACTACACTCCTGGGAAGTCCAACGTTGTTGCTGATTCGCTCAGTCGTCCACCTTGTGAGGAGGAGGCTCGCGATTCCTGTGGAGTCAGCACGGTGCTTGTCGACCCACCACGCTGGGATGCCGCTACGCTTCGTGAAGATCAGCTCGCAGACCCTGAAGTGGCAAAGATCATCAAGGCTCTGGAAGGTAAAGATGAATTAGAACTTACCCGATGGACGGATCGAGGCTATCATACGTGCAGAGGTGTACTTTACCGGTATACTGAAGCAGAGACTGAAGAACCACAGCTCGTTGTTCCGGAAAACCGTAGAAAACAAGTGCTGGTTGAATGTCATGACTCTGCCACTTCAGGTCACGGTGGTTTAGATAAAACCTTGCACCGTATCAGTCAGAGATTTTATTTTCCTGGCATGCGACGTTACGTAGCTGATTATTTGAAAACTTGCATAGAATGCCAGCGATACAAGCCATCCAATGAGAAACCTTCAGGACTGTTACAGACTCCAGTTCCCGCGCAACGCTTCGAAGTCTTAGCTGTCGACCTTTTCGGGCCGCTACCCAAAGGAGCTAACGGAGAGAGGTGGGTGCTGATAGTGGAAGACACAGCTAGTAAGTGGGTCGAGCTTTTCGCCCTCTCCGAGGCCACAGCTGAAGCATGCGCTAAGGTGCTCATAGAAGAGGTCTTCTTACGATTCGGGGTTCCAAGGCGTCTCATCTCAGATAATGGGGTGCAGTTTGTTGCCGACGTGATGCAACAGGCCATGTTTACACTAGGTGTAAAGCAGAGTCTGGTGCCCCTCTACCATCCGGAGGCCAATCCAGTAGAGCGCAAGAATCGCGACCTCAAGACTCAGTTGGCCATTTTGGTAGAAGGACACCATCGACAATGGCCAGAGGTATTGCCCTTCATCCGCTTCGCATTGAATACATCTGTGACCAAGGCAACTCAACAGACACCTGCTTATCTAACGTATGCTCGTGAACTCCGCTCGCCTATCGCAGTACAGAGCGATCTTCGTGCTGTGATCGAGGCCGAAAATTATGTTCCACAGATAACGCCGTATTTGCTGAAGCTAGCGGAGACACTCAGCAGCAGTAAGGAGTGCATCGAGCGTCAACAGGACCTTCGTAAGGCTGAAAAGGACAAGACTCGAAAGGCTGATGAACTTGCCGTCGGAGACCTTGTCCTCCTGAAGTCGCATGTCCTGAGCAACTCTGCCAAAGGGGTTAGTGCCAAGCTCATGCCTAAGAGGGATGGCCCTTATAGGGTGCATAAGAAGGTGAGCCCAACTACTTATCTTTTAACATTCCCTGGAACTCCTGATGAAGTCATTGGAAAGTATCATATCTCCGATTTGAGGAGGTATCACTCGCGGGAGGGTGAATGTCCTGAGGTCCCACTACCAGTAGCTCCTAAACGTTCGCGCGGTAGGCCGCGTAAAACAAATTAGGGGGGGCTAGTGTGGTAGTTGTCGCTGTTTGACCAACCGTGAGGGCACTGGTGTGGTCAAAAGGGGGAGCATGTAGGAAGCAGTATATAAAATCGCGCGCGGGATATATATGTAAGCAACCGCGCCCGCGCCTCGCTCTCCCGGCCGTCGTTCGATGCGCGGTACCCCACCCCGCGGCCTCAGTCCGGCTCGCGCCCTCGCCGCTAACGGTCACGTATTGTTTTAATTTCTCGTCTGTGCACAACGCAATCGAAAATCCTACACATTACTTTTTATTTATTTTTTTCATTCTTCATGATTTTTTGTCTTTGGCACAATATACAGTCTCTTTCAAATTCTTTAAACAAATACTTGAAGCGCTTATAAATAATCAATGAATCGGATAGATAAACCAGCAGTCAATCACCCAAGTGCTGCACCTAACGTGCCGTGATTTAAATTGTATTGACTAAACAAAAATAGCATCACAAATTCAATAATTTCATTCACCTAACATTAGAATGTTTAGCTGTATTTTCTAGCCAATACCCGACCCGATGATGTCAGTCAGGGTCTTCGCAGGGCTTCGGATGGAATCAGGGAATTAAACTACAGCGACCCTGCTCCAACGGTGTTTATTCGCAGAAAGAGGATGATGCCATTTATTGTACATTGGTCCTTATATACTACTCGGTGGCGTATTTTAATACCAAGATCACAAATTGCACAGCACCATCTATCGAGACATTGTGTACTAAAATTCAAGAAAAAGTGTGCCTTAGACATTCCTCCCTTTATAATAGACGTACACGATCAAGGTTAAACAACCCAGATTTTTCATTCTACCCTTATTAGCCCATATTCCATGTAGATTAAGCAACTGTTCAAATATTTTTCACTTAATTCCACCTCGTTAGTATCTAGCACTAACGATCCGCCAGTATGTATGTCGCACATTATGTATTACAACACCATGTAGCACATGGGAAATAACTTTTTTACATTCTGATAATTGATGGAAATTCGTACAGTTTTTACTCGGCTTATAGTTTGTGTGATTTTTCCACGCCTTTTATGTGAATATGGTCTTATTCAACTGGATTAAATAAAAATAGCGAATATGCTAGTCAAGTATGATTAAAATGGGTACATTTGTGTATTGGGTTTATTTTTTACTTCAAAATAGTCCAGAAGCAAAGATGAAACCTAAGCAACTGGAGTAAAGCTCAGCCATAAGGAATTGAAACTCCTGCATACCTACAGAACACGGTAAAACTGTAATTTAAAATGGGTTTGTTTTTGGCTTCAATTCAAAGCCTAGCAGTAAAGATGAATCCTAAGATGAAGCGAGTGGTACGCGGGACTGTTTCGCCTGGTAACCGTGACCCTGGTACGTAAGAGGCTATTGAAGGATCACCGTGGATTTTAGTCAGTCCAGTCTGACAGTCCCCACCGTCCCACCCTGGGTTTTTTGGCACATTTGATGACTTTACCAAATAAAAAAAAAGATGGAGCGAGTGCACCCACAAGGAAGTGAAACTCCTGCGCACCGGTGCCGGTGCACCCAACACAGTAAGATCTGTTTGGCGTAGGATGTTACAGGATGTTGGTCGAACTCGCGAGTAACCCCCTCCGGCCGTACACGACGCCACACAAGTTTCCGATACCTTACGACTTTTGTCTGAGATTTTTATTGAGACTTAAATATGATGTGAGAATTGTATCGCGTTGTGTATGAAGGGGCTAGGCAGCCTTGATGAGGGCTACTAAAACCATATTATTAGGATCGGTCAACCGAGTAGTCTAAGGACCTCTTAGAACTCCATCCAAAAATTCGAATAATTTCAGACTAATATAACATAAATCTCTAGACATTATTTTTTCTTCCGTCCTTCAGAAGTGATTAAGTAACAAACATCTATTCATACAAACATCCAAACTTTCGCATTTATAATACGTATTAGTCATGAATTAGATTTTATGTACAGACAACATTTCAAAGCCTTTCCAACCCACACAGTGCGATGACACCACATAATTCATTTGCTTACAGTTAGGTAAGGCGATTGTTGTGGTATAGCGTTGACCATATAACCGTCGCAATTGGCTATATCCATTTATGAGATTTATCGCTTTATATCACGGTATCAGCTATAGCGTGCATACATAAACTCAAGCCTTTAGATCACACGTGGTAGGCAGAAACTATGTGTTTCCTCGTATAGGTAAGGCAGTAGGGGATTAGTCCGTCTGGTTTGGGTCATTCCTTTTGCCTTTCCTTGGCAGAAGGAGTGGACATTTACACGTAAAAATGGTGGTCCTCTAAGTCCATGAAAAATCATAATCAAAAGTCATTTATTCAAATTAGGCTGAATTATCAGAACTTTTTGAAGGTAAATTTTTACATAAGACAGACAAAGCGCCCCCCCTTCGATACTTCCTAGTGTTTTGGCTGGGAAGAAGAAGTGGCGAAACAAACTCCCCAGCAACACATCTGTCTGTACGGTTAGAAGAACCAAGACTCATACAATTTAATAGAATCTTCAACGAACATACAAATAAGTTTGAAATACTGTCTGTTATTTTCAGATTCACAAGATATAAAACCATATCAGGACAACTCTCGAACTGTATTTTCATACATTTTTAATTTGGGACCTTCATTTTTTATTCCCATATATGTGATACGAAGTAGTAAACATCAGTAACTTTTGTAAAAAGGAGAGACTGCTCAGAGAGTAGACTTCCTAAGACTACTCCACAGGGAGTAGTCTTAGGAAGTCTACTTTGAGTAGATGAAAGCAAAGGGGTGTGTATAGAACAGTCTATACACACCCCTTTGCTTTCATCCACTTTGTATGGCCACTCTATCATACATAATGATAACATCACCAATAACCAAAAAGCAAAAATTCGAAACGTCAACATCCCACACGATATCTATTCCAATAAAATTTAACGGTGAGAATTAGAAAATACCGATCCGATCTATCGATGACACTTTTCCTATTGTTAATATCTACTTTTTATCGATATAGAAATCGGAAACTCTTGCGCAGCAAAAACGTAACGCATTCAGTGTGTGTAGGAGTCTCAGTATTGTGTTTATGAAGTTGGGGATGCGTGCATGTCACTGGGAAATTAGGTAGAAAGCATCTTTGTTTAGATTGTATGATCTGTGGGAATTTGATGAAAAAGTTTTCGTTTAGAAAACGTTTTGTGTGCAATGTACAATAGTTATGGTAACAAGATTTCTGCTCTTCGCTCAACTGGTAATAAAAATGTCATATATTTGTGGTCAATTTATTGCTTGTAAATTAATCGATTATTTTTTAAAATCAAAAACTTTACAGCTACAATAGAAATTAAAGAAAGCAAAGACGTATAAATATTGAGCACTGGTGGCCCAGTGGTATCGGTCCCGACTTACGAGTTGTAGTCGTCGTGAGTTCGAACCCAGTCAGGCGCATTTCTTTGTGTAATTTATTTCATCACCACTGCTCCCAGAATGGTGGAGGAAAACATCGTGAGAAAATCAGCATGTCCTAGAACCAAAAATTCGAAGACATGTGACATCCATCAATCCGGACTGGGCCCGCTTGGTGGATTATGGCCCACTCCCTCTCATAGAGACGAGACCTGCGTCCCAGCAGTGGGAATATTAATAAGGTGATGATGATGATGTATAAATATTAAATAAATTCTGGATGATATTTGAATTAATAAATCAAATTTAAAATAATTATTTCGGGCGCAAATTCACGAACAATAAAAAGTTCTAGACTTCATTCAAACGCGATTTTCTTGTGAAATACTAGTTTCTACTTTGAAATAAGGAGTATTTCGTAAGTGTATACAAATACTCTGCTGTTCAGCAAATCAACAACTAAGGTAAAGGGAGATTATTTGGTGAGACAGGCACTCAGTGCGAAATGATGCAACTAGTTCACCAGTAAAGTGGACAAGACGTAGTGACACATCATTTCGCATTACAGCATGCATAGGTAACGTTTTGAGAGACTTTTAAGACTCTATCACTGAGTTAATTGTCTCGCCAAATAATCTCCCTTTACCCTACTGTAATTTTCAACAATAAAGCTCTTAATAATTAACTTCAATACACATACATATTTGATTGCTTCATCTAGCCTTTGATACACTGATTGGCAATATTAAAACATCATTGAAAGTTCTGTCTAAATAAAAGATTAACAAAATGAATCCTGCGCAAGGTAAGATGAAACTGAATGTCATCAGAGATTGTAAACAGTTACCACTGGTACTGGACGTGTCCTGTTTACTTGAAGTTCATGACATTTGACTTGGTTACACTGGTTTCAATCTAGGTTTGTATTGAGAACTTGATGTAAGATGGCCGCTTTGTAATAAAATGTTTTTTACTTGGATCATACAAATATTTGCTTCGTGCGGGGATCAAAAACACGACACGCTGCTCAGGAGTCGATCGGTCAGCCACTGCGCGAATCGTGTAAAGTATTGAAGTTGTGTTATTATTTCGAATTCAGTTACGAAAATAGAAGTCAGTGAACTTTGTATGCACATTAATATAAATGGATCTAAAAATAACTAGCAGTAGTTATACGCATGCGATACTAGATATAATGACTTATTGTTGTTATTTTTGAGTCGTTAGTGAGATATATCATTTACAGAGACATCACATAATATGCTCTCTCCATTGTCTATAACACAATGTCTTAGAAAGTAGCTCATTATTTGATAAAAATATAATTTACAAAAGAATTTAATGCATTTTTGTGTTACGGGCTGTAACGGGCTACAAATTTTAAATAGCATGTTTGAGAGATTTGAATTGCTACATTAATTTTAATTGTGTTTTTTTTAATTTGTTTTGTTTTAAAAGATTGTTTAATGTACTTAATATTATGATTTAATATGGAGTTTGATTGTATAGATGTACAATTTGCCAGAGCAATAATTACATACGAGAACAATAAGTTGGACTTTTAATTAAATTTTCCACAAACCAAATATGCAGGCAATTTCATATATTTATTAATGGAGTGTAAAAGATTATTTCGAGAGCCTGATCTGCGTTGGTGTTTCAGAAATGAATAGATTCTAAGTAATTTCTTACATAATTTTATTAATGTTAGGTATTTTGTTTTAAGACTTAAAAAAAACTGCGATTTAATTCTTCAGTCATTGTTAATAGTTTGCTAAATATTTTCTGAAACCTTAAATCAAAATAACTATCTAAGTAGTCTCATAGATATTCATATTTAGCTATAGATACATAGAATATTCTTAAGCATTTTAAAATAAAATTTACAAACACAGTAAAATTAAATTCTTCCATACGTGCCTAAATCTTTGACTCTAGTAGGTAAACGGAAATTAAAAAAAAATACTGCATCTTTATTTATCCTACCAAACGTACTTCGATTACATTCTATTGAACCATCAATAGTATACCTACGCATATTTATATACGTACCTATACTACATAATACATATAATGACATTCACACATCACCAAACCAATCACAAATTCAGCCAGAGTTCACCGGCCCGACCAGGAACGCATAAAATCGAAAGTGCTGCGAGAAAGTGGGACCTTGCTCTTGAAAGCG
Organism: Agrotis segetum; assembly: GCA_036375495.1. Lineage (NCBI taxonomy): Eukaryota > Metazoa > Arthropoda > Insecta > Lepidoptera > Noctuidae > Agrotis > Agrotis segetum. The sequence continues at coordinate 140,740 of JAQSVV010000033.1, forward strand.
AAAGGTGCTCATAACATATGGTTAGGTTGTTTACGTCGTGCGCTCAGTGGCCTGTAGACTCATGTTTTGTTTGTGAGCAGTAGCGTACGTTATTAGAGGTGGTATTTTAGCGTGTTAAAATCATCAAATGAGTCCTCCCACCCCGGGCATGGCGGAAGGGACTGTCAGGCTTGTACTGACTAAAATCCACGGTGTCCTTCAATAGTCCTTTATGATCCGGGGTCACGGTAGTGAGATAAGTACCGCGACCCCGGCAGGCTTTGGCCTCGTCATCATACTGACGCTCTTTGAGACGTGCGTGGAACACAACGCCCAAAAATTTTACAAGATATTACGAGACTCTTCATTTTTGTATTTTTTATCCTTTAGTACATACATACCCATTGAAAAATGAAAGAAAAAAAAGAGAGACTACTTGCTTCGTTTGCAAGTGAGATTTTTTTTTCCACAACTATCACACAACGCCATCTAGTCCCAAGCTAAGCAGAGCTTGTGTTATGGGTACTAGACAACTGTTAAACATACTTATATATTTTTAAATATATACATATTAAAGATAAATTACACCCAGACACAGAACCAATGATCGTGCTCATCACACAAATATTTGTCCTGGGTGGGAATGGAACCCCTCCGGCATAGCAGTCAGGGTCACTAACGACTAGACCAACAGGCCAGTCAAAGTCAAAAAAGTCAAGATTCTATCAACAATAACTGTTTGTTATTTATTTTTAAACGAATTTGCTCTCTTTCCTCTGCCTAGAGGAAAAGATGAGATATAAGGAGTGATATCATAAAAGAGAAAAGAAAAAACCGGCCAAGTGCGTGTCGGGCCACGCACAGTGTAGGGTTCCGTAGTTGCAGATCAAAATACTTATGCGAACTAACTAAACTGATTCGCTGAATTTAATTTAAAAAAGAAGAATTTTCAAAATCGGTCCAGGAGTCTTTGAGAAATCGGGGAAAATACATAAGAAAAAAGATTACAACGAATTTAGAACCTCCTCCTTTTTTGAATTTAGTTAAAAATAGTTGACGATAAAAACCTACCTATCCCCAAAAAACATACCTATAAAAGCTGTAAAAATAAAGTTGACAAACTTACATTTGCAGTTGTCTCCGATACATTTTGTTTAAGAAAATATGATATCAACTACATTTTATAAGTTGGTCGACTATTACTCGCAAAGTTGTAAAGCCTACTTAGTCATGATAATTTTCTTTTAAACTTCGTTATATGTACTACTATTGTGAATTTTTTCACACCCCCAAACATAACCGTTTAGCTGGTAGAGGGGGGGGACACTCGAATCGAGCAAAATTTAGCACTTTAAAGCTTAATATTTCACAAACGAATTTTTTTATCAAAAAATTGTTAATGGAAACTATCACTATTTTTTAAAGGCCTATTTAATGATACCCCACACTAAGGGGTACGCGAGAAAAAAAAAAATCCTCACTTTACGTGTAAGTACTGGAGGTACCCTAAAAAAAAATATTTTACGAGATTTTATTTTACCACTTTTTCGGCACAACAAATCCGTATATTTACACCAAATTACAGCTCTATAGTACTGTGCGTCTCTGAGCTAAACTGCGGACAGACGGACGGACGGACGGACGGACGGACGGACATGGCGAAACTATAAGGGTTCCTTGTTGACTACGGAACCCTAAAAAAGATGACACAAGAGCTGAAACTCTTGGGCATCGACGCAACACAAAAAATGGAGCCCTCGTGTAGTCTACCACCGGAAGTATAACCTGCGATGTTATTTCTACCACCAATACATTTTTCAGTAGGTTTGTTATCTAAACTGACTATAAGATCTAAACTTTATATCTTATAGCTCCGGTTGTCTTGAAGTGAAATTACTTCTTGACAACTTTACATAATATTGTAGTTTTTTGTATGTGTAGGAAGTAATCTCTAGAAATAGTAAACTTTTTATTATGATCTTGTTTGTAAGAAGTCTCTAGAAAAACTGAACCGATTTTGAAAGTTCTTTCACCAGTTGAAAGCTATTTATTTTATGTTTATAATTAATTGCGCTTGGTGCGAAGTCAGGACGGATCTCTAGTCCATACTTTATTTCTAGAAAGGAACTACCCATTCATTAAATTTAATTTATATTCATTATTCAGATGACATAGATCCATAATGGTTAGTAACAATAGGAGCTTAAAATCTATGTTAGTAGGTACATAATTAAAGTATAAATAACAATGAAATTACAAAAACGATACAATAAAAATACAATTCAAATATTAAAACAGAATATCAATTAAAATCAGAATTAGAACCGGAATCAAAATCAATTATTTTTTTATATTTAAAAACAGAAACAAAATTCCATATTAAATTGCTACTTATAAAATTATTACTACATGCTCATTTTACATTAAAAAGGACACCACCTGAACCGTGTAAAGATATCGTATATTAATTTCCTAGTACATATAATGAAGCTACCTTCTGGCTTCCTCTTCCTCGGAGACAGGTTGTTCCGTTCTGGCCGGTGTGGACTGAGCCTTATTATATTATGTTGAGTTGTTGATTGCGGTGAGTTCGTGTTAATGTCTTTGGGGATTTAACTATTCCTTTAATTAACTGACATTTTTTTATTACATTGTTATATCGATTTATGTATTTCTCATCATCTGCCCACCTTTTTCCCAACTATATTGGGGTCGGCTTGCAGTCGAATCAGATGCAGATGAATTTCAGTATTTTACATGGAGCGACTGCCTATCGGACCTCCACGGGCTGTGGACGTCCGATAGGCTGTTGACCACAGCCCAGTAACTGGTTAATAGGATACCCGATGGAAGACTGAAGCTTCAGACTAGTATAACGTAACAAACTGTCTAAGATTTACAAATGACAGCAAACTATGGCTTAACAATGACAAAACTCGTTATGACGAGATGGTCACCCACCCACCCACAGACCAACTTCGGCAAACGAGTCTTAACCCGGAAGATCGGGTTGTGCGGCTGTTATTACAGCAATTAATTTTTGCGCTGTTGCAGGGAAATGCACCAAAATTTAAAGATGTTACTTTATAAAATTTTTGAGACGCTGATGATTAAACGACAAACAGCTGTCATTCATCACCTTTTACAATCCATTCAATAGTGAAGTGAAATGACAAGTAAGTTAGATAAAGTAAAAGTAGTCTTAATCATTCATTAATTGACAAAGTTTATATATATAGATTAGGTTAAACAAAAAAACAATAATAAGGACTACAGATTTCAGTTACAGGGTATTCAGCCTTATTAGTATTTAAATCTAGAACCTACTTCATTTGAAAAGACTTCCTTCACGAGATATACGTGACTAAAATACTAATTAGTCTTAATTTACTCGCCGTCTGACTAACAATAGTCTGAATAATCGGTTCACGAGTTCTTTTTTTTTTGGTAAAAAAGTTAATATTTTATTACTAAATAAGTGATTGTATAAAGTGAATTGTTTATTGCTATTATGTAATACATTATGTGCTGGACTGCCGGAAGATTCTGCCAGTGGATAATCAGTGTTTTAGATTAGTTAAAATTATTATATTTTTTTTATAAGCATGATCCCGGGTTTGATATACTTTATGTATCTTCCGGTAAGAGTTTTCTAGAAGGTATTTACATAATTTGCTGTTGCCTGTTGTTAGATTCATTAACAACATTACATTATGAAATGTAAATGAAGGGTATGTGAATATTTTAAAAATAATAGCTTAATACCGAAATGAAAATCCATGTCACATAACTTCGAATTTTTATTTAAGTGACATTTTATTTTTTCGAGATGTTTTGCATCACCGTTTTTACAAAGTATTGCGTCTGACTGGGTTTGATCCTAAGATCATAATTATTGTAATTTGGGGCCCTATTCCCACTGGGCCTCAATAATGTATTTTTTCGTATGTGACATGTCGCTAGTCAACCTAGAGGAGCTTGTAGATGCCGTAAATGACTCTAAGGCCTCTAGCCGAGCAGTATTAGCCCAGTTGTGGGAACATTTATAGGCTGATGATGAAGGCCTCCAGCCAGGGGCTTACAACGAAATTACTACAAACTAAGTGACCACATACTGCCACAGTGTTCTGTACTGCATTGCATATTTATTAGACTCATACATAATTATGTAGGTTCTCGCATAATTACATACAGCATGTAGATTTTTATGAAGAATTCAAAAATATTCTTCTTTTATACCAGAAAATGAAAGTTTGAAAAAAGAATAATTAAATTATTATCGCTCACATAATATTAATATTTACAATGTTAAAATGAACTCATAATTATAATTTACGTAACTCTAACTTTAGCTTATAATTAAAATTACAATAGGAAGTATTCCGTCATCGCGTCACGCTTCAAGTATTTTATCAGATAATTTAAATTCATGTTGGTAAAACGTTATTAAATTTTGTACGCCTAATTATTACTGCACGCTTCTAATGTTCGTTTCGTTTCGTGTGATGAAGGCACAACATTAAAATTATGGTCGCAGGACTATCTCCTTGCGGAAGAAGCTCGTGGCTCAATAATTACAACTGCACAGCCCGGGTAAAACCGCGCTTGCTTAGGTTGGTCTGCGGATGGGTGATCATCTGTCACAGTGAGTTTCCTCCGAGCTTCGGAAAGCACGTTAAGCCGTTGGTCCCGGCTGACATTTTTAGATCTTTGACAGTCGTTACTGTTAGTCAGAAGGTCTTTAAGAAAGTCTGACAACCAGTCTTACCATGGGCTATCGTATTACCTAACCCGGTTGTGGAGGTCCGACAGGCAGTCGCTCCATGTAAAATACTGATATTCAGCTGCATCTGGTTCGACCGGAAGCCGACCCCAATATAGTTGGGAAAAGGCTAGGTAGAAGAGATGATGGGACTGTCTCATCAACGTTTGTATACGGACTGATGGTAGATGGAACAGACATGTTTTACACTACATTTGCCCATTCATGGTCTCCCATAGTGGAACACACCCTGTTGCAAGATGGGTTGATGATTTGAAGAATCGAGCTGGCAGCGGATGGATGCGGTCTGCCCACAACCGGGACGGTTGCCGCTCTATTGGGGGAGGTTTACGTTCAGCAGTGGACGGTAATAGGCTGATAATATACTGTCTCATTAGATAACTGTGGCCTCGGAACGTAAAGGGCTTTTGAAGGATCACCGTGGATTTTAGTCAGTATAAGTCTGACCGGCCCTCCCGTCCCGTTATGGATCGGAGGACTCATTTGATGATTTTACCGCGATGAAAAAATATAAGAAACTTTTCACCACGTCACGATAGTTATTCACACCTGTCCCTAACAAACTCATAAATAAATAAAAAATATCCATTCATCTAATAAACAGTTCAAACACAATACCATCAACGCGAATATCATAAAGTTTCCCATGTTAAACACCGGTTTTTACCGAACCGGTTGCGTTCGCAATGTCTCCGTGCTTTCTAGAGAGCTCAGCTTTCCAACCTGCGCAAGCGACTGTCATAACACGTTTTCTATATCGCACACCTAGCAGTATAATGGCACAATTGCAAAAAAAGCGAAATTGAGTTTTTGCGGCCTAAGTGTTTAAAAGTGCATAATTTATAAAGTGGTAAAACGACACGGTGATAGTTTTACTACTTGTCGAGAGAGGGCGTTTAGTGTCATTGTACTACTTGGTACGTTTCTCCCGCTTCCGAGTATAACAACGGCTTATTTGTCAGATGTGCCGAAATATGACATTTTATTAACTTAGTAAATAAGTAGAAATGGCACATTTGACATCGCAAGGGTCAATTTGACCGCTCTGCCATGGCCTTTCTCAAGAAACAAACTTCATCTCCTGTGGTTTTTGCGCTGAACAAGTATCTCTCTGAAATCGTTCTGTTATCTGCATACCCAACAATACCAGATTGAAGTAGGTTATTGATGTGCAGCAGGAAAATAGTTGCAGAGAGAACAGCCCCCTGAGGAACACGGAACGGCATCAATAACCATGAGATCAGAGAATCAGCCATGTAGCCGACCAGGAAGTCTGATATCCACTTACAAAAGTCATCTGGCATGCCATAAGCAGGAAGCTTGCTGAGTAGACCAGCGTGCCAGACCCTATCAAATGCCTTCGAGATATCAAGCGAAACCGCAAGTGCTTCATCGTGTTTCTCGATGATTTCGCCCCAGCCAGCAGTCCGTGACATACACAAGAAGATCACTAGTTGACCGTCTCCGACGAAAGCCAAATTGACGGTCACTGAGAAGATCATTGTCTTCGAGCTAGGTCAGCAGCTTACTGTTCAGTACCCTTTCCATGCCTTGCAGAGAATGGAGGTAATGGCAATCAGACGGTAACGAGCAGGGTCTGCACTGTCGCCCTTTTCTGGCACAGATGCTACATTGACAGCATCCGGACGGCGAGTAATGGGCTATTCACTTACTATGCCCGGGTCGAAAGAGCTGTCAGCATAATGACGGGCATTCTTAGAGGGCCAAAGCCTGCCGAGGAATGGGGCTATTAAAGGCCACCGTGGAATTTAGTCAGTACAAGTCTGACAGTCCCTTCTACTCTGCCCTGGGAGGGACGACCCATTTTATGATTTTACAACGTTTACAAAAAATTTGGTACATTCGCAAGATTCCAGGATTTTGGCACCATTCTTTTATCAAGAGAGAGGCTGAACAGGTATGTCAACACAGGAGACAGTTCAGTCACACACTGCCTCAACACTCTTGCTGGTATGCAGGCCCGCTGGCCTTGTTCACGTCTAGACTGACTCTTTTAATATAAACTGTGACTTCCGGCACCGAAGAGTTACATCGAGGTATAGTCAGTGGTTGCATGGAGCCAGTGTGTCAGTTAGTAGACGTAAATTTCCTGCAAAGAGAGATGCAAATAAATTTGCTTTCTCACATGCAGTGGGCCAGTGACAGCGACCCATCAGGCATTGGGGGCAAAGTGGGGCGACCGAATTTTGTTACGACCGTTTTTTTTGGCAGGAACCAATACTTTTTACTACCCGAAGGGTGCGATACTAGTTTTGCCCCAATACATCCGACGTGGTCAAAACGAGCCGTACGCAGAACCCTCTTGCAGAACTTGGCCGCAGATTTAAATTCGCTTTTCCTCGTGCGAACTTACGTGCCTTAGCTTTTGGGTTACGAGCCTTGACTCATGCTTGGTAGGCAGATTCTCTTTACGGACCTCATTCCATTCTGCATTGTACCATATTTGAGATTTATGACCAAGCTGGATGTCTGAAAATGGAATAAAATACTCCATTCCCTGACGAATCACGTTCGAAGGCACGTCAGCACAGCACGAGGTATACTACAGTTGATAATTATAATGTTCAAGTAAGGGTTGTCCGTGGACAACATTTAGGGGTTGTACATAGATGAGGCTAGAAATTATAAGAGCTGAACTGGTTTAAACCAGAAAAGATACGTGATTTTACTTTATTTTAGTTTTGACATGGTTAAATGATATCCATTTCTCAACGATTATGAACCAAATATAGGTTATCATAATTTGTTATAGTTAAACTTTATCGGGTATGTTAGTTTCATACATTTTCTATTATCTAATTGCCTTTATTTCTTGGTTTTCACATCCTATATAATTATGGCTTTAGGGGCATAAATGTCATTTTTGGAAAATTTTAAAAGTATAACGGCACAATTGCATGACTCTTCTTCTTCTTTGACTGTTATGAAGTAATTCCTGGAGTCCTGAAGTGGATTTTTTTCCCCTAAGTATCTATTAGGGTCTATACTAGTTGCCAAAACCGTAAAATCCATGACAAAATGTAAAATAAACCCATAACTTCGTTTCAAACATTTGTAAAATCTTTAATCCTCATTTCTGTAAAATTAGAAAAATGTAATTGTGTCATTATACTGCTAGGTGTGCGATATATAGAAGATGCTGCGATTGTAGATTTACGTGGGTCTACGGAATTTTTGGCGTTAAGTAATGAGAGAAATGTCGACGGGAGAAAACTGAAGAAGTCTGCGGAACTGATTTGAATTTGATTATTTGTAAATTAGGTGGTAGGTGCATATATTTTATGCCTGGTATATGGTATATGCACGGTAACTTGGATAACTACTATTGAAAAGAAAACTTATATTTGAGCACTTTCCAGGATATGAGATGAATTGAGCAGCAATGCATTGAAGGGGTTTACGCATTCGGTGAATCGGCGTGTCGCGATTTCAATTCCTGTACCTCTTCCATGAGTTTACACAGCCAAAACCCGCTAGCGTCTCCGTAATTTATTTGTATGAAATATTGTACAGCGCCCCTAGCGGTCACAGTGAGAATTACTATCACAATTATATATAAATATCTGGTTGACCGAGCTTCGCTCGGTTTTTAAAATGTCTATATCTTGGGAACCGAGCTTTTCTCGAACCTGGGACCTGATAAATCGATTCCTTGAGCCGAAAAACCCCTAACCTGTAACTTTCATGAAAATCCTTGGAGCCGTTTCCGAGATCCTGATTATATATAAATATACAAGAATTGCTCGTTTAAAGATATTAGATTATATGGCCTTCAAGCTGTTATTATTCTGGGTCTGTTTGTGTATCTGAGTTTAAAAGTTTGTAAATGCACCCACGATAAAGAAGTAATTCCTAATGTGCTAAAGTAAGCTACAATTTAAGCACGCACTAGAAGTAAAAACTTTATGTATAAAAAGAACTTTTTCAAGGGTAAGTCTCAATTATTATAAAAAAAAATCTAAACAGATGGGTAATCACAGTAACAAATTCCTTACCATTCACAGTCATGGTGGAATCGCCAAATTCATTGCCAATTGCGCAAACTGACATTGAATAAGAACGTGGTATGTAAACGAAAGTAGTGACCATATGGGTTGATGGCTTGTGACTAGGGTTGCCAGATCGATTCTTCCTGTTATCGGGATCAATAACCGATTTTTCGGGATTTTAGGGCTTTGGTCGGGAGAAATAAATAAAAAAATATCAAATAATCGTTGATTTTTGGAGTCGGTAGGTTTTGTATCAGCTGATCGCGATTTTGTCACTAGAAAAATACAGAATTTAAGAGTAGCAAGAGGTAGAGTAGTAGTTAAAAGTAACTACAAAGCCAGCTAACGCGATGACCAAACGATCATCCATTTTTCTTACTACTGCGTAGAAAACCTTTGTAATTTATAAAGTTCCACGCGCCAGTCCAAATTGCAGTTCAAACTCTTGAAATCACATTTACACGCACAGTTCGGAACGTTTGTCCAGATATGAAAGGTTCGTCAGTCCAAACCGTGAATGCATTTGTAATCGTATTTAGCTCATTAGTTTGATCCTCAGTCCAAACTGTACAGATCTAACCGCGGTTTGGAACGCAGTCCAAGATGCGCGGTCCGGCCGGCTCGACTCGACTCAGACGGAGTGCATTGCAATGTTTTTTCGCTCTGTGCCAAGCGCCGAAGTGGTTTGCAAGTTTCGTTTGACAAAAATGTGAACTTAAAATTATCGAACTTGTTTTTCGGGAGATTATTTGCTTTGTCGGGAGTCGGGAGGACATGCAAAAATTCGGGAGAATCCCGCCAATTCCCGACCGTCTGGCAACCCTAGTTGTGACAGGACATGAAGACATACGGAGGTTACGAAAAACACAACCGCTTCTTAGGGCTGTGAATGTCATCATGTAGGTGGCCCTTTTTATTCAGGTTTTGTAAGGACGGGTAAAGGTGCTATGCAAACGTCGGAATCATAGGTACACTGACATTTTTAGTGAGGTTCTTCAAAAAAGTCAGGTTTAGCATTCGCAACCGGCGTGCTTGTATGAACGACACAGTTGGCGCAGTGAGTGAGCGATCACCTGCTGCTCAGCGTGTCGCGGGTTCGATCCCGCACGGAAAATATTTGATATTCTGCAATTAATTGTTCCGGGTTTGGATATTTGTGTATGTGAGTTCCTGTGTTTGTAAAAGCCAGATACAGGGAAATTCATGTGTGGGGCAACGTCATCATCATCATCATCATCATCACCAATGTTACCACTGCTGGGACACAGGCCTCCTCTCTGTGAGAGAGAGAGTGGGCCATAATCCACCACGCGGGCTAAGTGCGGGTTGGTGGATGTCACATGTCGACATGCCGGTTCCCTCACGATGTTTTCCTTCCCCGTCTTGAGGGCAGTGGTGATGAAATAAATTACACAAAGAAAAGCGCCAGACTGGGTTCGAACCCACACACTCGTAAGTCGGGGCCGATACCATTGGTTAACGTAAATAGGAAAAAAACAATACAGCCAAGAGCTCATCAAAATAACACCAGACAACACCATACAGATAGTCAATCACAAATCCTAGTCATGACAAAATCGCTATTTTCATTGTCACTTGCGTAAACTGACATTGCGGTATAACGCGACGTGTGTGCCAAATCATTCGGAGTGCAAGTAGTGGGTAGGCCTGCTAGTTCATTGCCGCGCATGCGCCGTATGCGTAATGTTTCCAAGTTATATAACTGAGGTTTAAACGTTCCTTTGTTGATTGTAGTGAGTTATTAGTCGGTAACAGAAGTCAAAGGTTAAAATGGTTAAATAAAATAGCTCCATTATATGACAAGAATAAAGGGCTTCACACACAGCAGCTATAATGTAAAGATGTACATTATAGCACGATACATCTCATTACATCTTTCCATAGAAATTCGAAGATGTAAAAATATACATTACAGCTGCAGTGTCTGGTCTCCTGACGATTTCTATGGAAAGATGTAATGAGATGTATCGTGCTATAATGTACATCTTTACGTTATAGCTGCTGTGTGTGAAGCCCTTTAAGAGTATTTCATTTTATTATGTAGTAGTATGTAGTTGAATATAGTGAAACAAAAACTGGAATACAGATAACTCACAGTTATCTGTATTCCAGTTTTTGTTTCACTATATTTTTGCAATTACTTCAAGGGATTTTAGACAGCTAGTACTCAGGGTGATTCTAATTGTATATAATATACTCGTATATATACGAGTATATTCCTATTCTATTCCGTAACGGTCATTATGGTGTGTTAAATTTTACAGAAACCCGTCGTCTATATATCATGAAAACAATATCGGTCACTAAAATGGTCATAAGAAATAGTTTGGTTCAGAATTTATTGAAATTATTTCAAGCGCAAAAGCATTGAATTCAAACATACAACAGGGATGCAACAGGGTAATCATTTCATCTGACGATACACATAATTCATACCTCTCATATATTGAAACATAATCTCCTAAAGATTTTAGTTCAAGGTGTAGCCCACGCAAATTTGTTCTTTATTTTAAGTAGTTAATATAAAGAGCTTGTGAAAGTTGTAACCACTGAACTCTATAAGTATGCAAGTATACTTGTACAAGCTTTAAGGGGAAACAGCAAGGGTTGGAGAATTGAAAAATAGGTATTTGTAAAATCTATTGCTGTCGCACAGTGCCCACAACAGAGTTGCAGAGCGCGAAGGAGACAACTGCAGCTTGGACCGAAAATACCTTAAAAATGGCACAAAATCAACGATTCGTAGTCCCCTGATTACTCCTCCAAAACTTAACCGATTTCACTACTTTTTCCTTTAAAAAATAAAGAAAGGCATTGGCCGTGTTCCTATGTTTTCCTTTTTGTATATAATCTCGTCAAATTTGTTTACTGATTATTTGAACACAGCGGAAAATCTGGCCATTTTTTTAGGATTTTGAATGTTCATATCTCTTTTCATAATTAATTTATGGGAAAAAGGAAAACATAGAGACATGCCAATAGTGGTCATAGATTTTTTGTAAAATAATTATTGCTCTACTGGCATTATCCAGGGAGAAAACAGGGGACTACGTTTGTATGGAAAAACGGCCGTGCTGTTTCCTCTTAATGTTTATCTTACACCACATCGCGATATAAACAAATGATTCTAAAGTGCCCGTTTGTTTGCTTCCTGATGTTCGTATTTAAATAGGAACTAGTATACAATGTGTTCATTTTCGTTCTATACTAACTAAATTTGCGCAGGCATGCTGGCAGCGAGTAAAGGGCAAATCGCTGTCCGATCAAGGAACATGCCTGGGTCGACGGCGCCTTGTGTTCCATGTGCGATTGTGCGCCTCAAAGAGCGTCAGCAAGATGACGGCCCCAATCTAGAGGGCCAAAGCCTGCCGGGGTCGCGAGACTTATCTCATTACCGTGACCCCGGTACATAAACGGCAGGAAGGACACCGTGGATTTTAGTCAGTACAAGTCTAACAGTTCCCCCCGCCCTGCCCTGGGTGGGGGACGTGGGGTAGGACTCATTTAATAAATGTTATCACGTCAAAATAAATACCTGCAATATCTGCTTAGTACCTTTACCGTGTTATCACAAAAAAAGATAACTGTCTCAATCTGTTGAACACTTTTTTTTTAAACTGTCAATGTCAAAATAGCGTTTCTCGTTGATATACCTAGGGGTCGTTTTGCAGTTACACTTTTTTAGACACGCATTCAAAAGTTGTTTATTTTTTGTGGTAAGGCGTTTAATGTTTCAATAGTCAACATTGCGCGATACCCCAATCAAATCAGCATTTCCCATCAATTCTAAAATTGCAATAAAGCCAATCTAAATTCGATTCATTGCTAAAGCGATTGCTATTGTTTACATAAATTCGGTGACCAACAGTTGTCAAGTAGGTCATAAACGGTTAGTTAGATTTGTAACGGAGCGGAGTACTTAGCTTATTGATTAGTGTTACAGTGAATTAGACTCGTTTTATTTGAATGGTATTTGCATAATGGGGAGCACAATTGCGCGTTGATGTCTTTTGTATGGATGTCAGTTTGTTAAGAAAATGTAATTTTACCTTTTATTTATTTCTCAGTGGCTTATTTAAAACATATTAAACAGTATTTAAAAAGAAAAGGATTATTTTAAATGTTTATCTACATTTACACTAATATTTTGATTTATTTGTTTGTAATGGATACTGACTCAAAAACTACTAGACCGATTTAAAACATTTCTTCACCATTAAAATGCTACATTATATGCGAGTGACATACATTACATTTTTGGAAAAAAACGAACATGATTTTTCATACTGATGGGCTCTATCAATTTCTCATTTTGTATGAAAAATCATTTTTTTTTCCAAACATTGATCAGTAACATGGGCTGAGTTACCCCACGAGAAGTTTTGCGCTATTAGCGTTACAAGTTGTATACGCGCGGACGAAGTCGCGAGCGAAGTGCTAGTTTTTATAATTTTTATAAACTGCTGCCCTACAATATATGAATTTCTCCCGTATCGGTGATGCTCAAATAGAAATACGTGTAATTATATAAATTCAAAAACTAAAGACCTATACAATCCACAGTCAGTGCGAGTCTGACATGCCTTTCTACTCTCTCTCTACATTTGATAACACACCAATGTTATCAAAAAGCAAGAAAGAAAAAGAAAGATTTGCAAATAGTTGTTCCTTGAGTGTGCGTGTTTCTGTGGTTTGAGAAATGTACCCATGTACTTACTTAAGCTATTGTCAAACAGACAGGCGCGGCGAACGCGACGCGAGGCGTTTTTATTTGTAATGTATGCAATTGTTTGAAGTCAGTCACATAGACTATCGGATCGCTTTCGCTTTTCAATGTGACTGGATTAAAACAATTCCATACATTACAAATAAAAACGCTTCGGATCGCATTTGCTTCGCCTCTCTGTTTGACAATAGCTTTACAGTGAGTAGATACTCAATGATTTGGTCTACAGAATTAATAATCAGGCGTGTCCACCCGGAAAAACAATACAGCGCATAGCAATCGAAGATTTGCAATTCTTACACAGAATAATTTACTCCAGAACTGATTGATGTCAAATCAATCGCTGCCGTCAAAGATGGGGCAACGACTTTTGTAATAAAATAAAATAATGTCGTACAGCCATGACCGATTGTTTCGGAGTACAGTCGGCGTAATATTATTTACTCGACAGTGACGGAAAAAAGAAGAGTAATGAGTTTGCTTAGCAAAACAAAAAAGACTACAAGATTTCTGAAAAATTTAAGCTGTTTTTTTTTTTTTTTAATTTTTTTTTGTTACATAAATTTCTTTATCTTTTTAAAATTCGACAAAAATTCTGCACTGTTTGCTAAGGATCAAACAAAAAAGATGAGATATGGGTCGCGATACTGTTTAAACAAGTTACCCTGAAATATAAAGGGCTATTGAAAGGACACCGTGGATTTTTTTATAGTTGCAAAATCATCAAATGAGTCCCCAACCAGGGCAGGAGGGGGCGGGAGGGACTGTCAGACTTCTACTGACTAAAATCCACGGTGTCCTTCAATAGCCCTTTCTGTTCCGGGGTCACGGTAAGGAAATAATCCCGCGACCCCGGCAGGCTTTGGCCCTCTGAGAGGGGGGCCCCGTCAGTATGCTGACGCTCTTTGAGGCGCGCGTGGGACACAACGCGCCGTCGACCCGGGCATAGTCCATGGTCGGGCAGCGAGTTGCCCTTTACTCGCTGCCCGCATGCCCGCGCCTACGGTGGCCGGAGATCGTTTCGCGACGTCCGTCGTCGTGGGCGTTTAACACCGCGGTTGGGGCGGAGGGAGGACTCTGTCCTCTCTCACGCGCGGCACGCCTCCTCTTTCGCGAGCATTACTGCTTCGCAGAAGGAGGCGACCGCTTCCCACTCCGTCTCGCCCCGCAGCATGGCCGCAACCAATGCCGGGCGCGAGAGGTCTCCGCCTATCGCAGCCGTGAGGACACGTCGGTGCTCTGCCCAAGCGGGGCAGTCCTGCACCGTATGCTCCACCGTGTCCTCCGGGCGATCTTCGCAGTGGTGACACCCAGACGTTTCCTCCTTCTGCATTAGACACAAGCACCCGTGCCCGGTGAGGACTTGCGTCAGGCGGAAGGTAAGGACGCCATGACTTCTCTCCAGCCACTCCTCAAAGAGGGGTCTTACCGCCGCAATTGCGGCGTGCCCGTCCATCGGTCGCGACAGTCGTCCCCTCCATACTGCCCTGAGTTCGCGCCGGAGCTCTTCCCGCCGCGCCTCGACTTCGAGGCAGCGGGGTCACGCCCTGGCGCCACTCATAGACTGGGCTTAAGTAAAAATTTCTCAGGGATTGTGAAATTCTTACTTAAGTCCACTCCGTTTTAGGCAGGAATCATTTGATGATTTTACCACCCCAAGAAAAGGTCGTATAATTCTTATTTAAGAAACCGGCCAAGTGCGTGTCGGGCCACGCACAGTGTAGGGTTCCGTAGTTGCCCATCAAAATACTTATGCGAACTAACTAAACTGATTCGCTGAATTTAATTTTAAAAAGAAGAATTTTCAAAATCGGTCCAGGAGTCTTTGAGAAATCGAGGAAAATACATACATTACAACGAATTTAGAACCTCCTCATTTTTTTGAATTTAGTTAAAAATAGTTGACGATAAAAACCTACCTATCCCCAATAAACATACCTATAAAAGCTGTAAAAATAAAGTTGACAAACTTACATTTACAGTTGTCTCCGATACATTTTGCTTAAGAAAATATGATATCAAGTACATTTTATAAGTTGGTCGACTATTACTCGTAAAGTTGTAAAGCCTACTTAGTCATGATAATTTTCTTTTAAAATTCGTTATATATACTACTATTGTGAATTTTTTCACACCCCCAAACATAGCCGTTTAGCTGGTAGAGGGGGGGGACACTCGAATCGAGCAAAATTTAGCACTTTAAAGCTTAATATTTCACAAACGAATTTTTTTATCAAAAAATTGTTAATGGAAACTATCATTATTTTTTAAATGCCTATTTAATGATACCCCACACTAAGGGGTACGCGAGAAAAAAAAAATCCTCGCTTTACGTGTAAGTACTGGAGGTACCCTAAAAAAAAATATTTTTCGAGATTTTATTTTACCACTTTTTCGGCACAACAAATCCGTATATTTACACCAAATTACAGCTTTCTAGTACTGTGCGTCTCTGAGCTAAACTGCGGACAGACGGACGGACGGACGGACGGACGGACGGACATGGCGAAACTATAAGGGTTCCTTGTTGACTACGGAACCCTAAAAAGAGGCCTTTATCACTAGTTTGCACGATTTTTGTAATCGAGGACTTTAATAATTTGAATTTGATGGAAAACATTAGTTCCTCGTTCGTACACTGGCGGAGCTTTGTCATTTTCCATACAATTAACGACATAATACTATAAGTACGCTGTATAGTAAAATGAGGAAATGTACTAAATCCTCAGGATGCTTATTCAATTTCAAACTAAGAATAGATAAAGTTACTTTAAACTGTAGTCAACTTTACTACATAATGAGATCATTAAGTTTGTCGGTAGCCTTGCAAAGGAGTTAAACAGCGGTTATATCTTCCCAGTCCCAACGGATGTTTACGTGCTTAAGATGTACGTTTAAAGCCGGACATGGCTTAGCCATGATAAAGCGGATGTGACGCATCTATGAGGACCAGTTTCGTCTGCAGAAATGACACTAGTAAGATAAGCTACCTTCAAATTATAACCTTTGATATGCAAAGTAACATCTGGTGAAAATGTTGCTAACATTCACTGTTTAATAGAATCGTTTGATTTTTGGCCTATATTCATAATCATCATCATCAGCCTATAATGTTCCCAATGCTGGGGCACAGGTCTCTTTTCTGCCAGAGGGAGTGGGCCCTAATCCACCACACGGGCTCAGTGCGGGTTAGTAGATGCCACATGTCTTCGAATATTTGGTTCTGGGACATGCTGGTTTCTAAGAGGCATATATATCGTATTACCCAGTATAAAGATTGTGAATGTCTGATAGGCAGTCGCTCCATGTAAAATGTTGGTATTCAGCTGCATCTTGTTCAACTGGAAGTCGACCCTAAAATAGTGTGGGAAAAGGCTAGGCAGATGATGATTATTGAGGTAGATACTTGAAAGGTCTTGAGTCCAGAATCTTCTGTAGAACATTATAAATTGTTTGCTACACTATAATTTTGGAACAGTGTTAATACAACGGCAAATTTACTAGCAGCTATGCACGTATTTGAGTCGTTTGGGGTTGAAACACTTTATTTTGTGGTAAAATCATCAAATCAGTCCTCCCACCCCGGGCAGGGCGGGAGGGACTTTGCGTGACCAGAGGGCGGGCTGGCCTATTTCTTGGTCAAAGGATCAGCATTGCCATCCAACGTGGCAATGCTGCCAGCGTTCTGGGCACTTATCCCGTTGACGGCGATGTGGATGAATTTTTGACGCTCTTTGTTAGTTATTTGAATGACTATTAGGTAAGTTAATTAAATATTTAAAATACAATAATAAAAATAAACTTGGCACGACGTGGAAATTATCCTAAGTTTCTCTTTATGAGATCGCTTAAATCAACCTAACAGGTTTTGATGCATAAATGCATAATTATGTTTCCATTTATATTTTACACAACTTTGTCCGGTTGTAAAATTGCAAAAAAATGTTCGAAATGCTAAACATTGCGACAGTACGGTCGGATGTGAGCCATCAATGAATAACCAGTTTCTGAGGTGACGAGAAACTTATATACATATTACTATGTTTGCGAAATTTGAACACGTCGACTTGAGAACCTCTTCCTTTTTGTACGTTGGTTTAAATTGGCTATTAATCATTTATAGATTCGATACTGTTACTGCAGAAATAACAAACTGTTTTGTTAGTAAAAATATTATAATAATAGCAGCTATTTTGATTGAAGTAAAACTAGTTTTTTGTGTCGATGTTCTTGAGAGTTAAGAAACAGCTAATTGGAATCATGCATCTGAATTTCGAAATTGTTTAAAACCTTGGTTAGGTATTTTTTGGAAGAAATGTAACCTTTTGAAACTTGACCAACAGTTTTTTGAAATCTGCTAATGATACCATAAGTAGGTACAACAACAATAATACAATAACAGTACTAATGTAATAATACAATTACAGTACTGTAAGATACAACTTTCCTGGGTTTCATTTTCATATGACCTATTTCTTTTTATTATATTATTTATCAAATGAGTTCTACTCCCGCCCTGGGTGGGGCGGTAGGGACTTATGACTCTTGATTAATGAAACCGCCCTGTTTCTTCTCAAACTCTTTGAGTTCCTGGGTTTCGGTGTCCTGCTTAGACCGACCTGCATCCTCTAGAAGTCTATATGTATTGATACAGGATGTATGTATGTATTGCAGGTTTTTGCAGTTACGAGTATTTTTGGCAAAAGAAAACTCTTATTTTTCCACCATCACTTTAAATAATCCACAGAGGAGGCCTATGTTCAGCAGTGGACGTTCTACGGCTGATATGATGCTGATTTCCTCTCGATGAGACTTAAACAACTGGCAAAATTTGTCTGTAATATTATATCAAAACTCGGTACGACTATTGCAATATCTTGCTCCAATTATACCTAATTCTAGTCATCATATAATTAGCTAACACCTTCACGAGTTATAAAAACTGCAAAATAAATTGATCTACTTTTTCAAATGCAATCGTATCAGACCTTGAAATAAATTGATGTCCATCTTAAATAAATCGAAACTAGATTTATTTGATCTCGTGTGAATTTTGTTATATTGCAACACTTGGAAAGGTGTAGCATCCTAAATAGCAAGGCTAGGCTCGCCTGGGGATGCTGTATATTTGCATAGCTCATTAGTACGTTTTTACGGCTAGGTTTTAAAAAAATAATATTTACATGTGAGATGTACAGCTCATAAGATAATTAATAATAATATCTGGTTGACCGAGCGTCGCTCGTTTTTTAAAATGTCTATATCTTGGGAACCGAGCTTATCTCGAACCTGAGATACCTTGATAAATCGATTCCTTGAGCCGAAAAACCCCTAATCTGTAACTTTCATGAAAATCCGTGGAGCCGTTTCTGAGATCCTGATTATATATAAATAAATATACAAGAATTGCTCGTTTAAAGATATTAGATTAGATAAATGTGATTACATTAGCTTCTTTACCATAAGGGTACAAGAAACACATTTTCGAACAAAAAAGAATATTTGAAATCGGTTCACATTTAAGCCATTCCAACGGTGTAGACCATAGCAAAATTATGAAGAAATATTGAGTGCGAAAAATCTGTTTATAAACAGGTAACGTTACGGAAAAACGTCAGCTCGTAGATCGATCAATATTCTATTCTACTTTCTTCTAAAAACGAAAAGAAAAGAGTTAAATCTTCGATAATAATTGATATTTTTTTCTCGATAGAGCTTTTTTGTGATTACGAAATTAGTCTTGGGAAAAGAAAGTTGTTTAGTTTTGATCGTCTGTACCTATACCTCTATATATAACGTAGTCTGTATCCATACTTTTATATACGATATCACCTTTCGAATACATGCTATATCACAGTGTTATGATACCTTGTTAATTTAATATTATTTATCGATTTGATCTGGGTGTCAGTAGTAACTAGTACTACCCGATGAGGCCGAATCTTTCATTCTATAACTTTCGGTGACGTTGCGCCATCTATTGAAGCAATGTTAAACTACTGCACGTTCACAGTTACAGTATACAGTATTAGGCTGTGGTTCCACTGAGTCGGAGCGGAGAAGAGCGGAGATAAGCTGTGCCGCGATTCTCCTTTCACATGCCAGATGCACGTGGCTGACCACGTGATACATATGTATTGACTGGCCTGTTGGTCTAGTGGTTAGTGACCCTGACTGCCATGACGGAGGTCGTGGGTTCGATTCCCACTCAGGACAAATGTTTGTGTGGTGAGCACGATCATTTGTTCTGTGTCTGGGTGTAATTTATCTATAATATGTATGTATTTAGAAATATATAAGTATGTTTATCAGTTTTCTAGTACCCATAACACAAGCTCTGCTTAGCTTGGGACTAGATGGCGTTGTGTGATAGTTGTGGAATATTATTAAAAAAAATCACATTGCAGATGCACATGCCTGGCTACGTGACACATATGCATTCAAGTCATTTGATAGGAGAATCGCGGCACAGCTCGTCTCCGCCCTGCTCCGCTCCGCCGCGAGCAGTTCTCCAGTCAATGACTTGAAATCCACATCTCTTCACCACTCAAGTCATGTGATTGCTGTATCTCTCTCCGCTCCGCTCCCCCTCAGTGGAAACGCAGCCTTAGCATCAGTAGCGTCTATCGTACTGTTTTTTAAATTTTATGTAATGGCGATATCGATATTTCCACATGACGCTCTGAGCGCAGTCCGATCGCAATTACTCACATCCTTTAGATACCCAGTTGAAAGAATGTTAATATCTGAATACCTTGTTTTTTCTATTAAGATAAGATCATTAATATTATGATTTATTACATTTCAAATGGACCACCACAAACGATAAAACCAAGTATTTAATAGAGTACTTAAAACTTAATATGAATTGTGTCATTTGGCTACACAAGTCAGCAAGATAAAGTATGTTTTTAGACGCCAGTAATTATTATGTCTCTCAAATTGTAACTTGATTTTCCTCCTGCCACATGCTGGCGACGAGTAAATGGCAACTCGCTGTCCGAGCATGGACCATGCCCGGGTCAACGACGGCGCGTTGTGTTCCACGCGCGCCTCAAAGAGTTTCAGCATGATGACGAGGCCCCTTCTAAAGAGCCAAAGCCTGCCGGGGTCGCGGGACTTATCTCATTACCGTGCCCTCGGAACGTAAAAGGCTATTAAAGGACACCGTGGATTTTAGTCAGTACGAGTCTGACCGTCCGCTCCGCCCCGACCGAGGTGGGAGCACTCATTTGATGATATTACAAGTTAAAAAACCGGCCAAGTGCGTGTCGGGCCACGCACAGTGTAGGGTTCCGTAGTTGCCCATCAAAATACTTATGCGAACTAACTAAACTGATTCGCTGAATTTAATTTTAAAAAGAAGAATTTTCAAAATCGGTCCAGGAGTCTTTGAGAAATCGGGGAAAATACATAAGAAAAAAGATTACAACGAATTTAGAACCTCCTCCTTTTTTTGAATTTAGTTAAAAATAGCTGACGATAAAAACCTACCTATCCCCAAAAAACATACCTATAAAAGCTGTAAAAATAAAGTTGACAAACTTACATTTGCAGTTGTCTCCGATACATTTTGTTTAAGAAAATATGATATCAAGTACATTTTATAAGTTGGTCGACTATTACTCGTAAAGTTGTAAAGCCTACTTAGTCATGATAATTTTCTTTTAAACTTCGTTATATATACTACTATTGTGAATTTTTTCACACCCCCAAACATAACCGTTTAGCTGGTAGAGGGGGGGGGACACTCGAATCGAGCAAAATTTAGCACTTTAAAGATTAATATTTCACAAACGAATTTTTTTATCAAAAAATTGTTAATGGAAACTATCATTATTTTTTAAAGGCCTATTTAATGATACCCCACACTAAGGGGTACGCGAGAAAAAAAAAATCCTCACTTTACGTGTAAGTACTGGAGGTACCCTAAAAAAAAATATTTTACGAGATTTTATTTTACCACTTTTTCGGCACAACAAATCCGTATATTTACACCAAATTACAGCTCTCTAGTACTGTGCGTCTCTGAGCTAAACTGCGGACAGACGGACATGGCGAAACTATAAGGGTTCCTTGTTGACTACGGAACCCTAAAAAAATGTTGGGGTTATCTATTAGACCAGATGCAGCTGAAAACCATTATTTTCATGGACGTGCTGTCTGCCTGATCTCCACAACTCAGTTTCATTTTGAAATATACGACTAGCTAATATTTCAATAGGCTGTACAGTAGTCTAGAAAAATGCAATCAATGTTTACGTTACAAATAATCGTGCCAAGATTGGTAGAAATTGCAATTTTTAAGCAAAACATTTCAAAAACCAGAAAATTACTTTCGAAATATTTGTTGAACACTAAAATCCTTTTCAAAACGAGTTTATGTAAAGTTCAATGCGCAGTTTGAAACCGTATCATTTGAGATTATCAAGAAAATTACTTGGATCGGAGTGCTGTCTGCTGCGGCGGATATTAAGGTCTGTACAGATGAGTTTCTTTTGTTGGTAATTTTTATTTATCCGTCGATGTACAGACGCCAGCAGGTCAACCTACCCGAATCTGTCAGATTTTACTAATCAAACATTAACCTTCTACTCTTGTGATAAGGTTGAAATTCTATTAAAAAATTTGACAGATTGTGGTAGCTTGATGTGCTGGCGTCTGTACATTGCAAACTTAGATACAAAGAATTATCACAAGTAAACGGCAATTGTATACAGGCGCAATAATTGTAAATTGTCATAATATACCATTCGTATTTACATTGAGTAAAATCTTTCAGTTACGTTGCGCCATTTATTGTAGCAATGCCAAACTACTACCTACACCGTCACGATGAATGAGAAGATAACCAGAAGGACGCAGGTTCGACCTCTGCTCGATGCCGGATTTATCTTTCCGTAAAAAAGTTTCACCACATACACACACACCCTGTGAGTTGAATCCGTAACATGTTCTTAGCAGGCGTTGTTTCCATACATCAATGGTATGGTTATTTTGACTCTAGGACGTACAGGGCTATTGAAGTCAGACAGTCCATTCCGCTGCACCCAGGGTAGGATGACACGTTTGATGATTTAATCACCAAAGACATAGCTCCGACTCAATGTAGATGTCTGTACTGGCCTTTATTACGTTACCCGTCTCAGGATGCGCAGGAGTAAATTACGTAAACACCGACTTCCTTGGGATGCAACTATGTGGATGGGAAGCCATTTGTAATATAATGTATGGTGAAGACCGGATGGTGGTCTGGTCATTATCGTCTTTTGATTCTGCATTAACTTTTATTGCTTGTGCTGTTATTATTTTTCAGTTTATTGGTATTTTTATGTTTACATGTATTTTTAAAATGTTTATATCAAAACAATTTTAAATATAGGTAAGAAATATGGCAATACACCGGTATTGGCAAAAATTAACAAAGCGCTCTGTGGCAATTTTGTTTTTCTACACGACTGTCCTAAATAGACGTATATTTGTAAGGTAAGTAAGGTTATTCTGCTCGATTTTTATTTGTTGGTTGGGTAGAAGACTTTTCTAAGCTATGTCTCAATTTTCTTCATACAGTCTGGTTTCAGAAATCTTTTAAGGTCCATGATCAGATCTTTTAAAAGTGTTTTGACCCGCACACATTTAAACTGAAATACATAAACATTCAGACCTGTAACAATTACTGGTGGATTAACAAAATATTTACGGGAAACGAACCCACGAACCGTAGCGCAGCTATCAATAGATCACCCATTGCTATATTAGTGCCGTCACTTTATAAAATTAACATTGACGGTACGCGATTGAGGCCGACAACCTACCACCAAAATATTGTCGTTTAGAGTATCTAGCGTGTAGGTATTATTTGCCATTTTCAAATAACAGATGAGGGTATATATTTCTTCTACCGGATCTCGTACTATTATTGCAAAATCAAGCGATGCCGATCCTCGTATATGTGTGATTTTATGTTTGTGTATAGTTTCTTACAGCATTATAAGTACATACTTTTTACATGTATACCAAATTAAAGGTAAAATAGAGTTTAATTAGATTTAGCCGATAGCTACACGTTTTTAATTTCACACCTACTCAATAAATAATTAAAATTCCAACGTATCACAGATTCAATTAAGGAATATACTCTACAGTAAATTGCGAAACATATTAGGAGTTCCAAGGAGGTCCTTACCCTCACTTACAAGTCAAAGCCCTCTTCGATAAGATTCGTATGGATTTCAATCCTCGGTAGGCTTTGGCCCTCTAAGGCCCCGTCATAGTGCTGATACTCTTTGAGGCGTGCGTGGAACACAACGCGCCGTCTCGACCCGGGCATGGTCCATCGTCGGACAGCAAGTCTAAGGTCTGCTTCGGCTAATGGCTAGCTTTCATTTACGAATGTTCTATGGTTAGTTTCTACCGGCAAACTAAATTTTCGGAATTCAAAAATGAGAATCGATATATAGCAGGTTTAGAACTTGCGAAGGCTATAATAAAATTCATGTTTGAAAACTATCCAAGTCACACTTTAGGCTACAATATATGATTCTAAGTTGTAAGAAGATATGCCATTTTATGTTTTTATAAATTTTTCAGTACTGACTATTGAACTTGGCACCCATTTAGATTATTGAAGTCAACAACGAAGACATCTACATAATATTGGCTCTCATTTCACATATATACGTTTTTGATGGGATCTTATTTCTCCAATTCCGTAAATACTCGTACTTATGACATTTAATATTAAATATCTGGTTGACCGAGCTTCGCTCGGTTTTTAAAATGTCTATATCTTGGGAACCGAGCTTTTCTCGAACCTGGGACCTTGATAAATCGATTCCTTGAGCCGGAAAACCCCTAATCTGTAACTTTCATGAAAATCCTTGGAGCCGTTTCCGAGATCCTGATTATATATAAATAAATATACAAGAATTGCTCGTCTAAAGATATTAGATAGATAGATTTTTTTTTTTTTTTAGCGTGGTAAAATCATCAAATGAGTCCTCCAACCCCGGGGCAGGGCGGGAGGGACTGTCAGACTTCTACTGACTAAAATCCAGGATGTCCTTCATAGCCTGTTACGTTCCGGGGTTACGGTAAGGGAATAATCCCGCGACCCCGGATTAGATAGATAGATAGACAAAAATAATTAATTGCTTTATTGGGTCATTAAATGTTTCTTTACTATAATAGGAAATGGTAGGTGGCGCTATTTTCGTAAACCAGAAAAAGAACAGGACAACGCCTGTCGGCTCAGCTGGTACCTCTCTGTATTTGTAACATTTCTAGTGAAGATTACACAGTGATTGCATCAAGTCAGATAATTTATCCAATTCAGGTTGACATGATCTTGCTAAATTAAGAGCGAAGCCTCTTTAATTGCCACCTGTTTGATAAATAAATTAATAGTTACTTAATCTTTCATTTACATTTCGTTAGTTAATTTACTTACGCAAATTGTGATACAGGCCATTCTGTACTTAGGATACGTTTTCATCATCATCATCATCATCAACAGCCGGAGGACGTCCACTGCTGAACATAGGCCTCCCCCTTAGACCGCCACGCCGAACGACAATTCGCCACTTGCATCCATCGGCTGCCCGCGACCCTCACGATGTCGTCGGTCCACCTAGTGGGAGGCCTGCCTACGCTGCGTTTTCCGGTCCGTGGTCGCCACTCGAGAACTTTTCTTCCCCATCGGTTGTCAGTTCTACGAGCGATGTGGCCTGCCCATTGCCACTTCAACTTGCAAATTTTATGAGCTATGTCGGTGACTTTGGTTCTTCGCCGAATATCCATGTTCCGGATTTTATCCCGCAAAGAAACTCCGAGCATAGCTCTTTCCATTGCTCGTTGAGTGACTCTTAGTCTCTCTAAGAGGCCAGCAGTCAAGGACCACGTTTCGGAGCCATATATCATCACTGGCAACACACACTGGTCAAACACCCTTGTCTTGAGACACTGTGGGATTCTCGATGAGAAGATATCACGTAGCTTCCCAAACGCTGCCCATCCGAGTTGGATTCTTCGGGCGACCTCTTTCTCGAAGTTGGACCTACCTAACTGAACAATCTGTCCAAGGTAAGTATAATGGTCTACAACTTCGAGAGTATCGCTCCCAACAACAACCGGTACGGGTGCCACATGGACATTCGACATGACTTTCGTCTTGTCCATGTTCATTTTAAGGCCGACCCGTTGGGAAACGATACTGAGGTCGCTGAGCATAGCATTGAGGTGCTCCAACGATTCTGCCATGATGACTATATCATCGGCAAAACGTAGGTGAGTGATGTATTCGCCATTGATGTTGATGCCGAATCCGTTCCATTCTAAGAGTTTGAAAACGTCCTCCAACGCGTTCGTGAACAGTTTCGGAGAAATAACGTCTCCCTGTCTTACGCCTTTCTGCAATTGGATTGGTTTCGTGCTCTCTTCCTGAAGTCGGATGGACATGGTGGCGTTTCTATACAAACACTTCAACACTTCGATATACCTATAGTCGATATGGCATCGTTGGAGGGACTGCAATACTGCCCAGGTTTCGATTGAATCGAAGGCTTTTTCATAGTCCACAAACGCTAAACACAATGGCCGATTATACTCCTCTGTCTTCTGTATAATCTGGCGGAGCGTGTGTATGTGGTCTATAGTACTAAAACCTTTTCGGAAAAAGGATACGTTTTCGCCTAAATTTTATTCGAGCGGATTTAATTATAGGAATACGTACGAATGATCCCGAGCGTAGCGAGTAAACCGTACGTATATGTTCGTTATGTATAGTCCCGATGTTAAAAAACATTTGAAAATGTTCGGATTTTTTTAAAACGGTGACACCCGCTGCTGTCTCCGAGAGAGAATAATATTATCTTGAAGATTTATATTATTTATCACGCTCCAAAGGGAAGTTCACGAGAGCAATATATTAATTTGCTAATTTATATAGCATAATATATTTGCACGTCGCGTATGCGGCAAACATGTCGAACATAATTTATAATAATATCTTGCATGCCTAATGTCACCGTTCTCTATGTATACACATGTTTGAGCAAATAAATATACTTACTTACTTACTTACTTAACAAAAATACCGAAAGAAAACTACCTGTTTGATGGAGAAAGACGTAGGTATTGAATGTGCGCACTTAATACATAGGATCATCGTTTTCGTACGATATAAATTCGTGTCCATACGTATACAAAGCGCATCTGGCCGAATGCTATTATGACGTATCGTATTCCTGACTATCAAAACATTTACATTGTTTGCGTCATGCAATGATGTGATCTCTGAATATATAAGATGGCAAACTATTGTTTATTTGAAAATTTAATAAATAAGTTTTTGTTTTGAAGACGCATCTGTGTCATACCTGCGTAATGGTATCGACCATTACGGAGATAAGACACAGATGCGTCTTAGAGACTTCAAACGTCTACTTATTATCTTTCACCCCTTATATCTTATGTACTACTAGCAAACCCGGCGAACTCCGTTTCGCCACCAGATGGCTTCGTTTTCTTTGCTATAAACCTCACGGAGCCCGAGACCTTTCCAACGAATGCAAAACCGTGGAAATCGGTTCGTGCGTTCTGGAGTTATAGCGTCAGGAAGGAAAACCTGACTTATTTTTATATGTATAGTAGATTTACTTGGTGATTTTTCAATGCTAACGTTCATCTTACTGAATTTTGAACTGTTTATTTAGCTTGCATAGTGTTTATAATTGTTTACCAGACCTTTTCTTTATAATGTAAAGCAATTATAGTATTCTTCACCATCTTATAATTTATTACTTACCTGATGAGTTGCTTCAGCTTGGTAGCAGCTTGTAGTGAAGCATACCCGTACCGCGAGAACTTAGCAGCTTCTTCTGAAGGCGCGTTGAACGCTGCCACGTAGCGAGCTGGACTGGAGTCGTCTAACCACAGCCCTGGAGGTACAAGACGAGTATTTGTGGTATAGCGAGTGCCATAAGCAGCGGGCAGGGTGGCCCAGTGGTATCGTTCCCGACTTACGAGTTCGTGGGTTCAAACCCCGCCAGGCGCATTACTTTGTGTACTATATTTCATCACCACTGCTTTCAAAACGGTGAAGGAAAACATCGTGAGAAAACCGGCATGTCCTAGAACCAAAAATTCGAAGACATGTGATATCCACCATAACGCACTGGGTCCGCGTGGTGGTTATGGCCCACTCCCTCTCACAGTGTGGAGGCCTGTGTCCCAGCAGTGGGAACATTATAGGCTGATGATGATGATGATAAGTACCATAAGATTATTGGTTTAAAGACTGCCGTTTTGTAGGCTGTTAAAAGTAAGACATTACCTGGAGCAGGCTGAGCGTGATAAGAAGTCATAATGGAATAAGAGGTTATGATGAATTTGATTGAAAATTACGATAATTTTAACGACATCGTCTTGTAAACGCCTACTAAATTAGTCATTGTAGTAGACGTAAAAGCGTTAATTTGAATGCCTCTGAAAGAACGGCTTAATACACTGTGACGCTTTTAACTCAGTATTTTATCTTACGGCTTATTCTTGTTTTACAGTATAGGTACTCACCCATAGAATACAGCTTCGGCTCCAGAACTGTGTATAGTTCATGCATCTTCTGCATTCCATACTCCGCAGCTTCCATCATCTCTTTTTTCTCTCCTATCGTTACATTCCGTGCTTCACCTTCACCTCCATCAGTCTCCAAACCAAATTCATCATCGTAGTAATCATCATGACTGATCTTATCAGGTGTCTCATCAGTTTCCTTATCAACTACTGTCTTATTAGGTTTTGTTAAGTTGTCCTTATCACAATATGTAACTACAATAGTAGAAACGTTTTTGGTTGCAGAAAATGAATGGTTCATACTATGATCTCTTTCTATTATAGTTATGTTGTGAACTTCTTTAGTTAACGTACTGTTGAATAAAGGCATTAGGTGCTTCAAAATCTCTAATATATTTGCAGAAGTTGTGTTTTTTGTATGTGGATCCTTTGTTAGAATTTCTACGTATTTTATCTTTTCAGTTGTAGTAGCTTCTTGTAATGTTTCAGTGCTTGGTGTGATCTGTTTTTTGTCAGTGTCATTATTCTTTTGAAAAATATCTATCTTGTCTTCAATACCGCTTTTAATTGAGTTTACCTTTTTAATGTCATTCGTTTTATTTCTAGTATTACTTTTTGGAGATGTCACTATGATGGCTTCGTTTAATTTATCAGATGTATCACTTATATTATTTTTAATTCTATTTATTGAAGCTATGATAATATTTATGAGATCTTCTTCCTTTCTACTTACATTTTCATTAGTAATATTGGCTATGGTACTCAGGAATAGTTTGACTCTTTCTTCTTTCTTAGCTGAGTCCTTATCTGAAGTTTTGTTATTGATTTTGAATACATCTTCAATGATTTTTGAGAAAGGACAGTTTGGTGTGGTCCCTGTAGAGTTTGCTTTTGATTCTTCATTACTGACACTTTCAAGGAGTATGGATATCACAATGAAGATGTACTTGTACCTGAAAATAAAGATTAAATCGTTTAAATTATTGATTTTCACTTTAAAATTGTTAAAACATATTAGCAGATTTTACCTAATGTGTATAAGAATTGAATTATTAAATTATTCTTGTCTCTTGCACCTGAATTAAGAATAATTAATAGAGTCTTTCTTTATATATTTTTTTGTCACTAACTGCTCAACTTTTTGTCAATTATCGTAAGTGATAAATGATATTTATTTTGTAAGTTGGTTATAAAAACACTTTTACACGTCACAACCAATATTTTAAAGCTAGGATGAGGCCGGTGTTTCGTACCTGACTACTTTGAGAAGAAACAGCCGAAACAAACTCAGAGGACACAGTCTCTTTTAAAGTCCAGACATTGTTTTGCTCAGGTCATACGAGAACCATGCGGGTGTCTGAGATGGTCTTTTGAGGAAAGAACCACACAGATTTGAGTGGACCTGTCCAGTCAGTGCAAGCATCTGTCGGTTATCGTGAAGCTTGACTCAGAACACAAGGAGTTCAACGATAAGATCATAATTCTTTTTTAATACCAGTTTTTTAAATTCATTTTCATTTATTCATTTAAATTACATGTATTATAAAACAAGATTAGCAGCGGGTCCCAAACTAGGCACAGCCTGTATCTTGGTGACCCAATTAGACATTACACAAGGTTAATGAAAAATAAATGATTCAATTGTGACTGATCCAAATCATGGTATTTATTAGGCCAGTGACAGACACTTTAAATCGAGATCTCTACAAGGAACTCCACGGGTACCACATAAAGTCTGATGACCCGAAAAGACTGAGCTGATCTTGACAAGCGGTCTTCAACCTTGAAGACTGACCTTAGAGACTGTTATTTCTTAGCAAGAAGCCTGTCATGTTGTCAGATACATAAAATGATATAATGCAAATGCATACTTTTATGCATTCAGTCGTTTGAATGTGAATTTGTGGTTGAAGTCATATCACACATGTGTATGTAAGAAGCATTGCATTAAATCATGAAATGTTACAGTTACGAGTATGTTTGCATTTAAGTTGCTGCACACTAGTAATTCTCTTGTTTCACACACACACACACACAATATGGAGGTGGAGGCAATACAAATGATGTTTTGTATCGCTGGGACACAGGCTCCCTCTCCGTGAGAAGGAGCGGGCCATAATCCACCACGCGGGCCCAGTGCGGGTTGGTGGATGTCACATGTCTTCGAATTTTTGGTTCAATGTCATGCCGGTTTCCTCACGATGTTTTCCTTCACCGTTTTGAGAGCAGTGGTGATGAAATCAATTACGTTATGCGCCTGGCGATTCGTAAGTCGGGACCGATACCATTGGATTCGTAAGTCGGGACCGATACCATTTTTTTTTTTTTTTAGCGTGGTAAAATCATCAAATGAGTCCTCCAACCCCGGGCAGGGCGGGAGGGACTGTCAGACTTCTACTGACTAAAATCCACGGTGTCCTTCATAGCCTGTTAAGTTCCGGGGTTACGGTAAGGGAATAATCCCGCGACCCCGGCAGGCTTTGGCCCTCTGAGAGGGGGGCCCCGTCATTATGCTGACGCTCTTTGAGGCGCGCGTGGGACACAACGCGCCGTCGACCCGGGCATGGTCCTTGGTCGGGCAGCGAGTTGCCCTTTACTCGCTGCCCGCATGCCCGCGCCTACGGTGGCCGGAGATCATCTAGCGACGTCCGTCGCCGTGGGCGCCTACCTCTGCGGCTGGGGCGGAGGGAGGACGCTGTCCTCTCTCGCTCGCGGCCTGCCTCCTCCTTTACGAGCATTACTGCCTCGCAGAAGGAGCTGACCGCTTCCCACTCCGTCTCGCCCCGCAGCATGGCCGCAACCAATGCCGGGCGCGAGAGGTCTCCGCCTATCGCAGCCGTGAGGACACGTCGGTGCTCCGCCCAAGCTGGGCAGTCTTGCACCGTATGCTCCACCGTGTCCTCCGGGCGATCTTCGCAGTGGTGACACCCAGGCGTCTCCTCCTTTCGCATCAGACACAGGTACCTCCCGAAACTTCCGTGTCCGGTGAGGACCTGCGTCAAGCGGTAGGTCAGGACGCCATGACTTCTCTCCAGCCACTCCTCAAAGAGGGGTCTTACCGCCGCAATTGCGGCGTGCCCGGACCGATACCATTGGATTCGAAAGTCGGGACCGATACCAGTAGATTCGTAAGTCGGGACCGATACCATTGGATTCGTAAGTTGGGACCGATACCATTGGATTCGTAAGTCGAGACCGATACCATTAGTTTCGTAAGTCGGGACCATAATGTCCCGGATGTTTTGTATAACTGAAATCAAATTTATTTATTGTATTTATTTAATTCAGGCTTCAAGGCCCATTAAAATACTTTAATACAATCCAATATAACTTAACCAATACAATACATAAACAATACGAAAATAAAACTAAAACTAATTCTAATTCACACGAATTGTCGGCGTCGTGTGTCGCGCGGTGTCAGGTATCCGGCCTCGGAATCGCCAGAACACTACACCTCTCGGCCAAAATTCCTCTTTCGTGAAAGTCGACAGCTGTTCAGTCGGCACCCTCACCACAAAAGAATTGATATTCACGTTGTGACGAGACTGCAACTGTTCGACCCTCAGGGTAAGTTTGGTCTTGATGCGGACATACTCTACAATCATCTCGACCTTTGTAGTGTAGTGCAGTCGGGACATGTACAACAGCGTCACTGGTACTGCAGGACGCAGCAGATGATTCGGTCCGGTCGATGCGGTACCGCACTGGTTCCGATAAGTAGGCTTTCTCCTCTTCTTCTTCTCAACTTTGACAAAACCGTCCTTGTCACACTGGTCTTTCATTGGACCCTGCTGAGTCAGATCCCTTTGGATAGGTTCCTGCTTATCCCCTTGCTGCTTAGATTGAGGCGCAACTGGTTTGTTGATCCGAGACACATAGTAAAGTAGCCAGTTGCTCAAACATTGTGCCTAATATGCACTCAAAACAAACTGTATAATACAAGCTGTATGTTAATTCTTTGTACAGACGCCAGCACATCAATATACCTCAATCTGTCAAATCTCTTTAATGGATTTTCATCCTTATCACTATAGTAGAAGGTAATATTCGATTGGAAAAAATTAACAGATTCGGGTAGGTTGACCTGCTGGTGTCTGTACATGTTACAGGGACCTTAATTTTTTTTTTTATCACACTCGTGTGTCAGTAATACAGCACAATGCACTTTACTCATGCTAACTGTCCATCCTGAGACACATAGCGTAGTGTTACACAAGTTCACATTACGTGCGTGCAGTCATAGGTTACGCGCGATTGTCCACAACACACGAGCACTTTCGACGGCGACTGTCTGTCAGAAATGGAAAGTGTGCTTTCTCTACCGACTCGTTCTGTCTGCAGTTCATTCCACTTACTTTAACTTGACAGACGAGCTAAATAACAACATGAAGAGACGATAAGTTCGATCTTCAAGTTTATCTTTTGCTAAGGTCGATCTCTGGACGGGTGGTCACCATTAGAATCGAGTTTCTTCCGAGGCTTTGAAACTATAAATCTTTTCTGTCGGTTCGATCTTTGACAGTCCGACACCCCCTAAGTACAACTAAGTAACTGCAAAAAGCAAATTTTACAGGAGAGCGATTTAAAGATTTCAATTTTTTTAAATCGCCATATCTAAGCCCCTATATGGAATTGAAGTATAATATTTGGTGAGCGGGTTTAAAATTAAGTGAAATTTATAATTAAGAGTATATTTTGTTTCTAAACCTTCAAGTTTTTGTTTTATCACACATGCATACTTATACTTCATTGTAAAAAACAAACGAAATATCCTAACTGGCACATACACATTTCTTCATTGGAATATTCAGGCACTTTGTTGCTTTAACTGTCAGATACGTTCTTATAAATGGTAAAGTCAATTGAAATATCCTGTGTAACTGAATTCCAAACTTGTAAAAATCATCATGTGTTTTGGTATTTTGAAATAAAAGCAGTGGTTATATAGTTTGAATTATCTAATGTTTATTTTCAAAACACAAAAATATAAATTACAAACGTTTCACGTATCATAAAGTAACATTATATTGTTATTCTCTTCATTATCACTTTTTTACATATTGTTTTACAGTTTTAAAATAAAAAAAAATAAAAAATGTAACAACACTTAAAAATTTTAAAAATAGTGGCCCACCAGCATTGGAAGCAGGGTCCAAGGTGCCGGTGGTTATATTAGGGCTCTAGAGGGAGGAACTTCCTCACAATGCGCCTCGTGTCCAAGAGAACTGCTTTCTGCATCAGGACCTTAAGCCAGCTGCACAATGACAACCTCTTAAGGTGTTCGCAATTAATACATTGACCGCAACGACTATCGGTACAATGACTGCTGGGTTCATGTCCCAAATGTCGACAATTTCGTGCCTAATCAAGATACTTGATTTTCTTATCATTTTCAGCTTTTACGAGATTCTCGCCATGAGGGATAGTTATATCAACAATCATTGCACGACGCTTTCGGCGATCTACCACTACTATATCAGGCAGTCCTGTCAGTGATGATAGATTGATCCCAATGCAATATGGCATGACCGTTTTCAAGGACTGGTTGTATTCCAGGGCAAGTTGCTGGTCCTAGCTACTAGATTGTGTCTCTGCAAGTACTCGCTGTTAGCAAGACGACGAACAATGTGTCTGGTCGACTCACTGGTTCGGTAGCATGCGGTAGGTAACTAAAACGTAGCCAGGCTATAGATGTAAAAAGGTCTACATCAGGCCCGTGAAGGGCCCGCTAAAATCGTCTGTGTAGCTCCTTGCTCTGCCATACCTCCCTGGGATCATTAGTATCCAATATCATAGGTTTGCGCTAGTTCCCGTTAGCTAAAGAGAGCGGGGTAAGGTCTTTATCCACAGAGACTACATCTTGATGTATCCCCATGTCGACTTCAAGGAAGTATTCCCCGAGACTGCGTACCTCGCAGTTGTGCAAGGTCTTAGCATTGAGGAAGCCACGGCCTTCACACACTTCCGCGGTATGAACAGTCTCATCACAGATGACCGTGGGTGATTCCGGATGTATCACCCATGCAGTCACCCACTTGCAGTCAGCAGTGTGCGGACTTTTCTATCCAGGGCGTCATGTTCTGTCTGAGTCCATTTGAGTATGCCAAAGCGGGCTCAAACGGACACCCTAGAATGTTTCTCGCTCAATCCTAATCGGTTCATCGTTCCCAAGAATCTGCCGATATCCTGGATAGAGATGTTCCTTCTCGTCTTCTCCATTGCCGCATACAGGACAACAAGAAGGTGCTAAGTGTTGCATTTATTTATATAAATCCAGCACACTCATGAGCCACGCATGTGGCACAGAGTCATAGGCCTTCTTATAATCCATCCAACAAGTTGGCTAATCCCTCCGGGATCGACGAACCTGTTGGCTTACGGCCATGTCAATAAGGAGCAGCTCTTTAGTACCGCGGGAAAAATTCCTACATCCATTCTGAGTGGCAGACGTAACTTAATTGCTATTAATATGATATGATGCAGTTTTTGCTCTCAGAATGGATGTTAGAACTTTATAGACCGTCGGTAAACACGTAATTGTTCTGTAGTTTTTTGGGTCCGTGGAACTACCTGATTTATAGAGCAGGTGGGTAACTCCTGTGGTAAAAAACATTGGTAGCGACCATGCCTCTAAAGATGACTGAAACTGTGAAGCTAAGCTAGTGTGCGACCTTTGTAGCCATTTTAACCAGAAATTATGCAGTCCGTCCGGCCCTGGAATCAAACCACAATAAAACATTAAATTTTCTACGATAATCAACATCATTTTCATATAAGGAAAACTATGTAAGTATACAGATAGACAACAATAATCAAGTTAAAATCCAATGTAAAACAATGTATGTGTTAGTTAACTGATTTTAATTTAAATACATTTCTTAGAATAAGTATGTAAGTGCCTAGATAAATTTTTAAATCCACCTAATTTCCGGCGTAAAAACGTGTAACTGCGTAGTTACATACTTAAGTATCGGGAATTAATAAATTGCAGTAATATCGTCATGACGATAGATTTTCATTCTAAGACGTGTTCAAATATTTACAGTATAGGTAGAAATTTCAATTTATGAGTGCACTTAAAATAATATAATTTAATAATTATAAAATATTTAATTAAAATTATTTACCTTGCCTTGATGGCGAGATTATCAGGTCTGATGTTGCGATTAATATTTAGTCCACAGCATTTTTTGGTCTTTAAATTACATCTTCCCCTAATGTAGTATAAAATTTATAACGTTCACTCGACTTGGTATTAAACAACGCAAAACTCTTGCGCACAACTCGTTGCCCGCCGAATAACTAAGTGACAGGCAGTTACCCGCACCGCGCGCTCTTTTCCTCCCACATAAAAGTATGTAACTGGAACTTAAATAGTTGTACGCTGGGCTTATTTGTCAGATTATGCAGATACACAATTATACGTTTGAGAAAAAACTATGTTCCGATGATAGAAAAAATCTAAAAAAAATATATGTGGTAAAGTTATGTATCTAAATGCCAAAAATGCAATAAAAACCATTTCGTGTATCTGGCAGATACATACGTCTACTTAGCGGGTGTCGTACGTTACAGATCTGATGGACCTGAATGTCTGACAAACAATGTATTCAAAACAATTTCGGCCAGTGCAGTCAACCTCAGTGGAGACGAGTCATCGACGAGGTAAACATTATTATAGAGCACAAGTGTATGAAGTCGCGCACACAGCTTAACATGCGCACCGAGGCACGGGGGTATCATACCGGCAATTGAATCCAAGACCTCACGCGCAGTAGTCGTTCTAAGGCAAAGGTTTGGGCATGCGGGCGGCGACCATGGACCATGCCCGGGTCGGCGGCGCATTGTATTCCACGCACACCTCAAAGAGCATGATGACGAACTAGAGCGCCAAAGTCTGCTAGAGTCGCGGGACTTATGAAATTCCCGTGATCCTGGAACGTTAAGGGCTATTGAAGAACATCGTGGATTTTAGTCAGTACAAGTCTGACAGTCCCTTCTGCCCTGCCCTGGGTGGGCGGACTCATTTGATGATTTTGCCACGTCAAAAAAAGCCAAAGGTTTATTATAAAAATAGTAGAGAGCAAAAGTATGGAATCACTAACTTGAAATAGACCCAGGATAGCTCCGTTAATAATTGCGTGATTTGGATTAATTTAGTATCAATTTAAAATTGACAGTTTAACATTAATAATGGTAATTTTTATTATTCTCTAATATGAGTTACTCAGGGTCCCACGGAATCGGTGACTTCCATATAATTATTTGCTCGCCAATGTAAGTAAAATTTTTATTGTAAAAGTGTCAATGTATTATTGTGTCACGCTTTTTCAGTTTAGAAATGCATTTGTAAATTGCATCGCTGCATCGCTGGACATCGCTAATTGACAAAACAGTGTAATCAATGAAATGAATGGCTAGCTGTGACAGCTGAGTAGAACATGTCTTGGTGTCATGGTTATCAATTTGTTACAGACCACTGCTGATTATGGATTATCTAGTAAATGCGAAAGTGATGAGGGGAGGGGTCACCCCCTCTTCTCATCACTTCTGCCATCATCATAATCATAGTTTATAGAGGAACTAGCAAACCCGGCGAACTCCGTTTCGCGACCAGATGGTGTTATAAACCTCACGGAGCCCGAGACCTTTCCAACGAATGCCGTGGAAATCGGTTTGTGCGTTCTAGAGTTATAGCGTCAGGAAGGAAAACCCGACTTATTTTTATAAAGTAGATTTATGAGTCTTTTTCTTTAATCTTTTTTTTTAAATCGTTACTCCCGCACTAGGAATTTGTACTGTTTCGTGGGTGCGTTGACAAACATATAAACTCACATACATAAACACCCAGACCTGAAACAACTACTTACAGATCAAACAAATATTTGCTCCGTGTGGGAATCGAATCTGCGACACACAGCGCAACAGTCCAATCGCTCAGCCGCTGCGCTAACCGTGCCGTGATTATTATCATTACAATTTTTCGATAGAAATTGTTGACTACCTTTTTTTCGGCTATTCTACCGCTCTATTCCCGAACCACACCGAATCCTGAAAGCCAGAATCAACGTGGCGACCACCAAAAAAGCACCTACATTAAATATTGACGATATCCGAGAGAATGAATTTGAAAACTGTCTTGGATCCAGTATCAACGAAATGAATCAGAAATAAATATCAGATTATGAAATATCAGAATACAATATGAAGATCTTATTATCTCTAAACGGCTTCACACACAGCAGCTATAATGTAAAGATGTACATTATAGCACGATACATCTCATTACATCTTTCCATAGAGATTCGAAGAATGTAAAAATATACATTATAGCTGTCGTGTGTGGTCTCCCGACGATTTCTATGGAAAGATGTAATGAGATGTATCGTGCTATAATGTCCATCTCATCTATAAGCGAATCGACGCATTAAAAATTTCATGATTTTCATGAAAACATTTCGTAAGCCTGCGATGTTTTGCGAAGCTTTCTCGATTACCAAACAGTGGCCATGCGCCTTTGTTGGTCAAATTAATGACTGTTTACCTCATCGAACAAATTGGGTTGCCAAATATTTACTTTTGGCATTTAATAAAAACCTCATTGAATGATTATTGCTTGAGATAATGTTTATTTAGGCAAGCAGTGAGTTTTAAGGTGGGCGTCTACAGGTCGGCATCGCTCGTATCGGACGTATCGTACGTAACGGATTTTAGTTTGCCTTGTATGAAAACTCATACAACTGCGTCCACTGATCCGCATCGTACGGACGGCTCATTGGCAATGCCTTAATGCGATGCGTACCGATGACGACACAGAAATCCGTTTGATGCGATGCGTCCGATACGTACGATGCGGACCCGTGGACGCTTACCATTAATGTTAGACTTTTTGTGATGATTAAGCGATAAAAAGAATAATTGGCACCGTTATGATTTGTAAGCTTAAAACACTAATTGATGGGTTCGAGATAGTAACAGTACTAGCTGGGTTGTGAAGGCCAGAAGCAATCGTTCTTAAAACATTGGTGCATCCGGTTGGATTGGAAGCTAGTACCAAGAAAGTCGGGGCAAATGAGCTAGGCTGGTTCCAATACAACATAGTCGAAAACCCAGCCTTGACTTTTGATAATAAATTAATGTTGGTTCGAGAAGATCTATTCCGCTCTATCTAGATAAGCAAGATTTTCATTCACAAATATAGGCCTAGATACTAAGTGATGTAGTGTTGGGATTGCCCAAGTATCTCTTGAAGCCTGCCGGGGTCGCGGGATTATTCCCTTACCGTAACCCCGGAACTTAACAGGCTATGAAGGACACCGTGGATTTTAGTCAGTAGAAGTCTGACAGTCCCTCCCGCCCTGCCCGGGGTTGGAGGACTCATTTGATGATTTTACCACGCTAAAAAAAAAAAAAAAAAGTATCTCTTGAAGTAACTGTTTTTTTAATGTAATGGTGAAGAAATCGTCGAGGCATTTAAGGGTTATCAAATCTAATTTAAGAAAGTAGTGATTCATTTTCTGAACTTAATATGATATTAGAGATAGTCCCCTAACACAGTGTTTCCCAACCTGTGGTTCGCGGACCCCTGGGGTTCCGCGAGTATATGTATGGGGGTCCGCGGTGTCATCTCTGGACCATACATAAATGCTAATGTTTCGTAATCGCTACGCTTAGTTAGCACAGCGATGAGCCAGACGGAATGAATGATGTGAGTGAAATAAGTGCGTGCGTATATACAGAAAACAAATACAGAATCAGATTACAAGTCGAATCTGATTTGAGATTACAATTAAATCATTATTTTATTAAGGGGGTCCGTAAAAACTGCTTGATTTCCTAGGGGTCCGTGGCCTAACAGATAGAGGAACCTTAGAAAGATTTTTTTTTCTCACAATATGTCGTTTATGGAGCTCTGACAGTAGGTATTTGCTGGCAGCTCCTTACGGGCCTGTTCCTTGGTCAGACCACGTAATCGAGCTTCATATTACCCTCTAGACTAATACATCCAAAATTACACCAATAACTAATGTAAAGGGCTATTGAAGGGGGTGCTATGACAGGAAACCTCCACGTGCGCCCGTGGACTGGGGTTCCCTCTCGGATACGTCCACGGGGAAGACCAGTTTTTCGGGCCGGTGCACCCTGGGATGCGGGCAAAAACTCTTCCTTAGGCATTGTGTGCCCAAGTGGTCTCTTTGCCCGTATGCGAATAGCCTGTCGTGTGGATGCTCCAACGCGTGTCCCTCTGATCAGCAGAGGGCACAGCGGCGGAGCGGGCTTGCGGACGATGAGTGATGGGTAGCTCGCCGTCCGACCAAGGACCAAGCCCGGGTCGGTGGCGCGTCGTGTTTCGCGCCAAATGCCTGCTGGGGTCGCGGGTTTTTTTTGACCCAGGTTACCGTGGCCCCGGAACGTAAAGG
Source organism: Agrotis segetum (assembly GCA_036375495.1). NCBI lineage: Eukaryota > Metazoa > Arthropoda > Insecta > Lepidoptera > Noctuidae > Agrotis > Agrotis segetum. Next base: position 180,253 of record JAQSVV010000033.1, read on the forward strand.
GCATAGGAAGGAACACGGGTGGATTTTAGTCAGTAAGAGTCTGACAGTCCCTTCCGCCCCACCCAGGGCGGGAGGACTCATTTGATGATTTTACCAACTAAAAAAAAAAAAAAGGGCTATTGAAGGACACCGTGTATTTTAGTCAGTACAAGTCTGACAGTCCCTCCCGTCCTGCCCTGGTTGGGAGGAATCAATTGATGATTTTACCATGTAAAAATAATATTGCATCAATAATTAATTAATACCTCAGTGCCTCAAGACGAAAGTCTTCAACCAATGTGTGTTACCAGTGATGAGTTACGGCACCGAAACGTGGTCTTTCACTATCGGCCTCATCTCAAAGCTCAAAGTCGCTCAACGAGCTATGGAGAGGGCTATGCTAGGTGTTTCTCTACGTGATCGAATCCGAAATGAGGAGATCCGTAGACGAACTAAAGTCACCGATATAGCCCACCGGATTAGCAAGCTGAAGTGGCAATGGGCAGGCCATATTGCTCGCAGAGCAGATGGCCGATGGGGTCGAAAAGTGCTAGAGTGGAGACCACGGACTAGCAAGCGCAGCGTAGGACGTCCACCAGCAAGGTGGACAGACGACCTTATAAAGGTCGCCGGAAGACGCTGGATGCAGGTCGCTTCCAACCGGTATCTGTGGAAATCCAAAGGGGAGGCCTATGTTCAGCAGTGGACGTCCTATGGCTGAGATGATGATGATGATCAATAATTATCATGTACCGTAAAACAAACTTCCTATAACTTAGTCACATGAGATCCGTATGTAAGTAAGAAATACGTAACTTATATAAGTCACAAGTAAGTGAGTATACGAGTAAGTTCCGTGTCACAGGAAACTGAAACAGTAAGTATTGTGCGTGCTATTATGTAAATGTATGATAACTTGTTTTTTGAAAGAAAAATTAGTTAGCATTATTTAACGTTTCTTTTACAATATTTTTTAACACAATTATATGTAATGCCTACTTGTTTAGGCTCAATTTACAGACAAAACGACACAAATACAATGTTTGCCTTCGACTCGCTAAGAAGAAGAATTTACACTCGCGGGAATTAAATGGCACTGGGGTCCTGGAATTCAAAGGTGAACAAAAGGAACAGGGGGATGTAAGAGTCTGACATTCCCTTCTGCTCTACCTAGCGTGGGAACGCTTGTTTCAAAAAGGAAGGGAGATTGACTGCTTTGCGTTCTACCCCGTTACACATAGAGACACGGTAGACATATTGGGAGGGAACTCCTCCAAAATGATACTACAACTCATCTGCTTACATAATTATGTACATGACATTACATTACATAGACATAATCATCAACCACTGTAATATGACAGCTAAGAGTTATCGTTCTATTACTGGTACACGAAGACACAGCTGAGAAAAACATCAATTGCAAGCTAAATTGCAATTTAACGCCTAATATTTTAAGTTGAAACTCGGTTGTACAGCACGGATGAATGCAAGACAAATTGCGGGTGTTACCGCCGGTCATGCAATACGAATGTTTTAGTTTTTATTAAACGATTTAATTTGAAGTTATTACGTGCTGATGAATGGGGATTTGATTTAATTTAATTGTATTCATTAATTTTATGAGAGATAACCTGTTATTATATCTTACTTGACTTGTAATCTATGGCGGATTTCAAACGTAGTAGTTTTAAAATAAAAAATTGATCGGTCATCTTTGTAACAGATAGTTATAAAGTTCTTATCATGAAAGAACACAAGATTATTCATGTTTTTAAAACACCAATTAGTTTTGTTTATGAGGGTAGATCGTTGTTTTCTCAACGGCTTTACGTTACGTGCAGTATCAAGTTGATATTCCTTAAAACTGAGTCTAAATTGTGACATAAAACATAATTATGTCGTCGCTTACTTATTCAAAGAAAAATAAACACAACAAACCTTAAAACTTCCATAATTATTCACATCAAATCCTGTTCTCAATTCAAAAAAATCACAGACTACAACTCCACTCCCGCCAAAACTTGACAGTTGACGGCTACAGATTAAAAAATCCTTTTTTTTTTTAAATTCGCGTTGTGATCCAGGCGCGTGTTGTGGTTCAGCCAAGCGCCATTGGACTAGCTGTTACATAACGCCGGGAGGCTGGAATGATTAAAGTACAGTTATAAGACCTCGCATCGAGCGATGATCTCGTCTCACGTCCGTTTGCTTGTTTTGTGGCGAAATGAGCTTTTTTGACTCGCTCACACCGTTGCGTTACGTTTTTTAAGATTCCGTTAAAATTGCCTTGTTATTGATATTATGTTGTTTTGCGGTCTTTAGGCGAGATATAAAATTATTGATGTAGATTTTGGAAGAAAGACGCAAAAAACGTAATTTGATGGACGTCACGACGTGCGATTTCCTGTTATCATACATTTTGAAAGAACTGCTGAATCTGAAGAAAAAATCTCAATCCGTGACGATATGACACTTCGTTTTGTAACAGTGGTCCACCTGTAAATCATGACAGGTGCAAATAGGATCGTGATTACAAAAGTTTGCAGTTTGCTGTTCAAGTTTTTGCGCTAATATCGTGACGATTTGTAGCATTTAGTATAACTGCCACAAAAAAGGTAACGGTAAAGATAAACTCAACGATGTTAAGGATAAAAACGGGGTCTCAATTAATTTTGCTTTGGCAACATTTTTTAAGCTTGCGTTTGGACGCAACTCGCCTAGCGTGCGGCAATGATGCACCCTAGGATATCATCATCATCATCATCAGACGGAAGACGTCCACTGCTGAACATAGGCCTCCCCCTTAGACCGCCACGCCGAAGGACAATTCGCCACTTGCATCCATCGGCTGCCCGCGACCCTGACGATGTCGTCGGTCCACCTAGTACGAGGCCTGCCTACGCTGCGTTTTCCGGTCGTGGTCGCTACTCGAGAACATTTCTTCCCCATCGGTTGTCAGTTCTACGAGCGATGTGGCCTGCCCATTGCCACTTCAACTTGCATATGAGCTATGTCGGTGACTCTGATTCTTCGCCACTCTGGTTCTTCCGTAGGAAATACATTTTAAAATTCGTATAACGATTCCAAACCGTAGTAAATTTTAATGCGTTGTACGGATGCGGTTGAATGATCAAACAAAATCAAAATTTCTCCATCGTTTGTGGAATGAATAATTCGTTTGCGAGTATGATTTGAACTCTATACCAACTCGCAAATCAGAAGCTTAATACCAATCGGGGCACTGCAATTCTTTCTTCGCAGTTTAGAAGAAGAAAAAGCCTTTTGGTCGGTAATAAGCATCGGTAAGTTAGGGTTTCTGATGGTGATGAATCAAATTTTAATAGACGTGGGTTAAAATCCTGCTCGCGATCGAATTTTTCTTTCCACAAAGGATGGATATGTTGATTTGTTTTTTTCATTCTGTCAGCAGTCCTTCGAGGGTACCTATAGAATAACTAGAGTCTTCTTTGATTACAATATTTGTACCAGCTAGGTAGGTACTATTTTTATAAATAAGTATCTTAGCTTTGATTACCCAGAAAACTTCGACAGAATCCAAACCCTAGTTTCAAAGATCACTTGACCAGTTTTTTGCGTTCAATAACGTCTGCGTTCAAGAACGTTACTTTAATTGACGTTCCGTTACCACATTGTTATATCGATAGACACTTGTTTTATTCGCTGGAAATCGATAGCCTTTTTTGTGATGTTTTCTTCGCGAATTTGCGAAACTGATGTCATTTCGTTGAATTGGGTGCAAAAGAAAGAAATCTAATAAAGTTAACTAAAAGCTGTGGTAATGACTTGTGATGACTCTATATAATTCTTTCTCTTTGGGACGTGCAGTTATAAGCTTGGGTTTGCTAAAGTATTGGTTTTATGTTGTAGTTTTGATTTGATTCAGAGGTTTTAATTTGAAGGGAATCGATTGGTCTCATTATCATCTGCCCAGCCTTTTCCAAACTATGTTGGGGTCAGCTTCCAATCGAACTTGAGAGTGATCCAACCAGATGCAGCTGAATATCAGTATTTTGCATAGAGCGACTGCCCTTCGGACCTCCACAACCCAGTAATCGGGTAATACGACGCTCCCCGAGTACAAAGGCTTTACGTGCTTTCTGAGACACGGAGGAAACTGGCTATGACAGATGGTCACCCATCCACAGACCAATCTCGGCAAGCGCGGCTTAACCCGGAAGATCGGCCTGTGCGGCTGTAATTATTTAGCTACGAGTTCCTCTTGGTTCCCCTGGGTGGGAGTACTAGTGATAATTTACCCCCGCAAAAAAAGGGTTTTAGTGTTCAAGATGCAGATTCTTTTTAACCGACTTAAAAAAAGGAGGAGGTTCTCAATTCTCAAAAATTTTACTCTTGCATCCTTGTTTTTTTTCTTGGGTTGCGAACGTCACTACTTTCATTTTGGATCAAACCCTAAAATTTCAAACTGTCGGAAGAAATGGCTGACATTCATGCTCTCTTGCTCGCTTCGGTGCAACAGCAACAGAATCGCCTTAGGCAAATCATTCTATTCAGTATATATATCACAATCCGGACATAAGCAATTTAGCCCAACGGTTAAAGACCTTTGCTTCAAGAAAAATAATATTTAAAAAAAAAACAAAGCTATTGTCACAAAATGGTGTGAGAAGTTTTGGACCAAGATTAGTTCGCGTGTTCAACGGTAATGGTCATTTGTCATACAAATACCTATGACTGTCATGGCGGTCAGACACCTTTTATTTTGTGGGAAAAATATCGTTTAAATTGCCCTGGGGAAGACGATTAGTCTTCTTAGAAATCTAGACGAGATAGGTTACTTATTAAATTTATTTTTAGTACGATAAAATTTAGAAAATTTATAGTTCTGTCTGAATTGTTAATCTAAACATTTTTAAAGTAAAAATTTACAGATAGTACAAATTAATTATATGCAAATAACAATTTCTAACTTAAATTCTCTGTTAATCTCTTTAAGAAGTCTGAATTTCATTGCCCCTGCAGTCTCGACATTAGACAGCGACAAAAATCGGTCGCTAAGTCATATCGTTGTCAAATTCCTATACTAAATAGGCTTTAAACTTTATTTCGAAAGCATAAGGTTGAAAATCTATAAAAGAAAGACATCGATTAGACTTAACGAGCGATTTTTGTCGTTATATTTGTCGAGACTGTAACATTGATTTCTCGATAACTGATTAAGCTTACTGAAAGGAAATAGAAATTATGAACCTGCAATTTTGAGCAGCCGAAAAATGCTTACATGAAGCGTGAAGTGGAATGTATTTTCAATGCGTGAACAAAACTGATCCTGTGATGACCATATTTAATTTACAAAAAACACCCTGCATGATTTGCCTTCAGATTGAAATTATTTTCAAAAAGTTTCCAAAATTTAGAATACAGTAGAGCGTCGATTATCCGAACTAACTGGGGGACATGGGTGTTCATAAAACCGGTTTTTTCGGATAATCGAACTACCTATATGTTTTTTCTTTGAGATGGGTTTGCTCTTGACTCAAGTCTCTGATGCTAGAAGGGAGCCGAAGTAAAGTCTTTATAAGACCGACAATCATGCAACCTTGCGGCAATGACTCAGGCAGTGATGCTTAGCATCCACCAGTTTTACATAAACTTTTATATAAAGGAAAATAGTAATTAATCAAAAAGAGTGCAGACAGCCTATAATACCGAACGCACCTCAAACTCATTATTGTAGGTATTACTCAAAACTAGTTTCAAACAATCAAATAAATGCCTTAAATCTAGTTTTAAGTAACGCTTGAGTATTGAGTGACGATCTGTAATACTGGGGGGGTGGGAAAGTGACAGAGCTATACAAGTCGTTTAGAGCCATCTCGTTAACTCACTGGAACAAGCCTGGTTTTAAGAGGTTGTAATACCCCCCCTGGTCATAGTATCGGGCGTCGGGCGGGCCTAGCAGTTCGGATAAGCGGTCGTTCGGTTAACCGAGGTTCGGATAATCGACGCTCCACTGTAATTAGATCTGGTGACGATGATCGTTCCACAAACTTTCCTAATCATCAAACCTCACACTATACTTTTGATATGTCATGTGCACAACGTATCCTATTAACAGCCAAGGTGCGCTTGTGCAACGAGTATGACATTACGTGACATGAGTAAATAGAGATGACCCTAACCTGTTTAGTTAGTTGCGAATTGATGACGTAATGTTATGGTGGTCGATCAATAGTTAATTATAATTTCTCATAACAAGTATTTCTCATTAATAAACGGTAGGCTTTTGAACTTATTAGAAAATGCAGAAGCGTGTCAGTTTTTGACTGGCCTGTTGGTCTAGTGGTTAGTGACCTTGACTTCTATGCCGGAGGTCGTGGGTTCGATTCCCACCCAGGGCAAATGTTTTTGTGAAGAGCACGATCATTAATTAGTTCCGTGTCTGGGTGTAATTTATCCATAATATATATGTATTTAGAAATATATAAGTATGTTTATCAGTTGCCATAACACAAGCTCTGCTTAGCTTCGGATTAGATGGCATTGTGTGATAGTTGTGGAATATTATATTATTTTTATAGTTGTTCTATACTAGCGCGCAAAAGAATGCAATGACTTATTTCGATTCCGAAATAAGACATCAAAAATAATAATTTATTATTATTTGCTTATTTTTATTATTTTATTATTTCAAGATCCGATCTTGAGTACTTAATAACTAGATATAAATGCTACAATTTCAAAGGTTTAACAGTTAACTTTAAATTGATATCAAATTCATTCAAATCACGCCATTCTTTAAGCCCGGGTCAATTCCAAGTAAGTGATTATTTACTTTTGCTCGCGAGTGTAGTTTAAAGTGATACTTTTTCAGCGATAGTGGCGATGCGGATGTTAACTTCTATTATACTCGTAAGCCTTGGTTATAGGTGTCCCTATAACTTGCAGCACTTCGGATCTAGGGAAATACTGTCGCTGATTGAAATAGGCTCAATCTAGCTAGCAATGAGACCTAAGATAGAGTTCACCCAGAAGCAACATGAACTCGAGGAGCTCGTGGCTAAATAATAACAGCCGCACAGGCCGATCTTCCGGGTTAAGCCGCGCTTGCTGAGGTTGGTCTGTGGATGGGCGACCATTTGTCATAGCGAGTTTCGTCCGCGCGTGCGTCGGAAAGCACGTAAAGAAGTTGGTCCCAGCTTTCATTTGTAGATCTTTGACAGTCGTAAATCAAAGTCAGAAGCTCGAAAGTCTAAGTCTGTTGGATTTTACCCAGTTACTGGGTTGTGAAGGTCCGATTGGCAGTCTCTCCATGTAAAATACTTATTCAGCTGTATCTGGTTTGACTAGAAGCCGACCCCAATATAGTTAGGAAAAGGCTTGGCAGATGATGAAGCAACTCAAACTCCTGCGTAACTCAGTCAAGTTATTTGGCGCTAGACTCCAACATGATGATGGCCAAGAGGCTGACGGCCGGACGGACAGATGATGCCTGTGCTGTAACCGCAGGTACTTAAAATGTACCGTCACCTCGAGTGGACCGCTAGGAGATGAATCCCAACACTTCCTTCATCATCATCAGCGTATATTTTTCCCACTGCTGGTAGTCAGGCTCTGTGAGCGGGAGTGGGCCATAATCCACCACGTCTGTCTGTCTTCGAATTTTTGGTTCTAGGACATGTCGGTTACCTCACGATGTTTTCCATCACCGTTTTGAGAGTAGTGGTGATGAAATAAATTACACAAAGTAATGCCCCTGGCGGGGTTCGAACCTACGACCTACAACTCGTAAGTCGGGGCTGATACCGCTGGGCCACCACTGCTCTCAAAAAAAAATATACTAGAAGTTCAATGTCTAATCTAAATGATGTCTTTTCACCATAACACAACAATGCTATGAATCACCAATAGATGGCAGCAGGTACGTAGTCTGGTGGTTTCAACGTGCAAGCAAAAAAGGTAATGTACTCGATCAATCAATTTGAAGCAGTATTTTTTTCAAGTTTCAATCAGTGTTGCTTTCAATCTATAAATCACGTTTCATGATAGCTACTTCTGGTATCAATTTCTTTTTTAAATTTGATGAATAGGTGGTGATGTCTGCTTATTAGAGGTTTAATTTGGTTAGGTAGCGTAGACAGGTTTGCGAAAAAAAAAACTTATTGCGCAACAAACTAGGAATTACTCCTGAATCGCGGGGGGTATGTTTTACTAACATTTGCGTTAACTTATAATTGAAATAAAGTTATATGTTTCTAAACGCAATAACGCCTGAATGACGTCTTCGCAAATATTCTTATTAAGTTAAAAAAAAAACTTTTATAATTGAAATATTTCTTATTGTTCTTCTAGAATCGAGTACTTGACATAATTATGTTCTGTACGTCCAGAACAACTCCAAATTCGTTTAATTTTTGAATAGTGCAGTTAGTTTTTTCGTCGAGCATAGGTCATAAAAAATATTTGTTTCATACAGGAATGAAGCCGCGATACACAGCTCAGTTGTACGAGTAGTATCAGCTACTGCGCCTGACGTGCTGTTGAGGAAATGCCAATTGAACAGAGACTTGATTTGTAGTCTTTCAAATGTGGTTATTGCAGTTAATTTTCTCGGGCCTCGAAAGTTTTTGATTTTATACCTAAGCCCGGCGAGTTTTATTTTTTTATTTTTAATGGGGCAAACAGACCACACTATTCCCAAACCACTGCAACTTCTTTTCCCAAACTCCTGGAAGCCAGAATCAACAGTGGCAACCACTAGAAAAGCGCCGAGACAAAGAATCTTGACGTGTCTCAGGGAATGCATTTACCTGTCTTAGATCCTGCAACGAAATTAATCAGAAAAGAATAGTGGAGGAGTAGGAAAATAAAATGTTCCCCGGCGAGCTATGCAACAATTCATCAAACAGGCATCTGTAATTATCATCACTAACCTTGTACCTACTAACACCTCGGATATTGGACTATATGTAGCAGAACCTAGCTGCTATAATACCATGTTTACACGTCTACATTACAATAATAATTTCTACCATTTTGTGGGAGTGCACTACCAAAACAGACTGGACATAGCAAACTGGTTTATTCTCTTTACTATTTACATTTTAAATCAAAACCTCATATCGGGGAAATGTAAAAAGGGGTGTCCTTTAAATCATACTGCATTCCACCAGAGGGGCGCTCCAAATAGCTTAGGAATCCCAAATTCTAATAGAGGAAACCAATTTAAAAGATATGTAGGTAACTGATTTCAAATTCAAATAATTTACTTTTCACCACAAATTGTTCCTTTACAAGTTAAATGATAATTTTATTATTATTGGCAAGGATTTTTCTATAACAAAAAAGTATGTAATATGATATATGATTACCTACATGATAAATAAATCATATTCAAAAAAACAATCAAATTAAATTACAATTAAAATAAACCAGAAAAAATTGACAGACAAGTATTACTTTTTTTAATGATTAGCCGTAACTAATGGGAATTAGTTACACTTCAGCTGCTTTCAGTCTTTTGTGTTTTGCAAGTTTTTAAAACAACTGTTTTACAGACTTGCAAAACACAAAACATTGCAACCACTTCTGTTGCTAAGGAGATTCCAGTACTGAATTTCAGTTCGAACTGTTTTGGTATTAAAATCACAAACATGTACATGATCAGAGAGTATGATGGCCCAATGGCAATGGCGTGGACTTACGAGTGTTTAGTTTACACTGGAGGGTTACACCAGTGATCACAAATCACCAGTGATCACAAAACGGTGAAGGAAGACATCGTGAGGAAACCCGCATCTTCTGTAAAACTACTACACGATCCAAACCGACGACCGCCCGACAGAGGTGCCCTTGGTCCAGTTGGTGTAAAAATCTACCGTGGTAGACGTTGGTCGACCGACCAGATATGGGAGGAGTCAAAGGACCTTTGGAGGACTTTGGTCGGGACCGCATCTATCGCGACAGGCTGCGTCCTTGGTCGGCCCCAACCGTTTGGAACGCTGTCGGGCAGCGTACCAGACGGTGGGTCACCTCTGTCGGTGGTCGGTTTGGATCGTGTAGAAGGGCTTTAAAACTTCGAAGACATGTGACTTGTAGCAAAGCGCACTGAAACTGCGTCGACTTCTCTCTCATAAAGAGGAGTCCTGTGTGTAATCCTAATCAGCTATTTTTATTATGTTAAAATCTTCAAATGAGTCCTGCCACCCAGGGCGGGGTTTTTCTCGCGTCTAAACATGGTACCGTGGCTCTGGAACGAAGGTGTAGTTGCGATAAGAGTCTGATAGTCCATTTACTTTACCTTTTTTGACTTGCTTCGTCGTTCTGTTTACTTTTTCTGTGCTTTAAATAAAATACTGTGGGCAGTTGGGCACTTACAGCCTTAGTACAAAAACTTAAAAAACTGTTGAACACTTCGTCTAAAAAAAGTATGACTGCAAAACGGACCTTATTTCGACGTCATAATCTGACATTTTTTTAGACCAGTATTCAATAGACATTTAAAAGTTTATGGGGTACGACCCTTATTATTATTTACCTAACTGTTAACACAAAGAAAAGGCTATGCTCACATCAATTGAAAATGTGTTTAATTGGTTAGTACAAAAGTAATAAAACTTAATTAAGTATTTAATACATTAATAAAATCTCTAAAAAAACAACAGATCACAGATAAAGTGTTGTCGTTGTTGATAATGACTAAAAATAATTAAATCTAAGTTTTTTGATTAAAGCCTCCAGTCTTTACAGGAAAAGTAATAAAAGTATTTAGGAAAAAAAAACTTTTTGGGGGTTTTATTAAAACGTAAAGTAATTAGAAAAATAAACAACGTTTATTAAAATTTTGATAAATTTCACAAGGAGGCGGGAATTTAGGAAACAATAAATTTCTCATGGCTTCAATAAAATGGTACTTAGTCTTAAAATTTTACATAATCTCTTTTAAAAACTATCCTTAGTTAAAATATGTCATTAAATATTTATAACGTAACACGCATTTTTTGTTTCCGGTAGTACCCACTAGATGTCATTGTCTGCAATACAAACTTTTGTTGAAGTGAAAACTTCTTTAGCGGCGTTGTACACTTTTTCTGTAATGGGTAAAAAATTTAAAACTCGCGTCAGGGTCACGTGACCAAAACTCGCGTCAGGGTCACGTGACCCTGATCGAAAATGAGTAAGACGTCATTCAAATTAAAAATAAAACATAGTAACAAAAAAGTTTTCACTTCTACCGGCACTCCTGGAGTGCAACCTTTTTTTTTTTAAAATAAGTGTTACTTATAAATGTTATCTTTTCTTACTTGTATTTAAAATGTTTATAAAAATATTTATTATGGACATAAACTCTGTCTTTCGAGATCACTCCTTAGCTTCCAATAATTTCTTCTTATCACATAATCAGCTCCTGAAATCGCAAAAAAAATTGTATGAGCAAACATAAAATGGACTTTTGTTAGGGATGCTAAGGTCTCTTATAATTGAAATAGTTACACCATATACATTCATTTTTTAAATTACTTTTGCTTTGAATGGTCGAGTTCGAATTCAAAATAAACAAGAAAATTAACAAATTTTCTAACAGCGCCATCTAGTGACGATTACCCAATTCATCAAGCATATCATATACCACCATATTACTAACGCCATCTATTACAAAGAAACAAAAGCTACGTCTCTCTCACCTGAGTCTAGATGTCGCTAGTGTGTCCGCCGCGCTTCCCGCTCCGTCTTGTCCTGTCGCTTGAGGTCATTGATCGTGGGGACGCCGCTAAACAGCACTTTCGCTGTCATTTGCTGCAAAAATACAATTATTTCTTAATATATTTTGCGGTTTGATTGATTAGACACCTTGGTTCACTTGTAAATGCAAATGAACTTGCTTCATTTGGTCTTATTGGGCTAAAGTAAATAGATGTTGCGTATTGAATTGGTACCGTAATAATTTTATTACGGTTGGGGACTTGGGGTAGGTGCAACCCATTTCTACTCAGCCATAGACAGCTGTGTACTAGATAATGGGGTGCTTTGGTCCATTATCTACTCTAGTTGCTACTGTATGAAGAATTTTGAGTGCTACTGTGAAGATTTTGACGTCGCTTTCTATTGATAAGCATACCTAGCAATAATCGTCCTGCTGGGACACAGGCCTTGCCTCACATAGAGGGAGTGGACTAGGCTGGCTGTAATCCACCATGCGGGGCCAGTGTTGTTAGATGTCACAATATGTCTTCGATTTTGTGACTAAATTATGTGTCTAGACTCAGCATGGTGTCAGCCGATAATTTAGTCAGCATAGGCTGAATGCGGTTCAGCATTTTCGATTTCTGTTCAGATTTAGTATCGGCTAAGCGTACCCTATAAATTTGTCGATGAGGAAGTAAGATAAAATACCAATCGCAAATAAATGGACACTGTCAAAGACCATGCGGGCCAAGCTGAGGGTATTGGCAGAGGCCCAAGTTCCACCTGCACTGTCTGCGAAAATAGTGGCTATTGAGAAGTAACGTTGCTTTTAGACGTTATAGTAAAAATAACTAATGGAAAGCTACTTAGATGACTTGTTGGGAAAAGGTAAAGCCATTTATGGACACTTGTGGACCAAGACGGGTTATTTACCAATGAATGAATGTGCCGATGGATTGATGGGACTTGTATTACCAATAGATTCCATTTCCAATGATTTGTTTGGGTTATAAGGGTACGTTAAAACTTTTCGTATAGCAACAATTGGACTTGTTGGCAAGAAAATTAAGATAGCATACGACAGGGGGGAAAATAATAAATAAGGTAAAATTGGGCAAACGTAGTGTAGGACGCCCTGTGGAAAAAAATGGGCCGATGATCAGAAGAATCTGGCTGACAGTGGATGGATGCGGACTGCCCAGGACCGGCAGGGTTGGTGTTGGTGCTCTTTTGGGGGAGCTTACGTGGATGTGGATGGCAAAAAGCTGATAATAGAAATATACGATAGTTGGGAATTTCTCGGGACAAAATGATTTATAGAATAATAATGATAATTTTTGGCTTTAGGCCCTTCTTTATAGTTATGGTAAATAACCTGCAGATCTCCCGTTTGAAACTTTAGGATGCAAATGCTGAAAAATTGTAAAAATATAAAAAGTTCGCTTAAACTGTGTTGTCACTGTTGGGTAATCACACATGAGTTGTCGCAACGATGATTTATTACTACACATAGTTTTAATTCTTACTAATCTTACTACTAATTGAGCCATAAATGTATTTTAGTTCTATTCTTTCTATCTCTTTGCTATATTGAAATATTCTAGCTCCATTTGAAACATTGCTTGCAAAAGTGATCCGGTTCTTTTTAAAAATAAATAATTTCATTTCGATGTAATATTTAAAGCCTGTTTTTCAGGCTTGCACTTATCGCACCCATATCATACCCATCATTAACAGTCTCAGTACAATTCCAGAACCACATTTCACCAAAAACATTTCGCATTGCCCAATGGTTGGAAATTGGATCGTGTCGAAACGAACGGGTGCAATTAGGCACGTCATTATCATTTGTGTCCCAGAGAAAGGGCTGTTAAGGTGTGTATCGATCTCTGTCGGACAAAGGACGAGCCGAATTATTTTGTTTTGTGTTTAAGCAATTAGTGTTTTGGGAATTAGAATTAATTGTTAGTTATGGGGTTTTCTCTATTTGCGTTCTGTTTGAAGTGAAGTGAGAAGTACCGTGTGTTTTGAGGTGAAAACTCATATTCTATTTCAAAGAAATCATATGTAATCATATGATTATCATCATTTAATATGTAATCATATGATTTCTTTGAAAAAAATAAATAAAAAAAAAACATAAAAATGAGAAATTGATCGAGCCCATCAGTATAAAAATCTTTTCCTTTTTTTTTTTTTTCAAAAATTTTTGATCAAACATTGTTCAGTAACGTGGGCTGAGTTACCCCACGAGAGGTTTTGCGCTATTAACGATACCACTTGTAATAATTATATTATGAATCTGAAGAGTCAGTTTGTTTTTTCTTTCGTTTGGACGCGCTAATCTCAGAAACTACTGATTCGAATTGAAAAATATTTTCTTTTTCCTTGATAGTGCATTTATCGAAAAAGGCTATACGCTATATAACATCGCGCTACGACCTTTAGGAGCTGAGTTGCGAGCAGCTAAATAACTTGATGGTGAAATTCTAACGTAAGCGAATTCGCAGACATGGTGGAGGTTCAGCTCGCCCCTTGAATCTTGCCCCTGATTGCTGAAGTGTATCGACTCGCCCCCTTTTAAGCTAGTAATAATATAATTGGGAATTAGAATACAACGTCATAAAAGTGACCAGTTTCCATTAAACTACTCTAACAGCTAGAGACAAGTAAGTAGTTTTTGACGTTAAAGTTATTAACAGTAATTAAGAGCTTAAACTCAGTTACGCACTTAATTTCACAACTAAAAGTAATTATATATTTACATAAGCTCCACAAAATAATTAGTATTCAGTACAAACAAACAATCTCGAAAAATAATTATTTGTAAAATAATATCCGCTCCAGAAGCGTCGCCTTAACCGTTATGTTTTAAGTGGACGACCAACATTGGGTGCTCCACATTAAATAATTACAATCTTTGGCTACACGGCCATATAACCAATATAGCTATATAACAAGAGATAACAAGCTATAGTGTATATCGAGTACAGGTACCGGCCATAAAGAATGCACATTGCACATCGCCTTGAATAAAGGTAAAAAAAGTCGTGCTGGCATGGAAGTTTGGCACCTCGCTTCTCTTTTGAGGGTTCAATCCCAGGTAACCAATGTATGTTCCTATTCATATGTCCTTTCTAGGTTTATCTTGGACATCACTGATATCGCGGTGACGGAAAACATCGCGAGGAAACCTGGACTTGCACAATCCGATGGGATGGCAATTTGACACTACCGGTGAACTTCAAACCATTGGTCCTGCGCTTGTTCCTTCCAAGCGCAGGACCAATGTCTTGAAGTTCTTTCTAAGGCACAAACCTCTAACTTCCAAAGTACGGGCTGTTATTGAGAAACTCCAATAGAAAGCCCAGTAAATACCATTTTTAGCCGACCCAGGAATCGAACGTCGTCAACAGTCACGCTTTCCAACGAGACAGTCTATGTTATGTAGGTAATGTGTGGCAGATATACAGCTCTAAGAAACCGAAACTAGCATGAGTTCCCAACTACTTTGATTTTGCTTATGTGTTTAAGAGCGTATATTCCGAAAGTTGGCAACGTCGCAAATGGTTGTCAAATATTAAAACTTTTAATTAATTTAGCATTGTTACTGTATGAAAATAAGAAATATGGCTCTGTGGTGCACTAAAAAATTGATAAGGGAATGCAATAACTAACATCATAACACCGAATATATAGTTTTAGATGTAATAAAAGCATTTGGAAGCTTTCCAAATGCCTTTTATACACCTGAAACGGTTACAACATCAAATTCAGTGTTTTAATTGCATTCATATATAATTTTTTTAGTGAACTACACAGCGATATTTCTTGTTTTCATACAGAAAATTTACCATATTAATTAAAACTTGTAAATATTTAACAGCTTTTTGCGACGTTGCCAACTTTCAGAATAACTAAGCAGCCTTAATGTGCATTCTTTATGGCTGGTACCTGTAATACTCTTGCGTATGTAAAGCGACTGAAACTGGATCATTTCTTTTGCCTCAATAAAATCTTTTTAATAATGTAACTGCAACAATTCTGACCGACTTTCGAGATATTTTTATGAGTGATTAAGATTTTTGATTTCATGTGATAAGGGGGATAAAATAAATGTGGAGGAGAAGAAAGTTTTGTAAGTTTTAATTAATGGGTTGACTCATTATTGCAGTGCTTTTTTGGATTTAAATACGAGATAGACAATTTTTTTTTGTATATAGCAATCAGTATTTCAGATTAAATACTGGTTTTTTAATTGTAATAATTTTATTTTATTTTAGTTTTTTTTTATCAATTTTTTTCTCATTTTTTTAAATTTTATTTTTATCTATAGGTACGTAGGTTCGTCCATATTCCTGAAATACAATACTACTGTAATGTCCGCGTGAAATAAAATCTATTTACAGAAGGAAAATTGAGTCAGTACCGCAAAAAAGAAGCTAAGTTCACAAGAAAATTAAATTTCTTGGAAGGGTCTACCCTGAATTATTTGAAAAGTAATAGAGTAACAACAAGCTTTAGATTTCTCATAACAGACGCCTGTGCAGAGCAGTGGTGGCCCAGTGGTATCGGCCCCGACTTACGAGTTGTAGGTCGTGGGTTCGAATCCAGGCAGGTGCATTACTTTGTGCTTTTATTTCACCATCACTGCTCTCAAAACGGTGAAGGAAAACATCGTGAGGAAACCGGCTTGTTCTAGAACCAAAAATTCAAAGACATATTGTAACATCCACAAATCCGCACTGGGCCTGCGTGGTGGATTATGGGCCATTCCCTCTCACAGAGAGGAGGCCTGTGTCTCAGCAGTGGGAACATTAATAGGCTGATGATGATAATGATGAGACGCCTGCCTGAAACGTGTCAACGACAACGCCATCTTAACAGTTTTATCTAGAGGAGCTTGGGCCTGGCAAACCTATGGTGCGACATGAATCTAAGGCCTGCACCAAAGAGATTTAAAAGAACCTATAGAGCGGGCATTGGGAAAATTATTGTCATACAAAATTGTTGATGCCGTGCGTCAGTAGCGCTATATAAGCGTTGCATAGCATCGTGACTACTAGACTGAGGGATTTTTTGGGTACATATTTGAATATCGAAGATTAAAATATCTACGCTTAAAATATCGATGTTCAGAATATCGAAAATTAAAATATCAATTGTAACGAAATATCGAAAAATGTTACATCTACGCTTAAAACGTCGAAGATTAAAATGTCGACTGATTTAAATGTCAAATGATTCAAAATATCGAAAGACATTATGTCGAAATTCAAAATATCAACGTTTAATACATCGCAGTTCATAATATCTAATTTCATAATATCTACGTTAAAAATACCTACTAGTTGAAACATTGAAAAAAACAATTGTCTATGTATGAGTGTATTCATAAATGTAGGTAGATGTGAAATTGTCACCACCTACCAAGGTAAGTCGACGGAGCCCCGCTTCGCGGGGCTCCTATTTCTGTTTGCAAGGTTTAAAGTAACCTAACACGAACCTAACCTGTCGAACCTAACCTGTCCAAGTCGGGGTGCCCCAAGTCCCGAGCTCGCTTCGCTCGCTCTTGCGACCTTAGTCAAATAACTGATTACTACCCAAAAAGGTAGCTAGACGGACTTCGGATGCAAGAGCGAGCGAAGCGAGCTCGGAACTTGGGGCACTCCGACTCGGACAGGTTAGGTTCGAAGAGGATGGCGGTGTCTGAAAGACCCCGCCATCCTCTTCGTGTTAGGTTACTTTAATCCTTGCAAACAAAAATAGGAGCCCCGTGAAGCGGGGCTCCGTCGACTTACCTTGTTAGGTTCGATATTTCGGACATTCGATAACCTGCACTTCGATATTTAGATCTTTCAATGTAACTTTTGTAAATATTTAGATTTTAGATATATTGGACGTAGATCATTTAATCATTCGATATTTTAAACTTTCGATATTTTAATTTTCGATTTTACGGTCATTCGATATTTTCATTTTCGATATTTCGAACATCGATATTTTAAGCGTAGATATTTTATTCTTCGATATTCAAATATGTACCCGATTTTTTACCTATTGGTAAAAAGTTTTGGATCACTTTCTTCGTGACGTCCCGTCTATTGCTCGTATATAGTTTAATGTCTTTGGCCTGCAGTCAAGGAAAAAAACATAAACCATCTTACTGCAAATCGACCCTTATTTCAACGTGAAATATCGTTTTGATATTAGTATATTGACAGTTTTTTTAGATTAGGAAAGTGTTCAACAGGTGTTTTTATCTTTTTGTAAACAGAAAATATTTTGTTTTATAACTTGATGAAGACTGCCGAAATATCGGAAAATTAAACCTAAAAAAAAAACATTATTGAACAATAATTATTGTTCTAATTTTATTTCATTTTGAAATACATATATTTTTCTGTTTTACTACGAAATATCGCAATGAAATAGAAACAGAAAATTATTTATTTGATATAGAACACACAAGCAAAAAAAAAATTCAAAATACAATAAGAATTTTGCTGAGCATGTCCACACCAAAAGGATTACCAACTCAGCATTCAGCGCTGGTTTTCAGTTGGCACAACGCAGTGACACATAATTATACTTGTTGTTTTATTCTTTTTTTTTCCTTCGCTAAAAATTGTTATTTCGTCACAATTCTGTCTATTAATATTTACTGTCTTACTTCACAAAATAAGAAATAGCGTGTTAATATTTCTTAACACACGAACATGATACAAGTGTCCAGTGAAGCGTACATCCACACAGACGGACAGACTTCGCAACTCACACAGACATTCCATACATAATGTATGAAAATATGGCATTTCTTATCTATGGACGCTTTGGAGCGGATGATTATATTGCTTCATTTAAAAAATATGTTTCTATGGGTGGTTTTGTAAATGATTCCAACTGTTTTGTTTTTTTTTATTGTGGCTAAATCATCAAATAATGATTTCTTCTAAAAAGGGCTAGGCGCGAGGGGCTGTGAGACTCCAACTGACTAAAATCTATAGTAATCCTTCAAAAGCCCTTTACGTTCCAATGGCATGATTACATGAGTCCCGCGATTCTGTTTGGGGACCCGCGACCCCGGCTGGTCCCACTTTGGGTGGAGCGACCGTGGAGCGAAGTGGCCTGTTGACTGGCAAAATATCACCTTGCTTTTTCAATTGCCCTATTCGTTTTAGGTGTTGGGGACTTATAATTCTTATATTGTGATGCCAATTTATATTTGTGACAAAAAACTAGGTGGACTAGGATTCATCATCATCATCGGCATTATCTTCGCATAGTTGGGAAAAGTCTTTGCTCATACATCGTGTAACGCCAAAAGCGCAAAACCTCTCCTGGTGTAACTCAGCCCATGTTACTGAAACTTGCACTTGCTTGAAACACTTTCATACAGATGTGCCCGACCATAATTTCTCATTTTGCATGAAAAACTATTTTTTTTTCTGTTTTCCAAAAGTCTTAGAACAAAATTTTTTCCATAACATGGGCTGAGGCCACAATAGGTTTTGCGCTTTTGGCGTTACACGTTGTATAAGGGTGAGCTTCAAGACGAACCAGATGCAGCTGAATTTCAGTATTTCATATGGAGCGACTGCCTAGCTAGATTTAGTCATGACCTCTCCTAATTTTACTAATATTTATGGGTCCTAAATTTTCCCATATTTGATTCCATTTTATAGATACTCGTACCTATCTATGGCAAAAGCCTAGGTGGGCTAGGACCACTAGGACTACTGACATTATTACGTTTTAGAAGCATGTCTTACCTGATAATTTCCATTGCTGGCAACACTGGGAGGAGCATAACTCCTCCCCCCGTACCCCTGGCCGGTCCCTCCATGATACAGCGTGTTGTTATTCGCGTCCCGTGTGGTCGCGGTCGCGTACGACGACTTGCAGTTTTGAGACATCCTGTGTTTCTGGAATTGTAAAGAGGAAAGCATTGAGTATGGCGATTAGGCAGAGTATATCTACATAATTGCTAGAAAATGGTGGCATGACGATGTATACGCGATTATCCGAAGAAAACAGCTTAAAAGAAAGAGTGGAAGATTATACTCGTATGAGGGAGCCCTTTTAAAACCTAAATTTAATTTTCTTTAGGAAAACGTTACCGCACCCTAGGAATTTTTCATGTATCGTGGGTTATCGTTTTCAGAAATTTAAACTCACAAACACAAATACTCACGATAGATCATACAAATATATGTTCCGTTCGAGAATCTAACCTGTGATACTCAGCGCAGCAGTCAATATCTCAACCATTGCGTTAAAACTTTGATAAATTCATAGATAACTTACAACAGAAATGGCGAAACAACGTTAAATAATTATTAATTATCATGACCGTTTCCAGTCTTATGGGCCAATATGTTGAGAGCCATTGACGTAGAAAATCTTCAGCTGAAAAATCACTCCGCACACTTTACTCTGAAGATATTTATTACAGTTTCATCCAAGTAACATACTCGTAAGTGTTTGGTAGTAAATCTACAGTTATCTTAAGTAAGATAGCGGTAAATAAAAGAGAAATGAGGGTAGTATTCACCAGTGCTCCATTACTAAGATCATCCTAACTCTTGAGAAGAATTTATCCCCGAAGACCGATTGTACTGCGGGTTTTTGTAAAAATTGCTGAAGTATAGCTTAGTGTAAATCACTACAGAGATATCGAAGTTCTTTTTGGTTCCGTAGGTCCTTTTTTTAACGTGGTGAAATCATCAAATGAGTCCTCCCACCCTGGGAAGGGCAGGAGAGACTGTAAGGCTGCTTTTCCACCAGAGATGCGCTATGCTACGTTGCTAAGGATGCGTTTGATATCCACCAATCATACTCATTATGTGTGTGTGCGTTATGAAAACAAATGAATATGATTGGTGGATATCAAACGCATCCTTAGCAACCTAGCATAGCATAGCGCATCTCTGGTGGAAAAGCAGCCTAAGACTTGTACTGACGAAAATCCACGGTGTCCTTCAATAGCCCTTTACGTTTCGGGGTCATTATAAGTCAAGTTAAGTTGTCTATAAGTCTGACAGTCCTTCCCGCCCTGGCCTGGGTAGGAGGACTCATTTGATGATTCTGTTCACATATTTTTTTTTTTTATAAATCGTTGCTCCACGCTATGTTCGGACAGCGAGTTGCCCTTTACTCGCCGCCCACATGCCCGCGCCTACGGTGGCCGGAGGTCGTCTTGCGATGTCCGTTGCCGTGGGTATCCACCACCGCGGGTGGTGTAGTATGAGCCTTAAGTAATAATTATGAGATCCCGTGATCTCTATCATCTACTTATTAAATGCTATTTTAAAACTAACGATTTTCGGATTATAAGACTGAACATAAAAACAAACATTGCATAATCTGCCCTAAGTGGGCAGATTATGCAATGTTTATGTTTATTTCACGGATTGTTTTAAATAAATTGGAGGAAGTGTATAATGTGTTGTGTAATAGGTTACTAACCTTTTATTATAGTTACATTGTTTTCAATGATTATCTATTTTAGTAGGATATGGCCATTATTAAATTAATAACACATTTAGTCATCACAGCACTATGTTTTTTAACAACATTATTTAACCAGTAGTTAAGAGGATCGTCCACCGAGCGCTCGTCCATACTAAAAGAGAAAACGTTTTCCTACCCTAAAATGTTATCCTATCTCAATGATTTTTTAGAATGCTTCTGACACAGTAAAAACCTAGGTTTATAGGTTTTCTTTTTTTCAAAATTTATAATAGTTTGAAAGTTACAGGCGCCTAGAGTTACTTTTGAAAAAAAGAAAATCTAAAAACTTTTATACAAGAACTTTTGGTTGCAACCGTGATAGCAAGACTCACTAGATGACTTTACAACATTTCTAGTAATAAATACTAAGTCTGTTATATCTACTACTTACTTATTAGTATTTATTACTAGAAATGTAAAGTCAACTAGTGAGTCTTGCTGTCACGGTTGCAACCAGAAACCACTTTGGAAAAACCAAATAGAACACAAGATTCAATTAAACCCTTGCCTACCTAAACTCTACAAGCACAGATTTACCTAACGAGTCTGGACCCGATGTAGGTTTGACTAGAACATCAGACTAAAAGCTTAGTTAGGCTACGTTAGGTTTTAGGCTACAAATGTGGTCGAATGTGGTTTCTGGCAATTTGTGGTTGGAAAAACCGTCACACTATTTTATTGTGTGTGGTGACCTTTTTTCATTTTAAAAAGGCATTATAATAGGTAGATTATTTATGGATAATACGCGAATTTTATTATGTTTTTAGAAGAGAACTAGCGTTAGGTCGACAAAGTCATTTTGAATAAGAGTTTTTGACTATTAAAAATAAATTATTCGGGAAGGTTGTAATTATCGTAGTATATTGTGATTAGATCGCGGAACTTATCTCATTATCGTGACCCCGGAACATAAAGGGCTATTGAAGGACACCGTTGATTTTAGTCAGTACGAGTCTGACAGTATGGGGTGGGCGGACTCATTTGATGATTTTCCACACTAAAAAATAAGTATATTGTGATTCATCTGTTAGATTAAGTTTTTACTGTTTTCTGTAGGTACGCAGGAGGAAATCTTTGGTTCTGGGCTAAATTGAAGCAAACCAATAAATAAAACTTTAAGGCTAACATGTGGACAATGGACATACCTAGATAAAGTGAAGTAGCTGTCATGATTAAAAAAACTGAAATATAGTAAAGTAAGCTTCATAGCAATACTGATAAAAGTCACATTTAAGAGCATTAATAACTTAGTTTATAATTGACACATACTTTCAGACAGAAAAGACATGAGCAAGTTCAGAATTAGGCACTAATTATCTAGTCTAGTCTAGACATAAATCAGACTATCAGGTCACTTGTTAATAATAAAACAATGTTTCTTCTGAATCGAGTATTTTGGGACGTTTTAGTGACGTTAATGCTGATGAATTATTTATAATGATGTCTGGGGGTCTAAAAAGGGTAATTTGACATAATCATATATGAATTGCGTAATAATTATTATCTGTTCTATTGTTTAAGCGGTATCAGAAAGAACTTAACGAGTTCAGACGATAAGCCATCTAAACCAGGGGTCGGCAACCTTTTGGTGTTGTTAATGTTTGGTCATATTAGTGTAGGCTAGTCAGCGATTTTTATTTTAAAAACGGTATTTAATTTAATTTCCGCCCTATACCTAGTCTTCTTAAGTATAACTAAAAATCTTCAATAAAAAAAAAACTACAGTTATGCCCTTCGAGTTCGAATATTTCATTCCATTTTTAAACCTATATCGATGACGTTACAGTATTGTTGTAGTAGTTTCACATCACTACAACAGATGGCGTAACGTCAATGCTATGAGCAGTGCCGGTTTTACCACTACCAACGCCCTGGGCGAGATTTTCTAAGGCGCCCCCTATCTACAATACAAATCCATATGAAAAAAGGAAAAGGATTTAATTAAATAACCATTTATTTAAAAAAAACTAACGTGACACTCTGTTATGCATTTGTGCATGTTTGCAATGCGTTGCAATAGATGGCGTTTTGTGTTTTCTTTAGACGGGTTTGGGGTTTTTCCCCTAAAAATGGGATGAGAGAGATTGGGAAATCTACGAGAAAGTAGGCCTGCGGCGCGGCGCCCCTTCGTATTCGGCGCCCTGGGCGGTCGCCTAACCGCGCCTTGCCCTAACGCCGGTACTGGCTATGAGTTTAATCGCAAATCATATTAGAATATCGTTATACGGCCTTTTTAGACCCCTTGTTCTGCGCTCTCATTCGGGATTTAGACTGTGTATTGATTTGTATACATAATAATGTTGTGTACACTGATTTTTGTTGTTCGTCGACATGTTGATTTTATTTAAATGTCTTATTTTTGAAAATCGTTTTCTTATTTTTAAGCATTTTGATTCATAATTTAACAATTCAGTAACAAAGATATTTTCTAGACACCAATATTTTCCGAGTAAATATTAGATAAAATAAGTACACAGTAGTACGTAGTTATCTACGATTATATAGACACGTTGGAAACTGAGTTTTTAATATTTGTAGTAAGATTTGTTTTTGCATGTGCACTACTTTGGTGAGCGTATCCGACCGGCTCCAAGCGCATCCGTATTCAGGTCGCTTCCAGCCGGTCTATGTGTAATAGTTGGCGGCTCCGCTCCGACCAACTCCAAGTGTGAAAGGAAAAATGCGCGCCGATGCTCTCTGAGCCGGTCTGTGTGAACGGACCCTAATCGTAAAGATTTATCGTAAGGTGTGTAGCAGCCATTATAAAGATTTCAAAATAAGTTAAATAGAACGGTTAATAAATGTATGAAATCAGAATTACTTCAACGATGTTTTTCGAAAGATATACAGAACCAGATACTGTTGGCAAAAAAACTTTTTTTTTTCGCTTTCTTTAAAATATATTAAATATACGCATAAGAAATCATAACATCAATCAGTTAATGCATTTTATATAATAACGATCTTCTCCACACCTGCATTTGATTTATACTACCAAATTCAGAATACTTTATAAAGGGCCATTTAGACGGGGAGAGTTTCACGACTCGAACATACGATAATCGAAGGAATATAAAATATTGTCTTCGTCTAAACATCGCCCGTTGACTTGGGCGATAATCGCCTCGAATAGGAAGATTTCTCGTAAGGGAAAGTGTCCGTCTAAACAGAAAGTCAAAGCAATAATGACATTTCGAGTTTTTATGACAGTTGCTAACATGAGTGACATAACAAAACAAAACGGTTCAAACTGATTTGTACGATACTCGTATGAACGAGAAAAAATGTCATACGAGATCGTGTTTAGACAAGTCGAGTTTCTCGTATGCGATAATCTTCTTACAATAATATCGCCGTGTAAACAAACATAGACATTATCGCCTACGATAATGTCATATGCGAATCTCGTATGATATAATCGTAGACGAGATTTTAGTTCTTGCCTGTGTGTAAACAGTTTGATACGATTATGTTATGGCGATTATTGCTTGCGATAATTGCTTAGACATTTTCGAACGGAAACGTTCGAGAAACTCTCCCCATCTAAATGGCGCTTAACCAAGTGTCCTATTTAGGAGACCAGCATTACTCAAACAGTATCACACCCAATTTACATACCGCTTTAAAGTAGTACAGTCAGCGATAGCGAGTACCACACTTATACAGGGTGTTCATTAAGTTATTAGACATACATAGGTAGAGCTGTGGTGGCCCAGTGGTATCGGCTCCGACTTACGAGTTGTAGGTCGTGGGTTCGAATCCAGGCAGGCGCATTACTTTGCGTAATTTATTTCATCACCACTGCTCTCAAAACGGTGAAGGAAATCATCGTGAGGAAACCGGCATGTCCTAGTACCAAAAAATCGAAGATATGTGACATTCACCAATCCGCACTGGGCCCGCGTGGTGGATTATGGCCCACCCCGTCTCACAGAGAGGAGGCCTGTGTCCCAGCAGTGGGAACATTAATAGGCTGATGATGATGATGATACATAGGTAGTTCAGTGGCGGGTTCAATCAATACAAAGATGTAATGATGACATTCCTTTTTTATATTTTCAAATGTTTTATTTTTCAATTTTTTTATTTTGTGCTCAGATCAAAGAAATAGGCAGATAGAACGCTCAGAACACGCGAGTGGTTCCACCAAAGTTAATACAAAATCAAATCGAATTACATTCCATAATGTTTTCTTTGTTTTTGAGAACAACTTTTACAATGGTTAAAGACACGTGACGGCATATTTTGGCAAACAACAACAACGACACGCAGCTTGGTACGACGCGTAGCTTGGTACAGTGATTCGATTTTGATTTTGTATTAACTTTGGTGGAACCACTCGCGTGTTCTGAGCGCTCTATCTGCCTATTTCTTTGATCTGAGATTTTGTGTATATATTGAAAAATATGGCAAAATAAATATATTTGTAATTTATAAGTCCTGTTTGTAAAATACAATACGTTATTTTAATCTTATATGTGACATAGGTTATGGGTGATTAATTACATACTAAAACGGTACTGATAGATACGTTACAGGCACTCAGTGAGCCGCAAAATTGACAAACAAAAAACCACAGCGTACAGTATTACCCAGTAACTGGGTAGTGAACGCTCTTTCTAAAATACTGGTAGGTTTCAGCTGTAGAAGCCAACCTGAATACACTTAGTTTTAAAAATTAGAAATGATCTATCCCATTACTTAAAACTTGCAATTAAACTAACACCCTGTATTATAAGTAAAAAAACCAAAAAAACCCGAACCTCGTTGCAATGTCTTCGCGTGGACGTTGGCGAGGGTAATTAAAAAAAACCAGACGAACCGAAACTGAGCCGGTACAGTTACTAACTGTAACACGGAACGAACAATTAAATACGTGGCGCGAGGCATACGCGGAAGCGGGTAATAGTCGATAAAGAAAAAAGTTTTTATAAAATTGTTTACCTTACTCTATTTTGTATCGTTGTATTTCAGAGGTAGAGCCAGGCTTATCATTTTACAAAGGACCCTGTTTTTTTTTGTTTTTTTTTTAATGGCTTTGCTCTTGATCCCAAAAGTACCAAAGATGGGACCTAAGATGGGACCTAATGAAATTGGAAGTCTATCTTCGATCAGTGAGAAAACTTCTAAAAATCTCTTTCTTGACAATTAGTAGGGGACAGGCAGGTGGTAGACACTGGGCATAATCAAAATATAACTAAATAATTATTAATGACAAATGGTTGGCGCAGTGGCTGAACTATCGACTGCTGCGCCGCGTGTCACGGGTTCGATCCCTGCGTATGATCTGCAAGTAGTTGTTCTGGGTTTGGATGTTTGTGTATGTGAGTTTCTATGTTTGGAAACGCAACTAAAATACAGGAGTAATTCCTACGGGACACCGTACACCACTTTAAAAAAAAAAGAACATTTTCACGTTTACAAAATAACGCATTGAATAACTATACATACTGAAAAATTATTCAATTTTTTTTCGCACGGAAATTCAAGAGTACCTGCTTGGGTATTTCAGCGCTCATTCTCATAAATATATCAGTATCAGGATGTCGAAAATTCAATACCCGTCGAACACGACCCTATTTCAGACATGTTCCGAAGATATAAATCTTTAGATGTACCCTTTCTGAATATGTTTCCGGTTGATGGCAATCATCTCACCCCATATTATAGCTTATCTTGCAAAATGTGGGTTTACTGTAGAGTATATCCGCCTTACCTTTCGTGTCAAACTAGCGGTATCTATCTATCTATCTATCTAATAACTTTAAACGAGCAATTCTTGTATATTTATTTATATATAATCAGGATCTCGGAAACGGCTCCAAGGATTTTCTTGAAAGTTACAGATTAGGGGTTTTTCGGCTCAAGGATTTGATTTATCAAGGTCCCAGGTTCGAGAAAAGCTCGGTTCCCAAGATAGAGACATTTTAAAAACCGAGCGAAGCTCGGTCAACCATATATTGATAATTATGTGAGCGTTTTTAAAAAAAGGTTTTTGTAAGAATGGCTTTAATACATCTCACAGCATTTAACGAAGCAAAAGCGAGACAATACTTTTAATATGGAATAGAAAGTTGAATTTATCAACACACATAAGCCCACGTGGTTGATTACAGCATTTTTCCAGTTTTCCTCGAATAAAGAAGAGGAGTGTGCCTTTCCTAGCATTGGGGAAATTATGGGCAGAATGTAGAGCAAATCTAACGATTTAAATCCTTGACTTGCTCTCGATTTATTAGTACTATATAAACGTCGGAAAACTGTTCGACGTAAACTATCGACGTAACATACATCTAGTGTCACCACAGTTTCAGCGTAACTCGTTTAAGAGGGGTGAGGGAAAGCAGCGTGAGGGCGAGAATACATTTACTTGAATTTAAAGTTTTAGTTACATTTAACACTTTGGTTGGCAGTTGGCACAGATGTTAAGCGATGGGCT
This sequence comes from Agrotis segetum, assembly GCA_036375495.1. Taxonomy (NCBI): domain Eukaryota; kingdom Metazoa; phylum Arthropoda; class Insecta; order Lepidoptera; family Noctuidae; genus Agrotis; species Agrotis segetum. The sequence goes on from JAQSVV010000033.1 coordinate 207,851, forward strand.
GATGCGTTGCGTGTCGAGGTTCGATTTTCACATTGAACTATTTGTATGAGTTTCAGTTAGATGATGCGAGCTGACTGTTTCAGAATGTTTTCATGATAGAGTAGAAGTTTGCGCTAAAATGGGCTGAAAGCGGACAGCACAAAGTCATAAGGCCTGGTTCAAGGACACACGAGGCGTCAAGTGTGAGAAATATGCTGCCCGAAACACATAAGGAGACGTGTATACAGCGTTTAGGAGAAGCGTCAACAATAGGGAGTTTCAATGCGAGTTTTAGCCGTTAGTGGCACTACAAGTGTAGCTTCGAGTGCATAGTGTATGTCAATTGTCAATAGTCGAGTGTCAAAATAGGTGGCATGGAGGTTTCGTTGATGACAGCATGCGCTGGTAGCGCCATCTGAACTGAGTTTTGCGAGAAAACTCCCATTGGCGAACAATTGGCACTGAGTAGCTCGTCCCTCCCGACGCGCCCCGTATTCTTAAGGGTAAAAATCCCAAGTCCATCAACAACCATCCATTGAGTGATGAAAATAAAATAAGAGGTGATAGTTGAGTGGATTTGTCCGGTTGATGGAAAAAGGCACGCTCCTATTTTGGGGATGTGTGGGTTTTCTTTTGAGGTTGATTGGAACAGTATTTTTCTTCCATACTTGAAATACAATATTATCTTGTTTTCATAGACAAAGTTTTAAATACCATTTTCCGATTAATTTAAAAAAAAAACAGCAACGAAATATTATCTTGTTAGCAGATCTTTATCAAAATAAAAGTTTTAAATACATCACGAAATGTCCTTATTCTGGAAGTATTTTAAACCGAATCATTTAATCGGTAACACATCAAGAACTGGATGCATTTTTTAAATTATTATGTCGATCACTTTTGGCATGTAAAATTGCATTGGTTCATTGCAATCGGCATCTTGTTTCGGTTGATTTGACATTAAGATTGGGAACGTTAAATTGTCAATCTGGCTGTCAATTTTGACAGATCTGACAGTGAGATGCCCGAAAGTCTGACAACTTGTCTGACCAAGTAGTTCGTTGTGGAGGTGACTTCAACAAATTTAAGATAAGAAGTCTTAGCTTGAATTTTCACGTTTTACTAACGATACATTAAACTGGAACTTGAGTCCTCCCACCCAGGTGAAGTAAAAAAGTAAAATACTTCTTCGTACGGCAGAGGCACTTTTTCAATTTTCCATACAATAAACGCAATAAATCTTTTAAGTTTGCTGTTAATAAAATACAGAAATCTTGTGATAAGGCCTATAAGGTTAAACAGATGTTCATGATTTTAAGATTGAGAGTTAAGCTAGGAATTCTGTTAGTGTTAAGTAATTGGGACTTTAATAGTGAATGGGGTGCGTCCTGACTTAAATACTGTATTGCCTACTCAGTGTAGTGGGACTTAAATAATGTATTAAGTATTAAGTAAGTACATAAATAAAGGTTCGAACAAAATGTTTTCTATGTAATTGAACTTTTAAAAAGCACATTAGAACATGATTGAAGATTTTGTTGTATACGATTTTGCATGTGCCTCCAACAATGACAGCTACTATTAAATTTTTATGTAATTAAAAATATAATATAAATTCATTAAAAATAAAGTTAGTATGACATCCCGCATGACGAGAACCTCGTGAAAGCTGAGAAAGATAAGCAACTCAAGTATTTGATTTGGCTCACGAGGTTGTCGACATGTGGGGCGTGGATTCTGCGATTCTGTACCGATAGTCGTGTCAGCCCATGGCTGAATTGCCAAAAGCTTCGACCAACATCTAAGGAGGCTCTCGATAAGCAGCTGGATCAAGAGCCTGATTCAGAAAGCAGTTCTTCTGCGCGCATTGTTAGGAGGTCTGTTCGTTTCTCTGGAGCCCTGACTGCCGGTAGCTTGGACCCTATTCCCGATACTGGTGGGCCACTATTGTTTACATTTTTAATTATTTTTTTTAGTTTTATAGTAAGTTCATTATGACAGTTTCTGAGAACGGGGTGGCACACGGTGTGGGCCTAGAGCGGCTTGGACTGCAAATGCGCCACTGAATGAGTAATAACATTTTAAATCAGAATCAGTGCGTGTTGGCTGATCATAGTAACGAGACTGGGTGATTATAGGTTCTTTAATTCATTACATTTTGATGAGTAGCGTAAATGATTACTCGATTTGTTTGACGTCAATTGATGTGATTATTTCTAAAACATCATCTTAATTGTAGAATATTTCTATTCATTAATTGAGGTTAAGTTATTTTTTACAGTTTTACAATAGCGATTTAATCGAGAACAATTTTTTTATTGTTTTGATTTACTGTAAATTATACAAATCAAGTATCTAATCTAATATCTTTAAACGAGCAATTTTTGTATATTTATTTATATATAATCAGGATCTCGGAAACGGCTCCAAGGATTTTCATGAAAGTTACAGATTAGGGGTTTTTCGGATTAAGGAATGGATTTATGAAGGTCCCAGGTTCGAGAAAAGCTCGGTTCCCAAGATATAGACATTTTAAAAACTGAGCGTTCTCGGACAAACTGATATTGAAAAATTTATGAGCGGTGGTATTATGAACTGTTGAACAAACACAACAGTCACAAATTTTGACAATTTTCAACACTGATATCGTTTTTTTCATTAAAACTAAATAAAAAAATCGATATCAGTGTTGTTAAATTTAAACTAAGTCCATACCTAGTTTAACAATGGCTATGGATTAGATTTCTAATCAGAAATAGCCGTCAAACCAATGCAATAGGATTTGTATAGAGATCGAATATTAATTTTGGGCATTAGTAGTTACAATTCACTGAGCGATTGGATTCGTGCGCTGCGTGTCATATTTGTATGATCTACAAGTTGTTGTTTCGGATTTAGGCGTGTTGTGTATGTGAATTGATTTTCTTAGGAAAGGAAAAATTCGATCCGCGGGCAGGATTCGAACCTACGACCTTCGGATTCAGTACATCCGACGCTCATTTCCAACCGAGCCACCGAGGATCTTACCTGCCGCGGCGAATTCTTCCCGCGGATCGAATTTTCCCTTTCCTAAGAAAATCTTTGAAATTCGCTACGCATGCGTTAATGCGTTTAATATTTAAAAATATTATGTGAATTGTTGTTTGTAAACGCACCGATACAAGAGAAATTCCCATTATGAGGTAAAGTTTTTACAAAAAAAAGTACTTAATTAATTTTATAATTAGCAGTAAAACGCTAATTTCCCGCTTCCGCTTCTAACTTATCCACCAGTGCTTGGGATTTTTTTGGCGTTCCGTCAAAATGGATTACCCATTTTCTTTTTGTTGACTGTACCGACATAGAAAAATGCCGTTTTTATGCGAAGCTTTTTATAATTCGGATGAGCATTTTAAAGGAGTAAAACAGTGTAGACTTTGTGACGATGTGTTGGCAAGCTTTTGTGGCTCGGACAGAGCGATTTAATAAAACTGTGAAGCTTTACGAGAATTTAAATGCCTTTTTCAAACAGAGCCGTAACTAGCACTTAATACGCTCCGTGTGAACATCTTTAATTATGCCATGGGCCTCTACCATGAACTCTAAACGCGATTCAGTTTAGGCTGTGAGAAAGAGACAGAGCTATACAAGTCGTCTAGCGCCATCTCTTTCCCACAGCCTAAAGATTCACGCTTTAAGAGTTCATGGTAGGCCAGCTGTACCCTTATCACGATTTTTCACTCTTTTACTTTACAGCGTCTTTCCAGTATTTACAGCGTTTCTTGTATAAAAAAATGGAACAGCGCCTCTGGTGTGCGAAGAAGGAACTATTTTTTTCCTAGAAAGTTGTCAATTTGAAATTGTCCAGTTTACGTCTCAAATACTGAAAACTCGTGCTAATGGTGCTGATCTGGCCAATAGGTTAGTTTACTGCAGAAATAAACTGAAAATCTGTACATTCCGTCTATTGAAAAACAATAAACACGTTTTTTTGATTTTTTTTTGTCATCAAAGAGTATTGACAACCATAAAACGCTTCAATTCGAAATTCGAGAGCCCCCCACTTGTGACGTCATAACGCCTGTAAAATACGGTCCGAGTGACGTTTTGCGATTTTTAGAATCGTTGTATTTACGTCAAACTTCAATCGTGGTTTCCGTAACAAAGGAAAAAATACGCGTCAAACATTTCTTAATAATCTATCTGTCGGACTAATTGAGTTAAATAGCCTATTGTGGCCTTGGTCTGGCCATTTTTGCGCCACTTCAGGGTCTGCGCCCTGTGCGTGGGCACCATTAGAACATAACATTACCTATCTTCGGTAGGTAATGTTTTCAAACTACATACACATATATACTCGTATTGTTGAAATATAATCTAAATATTTAATTGCGCTATGTAACTCTACTTATTTTTATTTTTGAAAGTTTTGTGACTTGCCTCAAAAAGTGTCCGAAAAACGACGGAGGGCCAAAGCATGCCGAAGTCTTAGCAGGACTTACGAATTACCGTGAACCTGGAACGCAAAAGGCTATTGAAGATCACCGTGGATTTTAGTCAGTACGAGTCTGACAGTCCCTCCCGCTCTGCCCTGGGTGGGAGGACTCAATAGATGATTTAAACAAGATTAAAAAAAAGTTTAATTGTGGCTTTTTACGGGCCGGATTTTGCTATGCACGGTGCATAATCTGCACACAGTTTTAGGTAACTTTACATACATTAAACAAGCAATTGTGGCTTTAAATGTATACGCGTCGGTTTCAGCAAACAACAACAATGTAATCTGCTCATGCTTCGGTGCTTCGCTTTTGTGCCTCCACAAAAGCATTTATGGAAAATCTCGGTAAATGAACAACTCTTGACTTTTTAGTAGTGACCGACCGAAATTTCGGTTTCGGTTTCGGTTTCGGCCGGTTTCGGCCAAAATATCTAGTTTCGGCCTTAGTTTCGGTTTCGGCCAAAATATAGCCGAAACTTTCGGCCCCGCCGAAACTCAAGTGTTCCTGAATTTTCGTGCGTCGTTCGGTAAAATTCGTAGCTAACACGTACTTGCTCACCGGCGGGGCCCCGGCTCAGTTTGCCACCGTCCGTTTATTCATGAAACGAGGTTATGTTTTTGAGTTTACTGCCAAGAGTACCTAAAGTCTTGTATATCCATGTCATAATAAAAAAATATTTGTTACGTACGTTAATGATTAAAAACTTATCAATCGTCAAGGCGATTAGAATTAGGATTAGGCGGTATTCGAAACATAATTAAGTTAACGGTTTCTTTTTTGAAATAATGCAATTTTTTTAGTCTAATATCTCAGTTATTTCGTATTGCTAAATTAATATAGTGCGATTGTTGAGACTTCAAATCTAGTGAAACATTGGAAACAATGATTTTTTTATAATTTAGAATAGACTAGCACTTTGCCCGCGACTTCGTCTGCGCGTGTTTCTAATTTCGAACTCAGTGAATTTATTTCCCGCTCACCCTCCTTATAAGAAAATCTAAAAACTCAATACAAACAAACAATCAATCATATTAGACAAACCGATTTTTCGATTTTCACCCCGTTAGGGGTTGATTTATGAAATATAAATAAAAATACGTATCCTTTATTCGATTGAGAGATAATTAATATATCAAGTTTTGAGTTTATCGAAGCAAGCAATAAAATCCTTCCCCTAAAACTTTATCATCTCTTTTCACCAATTTAGGGAGTGATTTTCGGAAAACCTAAAATGAAGGGTAGTTTTAAAAAAAGTAATAATGCCCATCTTTTTAGGGTTCCGTAGTCAACAAGGAACCCTTATAGTTTCGCCATGTCCGTCCGTCCGTCCGTCCGTCCGTCCGTCCGTCCGTCCGTCCGTCCGTCTGTCCGCAGTTTAGCTCAGAGACGCACAGTACTAGAGAGCTGTAATTTGGTGTAAATATACGAATTTGTTGTGCCGAAAAAGTGGTAAAATAAAATCTCGTAAAATATTTTTTTTTAGGGTACCTCCAGTACTTACACGTAAAGTGAGGATTTTTTTTTCTCGCGTACCCCTTAGTGTGGGGTATCATTAAATAGGTCTTTAAAAAATAATGATAGTTTCCATTAACAATTTTTTGATAAAAAAATTCGTTTGTGAAATATTAAGCTTTAAAGTGCTAAATTTTGCTCGATTCGAGTGTCCCCCCCCTCTACCAGCTAAACGGTTATGTTTGGGGCTGTGAAAAAATTCACAATAGTAGTACATATAACGAAGTTTAAAAGAAAATTATCATGACTAAGTAGGCTTTACACCTTTACGAGTAATAGTCGACCAACTTATAAAATGTACTTGATATCATATTTTCTTAAACAAAATGTATCGGAGACAACTGCAAATGTAAGTTTGTCAACTTTATTTTTACAGCTTTTATAGGTATGTTTTTTGGGGATAGGTAGGTTTTTATCGTCAACTATTTTTAACTAAATTCAAAAAAAGGAGGAGGTTCTAAATTCGTTGTAATCTTTTTTCTTATGGATTTTCCCCGATTTCTCAAAGACTCCTGGACCGATTTTGAAAATTCTTCTTTTTAAAATTAAATTCAGCGAATCAGTTTAGTTAGTTCGCATACGCATTTTAATGGGCAACTACGGAACCCTACACTGTGCGTGGCCCGACACGCACTTGGCCGGTTTTTATTTACTTATACTAATATTCGTACCAAGTTTCAAGTTTATAAACCCAAGAAATAAGATTTTACATACAAAGGTTTTCACCCCTTTTCACCCCCTTAGAGGGAGATTTTCGCAAAATCCTTTCATAATACTCATCTACATTATACAACCATCCAAAATTCAGGTTTCTACTTTCAGTGGTTTAATATCCTCCCCTTAAAACTTGAATACCCCTTTTCACCAACTTAGGGGGTGATTTTCGAAAAATCCAAAAACACGTGTTTGATTAATTCTTATGTAGTATATAAATACTGATTTTCAAATTCATCAGCTCACGCGTTATGATTTTCCCATACAAACTTTGACAACCCCTAGAATACCAATGGAGGGTAGTTTTAAAAAAATAGTGTTGCTTATCTTATTTATTTACTAATGTTTAATGTTGTACTTTTCACCCCCTTAGAGGAGGATTTTCGCAAAATCCCGTCTTATTGCCAATCTACATGGTAGACTGCAAATGTTGTCTAAAATTCAAGTTTCTGCGTTAAGCGGTTTCGGCTGTAGTCGTGTCAAAAGAAAAACCCCTGTTCTTTTATATATATATATATATATAGATTATGGACTCAGTAGAAGTTAAATAACATAGAAAAATAGCAATTCTTAAGATCGTCCATCTATTTAAGTATCCAAAAGTTTGCCGTATTTCATTATTACCCAGAATTTTATCCTTACTATTAACACTATCAAATGTTGTAATAATACAGGTTGTGTTTTTTTTTTAAAATTAGCGGGTTCGATTTTTGGCCAAGATTATTGATTTTTTAAAATCCGATGATACTGTTTTAGTTTTCGGCAAAATCGGTCTCGAGACTCTATTCAACGTTTTCGAAATTCCTCATAGTTAAAAATATAGCCGTCCACGCCCAGTTGAAAAATTCGCTCTGTGTATTTGACACTTTTTCTTGTGTCAATAAATGTAAAAAAAAAACAGAAAAAAATCGAAATGTTAAAAGTTTTAAAAAGTTTCGGTTTCGGTTTCGGTTTCGGCCGAAACTGAGAGCAAGGCCGAAGGTTCGGTTTCGGTTTCGGTTTCGGCTGAAAAATCAGTTTCGGTCGGACACTACTTTTTAGCTTTTAAAAGCAACAACGTTTTTTAATCATATCGCACTTAGCAACTGAAATCACCTTTAAAAGGACCAGTTTTCGAATTTTATATAGAGCGATTATACAATTGCAAAATTAAGTTTTTCACACCAAAAACAACTATTTGCACCTTATTTTTAAAGTAACAAGGGTGTTATTTCGTTTTTTTGTTCGCATTTAATTTGCGGTGACTTGGCGACCATGTACCACGGAATTTTACCGCATACCGACTTTTTAAATTAAATACATAAGTATGTGTAATGCATTTTCGATTGTTGCTCTGATTACTGGAGTGGTCACGTAGGTATATTTTGAAACTATATTTGGTTTTTGGAAAGCCGAAGAACCAAGCAAGAATAGCCCGCAGAAAAGAGATACAGTGGTAATTCTATAGTAACAAACTTGAAAACAAAACTAGCTTATTGCTAAGCTAAGCGTATGTAAACCTACTATATGATTCGTGAAGGTTTAATTTGTACGTAAACGTTTAATACATATATAGGCAAACGTAGTGTGAAGCGCCCTTTGTTTTTAGTTAGAACTTTATGTCCATGCTCAACATTTAGCTGAACTCGGCAATTTTGGCGCAGCCGTGAGACTCACAAAAATGGATCTTTTATTTTTTCTTGTGTTAGTTATAGGCTTTTTTTTCTGTGTTTATTATTATTTTGAATGTGTGTGTCTATCGTGGTCCATTTGCGCTAAAAATGTTTTTTTTTTCCCACTGCTACATATCCCGACGCGCCCCTTAGCTTTTGTAAACTTTTTAGCTTGGTAAAATCATCAAATGAATTTTCTCACCCCGGGCGGGGCGGAGGACTGTCAGACTTGTGCTGACTAAAATCCACGGTGTCCTTCAATAGCCCTTTACGTTCCGGAGTCACGGTAATTCGTTAGTCCCGCGACCGGCACCCCTTAGCTTAGATCAGACTGTATAGGTGCCAGAGGACAGGGTTTTGTGACACAGCTGGTGCCCAGCTGTGGACTGGTATGGGCTGATTTGTACGTCAAAATACGAGAAAAATCTAAACTAATATTATAAAGCTGAAGAGTTTGTTCGTTTTTTTGAACGCGCTAATCTCAGGAAGTACTAATTCAAATTGAAATATTCTTTTTGTTTTCGATAGTATATTTATCGAGGAAGGCTATGGGTTATATAACATCGCGCAACAACTTATAGGAGCCGAGCACTGAGAGTGAAACCACGGGAAAGTGCTAGTATTTATTTAGTAACAAATGGTATGTATTGAAATGAAACAATCTCTGAAAAAATGCTTAAAAAAATATGGTTGTCTCCGGAGAACCCCGAGCAAAAATCACATTTGGATTTAGTAAGGAAAATTCAGGCCAATCCTTACAGCTATTAAGGCATATAAAGTAATAGACAGGCACACAGAGATACATTCGCAACTTTATATAAGTATATGGATGTTGGTACACTTTTCACGCAACATCGTAATACATACATATCTTAGTGACCAAACGCCACTAATCTCTAAAGCAACTCTGCATAATTTTATATTCCACTTGACACTTGCATTAATTAAAATTGCAAACCAGACTGTTACGGCCTGTTTACACGTTGATTTGCAAGCGATTAGTTGAGCAGTGATTAAGCTACTATGTTTTTATTTCGTGGGCAAATGCCTCCTTCACTTCTTCCACTTGCCTACGCATCCTCCTTCCAGTTCTGACAAAATCTATCTCTGTCTCCTTCGTGGCCTGTCACTGTCTCAGAGCACCCAGTTTTGAGCAATTTTTGCCCACAATATTGTCCCTGTCGATCCCATTTGAGTTTGGGAGCTTTTAAAGCCACGACAACTGTATTTGATTTTGAATCCAGTAGGTTTTCTTTTATTTTACTTGTATTTAAGTATTGTGTTTTCTTACCATCTTACTTCTTACTAATATTATAAATGCGAATAAAAGGTTTGCGTGGATGGATGTTTGTTACTGTTTTACGCAAAGACTACTGAACGAATTTGAATGAAATTTTGTTCACTAATAATACCTGGATGGTTGAGATGGTTTATTCCGCGTTCAACCCCTAAGATTTTCTACCCTCTTCCGCGTTCGACCCCTAAACGTTTCCACATTCAACCCTTGAGGGTTGAACGTGGAACTCTGTACATTGGTAATCTTTTCTTTGTCGAGATTCAAAACCCCTAGTTTTTATGTCAGTCAAAATGACATTCAAGTAATAGTGAAAACAAAAGTGTTTAGCCATTTATTTTCTTTATTATTAATATTTTATTTATTTTATAGATACTCGTATTCGTTCCCGAGTTTGAGCTAAAAATACACATGGCTTTTCGGTAAGTAAACTTTTATGACAGCACAAAAAATGGCTTTTTATCTCGATTGTCTGTTCCCGTAGGATAATTTTTGAGCTGTCGCCGGCGAAGCCTTCTACAACAACTATAAGAAAGTAAAATCCAGGTCTAGTCATTTGTGTAATGAACAAAGTCTACAGAAATCAGCCGATAGAATCGTTGACCGTTGTGAGTTGCGGTATATTTTAGAAAGATTTGTATGAAGAAGACCGCGAAAAAAGCAAACGTTTGCTGATTTGCGGTCTCCAAGATAAATACGACCGTATGTAAGAAGACTTCATTAAATAGCATTTGAAATTAACTTTGTTTCTTATTTCTTTGACTTATTAGAAAAGATTCTGACGAATTGAAACCTCTTCCTTTTTTTGATGTAGGTTAAAAAGGTACAAAATAGTGTCTCAGTTTGTGCTTTTTAACCGACGAAAAAAAGAAAGGAGGTGGTTCTCAATTTGACACGTATATGTTTTTTTTTAATGTAAAAGTCTGCGGAAAACCCCCAGGAATATTTTACTTGACCTGAGACAGACAGAAAACATGCCACCTTTTTCAACCTCTTACAATAAACTATAGTAAGAGAGGGATAAAAATATAAAATTATATCTTCTAGCACCAATTAAAACGTAAACGAATCTTAAATTTTGAGCTATCGTTTTTAATTTTACTTCTCACCAAACTGCTCGAGTTACTAATTAACATTGCAAAGTACTTGTCTGTTAGTTTGTAACGAGAATTCAACATTTTAACTTTAATATATTTTAAGTAAATGCGCACCGCGTGTTTTTGATCAGTGGGATTAAGCAATGTTGCTGCGGTCAAGTCTTGGAACAATGAACTTTACTCTGTTCATCAATTAAGATAGATTGAAGAAGGAATTAAGGCTATTTCTTTATCTTTACATCTACTTTATAAAAATAAGTCGGGATTTCCTTCCTGGCGCTATAACTCCAGAACGCACGAACCGATTTCCTCGGTTTTGCATTCGTTGGAAAGGTCTCGGGCTCCGTGAGGTTTATAGCAAAGAAAACGAAGCCATCTGGTGGCGAAACGGAGTTCGCCGGGTTCGCTAGTAGTATATAAAAAAGTTGACCAAGTCTGTTTGCACACGTAACTACCAAAGGACTATAAGTACCAAATTGGATTACTCTTTTTTGTACTGTTCGTTTTTCATCAGGATAAAAAGTTTTTGGTAAAATCACCATTTGGAAAATTTAAACTGGTTTGATGGAGGGCGACCGAAGCCGTGTGGAAAAGTTAGCAAGCAAGTTATTAATACTCAACAATAGAACTATGTTCTTCAGAAAGGATAAGTGACTAGCACCTCGACATGCCTTAACTATAGCGGGTTTGTTTGCCAGATTTATAAAAGTGGACGAGGCGATGTGAGAACCTCCATCTACATATAAGGCAAATTATAGGCGTGTTCTTTTTTTTGCCTGTTATCAATCTACCCCAGAGGTAAAAATCAAGTCAGTACCCTTAGCACGAGTTTTCAGTATTTGAAACGTAAAGTAAACTGGAACTTTGACAATTTCAAATTGACAATTTTCAAGGAAAAAATTAGTTTCTTCTTCACACACCAGAGGCGCTGTTCCATTTTTTCATACAAGAAACGCTGTAAATACTGGAAAGATGTTGTAAAGTAAAAGAGCGAAAACTCGTGCTAAGGGTACCGGTGAGTCCACCACCGATACCTACTGAAAATTCATAAACCGTAAAGTACACATGTATCAAGTTTAGTAAACCGCGTAACGTAACATCATGCCTGTAAACCCTGAAGGTTTAGGTAGAGGTGTTATAAATTTTTTTTTTCTACGACTATCACACAACGCCATCTAGTCCCAAGCTAAGCAGAGCTTGTGTTATGGGTACTAGACAACTGATAAACAAATCAAATCAAATCAAATCAAATCAAATCGTTTATTTCAACTAGGCCAATTACAGGCACTTATGAATTGTCAAAAGACATAAAATAAAACAAGTATAAAAATAGTTATGGTGCTACGGTCCCAGACACAAGACATAAAAACTGTGAAAGTACCGTAGGTGCTCATTCCAAGGTGTAGATCTCTATGGAGAAGAATGAGCAAGAAACTCCATGGACACTCTTTTTCAATCGCCAAAATTATTACAAAAATTTTTGTTACATCATTCATCATCAGATGGTACATTATGTGAGAACGATGTGGCAAGATAATAGTGTCCATAGTAAAATAAAAAGACAATTCAAAATAAAGTTATTAATAATTAAAATAGACCGTGGCAGCTAAGAGATGACCAGTCACGACTGACAGCGCCCGTTCACGAACATGACACATGCATCAGCATCACTCAGCTCAACCATTTTGAAGGGAACTAAATGATCCGACACACGCGCCACCGCCAGCGAGACATTAGAGTGAGCATGACATAATCTCAACCGCCAGGGTCATTCAAGTCATTAAAAGACGTGGGTATCTACTCATTGAAAGTTATAAAGTACATTGTACTCACAAAATGATTCCTATGAAACTATATAATACTAGAAAGATTGACTCTATACAATGCAAGGTTAGTTAACAATCTTCATCAGCTCCGACATTAGTATTAGATGATACCCTACGACTGTCGTGAAAAAGAAGAGAATAAACACACACAAAAAAAAAATCACTAATTAAAACTAAAGTCAAATACGATAATAATACAGAATAATTTGTTGAAAGAACATGAACAATGTCTTGTGTTCAACACAGCGACCAACTATGCTTATCATCTAAATAATCACTCACAGAATAGTAAGCCTTAGAACAGAGGTTAGCTTTTACTTTTGCTTTAAACACGTTAAATGGCAAATCTAGGAATGAGGACGGTAACTTATTATAAAATGTTATACCAACCCCAACGAATGAATTATGCACCTTATGAAGCCGATGAAAAGGAACACGAAGTTTGTGCTTATTCCTGGTATTAAAATTATGGATATCACTATTTTTACTGTATAGGTGAATGTTTTGCCTGATATATAAGATGTTGGCAAATATGTACTGCGAAGCCACTGTGAGAATTCCAATCTCTTTGAAGAAATCTTTCAGAGAATCTCGCGCACCAAGTTGGTAGATGGCACGAACAGCTCGTTTCTGGAGTACAAATATATTTTGAATATCAGCGGCTTTGCCCCACAGTAGAATACCATAGGACATTACGCTGTGAAAATAACTAAAATAGACTAATCTTGCTGTGTCAACGTCAGTGTATTGTCTAACTTTTCTAACAGCGTAGGCGGCCGAACTAAGCCTACCTGCTAGGTTCGATATATGTTGACCCCATTGTAATTTTGAATCTACTGTTATACCCAGAAACAGAGCTGAATCAACAGTTTCAAGCTCCACATTACCGAGGACGATGTTGGGACCCAGATTTCTAACATTGGGCAAAGCAAACTTTACGCATTTGGTCTTCTTGGGATTGAGCACAAGGTTATTTGCCGTGAACCAATCTATGACCCTCGATAGTGCGTTGTTTACGTCGTCAAACACTTGTCTATTCCTATCTACTTTAAAGATTAGAGAAGTGTCATCTGCGAACAGTACTACATCGCAGATGTTCTTCAAATGGTGTGGTAGATCGTTAATATAAACCAGGAATAAAAACGGTCCAAGTATTGAGCCTTGAGGTACACCTAGCTGAACAGGTAACCCAGAAGATTTCGCGCCACTAACATCGACACATTGAAGTCTGTTAGACAAATATGACTCAATTACTTTGAGGGCTTCATTCTGAACACCGTAATGACGAAGTTTACGCAATAGTGTATCGTGGTGTACGCAATCGAAGGCTTTAGAAAGATCACAAAAAACACCAATTGCATTTTGCGACTTCTCCCATGCGTCAAATATGTGTTTCAACAAAGCAACACCCGCATCAGTAGTCGAACGGCCTTTTGTGAACCCGTACTGATCATTATGAAGTAGACTATTTGAATTAAAATGGCGAAGTAACTGTCTAAGTATTAACTTTTCAAATATTTTGCTGAATGCAGGTAGAATGGAAATTGGTCTAAAATTACCAATATCATTTTTACAGCCAGATTTAAATAAAGGGATAACTTTACTGCTCTTCATAAGATCAGGGAAAGTACCCAAGTCAACGCATTTATTGAAAGTAACAGCAAGATAGGGGGCTACGATGTCGATTATATTGCTCAAAAGTTTTACAGAAATGCCCCAGTAATCACCAGTGTTTTTAGACTTGAGTGAATTGAAAACATTAACTACGTCATGAGGCGTTACATGTTCGAATCTCAATACTTGACTACATTCAGGGACGCTACTTTGCAAAAGGTTTTCAGCCTTGGACGGTGACGAACTTAAGGAGCGAGTCGTAGTTGCAGGAATGCTGGCAAAAAACTCATTAAATACCTCAGCTAAGTCAGCTGGTTTATTAACTAATTTACCATCAACCATGATCTCAAGTTGATTTTCTTGTTTATTTGATTTACCCGTTTCGTTGTTAATGATTTTCCAAGTAGTCTTAACTTTATTATTAGAGTTTTTAATAGTGTCACTTAAAAATTTCGATTTTGCAATACGGCAAATCTTTTTAAATAATTTTGAATAATTTTTGACATATTCTAGAAAAGTTACATCAAATCTATACTGCCTCATACCATACAACTCGTATAATCTCGCTCGACTTTTATAAATGCCCGGTGTAGCCCATTGGTTGAAGCCAGCGGAAGTCCCAGCAATGTTAATAGTTTTAGTTTTAAAAATGGATTTATACTCATTTTGCACAACATCAAAAAGAGCCTCATATATTTCATTAGGGGTTTCGTGTTCTACAATTGACGGTGAAACTTTAAGAGCTATATTATTTTTAAACTTACTGCAACGACTAACAGTATAAGGCGTGCATGCTATTTTGTGCGGCTTTTTATTTAATGGCATAGGGAAGCTAGCCATTTGTCCACAGTGATCAGATGATAAATCGGTTAATACTAATATATTTTCGGCATTAACATCACAAAACATATTATCAAGACAAGTTGAAGAAGACGCGGTGATCCTTGTTGGTTCGAAAAACAAATTAACTAAATTAAAGGATTTAAACAAGTTGAGAAGCCTGATACTTAGTGGAGTAACATCTAAAATATTAACATTGAAATCTCCACATACTATTATGTTTTTACTGCTGAATTTCACCTTATTAAGTGCATCCTCCAATACAACTTCGAAACTAGTAAAGTCCCCAGACGGGGGTCTATAAACACAAATAATAATATACCGCTCGAGCTCAACACAAGACAATTCGATGGTGCGCTCAATGGAAAGATTAACTAAGTCTAAACGTTGCTTACATTTTAGCTTGTTGGAAACAAGAACTAAAGATCCACCACGTATAGCATTTTTTCTCACAAATGCACTCTGTACGGAAAATAAATCATCATTGATAAACGCTACTTCATGTTCTTTCAACCAATGTTCAGTTAAACACAACACATGAACATTATAATATTCTAAAAATAAGCTTAACTCTAATTCTTTGCCGGACAAACCTTGCATATTTTGATGCACAACATTCAACATATGCGACTTAGCCTTTGTCGAACTTAACAGTTTAAAGTACTAGGTGTAGGTAAACTAATGTTAGTATCATCATTACTAACAGAATCAAAAGTGAAGTTAGTACAAAAAGTATCAATAGCGACGTTAGTGTCACCACTAACAGAAAACGTAGGTACGATACAAGTACCGGTGTAAACGCGTAAAGTGTATGCTAAAAGATTAGCAATCTGTCTCCTACATCTAGATGGCAAAAACATGGAACTATCAGTTAGCTTGTAATATGTAATAAAACTGTTACAATCAAAATATATAAACGCGTCACTGTGACGACAAGTCCTATTGTACATTAACAGGTTTAAATTATAAATATGCCTATTTTGTTCATCAGACAAACAATTAGAGTAAGGCAACGCTGAATAAATAAATTTACAATTACTTGACTCATGTAGCTTTAACATTAAATTAAAACATTCAATTACATCTTTCTTTCTGACAGCTAAGCTATTCCCAAATAACAATATAACAGTTGAATTGGGGTTTATTTTTGTCATTTTAAGACTATTTATTAACTGGCTAAAACTGGCACCGGGTAAACAATAATTTATAATATTTTGTTGAGAGCACTGACTTAAAAAACTACCAAAACCTTTACCAAATTTGTCTGAAAATATATAAGTTGTATTAACAGTTTTATTCAAAACATTATTAGTACCTACTGGTTGAGCCGTTAAGGTTGTGGGTGTATCATGCTGGGGTGCTGGTGTCTGGGAGCAGGCACAGCTACAGGAGAGGTTGTTGGTCAGAGACTCATATCTCTCTGCATTGTACTTTACCAAGTCCACCAGCTCATTAGCCTCCAGCATGCGCTTACTCAGGTCTTGCTGAGAAGCCTCATATTTGCTAAAGATATCCTTTAGAGCATATTCCCTCACAAACAGCTCATCCTGAAGGTTTTGAGTGTCAGTGTCATACATAGTCCTACAAATTTCCAAATCAGTATGACACTTCTTTAATTCTAATAATAAATTCACATTTTTTTCTCTAAGTTTTAAATTTAATTTGTTTAATTTTTGACCTTTTAATGACTTTTTAATTTTTCTAATAAACTTATTTATTTTAATATATTTTTTAATCTTATTATGACTAGTTAATGAACTGCATTTATTGATAGTGTCATTAGTTAAGTCTATGGTCACAATTGGCTCAACACATACGGGTCCGGACCGGCTATCAACCAACTCATCATACAAACTGCATGTGTTCGCAGACACTTCACTAGCTCTAAGCATTTCTAGGTGTGTTACAGTGTTGTGTGCTTTGCTTAATTCCATTTCCAGTTCCGAAATACGTTTTAAAGCCTGATCATAAGTGTCACTGCACCGCTCAAAGTTGGCAACAAGTTCACGGAGTTGTTGATGCTGGTCTAGTATATCCACATGCTGCACGTGTAGTTCAGACAACTGGTTCTTAAGCTCAGTGTTCTTCTTAATAACTAACCCTATTTCCACTTCACTTTCTTCCCTTTCCTTTAACAGCTGACTAACCGTGGTTTGGCTAGATTGTAGCTCCTTCAAAGTAGCCCTCAGTTTTTCCTCTAAGGATGCAGCTCTGCGGGTCAACATGTTGAAGACAACCTCAGAGGCACCCTGGAATTAGATAAGGAACAGCTAAGTATGTAAAAGAACAGGAGTGAGGGACAGAATGAATAAGTAATAAGAATGAAATCTAACTTTAAATTAAATTAATAGTTACAAAGAATAAATAGTTAAGAAAGAAGTGATAACTTAATTATTTTGTTAATAAGTGGGAAAATCTAAGTTAATAATTATAATATTTAACTGAATAAATTGAATAAAAGAAAATTAAGATTACAAAATTCTTTTGAGGGTACCTACTAGAACTTAAAACAAAAGTGGTTATTAATTTCCTCTAATGGTATATAACTGGGAAATAATGAAGAATGAGCTATCTCTAGTAACCAAGTTAATGAATTAAACAGGACCTAAAAGGTATTGTTAAATTATTTTTAAGTTTTTAAGTTTTCTCCTGCATGGACACAATGACAGTGTAAATTAGGCCACAGCTAGCAGGGAAGGGAGAATATTTGATGAGTGGGCAACAAGACTCCTACTATAATTATCATTTATTCTAACTACAAGTAAAATTACAGTAAATAAATCAAAATACTCCCCGGTTAAGGTGATGACTTCAAATTCGTCCGTTGGATGACAGCTGATTTTTGTTTATTGAATTTCACTCTGATTTTGCATCGAAACAACTTGCAAACATTTATCCTTATTATTTATAAATAGATCAACTATTTTTAGTACATTTAGGACTTATTAAACACTTAAAAATATTATTTTTACAATTTAAATTTAACACGTAACTTTTTCTTACAACGTAGTAGCTCATTATCAACGATATTGAGAAATCAGATTGTTTCATGCGCTTTAGGTAGCACCTCGTGTTTGTACATTTGGCTAGGTACCAAAATCCTAATCAACATACTTAAATATTTCTAAGTACATACATATTATAGATAAATTACACCCAGACACAGAACAAATGATCGTGCTCATCACACAAACATTTGTCCTGGGTGGGAATCGAACCCACGACCTCCGGCATAGCAGTCAGGGTCACTAACCACTAGACCAACAGGCCAGTCAAGTGCAATTGCCAGTTCTACTAAATCATAGATAACAATGGTCGGTTTAAACACATGAATATGCAAGGAATTGTATGCAGGATCTCACGGTAAGTTACTGTGTTAACGTTTACTGAGGATATAGTTGTCATTCCTTTAGTAAAATACTGGCTCAGTGGTAACCACACCGAAGTGCTCTTTACCTTATAACCAAACCTTACAACTTTGGTATCGAACAACTATCGCAAAACAAATCCATAGAGGTTCATACACAAGCACGCGTCAATTAATCCCAAAGTCGTAAGGTATCGGAGACTTCCGTCGCGTTGTGTACGAGAAGTGGTTTCAAATACAGGCATGTGCGAACCGAGATGAAATTTATTTAATAACCACTGATTTAAAACAAAAAACGGTGGAGAAAAACATCGTGAGTAAACCGGTATATTGTATACAATATACCGGTTATTCACGATGTTCTTTCGTAGGATCCTATAGGATCCTACGAAATCATCAAACGAGTCCGCCCACCCAGGGCAGGACGGGAGAGACTGTCAGGCTTGTACTGACTAAAATCCACGATGTAAGGACATCGTGGATTTAGCCCTTTAAGTTCTGGGGCCACGTTTACCTGATAGGACAGTCCCCGCTACCAACTCCTAGAATCCTAGAACCGAATAATCGAAGACATGTGACATCTACTATCCCGCACTTTGTTTGTATGGTGGATTAAAGTCCACATCCCTCTCATATAGAGGAGGCTTTTGTCCCAGCAGTGGGAAGATTATAGAAACTAGATTTGACTTTGATATTATGGTTTTAGGTCTTCACGTTTTATCTTCACCGTGTTGTGAGGTTAAACTCAAGCAATTTCCACCAGATTCAAGAGACACTTAAAAACTTTTAACTTAATAAAAGGCTACTTCATATGAGGGTGTTTACCTACACGGCCATTTATGGAACAGCAGATTTTTTTATTAAACGATAAAAATATTCTTCAACCGGGGTTTAGATAGAATATATAGATAGATTTAGAGTTTTAAGGAATATTTTGGGTAATGGGACGTTGCGTAGTTTGAAAGGTAAGCACACAGACGGAAGGGACTTTGTTTTATTCGAAGTAGAAGTTACCCTGCTCACGGTATGACCACGGAACGTAAAGGGCTATTGAAGGACACCGTGGATTTTAGTCAGTACAAGTCTGATAGTTCCTTCCGCTCCGCCCTGGGTTGAGGACTCATTTAATGTTTTTGCTAAAATAAAAAAAGATACCCTGCTGCTAATTAGTTGAGGAATACTCAAAAGAATAACCGCGGCCTTGGAACGTAAAGGGCAACTTAAAGAACGGTATACGTTTTAATCGGTATCAGTCTGACACCCCTTCGACTCAAGCAAGTGACGGACTTATGATGATTTTTCAGCCTCAAGGATCTTTTATAATGATAAAGTATGTATAAGTCTCTATTAAAAAACCGGCCAAGTGCGTGTCGGGCCACGCACAGTGTAGAGTTCCGTAGTTGCCCATTAAAATATTTATGCGACCTAACTAAACTGATTCGCTGAACATAATTTTAAAAAGAAGAATTTTCAAAATCGGTCCAGGAGTCTTTGAGAAATCAGGGAAAATACATAAGAAAAAAGATAACGACGAATTTAGAACCTCCTCCTTTTTTTGAAGTTAGTTAAAAATAGTTGACGATAAAAACCTACCTATCCCCAAAAACATACTTATTAAAGCTGTAAAAATAAAGTTGACAAACTTACATTTGCAGTTGAAGAGCATTTTCTCCGATACATTTTGTTTAAGAAAACTTATTATTCAAGTACATTTTATAAGTTGGTCGACTTCTACTCGCAAAGTTGTAAAGCCTACTTAGTCGTGATAATTTTCTTTTAAACTTTGCTATATATACTACTATTGTGAATTTTTTCACACCCCCAAACATAACCGTTTAGCTGGTAGACACTCGAATCGAGCAAAATTTAGCACTTTAAAGCTTAATATTTCACAAACGATTTTTTTTTATCAAATAACTGTTAATGGAAACTATCATTATTTTTTGAAGGCCTATTTAATGATACCCCACACGTGGGGTACGCGAGAAAAAAAAAATCCTCACTTTACGTGTAAGTACAGGAGGTACCCTAAAACAAAATATTTTACAAGATTTTATTTTACCACTTTTTCGGCACAACAAATCCGTATATTTGTGCCAAATTACAGCTCTCTAGTACTGTGCGTCTCTGAGCTAAACTGCGGACAGACGGACGGACGGACGGACGGACGGACATGGCGAAACTATAAGGGTTCCTTGTTGACTACGGAACCCTAAAAATGAAAGAAAACCCGCGGTTCCTGGATAGTGGCCATAACAAACAACTTACAGTGTAAAACCGCAGAGGATTTTCCCAACTAATCCTCCGCTTACGGGATTATGAAAAATTCATTTTTCTTAGCATTTAAGCGCTTACTTTTTTCTTCTTGTTCATTCGTTGAGAAAGTCGCCATTTTTCAGTGAATTTGCTATGATTGTTCGTACGTGTAAGCTAGATGAAATGTCTGGATTATTTTTGATGGATATTTCGTGGCTCATTGCGCACTAGTGTAAGCAGTTATTGCAAGTGCAACTGATTAGTATGAGGTTTCGATGCCCAGACTAGACAGTGTGTATCAATGGTGTTTCGCCAGGAATTCGCGGTCATAGAGTCTTTTACAGATTCGATTTTTGTTACATAGCTTTTGTCAGGAATACGGTCACTCATGTGACTAAGAGAGTAATGAGTGTGAATCTTGATGAATGGAGAGGAAGAGGGAGATGAAAGAAAAGATGGATGGATTGTCTAAGGAATTATATGGAAGAAAAAGGAGAAAATGATATTGTTACTTACATCTGATACGAGAATGGAAGAAAAAACGTGTTGAACCGACCAAAAGTAAAATGAGAGAATATGATGATGAGCTTTTATCAGGAATAGTATAAAAACAGGAATAGATTTCTCCAGACATATACAACGTAATTTGCAAAAAAATAAAAAGATTTTTCATACTGATGGACCTGATCAATTTCTCATTTTGTACGAAAAAACAAACTTTTTTTTGCGAATTTCCAAAAGTCTTGGAACAAACATTGTTCAGTAACATGGGCTGAGTTACACCACGAGAGGTTTTGCGCTATTAACGTTACACGTTGTATACAATGTCAGAAAATAAGCATCTCTTATTTCGGAATATCTCTTTTGCAATTTCTTCTAATCATAAAATTTTCCCACAGACAAGTTATGTAATACAAGTCCGAGAATTTTATGTCAATCGTGACTCTTGACAAGTCTGTATGGAAATATGAAACAAGTGACAATCCCAGAGGATTGTCCAGTTGGCTGGACTATCGTTAAAAATTAATGAGATAGGTACAATTAACTGTACCACGAAATAAACATTTCTGTGTTAATATTTCTTTCATCTGTCACAAGCATCAAACAAATAAATCTGGAATAACCAGAGCAGATTATCACATATTTCTAACAACCCGCACCTTGTACATGAATATCTAAATACAAAATGGCCGGACCTTATACAGGATGTCCGCGTTTTATTGAATCAAGGATTATTTATGTGGAATAAACGATCGAGCGCTCCACTTAAATATATTACATTGATGATTCAGAATTTAGAGCGGATTTGCCGGATTTCGATGTGGAAGCAGTACTGGTTAAACGAAATATAATTGTCTCGTCATCTGCCTAGACTTTTCCTAAGCTTCTTATTATCGTTGGAGAAGGCATCAGGCCGTGGGAGAGAGAGGACAGCGTCCTCCACGGTGTCGGACGTCGCAAGACGATCTCCGGCCACCGTATAGACGCGGGCTTGAAGCAGTCAGATTCTTTTTTCATGTAAGGGCAGCTTTAGAATTACTGCAATCTATACAGTATACACTTCTAACATTTATAAGATATTATGTTAATTTATTACCAACACTGTACTTTTCAACATAATTTATGTCGAAAAGTGCAGTACATGACAGACATCGTCAGGTCATTCGCTAGACAATAATTACAGTGCAGTAGTAACGGGAGGACCGGACAAGAGGTGACCTAATGCTCTGAATAGTTGAAACCGGTATCGGTAGCTGGTATTTGATACCGGGATTATTTGTTGCGCTCCACTGTGATAAGTTGTTTTTGCCGGACGTTGTTTTACCGGTTTCCGGGGAAATTTTTTGTTTGTAGTGAAGTTATTACTCAGCTTTTCGTGGAATCTTGAGTTGTAAGTTTCTAAGTTTGGAGGATTGCTGAAAGATGTGTAATGGAGTACTTTTTAACCGACTTAATTTTTTTTATGTTTGTAACCTCTTATGTTGTAACTTACGACTGGGTGAACCGATTTTGATTATTCTTTTTTTGTTTGTTGCACTAATTGGTCCAATTAATAATTCAGTTTGTTCACTAGTTTTTATTTCATGAGCATATTTCACTGTGTACTTGGACAATGTTGTTACCGGTACTGATTACGTAACCAACAAGGTGTTTGGGTTGAATATTTGAACTAAAAAGGGTTTTTTTTTATTTTTTATTACAAGATTTTTCAAGTTTTGCTATGTAAGATTGGCTGGGGAAAAGTAAACATAAGAAAACTATACAAAGTTTGAACAATAATATCTAAACTGGAAAAGAGAAGCAGTAAGGGTTCGTGAATACCTTACTTATTGGTTGTGTAATTAAAGTTCAAAATTACGATTTCCTCATATGATGAGCATCAATGTGTATCTCTATGGATGGGGTACGAAGGTGGAATATATGACAGTAAAGAGAGTCAGAGTCAATGATAGCGTTTGCGTTAGCGAAGAAGGAGAATGGGTGCAGAAAATGTTGCACAGTTCCTGAAGGCAGAAAGATGCTGATGATGATGATGAAAAAATTTTAAAAATCCATCATCAAGATTACAATTGAAATATTTCCTAAACATTTCGTTCACGCGCGATTACTTTCTTTTTAAAATTAAAACCTATAAAGAAAATCCATTTCGGAAAATTCCGAAAGTTCCTATTGTAACAAAGCTTTGTACGTGTAAGCAAGGAAATCAGTTTGAGGAAACTTTCCTCAAACTGATTTATAGAGACATTATAAAGAGATTTTTTTTTCAATAACAGTTTTGGACTAAGTCTAATCAGTTGCAAGAATCCTACCAAAATAAAAGAAGTTGCTTTGAAAAAATTTTAGCTACATTTTTCAGATGAAATAATGAATACGAAAAATTCCGCCAAAAATATTTTTCAGGAAAATCTCATCAGAAACAGACAAACCTGAGAAAAATCACACACTAACAAGAAAAAACATCACTACACTACATTGCCTGAAAACAGCAACACACTTCAGAATATTTTTAAAGGAAAATAAATAAATATTACTCACAATTTGACCCACAAATGGACAAGCACCACAGTAAATGTAATACTAGTTAAAATTTGTTTATGTCTGTGTATATATATTGGGTATACCGTGCCAATGAGTGATATAACGGTAGCTAACCACATCCGGGTTCGTGTCACATAATAGGGACATCCGCTAATAGTGCTACAGATTGAGCAGGAAAAACCCGGAATTAAAACCCGGGATCCGTTTAAATAGGAGATCCGTGGACGAACCAAAACTCGAGTCTGAGCAGGATTTGAAGCTACGACCTCCGGATGCAGTTACACATGTGACGCTCTTGCCAAACCACCATACCACATTTTAAAAGAGTAACCATGGAGATTCTTGCCAGTTCTTCTCCATGGAATCGACCAATCCGAACCGTGCACCTGCTGTCGACGTTTTATAAGTGCCTTCATGGGCATAAGTGAAATAAAGAAAATGATTTTGACGAGCCACCGAAGTCCTCCTACCTACAAGCGTCGAATTTTGTTTTGATGGAAAAATTAATTTATAATTTTTTCTACGAAAATAATTCAGAATTTTCGGATTTTTGAGATATTTAAGATTAGACTAGATTTAAGATATTGAAACAAATACAAAGTTGTCGACATAGCCCAGCGAATTAGAGAGTTGAAATGGCAGTAATTTTTTGTAGTGTCCGACCGAAACTGATTTTTCAGCCGAAACCGAAACCGAAACCGAACCTTCGGCCTTGCTCTCAGTTTCGGCCGAAACCGAAACCGAAACCGAAACTTTTTAAAACTTTTAATATTTCGATTTTTTTCTTTTTTTTTTGTTTTTTTTTTTACATTTGTTGGCACAAGAAAAAGTGTCAAATACACAGGGCGAATTTTTCAACTGGGCGTGGACGGCTATATTTTTAACTATGAGAAATATCGAAAAACGTTGAATAGAGTCTCGAGACCGATTTTTCCGAAAACTAAAACTGTATCATTGGATTTTAGAAAAATCAATAATCGTGGCCAAAAATCGAACCCACTAATTTTGAAAACAAAAATCACAACCTGTATTATTACACCATTTGATAGTGTTAATACTAAGGATCAAATTCTGGGTAATTATGAAATACGGCAAATTTATGGATAGATAGATAGACGATCTTAAGAATTGCTATTTTTCTATGTTATTTAACTTCTACCGAGTCCATAATCTATTCGAAATTATAAAAAAATCCTTGTTTGTTTCCAATGTTTCACTAGATTTGAAGTCTCAACAATCGCACTATATTAATTTAGCAATACGAAATAACTGAGACATTAGACTAAAAAAAATGCATTATTTCAAAAAAGAAGCCGTTTACTTAATTAAGTTTCGAATACCGCCTAATCCTAATTCTAATCGCCTTGACGATTGATAAGTATTTAATCATTAACGTACGTAACAAATATTTTTTAATATGACATGAATATACAAGACTTAGGTACTCTTGGCAGTAAACTCAAAAACATAACCTCGTCTCACGAATAAACGGACGGTGGCAAACTGAGTCGGGGCCCCGCCACCGAGCAAGTACGTGTTAGCTACGAATTTTACCGAACGACGCACGAAAATGCAGGAACACTTGAGTTTCGGCGGGGCCGAAAGTTTCGGCTATATTTTGGCCGAAACCGAAACTAAGGCCGAAACTAGGTATTTTGGCCGAAATCGGCCGAAACCGAAACCGAAACCGAAATTTCGGTCGGTCACTAATTTTTTGTCTAGCACGCTGTAAAAGAAATAGCGCGAGCAGTCGAAGTGACCAAAACGGCGTGGCAGGCGAATAGGCGCTTCCACATAGAGCGAGCAGCCTCACGAGGCATTTGCCGCTCGAAGCAGCTCGGTTAGTTTGGACGTGTTTCGGCCTAGGAAAGCAGCCGCGGGATAACGACCTAGTGCCCGAGCCATCCAGTGTCGGCTTTCTGCTTTGCTCAAAGGTACCTACGTGTCTCGCTCGGTCGAGTACAATAGGTGCCGTTTCCTCGCGCGAGAAACGCCTCGCGACACTGCTCGGTCTATGTGGACGTGCCTAATGCAGTCGCGGGTAGAAGCTAGTCTCTAGTAGTAGATATCCATCCGTCAATTTTGGTTTGCGTAACAAAATAAAAATAGGGTACAAGTTTTTTTTTAAAGACGTGCAGTGGATGGTCACGATTTTATAAATACAGGAATTTAAAGATATAAGATTTTTCTTAATTTTAATTTCCTCAGGCAACATAACAAATTCTAAAAGCTATCTCTTAAATGACGGCGCCCCCTTTAGAGGGCCAAAGCCTCCTAGGGTTGCCGGACTAACGAGCTACCGTGTCCACGGAAAGTAAAGGGCTATTGAAGGACACCGTGGATTTTAGTCAGTACAAGTCAGTAACAACAGTCCTTCCCGCCCTGCTCTCTGGGTGGGAGAGGACTCATTCGATGATTATTCCTAAAAAAACACCGATCTCGTAATAACACTCAAAAGTCAAAACCAGTTAGAACAACGGGAGAACTCAAAATCTGTTCTTGTTTTTAATTTTGAGTTGTCAAATCTGTTTTAAATCCGGATCTTAAACGTGTAAGAGCATAGTTGAAGAAACCAGTTGTTATGAACTGACAGGGATTAAAAACAACAGGTTTATTTGTTTTTGTAACGGGGTCCACACTTTCGATAAGTTGTTCATCGGTGTATCTATGGATGGCAGAAAATGATAGTGGATCAAGGAGTGGATTGTAGTCAGTTGACTTTTAACGATGATTACCAATGTCCAGCCCCGCATGTCAAAGGTGACACGTTTTTTAATAATTCCAACAAAAATAAAGAATTTCCCTCTGGCTAATGTGGACAAAAAAAAATCTACCCGAATCTGCCCGAAACGAAAAAAGAAAAAAGACTTTCTCTTTGCCTAATGCGGACAAAAAAAATCTGCCTGAAATAATAATCTGCCCGAACCTGCCCCTAACGAAAAAAAAAAATTTTTTTTTCAGCACGACGGGTCCATCCATGACATTCTAAAATACTTATTAAATATTTTTTGTTCTCGACGGGTCCATAGGAATCTTTGGTACAGTCAACAACAAAAGTTTGGGTAAGGGGTATAAGTTTATTATTTTTACGAAAAAAGACACTAAATGAAGAAACTAGTGTTGGACGCTTTCTACTTCCTACATATTTTAAAAATAGCAGAATAATATGCCTATTTTTTAAGGGGTTATAGGACGCGTTGCGGGCCTGTGTAATAACGGCTTCATTTATCCAAAAAAATTACCGGAAATATATTATAGATGATTTTATACGTATGTATTGTGATTATATAACATGTTTAGTTCTTTTTATAAATGTCATATTATCTGGACCAACATTTACAACAATATAACATAAATTGTCACTAATTTACATTAATTATTGTAAATAATATATGATAATGGTCTTCCGATAATACTAATTTATTCTTTTAACAGTCACTGCGCTTTTAAAGTTTACCATTTCTATGCACTAGATTTTTTTTGCATAATAATCATAATGAAAATGCACTTATGTGAGCAGTGGTGGCCCAGTGGTATCCGACTTTTACAGGGATAAATCCGCGGGCGCAAGCTAGTCTCTACCATTTTCAAATAACAGAATTGCAACTTTTTTATTCGAAAACAAAATTATTAAATGTATTCCAATGCAAATTGAAGCTGAATTTACATATTTTGTTTTATCTATCGAAAATTGGTTACCGAACATTGTTTTTTATGTAAACAAATAAACGAGCGATTTTGTGCGTTATTTTTGTGTTAGATAAATGTGACTTATTGTGGTCAATATGATAATTATGTAAGGAATATTATATAAAAAAGTTGCTTTGTCCATTATATTTCTACAGGAACTTTACTGGTGCCAAATATTCTATACTTATTCTCTTTATGCACTATAATTCCAGGTCTCTGTGACATCAGCTAACCAGTGAAGCTGTTGAAGATTCTCAACATTGCCGTCTGTTACTAAGAAATCTAAACAACTTAGGCCTGATTTTTCAATAGATAACTTTTATCTGAGGAATTAAAATAAACGGTGTGACATATATTTTCCATAGATAAGCTGTCAAACCGCTATTTTTATTTCTAAGATAAAAGTTATCTGACTATTGAAAAATCTTTAAGAGCTAGCTTTTACTCTTAGCCTCACTTTTAAAATACGACAGTAAAAAAGTAAAGAAAAACAATAATATTCAGCTTCTATTTTTAAGTTATCGAAATGAAATTAAAACTGTACAAAGAAGAACATAATTTAAGACGGAAATTCTCAAACAAAAACAGTAGCCAGCTTTGCATCCCACAATTTTATTTTAACTTTCCGATCTCGCCATAAAAGTAAAAAAGTTTCAAGATAAGCGTTATTGTCATGGCCGCTGTTGTAATGGTATCGTATACGTTTCAACCCTTTCCCTCCACCCTTTGCGGCACATTTACGTAAGCTAAGTAGCGATCACTAGCGCTTACAGATTTTCACTTTAGATAAATTGCTACTCCAATACTGATTTTATTAAGGAGCTGGTCTAATTGGAAGCGGTGAGCGATTTCATCATTTTATGATTTATGATAATGAACAAAATATATGTCATTTTTTATGTCAATGCTGAAATCAAAATGCTTACCACCATTAAAAATAAGTGTCGCTCGTTAAGATGCAATTCTTAATGGAATAAGGGGTAGGTATATAATGCCACTAGAAAATAATCATGATTTAAAGTGCGCCAAAAATTCGTAAAATGGAATATGATATTATAAATTATAGTGCTCAAAAAATAGAGTAGATAATTGAAGTTTATGTGTATACTGAAGTGGCCTTCTTATACTCCAAGGGCTGGACGCATATATCTATCATGTCAAATGATGAATGACCCATAGACACCACACTGCACAGGTTGTGGATCACACTTGATGGCAACCCACGTTGTGCTGTGTTAATTATAATTATTGTTTGGCTGGGCTTAAGGCTGATTTTTGTTTACCAGCAGCAAATGAAGCAATGCGAAATACTAAAAAACCTGTTATGCTCATTAAGTCACTGAAGTAAAGGATTTTTTTCAGTCAAAAAATTGAAACCGTTAGTACTTTTCTTTAGCGTGGCGATAATTATCATCTAATGAGTCGGCACCCAGGGCAGGGCAGAAGAGGTGTCAGATTTGTACTGACTAAAATCCTCGGTGTTCTTCAATAGCCCTTTATATTCCGCGGTCCCGGAACTCATTAGTCCCGCGACCCAACAGAAACAGTTAGTACTTCATTCCACTTTGTCTAAAAAAATTGATCTGAGATTGAACTGTACTATTGATGTCAATTTTGAGGCTTTTTACTATCTCTATAACTAACTAATAATATACTGTAATTATAGTACATACCCACGAGATTATAGCCACCTATGGGAAAGGCCCAGTAGTGACGAATTGCTATGATGAAGCTCCGCAATACCTCTTAATTATAATCGTATAGCGGTAGAGAAGTTTAAAAAAAACATATGAGTAACTACATACATGTATAAGACACTAGTTGTTTTCCGTAGCTCTACCTCGCTCCGCGGCTGCTATCGGTCGTAGCCGTTTTTTTTACGTATCGCGTTCTTTTTTAGATTGACTATCCGACACAAAAATAATTACACAAAGAGATTAGCGCATTAAAAACTGATTGCTAAATATAGTAAGCCACTGTGGCTTCAGGTGCAATTTGTGAATAGGAGTAAACGCCTTTTTCATTCAAAAATAATGTTACTTTCTACTGAAATAATTTTCAAAATCGATTCAGTAGTTCCAGAGATTTCTGCGATTTTACAAACAAATTGAGGCCCACAAACTTTAACTGTTTATAATATTAGTTTCTAATGAACTGTTTGTAATGATAGGTTGTAAGAAAACTTGTATTTTAGAATACGTTTGTACTCGTGGTACACTTTTGAATGACCAGTCGTAGATTAGGAGATTTATAGGATTGATAATATAACCTATTAATCTGTTGTTACGTATTAGTTTAACCAGTAAAACTGGTTTCTGTGCGACAAAAGTGGAGCTATCAATCTATCGTAAAAACTAATACTTATTAATAACATAAATATTATCTAAAAGGTCAACGTTTTGTGTTAATTCATTGCAACAATACTGAAACAATGTGATGATATTTTGCCTTATTTACATTTTAAGATTCAATTTAGATAAAATTTTAAACATAGACCTGGGATACAGACGATGTGATACGTAACTTGCCGTCCGACTAAGGACCAGGCTCGAAGCTCCTCGTCGTGGTCCACAATCATATCAAGAAGAAGCTTTTTTTTAGCGTGGTAAAATCATCAAATGAGTCCTCCCACCCCGGGCAGCGTGAGAGGGACTGTCGGACTTCTACTGACTAAAATCCACGGTGTCCTTCAGTAGCCTGTTATGTTCTGGGGTCACGGTAAAGAAATAATCCAGCGACCCCGGCAGGCTTTGGCCCTCTGAGAGGGGGCCCCGTCATATATCAAGAAGCTGCAGCAATTTGTCGGCTTAATGTCAGCTGGTGTCGCATGTCGATTTTCTTTAAATGACACCATGGCCCTGGAACTCAAAGGGTAACCAAAGAAACAGAGTGGATTGTAGTCAGTAAGGATGGGACATCTAAGGGCTTGGCGGTCTAAGGGGGAGGCCTATGTTCAGCAGTGGACGTCTTCCGGCTGATGATGATGATGATGATGATGAAGGATAGGACATCACGCCAGTCCCTTTTAGCCAGGACTCTTTTGACGATTTAACGAACCTCAAGAAAACAAAAAAAAAATAGATTTAGGAGGATTTTATTCTGTTTTCCGCTTATCGCTTGTGACTTAAAATGCACCTCTTAGAATGTGTTTTCTATTTTATTCGAGGCTATCCCTAGGATATATCTATTCTATTTACTGAATTAGTATCAATAACACAACTACTAATGGATTAACTTACTTTAAGTAAGTATACCTACTAGTATTTTTTTTATATCGAACTCTTTCATGAGAAAATAAATCAAATTCAAATACGATAGATTTCTGAATACAATTTTTTTTAATGTTTTTTTTATTTGTAATATTTGTTCCCTTAATCTTCCTATTTATTCGTTGGTAGGAAAAAGAGAAGATAATACTCGTATATAATGTTTTAAAAATATTACAAAATAAATAAAATTGTTTTGTGTTCGAAGTTCGTCGAAGGTAAAGATAATAGATTTGAGGATATTGAGCCGTGGATGGGTAACCATATTATACTAAATACCGAAGCCCCTTCCTGTGCTAATTAAGTATTTTATTCAGTCTTTTCAGATATAGATGTCGTGTTTCTGGTCAGATAGGCAGCCATCTACATATTATATTAAGGTGATTGCGTTTATGTAGCACCCGAAATTCAAATTTTCTTGTGTTTTTTGCAATTTGCATATCTGTGACTTGTTGTAACTCTATCAAAATATAATTCGCGGCAATAACAAGTTTAATTTTGCGGAGATTTTACCAATTTACACCAAATCTATGTGAGAGGTAATGGAGCGAATGTTTTGATCATTCTTATATTTAAAATTATACTTGTTATTGTCGCGAATCATAATTATTTTGGTAAAGTTACAACATGTCACTGATATGCAAATTGCAAAAAAACACAAGAAAATTTTAATTTCGCGGGCTACATCAAATTTCCAAACAATCAATCAATGAGGAAATGAATATTAAAGAATAATGTGAGTAATTAAGAAAATGCTAGACAGATTTTCCTTTTTCTTGTGAGAAAGATTATACCTCCCCAAAAAAATAATATGAAAAATATCCCCTGCCTACCTTCGAGCCGAATCCACAGGCGTTTACTGCGTCACTAAGCTAGGTAGATGATGACAATAGCATAAAATCATTTAACATTTTCAAATAGGTAACAACCCTAACCACAAATGTCAACTTTAAGTCACGAAGCTAAATAAAACAATTTTAAAAAGGGTACTAGATCGTCGACATGCCTGTAAACCGCGGGTTTACCTCGAGAGCCGAGGTCGCGGGCTGATAAAAATTTGTTATACCTACCTTTATAAACGTTTATGAGTGTTAGGCACGTCGGAATGACGGTTAAGTTCCTCATTTTATTGAAGTTAGGTGTCAATCTGATACCTAGATGGAATTTTAGAACATCTAGCTACATAAAATATCGAAAGGGAAGTCTAGCTCTTTTGTTCGAAATGTAAGTTTTTTTTTAGCGTCGTAAAATCATCAAATGAGTCCTCACACCCCGGGCAGGGCGGGAGGGACTGTCAGTCTTCTACTGACTAAAATCCACGGTGTCCTTCGTAAAATCTGTACTGGTGTTATAAAGATGTAAGTTAGGTGTGTATTAGGTATAGTATGTCGTGGGTTCGCGCCTCGCCAGGCGCATTACTTTTGTAATTAATTTCATTACCATTGCTATCAAAACGGCGAAGAAAAGCATCGTGAAGAAACCGGCATGTCCTAGAACCAAAAATCGAAAACATTAGACATCTACCAACCCGCACAGTTGGGCCCGCGTTGTTGATTATGGCCCACTTTTTTCACACTAGAGAGGAAGCTTACATTATAGGCTCAAGATGATAAGTTAGGTTAGTTAGTAGGGGGTAATCTCGAGAACCAATCAAATGTCAACTATGCGACAAAGAAGCTAAGCGGAGAGGAGATGTGTTTGAATAACCGATAAGATGTCTGTAATAAGCGTCTGTCAATAAGCGGAGAGGAGATGTGGACATCTGATTGGTTATTCAAACACAATCTCCTCTCCGCTTTCTTGGATCCCCTCTCCACCAATCAGATGTTCACATCTCCTCTCCGCTTATTACAGACATCTGATTGGTTATTCAAACACATCTCCTCTCCGCTTTGGTGGATGACGGGCCTTACAGTCCCTTCTTCCCTCCTTCATTTTTTTGTTAGCCTGTGCTGTCCCTCTGCTGAGCAAAGGCCTCCCCCAATTCCTTCCAGGAACTCTTTTCCTAGGCCGCTTCGAACCAGTCCTCATGGTGAGCGTCTAGGTCGTCTCGCCATCTTTTTCTGGGCCGGCCTCGGCGGCGCCGTCCATCTCCCGGCACCCATTGGGTGGAGATCTTCGCTCAGCGGTCTTCTTGCATACGGCAGACGTGACCCGCCCAATCCCACTTCAGCCTAGCAGCTTCCCTACCAACATCTATTATGCTAGGATTTTATGCCAAGATATTACCAGGTTAAAACAAGGCTACGATCAATAGTACCCGAGCAGAGGAGGTGAGACCGCGGGAAGGAGCTAGTTAACAATAAACAAATGAGTAACACTATCGTGGTATCAACATTTAGTCACTTTCTTTGACAAGCAAGGCCGCTTAATGAATCACGACTTGCCAACGTACTTTAATTAGTCATTACCGCATTAATATAAATTAAATTACTAACTGTACTGTAATATACTACTGGTACTTAATAAGGATAAAAACTTGTACCTAGTGTTATTTCTGTTTTTTAAAAACAACATAAGTGGCGTAAATGACTTGTTTTCCTGAAATTTTGTTGGTGCTTACAATAGAGAATAAATTAAATCCTGAGAAGGATCGAAGGAGGTTGATATTAAGCACGATTGACTACTGTGCCACGTGTTGCGGGTTCGATATCCGCAATGAACCTATATTTTTATGACCTAAATGACCCAACTACTAGAGTTCGACGACGCGTTGTCTTCTACGCGCGCCTCAAACAGTGTCAGCATTATGACGGGGCCCCTTCTTTGGAGGTCCAAAGCCTGCCGGGGTTGCGGGACTCACTAACTGCTGTGATTCCTGAACGTAAAGGGCTATTGAAGGACACCGTGGATTTCAGTTTGTACGAGTCTGACAGTCCCTCCCGCTCTGCCCTTGGAGGACTCATTTGATAATTTTATCACGCTAAAAAAAACTACTAGAGTTGATCCGGGTCTAGGTGTTTGTATCCGTCAATTTCTATTTTTGTAAACATACCCATTTGTATCCACTATACACGAGAGATTCCTAGTGTGGGGCTACTTTTTTATGCATCCATATTCATTACGACTCCTAAAATCATTTTTGAAAACAGACCAAGTTTCAGAAAAAGCTGGCATCCAATTTACCAGCGGTTCCCCAGCTATTAATAGATGTCAATCATCATAA
Source organism: Agrotis segetum (assembly GCA_036375495.1). Classification (NCBI taxonomy): domain Eukaryota; kingdom Metazoa; phylum Arthropoda; class Insecta; order Lepidoptera; family Noctuidae; genus Agrotis; species Agrotis segetum. The sequence goes on from JAQSVV010000033.1 coordinate 241,641, forward strand.
GAAACTGACAGCGGATATTTCTGCTTTCCCAAATACCAACAATATTATGGTCAAGAAAAACATTGGGAGGGAAACGTATTTCTTAATAACAGACGAAATGATATGACAGACGTAGGTTTGATCGTGCTGAAGTGGCAAACATATTATACGAATATGTGTTGAGAGAAAGACGTTTTTATTTGGCTGTTGATTATATTATTCTATTTTTAGGTACGTCTACAAAAGATAGTGCAATAAGTTCGTCCGTATAGTTAATTTTTATAATTATCACATTGACGGCATGACAGATAAGTAAATGTCTGCTACGCTGTGTGACGTGGTTTCGATATCCGGTCGTGACAAATATTTGTTTGTAATTGTGTTTGTATATAAAAATGATTTTAAATGTTTTAAATGCACCCAAGATAGGAAAAAATCCTAATTTGGGGTCGATTCTCTAATCAACGTCGAACTACAATTGAAAATCAATCTTACGTAGGTGGTAATGGCATAAAACACGTTGATGTCTACGGCTAGATGAAAAACAAAACACGATCGCCAAGATGACGCCAAGTCAATCGAATTGCATCGTTGTTTCTTGGTAGTGGGAAGGTTGATTTTCAATTGTAGTTAGAATCGGTCGAATCGCGTTCTATGTAAAGTCCCTTAGTCTCAAAATTAATTAATAGAACTAATAAGTACCTACCTATCTTCTATATATATAAAATTCAAAACTGACTGACTGATCTGACAACGCACAGCCCAAACCGCTGGGCCTAGAAACTTGAAATTTGGCATAAGCCCTCCTTATACCACGTAGGTGAGCACTAAGAACGGATTTTGCGAAATTCGGCCCCTAAGGGGTTGTTTTTGGGGTTGATAGTTTGTATGAAACTTCGTTACTACAAGCGCTAGGAAATTTAAATTTGGAATACAGGTTCTTTTGAAGACGTAAGAGTTACCTATGACAGGATTTTGCGAAATTCGACCCCTAAGGGGTTTGTTTTTAGGGTTGACAGTTTGTATGAAACTTTGTTATTAGAAGTGCTAGGCGTCTCAAATCTTGCATGGTGGTTCTTATTAAGACGTTAAAGCTCACTATGGAGGAAATTTTGTTAAATTCGTCCCTTAAGGGGTTGTTTTTGGGGTTGAAAGTTTTGAGACTCAAATTTTACACAGGGGTTCTTTCTTGAGCGTAAGTGATACCTAAGTCGGGATTTTGTAAAATTGGACCCCTAAGGGTGTGTTTTTGGGGTTGATAGTTTGTATGGAACTTTGTTACTACAAGTGCTAGAAGCCTCAAATTTCGCATCGGGTTCCTTTTTGGACGTAGATGCTCAATATGACGGGATTTTGAGAAATTGGACCACTAAAGGGTTTGTTTGTGGGGTTAATCTTGAATGTTTCTACGCAACTTCGTTAGGTACTACAGGTGCTAGGAATTTCAAGTTTTGCATTGGGTTTCTTTTATGGACGTAGATGCTCACCATGACGGGATTTTGCAAAATTCGGACCCCTCGGGGTTTTTTTGGGTTTGATAGTTTGTATGAAACTTTTTTATTACAAGTGCTAGACGTCTCAAATTTTGCATATTGATTCTTTTTAAGACTTAAATGCTCACCATGGTGGACATTTTGTGAAATTCGATCCGTAAAGGCCTTATTAGACCACCCAATTTTTAGGGACCCTAACCCTAACTAAGAGTGGTGTAATAAGACTTAGGGAGTTAGTGTCCCGAATAAGGTAAGGTAATAAGCACTGCACTAACTAGGGTACACGCCCACCCTGGATGCAGGGCCCTTCATATCGGGTTGTGTAATAAGCGCTTAAGGGGTTATGGTAGGTAATTGTGCATTGGTGTAATTTTTAGTAGGTGCCCACCCAAGACGGGGTATTGCGGGGTGATAGAATTTTTGTTGAATATTGACTTAAATTTTCCAACAGTACCTCTTCTAGAGGGCGGCCTTGACTAGAAATTCACAAAGGCAAAGCTCGAAAATCACGCGGACGAAGTCGCGGGCGTAGTGCTAGTACTATAATATAACAAATGAAATGTTATGTTAATAAATGAACAAATACAATTTTGATTGTGTGCTGTGACATATTTTTATTTTAGCGTAGCCTAGTAATAAATAGGACTATTACTGTTAGTGCTAAACATGTATAGAACAGCGTTATTTTTTATTATTATTTATTAAAAACAATAATATTAGCACCGTAGCAACTTGGAAAATCCTTCTAAACTAATCTGAACATGCGGCTCTATTACCTATTTTTCGTTACCAATCACTACAAACGTCAGCTAACCTGTCGAGACACTATCTTTAAGATATCGAATCTAGGCATCGCGAGAGCATCACAAGACCTAGGAGCTAGGAGAAAGCAAGGTCTTTGAACCTTCTAGAAAGTACTAGCAAGTTTCTCGAGCGTGGCAAACGTTTTGTAGTCATTAACTTTATATGTTGGTACTACAAGAATAGACGGAGTATTTAGCTGTTTTGCTTTGTTTCTGAACGAAAACGTGACTTTGATATTGAGGTATTCGAGGTGGGATTTTGATGAAGGTAATAACGAAGTATTTTTTAAATATTATATACATAAACGCATACACCATAACCACCATAAGAGGCTAGCAATGGATTTTGACGCTTTTAGGTTCGTAAGAGCAACGGACGTACTAAATCCGGAGGTCATAGGTTCAGAGTTTGCTCGCGGTTCGAAATGGAAAGAAAATCACGGATTTTCTTCGAAATTATTTTTTTGGAAATTGAAAGGGTAATTTGTTTTAAGAAAGAGTTAAATGACTTCCTGGGGAATAGACCAGATTCGAGAACAGTTAGATCTAAACTGCCATTTTATGTTTTGATGCAAAATGTGATAAACATACATAATTAATAATTTAATGTAATTGATAAATTTTAATTTAATGTAAATGATAATTTAATGTAATTAATAATTTTTAATTGAATTTAATCGATAATATTGCAATTAACAACAATTAATAATTTTGGCACAATTAAATGTAACATGGTGGAGTATTGCAAGAGCACAACAACCTCTAGAACAACTTTTTACACTGCTGTCTCACAATAAAGATTTTTGATTTTGATTTTGACTTTCTTTTCATAGAAAATCAATAAACAGGTATGGGAGAAGAAGGTGTGGTTCGACAAACTCAAACACAATTAAGATAATGCTTTAATTTCATTAAATAAAATACTCGTTTTGGACGTTTAGAGTTTATGCTCGGGCAAAAACCAAAGTGCCTTTTTCAATGCCTCTAAATTCTAAGTTTGTCTTGGATTTCACTGACATTGATGAAAGAAAAGAATCGCGTGGGGCAACTTAAAATTACGACTTAATAGACATACATAATTCAGTAATTCAGTGAAAGAAAATTCTTACATCAGAATGGTCATCTCTTCGGCGGTGAACATCATTTGCCAATGCGGTCTAGCAGTCAACGTGTATTAGTTAGTACTCAGTTACGTATGCGCATGTAACCCGCGCAAGTGCCTCAACATGCTGAAGCTATATGCGCCGTGTACACGCACCCCGCGGGTAGCTTGATCAAGTAGCTTACGCATGTTACTCGCGCGGTTAAACCGCAAACCCGCACCTTTACTTGCGCGAGTTGCATGAGCCGTGTATAAGCACCCCGCGGGTAACTCGATCAGTAGCTTGCGCATATTACTCGCGCGGGTAACCCGCACCTTTACTTGCGTGGGTTACATGCGCCGTGTACAAGCACCCTTAGTCAGTACTCAGTAACGTCAGAAAAATAAACGTAGAACATCTTAAAAATAGACAATTCGATCAATGATCTACTAATCTTCATAAATGTTACTTCTGTAATGATAAACGCCTTCCATCAAACAGGACAAGAGAAGAAGACATTAGAACTAATAAACCTACAGATCGTTTATATCCGAAATAGAGTCGTAATGCAGAACAATAACCACGGTAATAATATCTATCAGTATTTGATCTCCCTACAAACGGACGAAACGCGAGCTATACCTACGCGCTCGATGTCGGGGCGCGCTCGGGGCGCAGACAGTCACGGCCGTACCGTAGTGACGAACGGACGGTGTGTTGTTTTTTTAGCAAAATCAGTTTAAGTACCTATTTTAATATGACGAGTAGAAAATATTGTGCTGTTTTTGGGTGTATAAATTCAACAATAACGCATCGAGACATAAGTTTTTTTATTTTTATTTAAATTACCTGCAACCTCTGAAATGTAAGTACTGACTATAAAATAATTTTACTTACTAGTAGCTAGTAGGTACGTGCATAATGTGTGGCTTTTTAATGGTTATGTATTTTCTTTTATCTCACGAAAAAAAGGGTATTTGGATTAATAAATACAGTAAATTATATGAATAAAGTAAAGGAGAGTTACTGAGACAAGTGAAATAGGTAAGTTAAAGGCGGTTCTGAATGAATCATAATACGGTAGGTACTTACTCTTGTGCTAAAACTCCGGTGCATGTGTGTTTTGTTAGTTTGTATAATTCAAAGTAAAGACGGCGCGGTGGGATTGTCAGCGGACACGGAAATGAAGCAGTGAGCTTCATTTACCTACGGTACGGTGTACAATCAACGTTACAGTGTACTACATAAACTATATCACAGTCATGAATATTAATCTAGGAACGTAGATAACAGTAGGTATATCTAGGGCTCGCGCAGACATAATTCGCTCCGTGTTTGAGTGTGCGCACTCGGTTGCATTAGGCCGACTGCCTGCGCGAGCGATGCGCCGCACAGTGGTCGGACAGCCCTAACGCATGTTTACGTACCGCGCGGCTGTAGGTATTTATTTCTATCATGCGGCCGAGATCCACTACTGTAGATATTTATACTGTGATAACGGCATGGAGTCGACATCACGGGATTGCCGATAAAACAATTTATTTGTTGAGCAGTTTCGTCAAGGTGTTGTGGGGCCAGGAAGTTAGCGGGTGAGTTGATTTTGAGTTTTAGTACTGTAATTTTTTTGTACAACGATTTTTATAAATAAATCACAATGTGAATTACTACTGTGATAATTATAATTATAATACGAGATGAGAAAACATGAGCGACTTGTGGAAAATTCGTCTGTGTCTCTGTTATTTTTTGTAAGTTTTAATTATCCTCTTTCGATGTTGTTTCCGAGAACTCACTGTTTCTTTTAAAGATATTTCAAAACGATTATTTAGCAGTTTCCTTGATGTACTCGTAATGGCTGGCTTTACATTATAAAAATGACGGTGCTGCTAATTTGTTGCTCGCTGCTGCAGATTTTTTCTTTGCTATTAATAGTTTATTTTAGTAATGAATACAGTAAAATTTATTTTATTGTTTACGATGGAAAAAAACTTATTTTAAATAGTTGTATTTAATAAAACATATACAACCTTAAATGACATAAATGTTAGATTATTATCTCTCTGTTGCACTTTTAAGTAGGTAGTAATAAAATAATACATAAATGAGTATTTGCATCTACATGCATAAATCCATGTGTCAAGTGACTGAGTCCACTAATTAAAGAACACTTTCCTGTTTTTTGTCATTAAGATTAATGTCCAACTTTATTAAAACAGACATAAACGATTAAATCTTTAAATTTATTTTCAAATGTCGTCCTTTGAATCACCATGCTTTGAATCAGCAGCATGTAGTATCAACTAATACTTTTAAAATTACAGTTTCGTTTCGAATTATGGGTGCACATAATTAATCTTTTATAACCTGATCATATTAATGACAATGTACACACGGCCACACATCAAGCTACATAAAACCAGTTTATCATGGCCTTGCTTTGTATGTTCTTTCTGTGCAATGAAAGGTCAGCTTACATTGGTTTAGCATTGCTTGATGTTTAGCCATGTGTACAAGTAGGAACAGACCAGCCTTGGTAAACGTACAAAAATATTTGACATTTTCTTAAAAACGTTAAAACTTTACGATTTTATAAAAGGCGAGATTACAAACGTGTTCTTTATAAAATAAGAATGATTTATTATATTGTTGTTTCCTTGATGATCTGGATAGTTTATTTTTTCGTTTTCTCTTTAAGGAACCATCAACTTGGATATTGTCAGTTTAGTTGTATCAAAACGATTATCTGGTTGTGATATTATTAATTGCGCTGAATCATGAGTTACACCTACCTAGTTTTTTTGTCTTAAATTGATAGGAAATGTCAATATTCCAGCCCCGTAGTTTGGTAAGTTGAATTAATCATTAAAAAGAATGTAGGACCAGCTTACAATAAAAAAATCATGTCGGTCATAATATTCATGACTAACATAAATCAATTGCTTCCATTGTTAGACATAGGCGTCTTCCAAATAACGCTATATACAGCCGTTCACATCCAATTACAGCCCAACCCACGACCAGGATCACACATAATGAATTCAAATTATTAAACAAATATAAATACTCGTAACGTCATAATTTTATCATCACTGTTTTCATGGCCCCACACTCATTTATCGCCTTATCCCTAATTTGGTACCGATGGCAAAGAAAAGAAATTAAACTTGGAACTAACTGTACTGATTTACTAATCCGTACTAATTCACGTTGCTGACGGTACTCGTGTATAATTAGGTTGTCGATTGCGCGACTGCTCATTATCGATATTGCGTTTTAATAAACATAAATTAATGGAATGTTGAACGAATTTTCTTGTATCCGCTTGTAGCAACAATAAATTGAGTGTAAATTACTTTAGGTCGTGATGGAAAACCATCATGAATTAAATGTTACTGAATTAGTACTGTTTTATGGAGGTTTTTTGTAAAACTTCTATTTAGGACACGAATAATGGACAACTTTTGGGTTATAGACATTTAAATATATTAAAAATAGACAGGACAACGTCAATAGAATCTTAAATAAACTAATGCCAAAGTGGACATTAGCCTATAATTTAAGTTATTTCCTCTTTGGTAGTAAAAACATAAAATTAGTCCCCCTATGTAGAGCGGAAGGGACTGTCAGACTTTACTGATTAAACATCAATTTCTAATTTTAATTAGCAATATGGTAATTTTACTTCAAACACTCTTTTTTTTATTTTTTTTACCTTTTGTGTTATTTTTGTTTGTAAATTTACCTTTTGTGTTATTTTTGTTTGTAAACTAGAGTTCATTTCGCATTACCTATATGTGGGATAGTGTTCAAATTCAAATGTAGGTAGGTGTAACATTTATAAAATGCAAAAAAAAAAACATTTTCGATACTGTATAATTTATTGATTTCAGCACAGTATGTTGAGTAGGTGATATAATAATTTGAATCTTACTTAATTTTAAGTTTGTTTAGTTTTACTTTCTGACTGCGTAAGAGTATTATAATAGTTAATTTATTATCTAACACAGAACTGAGCTTTTCATTTAAATGTTTTTAATACAAAATATCATTGTATTTTATTTAGTATCGGCCATAAAACAGCTTGAAGTTTAACTCCTTAAACCGGAAGTTATACCCAGCTTTTCAACCGGTTATAAACAGCAGGTTTTAAGAGGGTACTACTAATTTAGTTCAGTCCATCCCGTATTGAAAAAGAACTAAGAATTCTTCAAGAAAATAGTGTCTTTTCAGCCAATCGTCACGTACTGGCTCAAGTCGTTTGGTGTCCCAAAGGAATACGAATTTACTTTGAAAGTAAATTGAGACTTCTAGTGTTTTTGTGTCCGCTGGGTCATTAGACTCACATCTCTTACATTGTAATGCCTCTAATTTTACAGCTTTATTCTGGAACTTTAAAACCATTCTAAGATTTATAGATTAGAGTTCGTGGCAAAATCAAAATCAAAAAATCAAAGCATTTATTTCAAGTAGGCCAGTTACAGGCACTTTTGAATTGTCAGAGACAATTAAAGGAATAAATATTATTATACAGTAAAAAGTTTTGGTGCTACAGTCCCAGTCACAAGGCATAAAAACTGTGAAAGTACCGTAGATGCTCGTTCCAAAAAGTAGATCTATGGAGAAGAACGTGCAAGAAACTCCATGGACACTCTTTTTAGATCGCCATCGGCAAAAAAATAACTGTCATCCTAGTCGATTTTCAAGCTTAACCCGCGCTATGATAGACGGTCATCCATCCACAAACGAACTTCAACCAACTGATGAAGTTGGTTAGTGGATGGATGACCGATGACCGAAAAACATGTAAAGCCGTTGGTCCCGGCTGCGGCTGTCATTTGTAAATCTTTGACAGTCTTTACTGTTAAGCTGATTTCAGACTACGCCATAATATAATCATTACGCCATAATCATCATCATCATGGGAGGCCTATGTTCAGCAGTGGACGTCTTACGTCTGATATTATCAGACGTAAGACGTCCACTGCTGAACATAGGCCTCCCCTTTCATAATAATAATATAATAGCTTATAGTATTGTCTATGTGCGAAGTGGGTGGTGGGGAACGGCAAATCGATCGTAGCGCACGACGTGGCAGAAATGTGAATTAATTCTGGGCTGTCATGTGTCAAGTTGCTTTATTTTCATAACTTTCTTTATAATTTTAAGTAAAAACGTAAAAATTTGCGATATGGGTCATAGTACAAATGCTGTGCTAATACTATTTTTTTCCCTTTTTGCTCAGTTTGAGGTTGGAAATGTATTTTATGCTTAACCGATTCAAATCCCGTGCGTATTATAATATCCATATTTTTCACGAGGAAGAAAATCGCTAGGTATAATATACACACTCACTTTTTACACTATTTTTTTCAATTTCGTTGTAAAACTAGTCGAAAATTAATATCACAAAGATATCTTATCATCTAGTTGACATGATTTGACAGATGACAAGTCCTGAATAGTTGCGGCCACTAGGGGCGCTGTCATCGCACACACAACGAATATAGCTCATAGTAAACAATATCGCGCTCCATACATTATTATGGACACGTTCACATTGTACTGTACTATGTCTTAATGACTTGCTAGCATCAGGTCCTTCTTTGCTATAGTTTATAGCACAATAGTATAACGTCGTCTGAAATCAGCTTTAGTCAAAACATTGACAGTCTGACAACCAATTACAAAGTAGATATTCTATAAATTATAAACGCAATAACGCATGCATCCAAATCTTTCCATAGAAAACAAATAAGAATTAATTATTTTAACTACGATATCTAATGTTACCTCCAGGCTATCTGCGATGGAATTTGATTTGGATTTTGAACATAAGGACATGCTACTAGTTTGATAATAATTTTAGATATCTAGCCGCCGGATATATCTACGGATGTGATGGCTATCTGTTTTATGCAGTCCGATGCAATAGTTATTTATTTATTGATTCTGTGTAGTTGTAGTCAAAACTAAATGCATGTAAAATAATGCTTAAGGGTTGAATCTGTTCTAAGCGACAGAAAGAGAAAGGGCGACGGAAAAAGGCGATTCCGTGCTGCCAGATGAGGTTCAACCCTTAGCGTTCATTCAGTAACGCTCTAGCGCTCACATACATATCACTGGACGGACAGTCAGTGTAGTTGGATTGGCGCAGTGGTTGCTTGTCACGCCTGCCGGGTTGCGGTGATTGCGCAAGTGGACCCACAGTCTCGCACCCTCGGCTTAAGGCAGTAGAGAACACCATGTGGTTTTAGTCAGTCGAGTCAGACATGCCCCTCCGTCTTCCCCAGGGCGAGGAGGTCCATGAAGTATTCCACACGTAAAGAAAAGTGGTTGTTTGTCGCGAGTTTGATTCCCGCTTTAAACAAATATTTGACTATTTAATTATCGGTAGAAGGTATCTTACATGATAGAATATCTGGTGGATCCTACCGCTGACTCAAGTCATAATAATGTGTATTAATTGTTTCAAAGCGGACATGTGGAGCCGACCCGAAAGTTAGGAAAAGGTTAGGCAGATGATGTAAATGCGGACATTTTTCGAACCTGTGACGCTAACTTTAGTAGACAATCGCTCAGCCACTGTGCTAACTGTGTCATTGTACAGACTCCAGCAAGTCAACCTATTCTAATCTGTCAAATTTTGTCAATCAAACATTAATTAACCTTCCACTATTATGATAAGGTTGAAAACCTATTAAAGAAATTTAACAGACAGGTAGGTTGATGAGCTGGCGTACAATATTAGATAAAACATGAAAAACAAATAAATATACAACCAAAGTCTCTCTGAAAACCGTAATATTAATTAAGATACAATAGCACAATTTTGGTTCGTGTAAAATACCACTTTAAAAGTGACAACACAGCTATGAAAATAAAGTGGTTCCGCTTCGTTTCGTAGAACAATTTATTAAATTAAAAAGTATCGAATCGAAACGGTATCGATATCACGATACTGTTATTGATTCGCTTTTAGTTTTAATAATATTGTTAGAGCATCCATTATTTATTGCCGAGCTTTATTTAGTCATTGACTTTTAAAGTGTTATAAAAATGTCAGCTGTATAATAGATCAAAAGATTGTCTTAAAATAGCTCTACGGTTTTGGAAGGCAACGGTAAATGAAGGAATTTTTTCGTCAGTCATGTTAGTTATTATTTTGATGATTTTTCATCTAAGAGGGAACTAATAGGCTTGCGCAGGACCTCGTGCCTAAATAATAACAGCCGCACGGGCCGATCTGGGTTAAGCCGCGTTTGTTGAGGTTAGTCTGTGGATGGGTGACCTTCTGTCATAGCGAGTTTTCTCCGTGCCTCGGAAAGCACGTAAAACCATGGGTCCCGACTGTCATTTTGTACATCTTTGACAGTCGTTATTGTTAGTCAGAAGCTCTAAAGGCGCACAGCGAGCATTCACCTGTAATGTAACGTCACAGATTCGAACATAATTATTTTAATCAGTGGTGGTGGAAGACAATCGAGCATCACAATGCGCACTCTTATGTTACATTACACGCGAATGCTCCCGACTTAAAGTCTGACAACCAGTCTTACTTCACGCTACAGCGGGTGAAACCGTGAGGTACAGCTAGTATTAAATATTTGAGAAAGATAGAATGAATCATTTGATCTTGAAGTTACTGACGTTTTTTAGCTCTTTCCTTTAAATAGTCAAGTTGGTGGCATTATATTGAAATATGTGCCAATGTATTATTTTTACTGCACCTTTAGTAAAACTGAACCCACTGCTGGGACACATATTATTTCTTCTCCGGGAGCTGGAGTTAGCTGTAATCCACCACGTGATCTAGTGCGGGTTGGTAGATGTCACAAATGTCTTCGAATTTTTGATTCTAAGACATGCCAGTTTCTTCACAAAGTTTGACTTTACGGTTTTGAGAGCAGTGGTCATGAAATAGATACCTAGATAATACTAAGTAAAGGACGTGTCTGGGTTCAAACCTAACACCTACAACTCGTAAATCGAGGTTGTCACCTCTAGGCCACCACTACATTAAAGAGGAAACATTTTTAGATTATAAAAGTATAGAAAACTGAACAAATTCAGCATTCTTATTCAATTTCAGTAGAAGGCTATCTAAATTCCAGTACCCTTTCGACCAGGAAGCAAATTGGCACTTTAAGATTCAATCGATAGGTCGCAGGTTCGTTGCTGGGCTGAGGCACTTAACACAAGCGCTCTTTGTTGAAGGAGTTAACGGAGTTAATAGTATTTGTACGTTGTTATTATTATTGTTTTAACTTTTGAGTTTAATTAAACAATAGGCGGAAAAATTGTGTCAAATAAACGATTGGTAGTTCTCATCTTTGTAGTTCAGTGGCTGTTAAAGTGGCTTCTGTGATGTAGGTCACCGATTCAATAAGCCCAAGCAGAAGTGTACTGTCTAAAGTTTAAAGGTTCTATGTCTAGGTAAGGTATACATACTGCTATTAACCGCACATTAGTATGTACTTGCTCTTCGAAATTCTTACTTACTGCTGAGTTAAACTTTCATCACTGATCTGTGGTTAACTGTACAATAACTTGCCTAGCATCTTTATTTACAGATTTTCATTATCCCAAAGAAGTCGGTTAAAAACAGAAACGCATTAATTTGCTACTATAACTATAACATCGCTTTTTATGCTGTATCACAGGCTGTATATAATATATTTAGTAAGTGAACATTGTTCTTTTGAATAAATAAAAAACACATTAATCCGAATATACATTATGTAAAAAAAACAAAAGTAAAATTGAGCAAAATTCAAACAGTAAAAATAATTAAAAACCTGATTTATTGTTACAGTTAAAAAGTCAGACAGACAAGTTATTCGGACAAAAAATAACAAGTTAAACGCAAAATAAAGTTGTAAAAAACATAAACATTCGCAAAAACAGATTTTTTGCTGCTATTTATATTTTTTGTTTGGACAACAGAACCGCAATTAGTTTTTTATTGCCGATGTTAATTTGATAGGCTTTGTATTGTTGATCGATGATTTAACACACATACAATAAACACACAAAAACATTCCAACATAGTTTACTTTATAAAATTGAATTGATTTAGTAAAGAAGTTGAAAAAGTTTTTGCAGTGTCAAGGTAATATAGTTTACAAGCAGTGGGTACATACTTTTGAAGCTAAAAAAACAAAAAAGCAAACACTAGAAAGAAATAATGTTTCATGTAACAATAATTTCAAATACCGAAGAAATGAAATGGAATTCTAAATACTACCACACCAGAAAACCAGTCTAAAACAAACAAAAAATAAAAAAAAGTAATAGCAACTCACCTCCTTCCGCAAACGTAAAATAAATCAAACAGCCACAAAAAAAAAACACTGGCCAAATAAATTAAATTTGAAAAAAGAAACAAAACTCGCGAATGTCAGTTTCAACTTCAAAATGAGAACTAACAGTGTTGGGGTAGTGCCAAACAAAATTGCACAGTGGGTCTCAAAATGAGCGATACAGGCTTTTAGAAGAAGTTTTTCAGGCTTCTCGAGACAGGCTTTTTCGAGCTAGCAACGAGTGCATCAGTTTGTACGGTACGGTAATGAATGGTGAAGCAAGGTGCCCGCTTGAACGGCTTTGGCGGTAAATGTGTGTCTTAAAGTGTGATTGGCGCAACACTACTTGGTACTTTTGATTGGATTTATCGCGTTCGTTGGATGGTACTGTGGAATTTATGAGTTATGACTTTTTACGAGTGCTTGGCGCCTTTCAAGTTTTTCTAAAATCTAGACGTTCATTAAGCTTGTTGTTATTACTTTGTATAGGAAATAAGTACTCGTAGAAATTGTTGTTACGATATGAAACGTGACGGGAAGATTTAAGTTATTGTTCAATTAAGTTAAAAGTTGCGTACTTTTCATTAACTTAATTGAACAATAACTTAAACTAACGTCACAATAAACGTGTTTAGTTTTGATTTGATTTGATTATATTATTAAATCGAACTTCAAGTATTTTTTTCTAAAAAGTACAGTCAGTAAGTATTCTTCATGATATAAATAAACCCACAACATACAAGGGAGATGGTTTATTTTTGAAAATAAAAAGCGTTTACTTGTACTTTACTGCTAGCGCCTCTGGTTCCTAAATGTTGTGTGGAATAAAAGTTATTGAAAGGTCTATAATTTCAAACAAAGGTAAGGGAATAACTTTGCGAATTTGAAATTTAGCACAGTCACGATGTATCAAAATTTGCCAGTCGCAGTACATAGTGTAGCGGTCTGTAGACTCGAATCGACTTGGCATTTTGGCTGACAAAACGCTTGCGCCGAAGCTGGATAGCGTGGAGTGAGTTATTTTATTTTAATTATAATTTATATTTATGCAAAAAAATAAATGTAATTATTATGTCTAAAAGAATGTGTGATTAAAGTCTATCAAACAACATTTACATCATGTTCTAAACTAGAGTGAATACTTTACCCGTGTTTATGTCGAAAATTATCCCACGGGAGCTTAAAAGCGGGGCACCCGAATTTTATAAAATTACGTTCCGCCATTCCTACTTTATTAGGTAACAAACATAGATATACATCCATCCGAACTTTCGCATTTATAATAATTAGTAAGGTAAGGATTAGTTTCAAAGTAGAGCTATGAAGATTTAGAGGAAACTATTTTACATTTAAAATACCTTATTTGCTCAAAGTTATGATCCATTATACATTATAGTAAAAGGTCAGTATGATAAAAGTGTCATTATTGATGACATTGTTTACGTTTTTGATTTTGATGTTTTTTTTTATAACAAAGTAAATAACTATAATAAGTTTTTTGCCACTAAAAAAATGATGTCATAGTTTATTAGAACTTGTTTTTTACCAGTATTTATTAAATCGGTCATTGTGTTCAGAATTTAATTTTAAATTATCATCATCAGTCTATAATGTTCCCACAGCTGGGACACAGGACTCCACTCTTGTGAGAGGGAGTGGGCCATAATCAGTGCGGGCTGGCAGATGTCGCATGTCTTCGAATTTTTGGTTCTAGGACATGCCGGTTTCCTCACGATGTTTTCCTTTACCGTTTTAAATTTTCAATAATATAATTAATTTATATTAAATGGGAAATAGACAGGTGTTTATAATAGGCTGATACAAAAAATATTGTATATTATGATAATTCATGCGTAAATCAACTAATCAGATGTTACTTTGCGGAAATCTATGACAGGCAAACGTGCAAAATTGATTCAGTTTTAATTCCGTAATAAACTGGATTTTGGGCGTGGCGTGGCGTGGTGATCAAATTTTGACTATGAGTCAATTTACTCTGTCCGTGGAGGTTTTTCTTTATTTTTATTTACGTGGAGGTTTTTTTTTAACGTGGTAAAGTCATCAATTTTATTGAAGAGCTCGTGGCTAAATAATTACAGCCGCAAAGGTCGATTTTCCGGGTTAAGCCGCGCTTGAATGACCCTGGCGGCTGAGAGTCTGTCATGCTCACTTAAATGTCTCGCTGATGGTGGCGCGTGTGTCGGATCATTTAGCTCCCTCCAAAATGGTTGAGCTGAATGGTGCTGATGCATGTGTCATGTTCGTGAACGGGCGCTGTCAGTTGGGACTGGTCATCTCTTAGCTGCCACGGTTTATTTTAATAATTATAGATCACTTTGTTTTTTGAATTGTCTTTGTCTAATTGTTACTATGGACACTTTAATTAAAAACTTGCTACATCGTTCTCACATAGTGTACCACCTCAAAATGAATGATGTAACAAAGGTTCTGTAATAATTCTGGCGATCTGAAAAGAGTGTCCATGGAGTTTCTTGCACGTTCTTCTCCATAGAGATCTACTTCTTGGAACGTGCATCTACGGTACTTTCACAGTTTTTATGTCTTGTGTCTGGGACCGTAGCACCATAACTATTTTTATACTTGTTTTATTTTATGTCTTTTGACAATTCATAAGTGCCTGTAATTGGCCTAGTTGAAATAAACGATTTGATTTGATTTGATTTGACTTGCTGAGGTTGGTCTGTGGATGGGTGACCATCCATCATAGCGAGTTTTGTCCGTGCCTCGGAAAGCACGTAAAGACGTTGGTCTCGGCTATCTTTTGTAGATCTTTGACAGTCGTTACGGTTGGTCAGAAGCTCTAAAGTCTGAAGTCTTACCATGGAGTATCGTACGTATTACCCAGTTACTGGGTTGTAGAGGTCCGATAGGCAGTCGCTCCATGTAAAATACTGATATTCAGCTTCATCTGGTTCGACTGGAAGCCGATCCCAATATAGTTGGGAAAAGGCTAGGCAGATGATGATGAAAGCCATCAATTTTATTGAGTTCTTCCACCCCGGGCAGGACGGGAGGGACTGTCAAACTCGTACTGACTAAAATCAACGGTTTCCTTCAATGGCCTTTATGTTCCGGGGCCACTATAACCCGATAGTCCCTCGACCCCGGCAGACTTTGGCCTTCTGGCCTTCAATGATTGCTGACAGCTCTTGACGGCGCGCGTGGAAAATAACGCGCCGTCGACCCGGGCTGCGGGCACGGTCCATGATCGGACAGCGAGTCGCCCATTGCCCGTGGAGGTACAAAGAACATGTCGAATATACTCGTACGTACAGATTTCTGTTGCGTTTTTTATTACAAATTGTAACACAGAAGCTGATAATTATCTTCTATGGTTCTATAATCTAGTAGTCGCTTAGATTTGTAGTTTTTATGCTCTTAGGTAGATGTCTTACACTATGGCAATCTTCATGGTTTGCCTGGATGGCCGTCCACGTATTATAAAAAATATCACAATTACCTTATAAATTATTTGTTTTAGATGGATTTGCTCTTGAGTCTGCGATGGAATGAGCTTACACAGAAAAATCCTGTTTGCTCTAACTTTGAAGGGCTTCGGATTGTATGCGTTTGGGAACACGGATACTGGTAGTGACGCTCTTGTGACGTGCGCATTATGAAGAACGTTATTAGAGTTCCGTACGGTGATGTATATAAACCTGCGTCTACTTCAAACGCACATTTACTTCTCCCATACGCATGTTGGATTGCAGATTTTAGTTACAACAATGGCTCAACAGATATGGATGGGCAAAGATAAAGATTAGTCTGGAATTATATTTAGAATATTATTTTTCCTGGCATGAATTTCGAGGTAAAGTCTTGGTCATGCACGCAGGCAAAGCGGCTGGCTCAATCTAGTTTAAAATAAATCCGTCTCCATACTTGGTATCTCTCAGCGGCGTACGCGTCTATAGGTAAGCTTCCCACGGCGAACTGTGATGCAATTCTAGTGTCTAATGTCAGAGGTGCCCGTTTTTTGTACACCGTTAGCCCTGCAGAATCTCTGCGTGGTGTATGTGATGAGCGGGGAGCGTTTTCATAAGCTGAAACGGCGTAGATGGCGGCTAGACTGCTCGTCGCCTCATTTGAAAAATTTAACAAGATAAAAAAAGGCTAAAAGTTTGGTCTTTACTCAATCATATATTATTGCAGAGTCTCTAATACGAATATGTCGATTGACCTTATAACAATAAGATGTATTTATTGGATGATTTGATTTGAGGGACACCTTAGCTAAAACTAAGAGTTCTACAGATCTGGGTCTTAGCACTACAATTACACGCTTCAAGAGCCGAATGAATCCTCATTAATTGAATGTATAAAGTAGTAATTGTTAACATGGTTAGTCCTATAAAAGTAATATATTATGTGGTATACGTGTGAAGCAGGAAGCGATTTTATAAGCGGAAGCGAGTAAGTAGACAAATATACTTCTGCAGCTCAATAGAGAATCTCATTCGTTCTAAGTTAGTGTTTATCGTCATATCGATAACCCTACACAAATGGTGTGTGGCATACGTGAAGAACAGAGAGCGATTTCATAAAAGTAGGGTGTTTTGCGGTAAATCTTTCGCAATAGACAGTTCGTACCTATTGTGTTGAAAATATAGATGGTCAGAAACTGATATTTGCGTTCTTATTAGATTGGGAAAATTTGGATGATTTGGGTAGGTTTATGTGTTGGTTCTATAGATGCCTCTTATTGATGCTCACATTGCACTCTCGTCAGCACAGTCCGTTGAAGAAGCGGAGGTTATGTCTCATAAGCTTGTATGAAATCTGTTGATAGGTAATGTAATCGGTTTAAAAACATTCAGTTTTTCTGAGAGTTTTTTTAGCGACAGATTTGCGTTTCATACCTTATCTGCTCTAAATTTGCCACTGTAAGCGAGGATGTGGTAGACGGTGAAACACTATTTGTAAGTTCTTGTTCTTCTCAGCATTTCTGTCTGTTTTACAAGTCAATAAAACTCATAATATTATAAAGTCCCATAAATCGGTACCGATTTTCAAACCATGCAAGTAAAATACTCAATATGGCATGGGCCAATAGCGAATGGCAGTAATAAATAGTAGCAAGAACATAATATGATGTAAAGGCTGTTAAATCATTAGTTCATTACACAAATTCCATTTGATTTAATGTCAAAGGTTTACGTGTTTTTGTTAATCAATGTTCAGAAAATGTTTGGTTTATGTCAGAGGAGGTCGCGAGCGCGATAAGTTGAATGTTGTATGCAGTGTCAAAGTATAATGTCAAAGGTGCATCTTTTTGTTTACCGTTAATCTCGCGTGGTGTTTGGTCTAAGTTAGAGGCTTTTGTAGAAATTGTCTTGTATCTCAACGATAAAGTACTTAGTTTTATTATTATTAGATTGATAGACAGACAATAGACACTTCTATTTTTTGGTACCTTACTTAATATTTTCTAGGATTTTTTACAGGTCGTCAACTTAAAAACAATAAATAAGGCACCATCTATTGGGTCTCATTGGATAGTCAGTATTGTCTACAATTACTGCGTTTTACTCATAACCTCATAGAGTTCAAATTAAAAATGGCGCGGTGAGAATACCGCAGCGATTTTCTTGTTCTAGAAATGGTACCTTCTCATTATCGTGCTCAGTTGACACTGAGTAATTATTTAATTTCTAGCGTCACTGCGTTAGGTATCATAGTTAATCTTCATGAAAATACATACTTTGAAAATTATGTTTGGAGATATTGACTTTATCTACAGGCTATCTGTTATGTTTTAACGCCTTTTTCACTGAATTATTCTGTAGTTATTATACACAGAGAGCACGGACGGGGTCGCAGGCTACAGCTAGTCTACATAAATGTCTGACATTTGAAAGTGCCTGACAGGTATGGGAAGTAAGAATTCATAAACAAAATTCATTTTCTAATTTTAAAGCAAGTATTCTGTATGGTCCAAGTAAAAGGCATCAGCGAGTTAGTAAACATTCAGATGCTTTTCACGTATATGGTGCATGTTACGTCAAGATATGATATTCATTTATCAATTATTATCAAATGTTGTATAAAGTCTATATAATTTCTCTGGCCTTTATTTAATTAGCTGTTAATATTCCACTTGGTGGACAAAGGCCTCCCATATCTTTCCCGGTTTAAGTGCTGCTTCAGACCAGCCATCGTAGTTCACGTTCAGGTTATCACGTCACTTCTTTTTGGGCTGGTCTCGGCGGCATCATCCATGAAGCCATTAAGCTACGCCTCTTATCCTCACACACAGCAGCGTTCATAAACTTTTTGCCAGAGTTGTATTTTTTCGCTATTTAAAGAGCCGGAACCAACCCAGGCCACCAACACTGGTCCCAGGCTGTTCCTGAAAAATTACTGACGGTAAAACCTAATAACACATATTGTTTATCAAATTGGAATCTTAGCCGAGACTTAGTAATAGCGCTTGCAACCATTACAAGGCCTTAAATGAATAGTTTGTACGGTTCTCTATTGTGTGACCTAACTTTTTTATACATAATCTAATGTGACATATTATTTTTTTTTATCCTAATCATCATTTGTCCGAATGATAACTTGCCCGAACTTAATAACACATAATTTCAAATGCCATAACATTGAAATTCCTAAATACTGTGTGCCCTAAATTTGTTTGTCATAAATATAACAATATATAAATATACAAAATACATAAAACCGATTGCCATTATGGTTACTGAATTTTATACCAAAAGTGTTATGGATAATGATTTTCGGACAAACAGTTTTAGGTGACGAAAAGGGATACATGTATTTTAGAGACTTGAATCAGTCACCTGATTCAGCTCATTAATTTGAGTCTTTTCCAATGAATGAAATTATTTTGTCGCCGTATCTTCTCTCTTGTGCCATGACCCGGCGTGGCTCGTCAGAGATGGTAGCGATAAACCGTCTTTGTACCGCCACAAAGGTCAGTATCGGCCACGATTGTCCTATTGTGAACCACGATGACAGAATTAGATTTTTACTCACCAGCACTTGTCAGGGGTTCACGGTGATGAGTTGATAACCATTGTCTTTTGGAAGAGTCTTTATTTAAATAGGTCAGGTTTATTTTTGGAGTATAAAATGAGCAGCTTGCCGTCCGATAAAGGGTTCGACAGTGCGTAGAGTTCCACGTGCTTTACAAGGAGCTGTCAGCAAACCGAACCGGCCCCTATAAAGCGAATCACCTGTCATAGGAACAGAGCGTATGTGAAGAAATAGGGTGGTTTACCGTAAAATGAGTAGAATATAAAAGAAAAACATTCATTTTAGGTTGGGACGCACAGAATAACCACATTAGTAAAAAATAAGACAAAAAATTCGTTAAGAAGTTTGCTGAGCATGTCCTCAGTAAAAGGGTTATACACTCAATAATTGCTGGGCGAAAGACACACAACAGTCTGTCCTTTCGCTCCACCCAAGATTTGTGGGCCATTTGATGATTTTACTATCCCAAAAGAAAAAAATGAACGGGACGGATGTCCCGTCCCATATTGTAAAACAAGATACAAGGAACGAAATGCTCGAGTTTTGCCACTATATCGCTTGATGGAAAGCGATGATGCAAAGATTTTCTTTGGAAAGGAAAAATTCGATCCGCGGGCAGGATTCGAACCCACGACCTTCGGATTCAGTACATCCGACGCTCATTTCCAACCGAGCCACCGAGGATCTTATCTGCCGCGGCGAATTTGTCCATCCATCCATGAATCTTGAATCCATGAATCCGAAGGTCGTGGGTTCGAATCCTGCCCGCGGATCGAATTTTTCCTTTCCAAAGAAAATCTTTGAAATTCGCTACGCATGTGTTAATGCGTTTAATATAAAGAAAAAAGCGATGATGCAGTCCACGGCGAAGCACGCTTGACTATTCACTCTTGACTAGTAGACCTAAAAGTTGTAGCTATCAGGAAACAAATGCAAAAACGTCATTTAATTTTCCAATTTTGGTTTATTGTATTCTTATACAATTACGAGTATGTTCATATTTTATTTTGTAATATAGTGTTATTTTTAATCTATAATTAAAGCTTAAATAATCATCTACCAACCATACTCAATAGACATAGCAAAATCATTATTATTATTTTCCCCATCATCAGTAGGATTCTCATAATTCGCTAGATCTATCTTATCAGCCAAAAAGGTATCAGGAGCGTAAGTCGTAGACTTCTCAGTGGAGAAGAAGCTATCCATTCTATTCGTTGTTGCTTCAAGAGTTAAACTATCCTCTGTAGTAGTTTGAGTAGTATCTTCTGAACTTTTTTCTTCGGAACTATCTTTTACAGTCACTGGTTCCTCGACTGGTTTCTTTTCTGGCTCTGGTTGGCAGAATTCTCCCCAGAAATGCCAGCCGTGGGGACAGATGAAGATCTGAGGGTGCAGAACTCCGTTCTTGGTGAGGCAGACGTAGTAGTGGTTTGTGCTTAGAGCCAGGGTCCCATGTTGACCGACGGTCTTGCATTCGGGGACTGGTCTTTCGGGACATTGGCTGTGTTCCAGTTTGATCTGAAAGTGTAATTTTGATTGTTATGATTTCGTGACTTCAATTCATCAAGTTTATCTTCAATCTAAGTGTAAAGCAATCCATTGTCGGTGCATTCTGATTGCTACAATAATTGTTCAGTGGCAAATATTTATACAATACGAAACTAAAGAAATTGAGCAGAGGAAGACTGTCCCTGAAGGGGTTAAAAAGACCACCGCATCGACTATCGATGATCGCCTAAATCGTTTGCTTAACATAGAACAGTTGATGTCGGAAACTTGTCAACCCAAAACAGTTCTTTTTTAAGCCTTTCGACAAGAGATCATGAATGGAATTTGAGATAAGTAGTATATAAGTTACTTGATGATTTTATCCCAACATAGATGATCTCTAGAATTTATCAAAATAATAATCTGTAGACCCTCTGGGATCTATAAGAGTACGTATAAACTTACCGAGCACTGGGCAGTAGCAGGGTTGTACCCATAATGTCTTGGACACAGAGCTTCTCTATGGTCTGCCGGTCTACCATCAGGCAGACCTTCGGGTGGAGAGCAGAGGTGGAACTTCCTGCAGTCGTAAGCGTCAGGGAAGATCCCGACCTAGAGTAAAATAAAAGGTACTTTACTCCTTCTTCATCTTAAGAGTGATATTTATAGATTTGGTGGTGGTGATCTGTTCTGAAATACTTTTATGTTTATGGTCAAACCTATTGAGAAGATTGCAGTATATAATGTCACAGTTAATCACAAAACAACGGCGTGTATATATGTGAAGCAAAAAGTGTGAGAGTAGCACGATGAGCGCAGTGGCTGAGCGATTGGACTGCTGCGCAGCGTGTCGCGGGTTCGATGCTTGTGCTGAACAAGTATTTGTTTGACCTACAAGTAGTTTCGGGTCTGTAGTTGTGAGGATAGTACGATGAGCGCAGTGGCTGAGCGATTGGACTGCTGCTCAGCGTGTCGCGGGTTCGATCCCTGTGCTGAACAAATATTTATTTGACCTAAAAGTAGTTGTTTCGGGTCTGGGTGTTAGTGTGTGTAAGTCCTCTTGTAAGTTCTGTTTGTAAACTCACTTACGACTAGTGAGGCGCAACTTTTTTCAGATTTGCCACTGCGTCAACCGTGCCGTCAATAAAGATGGTAAGGGTTTCAGCACGTATGGCCTACCTTCATATGATAAAGAAGAAAATTTCAGTAATAAGTGGTTCCTAGATATCAATTTAGCATTAAACCAGGTACAACAAACCTGTTCACAGCTATGCACAAACTCCTGGGCAGCTACGCTACATTCAGGTACTGGAACCGCACTGCACTTTCCCAGGTGAGCATTGCATGAGAAGTCTTCTCTGCACTCCTCTAGAGGCACCTGGTAAAATGAGAAGAAGTTTTAGGAATTTCCGATATTCCTAGTTGGTAAAGTGTTCTACAGTTTTCTCCTGAAGAAAGCAGGTTCAAAACCACCTTCCTTCCAGTTGACACCACCAAAACGACATCACCGGTGGTGTCGTATGGAATCTCTAGTCCATATGATACCACCCTAGTGATGTCCAGAAACGCTTGTTTTTGACAAACAGCTCCCAATTCATTATTTTAAGTTATCTATTGTTAAACGATAATAATTAATAACCACCATTTGAGTGACAGATAAATATAAAATTTTTCAAGTGACGTACCTCATTAATGAAGCTTCTTGAACTTAATTGGAGTTTTCATATCAAGAACTTTGTATGTAAACTCAGTAATAGTCGGTGGTGTCATATGGACTAGAGATTCCATACGACACCACCAGTGGTGTCGTTTCGGTGGTGTCAAGTGGAAGGAAGGCAAAACCATCTCGCAGTAGATTGTTTCTTTCCGCATAAAAGCATTCAGCTCTAAGTAAATAATATGTGTAGACTGTTAGTCAAATGAAGTCAAAGTCAAGAATTACGTCCATAGATCTCTAAATCATTTTGAACAACTGCTCACCTTCAACCATCCCACAGGTAGCGGGACACACGTTACAGCATGGGAGCAGTTCTGGCATGCCATGCCAGGCTTCGTGCAGATGCCTTCCACGTCCAGCTCCCCGGAGCCAAGGGTCATGCCAAGAGGAATGGCGGCCATGCGGTTGCCATCGATGGCCCCACGAAGATCGATGGATAATGAAAGCTGGAAAGTAAGTTTTGTATTTATTCTTGGTTTTTACACATTTTAGTA
This sequence comes from Agrotis segetum, assembly GCA_036375495.1. Classification (NCBI taxonomy): domain Eukaryota; kingdom Metazoa; phylum Arthropoda; class Insecta; order Lepidoptera; family Noctuidae; genus Agrotis; species Agrotis segetum. The sequence goes on from JAQSVV010000033.1 coordinate 265,019, forward strand.
ACCGTTAATCATCAAAGGACAGAACAGTTATTTCTTATAGAATCCCAGACAACTACTGCCGGGGCAAAAAGCACAGGCTGTTTGCCGTTGCTGCATGTCGTACGGTTGCACGTGCAAAGTCGCCAATCCCTCGCACTCTGGCAGCGCTTAATGATCTCTTGGATGTTAATCCAACAGAAGATCTGCTTATGGATGGATGGTCGAAGATTTTATTGGTATGCCAGTAGTACTGTGAGATGAATTTATGAAAGTGTTTTTCTTAAAAGTTTTCTTGTTATGTTTTTTATAATGTTTATATTCTAATGTGTTTTTATGTTTATATTCTTATTTATACTGTTTAATTCGTAATTCTAATTTGCACAATTGTACTTAAATTGCTGTAATTGGTTGTCCACACAGCCGTTGTAATTTAATAAATAAATAAATGACTGTTTTGTAACTTATGTTGTTATGTTATTTTAGAGGGCCAAAGCCTGCCAGGGTTGCGGGACTTATTTCGTTACCGTGACCCCGGAACGTAAAGGGCTATTGAAGGACACCGTAGATTTTAGTCAGTACAAGTCTGACAGGCCCTTCCGCTCTGCCCTGGGCGGGAGGACTCATTTGCTTATTTTATACGCTAAAAAAAATAAGGGTTGCTGGTTATACTGGCTGGTCAAACTCGTAACCCTCTTTTGTTGATTTGTATAACCGTAAAATCACCTAATGAGTGAGAGTGAGTGGAAAGGACTATCAGACTTTTACTGACTAAAACTCCACCCTGTTCCTTCTCAGTGCTCTCTACGTTCTAGAGACAGGGATACCCGTTTGAACTGTCCATAATTTTGGGCAATTAACATTTTTCTGAATTTACGATGACTGTATAAAGTAATCGCCACCACTCATGACCCTTTGATATTTGACGGCGCTAGAAACTATGTCATTACATCTAATTGGATTTAAAAGTCGGTGGCGCTTCGTGTTTCGCGCCAAATGCCTGCCGGGGTCGCGGGTTTTTGTTAACCCAAGATACCGGAACGTAAAGGGCATCCGAAGGAACACGGGTGAATTTTAGTCAGTAGGAGTCTGACAGTTCCTTCCGCCCCACCTAGGGCGGGCGGACTCATTTCATGATTTTACCACCTTAAAAAAAATGCTGTGGTTTTTGTGCCAGTTTTGTTTTGGTTTATTAGGATCACGCATATAAACCCATATTTCTTTGTTATTGAGGCGCCTACGCCTATTTGCTTACTGTCAGCTCTGCGAGCTATAATCAGCTGTCAAACACAGTGCTTACTGCGATATTCTCCCATAATTGTGCATTGTAATGGTTAATGAGTCTCTTGTTAGCAGCATTAGACTGCTATAGCGTGTTATTTGACATCTTAACCACATATCAACGAGTTTGAAACATTCAATCATACTTATTACAGAAGGCAGGGCTTTGTTTCTGTTTAATCCTCTTTTTTTTTAGCGTGGTAACATCATCAAATGAGTCCTCCCACCCGGGCAGGGCATCCACCAACCCGCGTGGTGGATTATGGCCCACTCCCTTTCACAGAGAGCAGGCCTGTGTCCCAGCAGTGGGAATATTATAGACTGATGGTGACCCGAACAGGGCGGGAGGGACTGTCAGACTTGTAATGACTAAAATCCACGGTGTCCTTCAATAGCCCTTTCTGTTCCGGGGTCACGGTAAGGAAATAATCCCGCGACCCCGGCAAGCTTTTTGTTTAGTCCCTTGGGAAAAAATGTTTAATGTTATGTATGAATGTTATAGAATTATAGTAAGCGTTTTACTCTTGAAGAATTTGCATTCGCCAGTAAAATTAGTATTATTTTTCCTGGAGTAACCTTTCTCATCTGCAACCGGAACTAAGTTGCACTTGGATAACAAAATGTTTAATGGAGGTAGTCTAATGTTCAAAGCACATACTCGTACTGTCTATAGATACGACAATTTATTTTTATTCAATTTAAATCTAACATTCACTTTTTTACTTCTTTTTTTTGTTCTTTTTTCTTGTCTACCCGCAATTATGACTGCTTGTTCGCGCCTGCTTGGCGTCCGTCTGTCACTGCAGGAATCCATAATAATAGCAACCAGGTATCAACCTGACACATGCTAATCTGGATACCCATTTAGTGCAATCCTGAGACACACACCGCACAATTTGTATGTCACTACATAATTGTGTTGATATCAGTGTCACTTCTTTTCAAACTGTGGTAGTTTCTTTTTGTCTTTCCTTTTTATTATTGAGGTATTTTCGTTTGAGCACCTTTTTTATGAGCCCTTTTTTTTCTCCATATAGAGCCTATCAAATTATGTGTTTCCATTGTACTAACTTAATCTTTCAATTCAGTAATTTGGAGAATGAATAATTATGTCATTCAATCTAAAAACGAAAATAATCATGGGACCTCTTGGGAAGCATACCCTTTCAAATAAAATCAAAAAAAAAATCCAAATCGGTCCAGGAGTCTTCGAGAAATCGGGGAACATACATAAAAAAAAAAGATTCCGACGAATTGAGAACCTCCTCCTTTTTTTGAAGTCGGTTGATGATGCATTTTTCTTACTGCTGAGCAAAACCCAACTCTATCTTTCAAAATCTCTGTTTATTTCAGTCTGGTCATGTTTGCTTCGCAAATATTATGTTCAAGTCACACCACTTTCACGGCAATGAAATACTAGTAAACAAATACTAGGTGTCTAGGTTTGCACAGTTATTAACATCGTCTAGTCGATATTGTTTTTCTAGCTGTCGTTAGACTAACCTGCTTCCCTTGTATCACTTTATTCGGATTTATAGTTGAAAACACAGCTAGACATACAATACAGTACCCTTAGCACGAATTTTCAGTATTTGAGACGTAAACTGGAACTTTGACAATTTCAAATTGACAATTTTCAAGGAAAAAATTAGTTACCTCTTCGCACACCAGAGGCGCTGTTCCATTTTTTCATACAAGAAACGCTGTAAATACTGTAAAGTAAAAGAGTGAAAATTCGTGCTAAGGGTATTGGTCCAATTTGCAGTAACTGTTGCATTTGTATTTGGAGTTTACTCTCTTAAGTCAACGGAAAAACTTGAAGCTTTTGACTGATTAACCTTACCTACTCCCTATAAGCTCTGAATTCAAAGTTTTGACTACACATCGGGAGTCGAGGCATCTTATCTGTCCAAACATCGTTGTCATCAATTTTCAGTTTGTATGTAGGTACCACTAATTGATCTTATGTCTGAGAGATTTTGTTGTGAAACACCCGTAACTATACGGCTAGAGCTACGAGTTTCATTCTTATACAACGTGTAACGTTATTAGCGCAAAACCTCTCGTGGGGTAACTCAGCCAATGTTACTGAACAATGTTTGTTCCAAGACTTTTTGAAATTGGCAAAAAAAAAAGCTTTTCCATAGAAAATGAATAATTGATCTAGCCCAATCAGTTTGAAAAATCATATTTTGTTTGCGTATTTCCAAAATTCCTGGCAAAAAACATTGTTCAGTAACATGGGCTGAGTTACCCCACGAGGTGTTTTGCGCTATTAACGTTACACGTTGTATATTAGTTCCTCAATCTATGAAATTTATACATGCTCTGTGTTGTCTTTACCCGTAAGTAGCTTCTTAGCTAAAAGGAGATAATCAAAGTATAGGATCCCGGTGTCTACACAGAGTATGACCCTGGAACACAAAGGCCAATCGAAGGAACACGGGGTTTTTTTTTGATCCACCCATGATGAGATGAATGACACAAAGTAATGCATCTAGCTGGGTGCGAACGCGCGACCTATAACTGGGCCGATACCATTGGACCACCACTGTTCTGCGAGCCAACTATCTATATTTACTAAATAATACAAAATTAATAGAGCAGTGGTGGCCCAGTGGTATCGGTCCCGGCTTACCGAGTGAGGGACGTGGGTTCCGAACCCACTTTGTGTAATTTATTTCATCACCACTGCTCTCAAAACGGTGAAGGAAAACATCGTGAGGACACCGGCATGTCCTAGAACCAAAAAATCGAAGACATGTGACATCCACCAACCCGCACTGGGCCCGTGTGGTGGATTATGGAACAGTCCCTCTCAGAGAGGCCTTTGTCCCAGCAGTGGGAACATTAAAGGCTGATGATGACGATGATGATTACAAAATTACTTACAGATCCATTAAATCCAAAAATACACAGCAATGCCAATTTAAGCCACATTTTAAAACACACAGCACTATTGAGAAGTATATTAAAACTAAAATTTTTTTGTTCTACTTTAATATGCGTAAAACGTAAGGCCAGCGATCTTTGACATTATTATCTAGTTGTTTTAAGATAAATCGTATTTATAAATTAAGTATTACTGTTCTTTTAATTCGCTAATTTACTTTTTATGTTAATTTTTGAATTGAGGTTACAAGAGGAAACATTCAAAATCTTAAATGTTGCTTTGACTGCCGAGTTTCCTGGGATAGATTCCCAGGTCAGGCAGTGTTATTGAGGTTTTCTATTAGAAATTTCTCGATAGACGCCACGTAGTCCGGAGATGTTCCCTATTGGCAATAGACTCACCTCGTAAAACTGTGAATAGAGGTAGTAAATTCATCAAATGAGTTCTCCTACCCAGGGAAGGGTAAAACGGACTCTTAGACTTGTACTGACTAAAATCCACGGTGTCCTTCAAAAGCCCTTTACGTTCCAGGTCCCCGGTAACTCGTTAGTCCTGCGACCCCGCAAGCTTTTGCCCTCAAAGAGTGCCCCGTCATAAACCGGATATTCTAGAACCAAAAAATTTGAGGACATGGTAATGTAACATCCGCCTACCCGCACTAAGCCCGCACGACGGATTATGGCTCACTTCCTCTCACAGAGAGGAGCCTGTGTCCCGGCAGTGGGAACATTATAGGTTGATGATGAGTATCATCAGATACGAGTAGTCCCGTGAATGTAAACTGAGTCTAATACAGGCTTTTTGTGCAAATAAAATGCAAAAATAGATTCCACAACAAACTAATTGCCAAAATAGTCGCTGTTACGCCTCCGATTCTGATGTTTACCAACAACACGAGACTAGACATATCATAAACAAGTTGTACTGAACCAACAGATGAATTACTGTGAATTGTGTTCTAAAGGGCGAGTGTCAATGACCGTCTGCGCTCCGGAGTTGTTTACGCAATGTTTCTAATACATTAGTTAGTTTGTGGTGTGAATTATTTGATTTGTGTGGTAGTGGGAAGTATCTATTATTATCTATGTAAACTTATATTATAAAAAAGTAACGTTTGTTTGAATGTAGGGGGAAGTGTACAGAACGAATGTTTCAAGTCTATTTAGAGCAGCACACCACGTTTATTAAACGCGACGTTGACGAGCGTTTGCAGCGATACAGACGCGATACGCACGCAAGTCAGACGCAGCCTGTAGACCTTTGCACACCTGTATAAATTACAAGCGTGACATGGCACCGGCGCGTTTGACACGACAGACGCGCCGCGCGCCGGTGCCGCACGTTTGTCGCGATACAAACTACAACAAACTGTTCTGTTTGTTAGAGTACGTTCAGATGACAAGCGCTCAACGCGCGTTTTGATAACGCGCGTTTACAACTACATACATTTTATTCAGGCTGTACACATGCTAATACGCGTTTTAATACAGCGCGCGTTGAACGCTGCGCTAGCGCTCGACTATTGTCAACGCGCGTCAACGCGCGCCTTGAGATCATTGGTTTTCTATATTTCCGTTCAGTTGAGCGCGCGCTTTCAACGCGGATAGACGTACTTTAGGGTTCTTCAGTATCAGTCCGTCCAAAAATCGTCCGAAATGGAAACCGAAGTTTTTAATACGGAATTATTTATAGATGAAATAGAAAAACGTCCTGCGATTTGGGACATGACAAAAAGAGATTATTCAAATAGGAACCTTAAGAGACAGGCTTGACATACAAAATTATGTACTGGCTTTCAGTCAGCCTGTGTAACAAAATTGGGTGGACCCAATATCTGCGTCTTCTGTCGCGTCGTTTCAGCCGTCGGTATAGAATCACTGTTAAAACTGTTTCAACGTCCATCTTCAACAAATGTAAGAACTGTACTGAATACCATGACGGTCGCGGCAACGCGCGTTCCACGCCTAACAAGCGCGTGTCATGTAAACACTATACAAAAATTTTACGGGCGTTGATCGCGCGTTGAGCGCTTGTCATCTGAACGTACTCTTAAAAACGCGCCAGAACGCGCGTCAAGGGCGCGCTTTAAAAATAGTGGTGTGCAATAGTGTGCATAGACCCTTAGAAATAAAAAAAAAACATTTAATTTTAGAAAAGCGCTCTAGCAGATACTGTTTTAAGATTGATATAAGTAGAGTCTAGAAGACAAACCTGCACTTTTTTGATCCGAGTAAAACTGAATAATACTTACGTAGGTACCCTAAAAAACAGGACATTAAGGTGGGTATACATAGAAATGAGTGACTCGCTGTCCTATCATGGACCATGCCTTAATCGACGGCACGTCATGTTTCACGCGCGCCTCAAAAAGTCTTCATCAATCTGGCGGATGAATGGCCAAAGCCTGCTTGGCTCACTAAACGGTGGTCACGGTGGATAAAAATCTACCCGTTCCGTTGATTGCCCTTTGCGTTCAAGGGTCGCGGGAACCTTTTAAGACAGTTTCATGACAGAGCTCTACTTCATTGTTAGCCATTTATCATGTTTTCCACAATTTATACATCTTTATTTTTTGTTCCCCTTGAGCGGGCATTGGGAAAATTGTCATACAAAATTGTTGATGCTGTGCGTCAGTATAGCAGTATCTAGCGTTGCATAGCAACGCGACTACTAGACTGAGCCACTTTTTACCTATTGGTAAAAAGTTTTAGATCTCAATTTTCATCGTGATGTCCCATCTATTGCTCGTATATAGTAATAATGTCTTTGCCTTCTCATAATCAACATTCTTCTCCCATCCCACATTGACGCCTTACAAAATTATTATAGCAAAAACTTCTGTTTGAAACACCGGCAGCAGTTGAAGTTGGCCAGGCGTTATTACTTGCAAAGCGATATCTCGAAATACTGTGGAGACGATTCGATGCCAACAGCCAATAGAATCGTATAACGGAAACCGTCGGCATCGGTCATAAAAATGCCGTTTCGAAAGTAATTTTAAATGATAAATGATCTGATACATTATTTTCTATCTAGATTTTGAACTTTAGCTGTGCAGAAGTTGAAATACTTAGTTTAAGCTAAAATTAATGTTATATTTTAAAATTGTGATGAGAATGACTACATCTTTCCGTTGCACTTTACCTTTAGTAATATCGGATAGTAAAGCTATTATACAATATACATACAACATCACGGGAGCAGAGTTGATCGCTTGATTACGATTATAAAACACCCCTAGGATAAACGCCTTAACACTTGGGTCCTCTTCTCTTTATGGTTATCATCAAACAACCCACAACGAATAAGATGGTATCCTATTCGTTTAGCCTGTTAAGTAAAAGGCTTGACGGCGCTTTGAAGTTTTGAGAGTGTCAAGAAACGTCAAGAACGACAGCGGACATTTGACAAGTGCGATTAGACGTTTCTTCACTCTGACACAACTCCGAGCTCTTTTGCACGTGGCCGTCGGACGGGGATAATCCGTTTGCATCGCGCTCAAGCAAGACGTGTTCGGTGGAGTGTCGTCGTATTCGAATTAATTAGAAAGTGCTGATTGTGATTACGTTCGTATTTTGTTGAAATAATAATCATCCTCAACACGTGGTTTTAATTCTCCTCGCCCGCCTACCCACGATTGCTCGGCACCCGTTATGAACCCAGATTGGACTGATAATGGCCAGGTGCCGTTATCAGAAGTGGGATGTGAAGGGCTTGCGTCAGAGGAGAATAGCCGTGCAAAACCTTCAGCACCGGTATCAGAACCAACCCTGTCGCAACAAATGGAGTTGTTTTTATCCCGATTGATGGCTATATCGCAACCTTCGAGCAGCACGTGCACCCAGCTCATCGAGTTCGATCCTGACGGCAACGAAGCGGATATCGAAGGTTGGTGCAACGTGACAGAAATCGTAGTTAACAACCGTAAGTTAGAAGGTGCAGAATTACTTTTGTTACTTACACGTGCACTTAAAGGCCGAGCTGCTACCTGTTTAACACGACTTCAGGCATCGCAGCTGACATGGCCGCAAATAAAAGAAGTACTGCTTGCGAAGTTTGCCAAACCTATGCTGCCACAAGATTACTTCGATGAGATCCTACGTTTTCAAGTTGGTGTTAAAGAAACTGCGAGTGAGGCGGCCATGCGCCTCTGGAACATCATCGAACGCATTCCGCGGATGAAGATGTCCGAAGATGTTACAACGGGATTCGTATCTTCAGTTTTATGCCAAAGGGAAGTCGCGATCCGCCGTGAGCTCCACTCTCATAACCCGACAACTAGATCTCAACTTCTGCGCATCCTCAATGGCGTTTCACTGAAACGAAGGCATGAGGGTAGTGACGAACATGCCGCGGATGTGAAAAAGGCTCGATTCGGTGAATCACGATTCATGGGAACATGTCACCGCTGCGGTACTTCGGGTCACAAAGCGATAGACTGTCGCAAGCGAAAAGAAGAGTCTGCTACTTCAGAGAAGACGCACGACCAATCAACCAGAGCCGCTGATAAGTCAAGATCAATCACCTGCTTCGTGTGTGGAAAACCAGGACACTTGGCGTCGGCGTGTCCAGATCGAGCGGGTGGCCGCGGAGCAGCGGCGGTCAAAGAGGTCCATGTGTGTGAACGCAAGGCATCGAGGAGCACCTTAACTACATCATCCGGTGAGCCAGTTTCCTTTCTTTTTGATAGTGGATCTGCTTGTTCATTAGTAATTAACAGCTACGCCGAGAAGTTCCCTGGTACTGCTCAGAATGATCTAGTTTATCTGACGGGCATTGGTAGGGGGGACGTAGAATGTGTTTCCCAGGTTATTAGCCCCGTCAATGTTCAAGGCCTCTCGCTCTCGGTGTTGTTTCACATAGTACCTGATGGCACCATTTCCGAACCAGTTATAATAGGTAGAGACATACTAGAGAATAACATACACGTGCATATAAATAACGATCAAGTCATTTTTTTTCAACGTAAAATGGTTAATTATTCTGACAAATCCAGTAACTTCGATTTTATGAATATTGACACAGACTTACTAGGTGATGACAAATTAGCATTGATTAAAATTTTAGAAAAATATAGTGAGTTCTTCACGGACGGTATACCAACGCGACGGGTCACCACGGGTGTTCTCCGTATAGACCTTATTGACCCGAATAAGACCGTGCAAAGACATCCCTATAGGTTAGCACCCGCGGAAAAAGAAATAGTCAATGAGAAAATAGAGTCCCTATTAAAAGCCGGCGTCATCCGGGAAAGCAGTTCCCCATTTGCTAGCCCCATATTATTAGTCAAAAAGAAAGACAATACCGATAGGATGTGCGTTGATTACAGGGAACTCAATGCTAACACGCGTCCCGAGCACTACCCGCTGCCCCGCATTGACGAACAAATCGACCGTCTTCATGGCGCACACTATTTTTCGTCATTAGACATGACATCTGGTTATCACCAGATAATCGTTGACCCAGATAGCATAGCAAAAACGGCATTTGTGACGCCGGATGGTCAATTTGAATATCTGACAATGCCGTTCGGTTTACGGAATGCCGCTTCCGTATATCAGCGGTGCATAAATACAGCTCTAGGACCCCTAAAAGACAAGGTAGCGCTGGCCTACGTGGATGACGTCATGTGCTATTCGAATGACATCACTGCAGGGCTAGAACGTCTAGACCTAACTCTGAAAGCACTTACTGACGCGGGTTTTTCGTTGAACTTTAAAAAGTGCAGATTCATGAAAACAGAAATAGATTACCTCGGTTATGTCATTAAAGCAGGAATTATTACTCCAAACCGTAGAAAGATTCAGGCTTTAGTGGACGCTCCTACTCCAAAAACAGCTACACATGTCAGGCAATTCTTAGGCCTAGCCTCTTATTTCAGACGGTTCATACCAAATTTCACCCGTATAGTAGGGCCTCTTTACCCGTTAACGAAATTAAAAGGCCCCATCAAATGGACAGCCACTCACGATGATATCCATAAAAAAATTGTTGATATTCTTACGTCAGAGCCGGTGTTAACAATATTCGATCAAGATTCGCCCATTGAACTTCACACCGACGCGAGTTCAGAGGGCTACGGAGCCATATTAATTCAGAGAAAAGATAATGTTCCTCACGTGGTATCTTATTTCAGCCGTCGCACATCGGACGCGGAATCACGATATCATTCTTACGAATTGGAAACCCTAGCGGTCGTTCGTGCGGTTGAGAATTTCCGACATTATTTATACGGTCAGCACTTCACGGTGTTCACCGATTGTAATTCCTTGAAAGCATCCAAATCTAAAACCGACTTAACTCCACGCGTACACAGATGGTGGGCTTTTCTTCAAGCGTACGATTTTGATATCGTTCACAAGCAGGGCATTAGCATGAGTCATGCTGACTATCTATCTAGAAATCCCGTTTTGGAGTCCACTCCTAGTTCGCAGGGATCAAATGATTCGACTATTGCTACGAATAGGAGTAAGAAAGTTAACTTTATAGAGCTACATCAGGGTTGGCTAGCGGTAGAGCAAAAGCGCGATAGCGAAATCTGTGACCTTATCAGCAAACATCAAAATAACGAATTGCCAGAAGCGATTGCACACACGTATGACGTGCAGAAAGGCATATTGTATAGGAAAATTGAACGCAATAGAACCAGCTCTTGGTTACCAGTTGTACCAAGATCCCTGACATGGACCCTCATTAATCATGTTCATTCAGAAATCATGCATCTTGGTGCCGATAAGACGCTTGACAAAATATACGAACAGTACTGGTTCCCTCAAATGTGCAAGCAAGTACGTAAATTTGTGGATTCATGCATAGTATGCAAAGCTTCAAAGGGATGTTCGGGAGCGCAGCAGGTTCGATTACATCCGATACCTAAAGTATCTACGCCCTGGCATACGATACACATAGATATCACGGGAAAACTAAGCGGTAAAAGTGATAGGAAAGAATACGCGTCTGTTATTATCGATTCCTTCACCAAGTATGTTCTCTTAGATTATACAGCCTCTCTTGATGCTGCTAGCGCAATTCAATGTCTTAAAAGGGCAGTTCACTTGTTTGGTGCACCGAAACGGATAATATCAGACCAAGGTAGGTGCTACATTAGTGCGGATTTCAAAAAGTTTTGTAAAGAGCACGGCATAGAGCTCCATTTAATTGCCACCGGCTCCAGTAGAGCCAACGGTCAAGTTGAGCGCATAATGCGTACTCTAAAATGTCTGCTCACAATAGTAGAGAACGACCCAAACAAAACGTGGCGCGACGAACTCCCTGAAGTTCAGCTTGCCTTGAATAGCACTAAATCCAGAGTAACAGGCTACTCCCCTACGGAATTGATGTTCGGCATACGATCAAAATCATTAGGACTGTCAACCTTATCCTTGCATACTGAACCTGAACCCCGCCTAGACTTAGACACCGTTAGGCAAAATGCTTCCGAGAATATCAAAAAGGCCGCTTCCTCAGAAGTAGAACGCTTTAATCGGGGTAGAGCAATAGTGAGACCATTTAGTGTAGGCGACTTTGTCTTTATAAAAGGTAGCGAGCGTAACCAAACTAAACTACAGCGAAAGTTCAAAGGTCCTTTTACGATTCTCAAGGTACTAGATCACGATAGATACGAGCTGAGAGACATTGACGGGTCTAACCGAACCTATAAGTACGCCCATGAAAACTTGCGCGCAGTACCCAGGGGCTACGGTGGATTAATTGAAGTAGCTACTTCGTTAGTCAATCAGACAGAGGAGGCCGAGACGGCGGAAGTCCATAGTCATGAGAATGGAATGGTAACATCTGATGATGATAGTGACACAGTTTCGGTGTCTAGTTCACACACTTTGACCGCAAGCTCTGGCACCCTCTCTGCCTCTGAACACGATGAGTAGTAAATAGTGAGTTTTTTTAACAATTGCGTAAATCCTGTGGTGATTATCTGGAATCTATCTAAAACATAGGGCTCTGGATGGGCAGTTGGGAACGACGTGGTTGATCAATGGGGCTGGCCTAAATTGGGTCGACGCCTCTGATCAGACCATGTTTTCTCTACATGAGTTGTGTAGTGTAGTTGATTGACTGGGCTGGCCTAAACCGGGTCGACGCCCATGATCAGACTACGTGTGAGCTGAGTGGTGGGAGATTGGTCGGGGACTGGCCTATGCGGGTCGATGTTCCGGACCAGTTGACTGCAGCAGCTGTGTGAGGTTTGCGTGGCTGGTGGAAGGGGCGCTGACGGGTTGTCCGGTCCACCGCACCATGCGAGTTGGTGGGTGGTCGAAGGGGCGCCTGAAGTCAGTTGTCCGCCCAGCGTGTTTAATTCAGATGTGAGGGGTAAAGATCGAGATCCTTTTATACAGGCAGCATAAATGGGTAGAGAGTCAGGGATGGGCGAGCATGCTCAGATGAGTACTACAGATTGGTGTTTGGTCTTTGCAGATAACTCGCCGCGTGAGCAGTCGCACGAGGACGTGCGAATGTCAGTCCGGCCGTGACGGCGCTTTGAAGTTTTGAGAGTGTCAAGAAACGTCAAGAACGACAGCGGACATTTGACAAGTGCGATTAGACGTTTCTTCACTCTGACACAACTCCGAGCTCTTTTGCACGTGGCCGTCGGACGGGGATAATCCGTTTGCATCGCGCTCAAGCAAGACGTGTTCGGTGGAGTGTCGTCGTATTCGAATTAATTAGAAAGTGCTGATTGTGATTACGTTCGTATTTTGTTGAAATAATAATCATCCTCAACACGTGGTTTTAATTCTCCTCGCCCGCCTACCCACGATTGCTCGGCACCCGTTATGAACCCAGATTGGACTGATAATGGCCAGGTGCCGTTAGGCTTAAGAATTTTTAATAATTTATTTTAATTTTATATAGAAAACAAAGTGACTGCCCATAGCACAGTTCTCAGGCCTGTATTTTAGTCTAGTGGTTAGTGACCCTGACTGCTATGCCGGAGGTCGTGGGTTCGATTCCCACTCGGGACAAATGTTTGTGTGATGAGCACGATCATTTGTTCTGTGTCTCTGGGTGTAATTTATCTATAATATGTATGAATTTAGAAATATATGTATAAGTATGTTTATCAGTTGTCTGGTACCCATAACACAAGCTCTGCTAAGCTTGGGACTAGATGGCGTTGTGAGATAGTTGTAGAATATTATTATAATTAATCTATTCATAAATTGCACATGACAGTAGAAATTGGAACCATCCTATTCAAACATTTTTTTTTTACTTTATAATATCATCGAATGACTCCTCCTACCCGGACCAGGGCGGGCGGGATTGCCAGACTTGTACTGATTAAAATCCACGGTGTCCTTCAATAGCCCTATACGTTCACCGGGCCACGATTACTTGTTACCCCGGCAGGCTTTGGCTTGGTATTCCTATAAGCCTACGAGTATAAGAATTGATTCAGAAACGCCAATGATCCCGGAAAGTCCGTAGTATCCCTCCGGAAGCTAGCTAAGGGTCAGTCCACACCATAGAAACTTCTGGAAGGGAAATGAAAGGATATAAGTCTGCTGCACGCTTCATAAATATTGTTTTATTGTCTAGTCGGTTAAAGGTTGCTGTGTTTGTCCAATTTCCTTTCAATCCTGTTTTGTGATGCGTAAGTAATATTGTAACTATTTAGTTTTTGTTCTGTGTCAAAACTGAAGAAAAGTTTCGTAATACATAATAACCACAAACTCGCACCATGCCATCCTCTGCACGGAATGCATGCTGGTCTTTGTAAAATAATGAGTTAACGATTTTTGTACTAAAATGTTTCAATAAATCTGGCTTACGCTGTGCGAGCCAAACTTCCGTCCCTTCGGGTCAGTTTAGGAAATATCCGTCGGGCCAGGTTAGGAATTAATAGGGTTACGTTAGGAACAAAAATGCCTTTTTTTTCAAATTCCTAACCTAACCCGCACCCGGGTTAGGATTGCGGGTCAAGTTAGGAATAATCCACAGTAACAGCCTAGGCAATGCTGTTAATTATTATCGTGTTAATGCACTTTTATACGAACATAAAGATCCTTATTGCAAATATTAACGGGAAACACCGTTTGTGTGGCCCTTAAAATTTCATCCATGTCACTGTGGCATAGAATATTCTTCAATGCATAATAATAAGAGGGACAAATATTCTCCAATGCATAATACCTAATTAGAAGCACATATTTTCTCCTATCTTTTGTTTTTAATAAAAGACCAAAGTAACCTTAGTACAAAAAATATCTACCGAATAATGAAAAGCTGCGTCAAAACTTAATTGCATAAATTATCATGCTAATCACTATTTGCTGTGAACCTGTACCAATACTTAATTAACTTCCGATATTGCTATCGAATTTTAAGCCGGTGTACCTGAATTTCAGATTGATTTTGATCAAAGGCAAAACAGTTTCCGTGGGTTAATTAAAACTCTTCCAGGAATAATTTTCCCGAATAGAAAATCAAAGACATAAGGTGATTGCCGAATTTACTGGAGCAGGATACTCGTGGCTCTGGAAAGCAAAAAGCAACCGAAGAAGCAGGATTGAGTTTTAGTTTTTTTGTCAGAAACAGTCCCTCTTTATCCACGCATAGAGGAGAGAACTCATTTGATAATGTTACCACTCCAAAAAATAAAATAAGGTGGTCGGACAACCAGTATTGCCAAGAGTCGTCATTGTCGCGGTGGTGGACGCCCACAGCGATGGATGTCGCAAGACGATCTCCGGCCACCGTAGGCGCGGGTATGCTGGCAGCGAGTAAAGGGCAACTCGCTGCCCGACCATGGACCACGCTCGGGTCGACGGCGCGTTGTGTCCCACGCGCGCCTCAAAGAGCGTCAGCATAACGACGGGCCCCCATCTCAGAGAGCCAAAGCCTGCCCGGGGTTGCGGGATTATTTCCTCACCGTGACCCCGGAACATAAAGGGCTATTAAAGGACACCGTGGTTTTTAATCAGTACGAGTCTGACAATCGCTCCCGACTTGCCTTGAGTGGGAGGACTCATTTGATGCTATTGAGGTCTCAGACAACTGGCAATTCTCTTTTGTTATACTGCAACAATGGTCACCCTTACTAAATCCAGTTCTAAAGCCAAAAGTTTATTTATATATTTTATACTTTCACAATACACTATCGCTGATTTAATTTAACTTTATCTAGACCCTCAGGAATAATCGTTCTTACCGTCTACTGAAAAGACCTTGAGCCACATTTTACGATATTCCCCAAAGGAGGAAATTTCAAAATAAAAGTAATATTGCTAAGTACTTCACACGTTTCGACCTGCCCCGAGAAACACTACCCAGAATGCTACAGATATAATATTCCTAGCTCACCACTTTATGTAAATACTCTTGAAATGTAAGGAACAGTTTATTTGTTTGTATTGTCAGTAAAAGAGTTTAGTGCACAGGTAGCTCACTGGCCTGCTTTGAGCAATGTGCTTTGACAAGAGTGATCATTTGATTTTCGCTATTGAGTAAAATATCCTAGGCTAAGCTCGATAAAATATGTCATTTAGAATGTACTAAATGTCGTAATCTGGCCATAGTGATTTCACAAAGGACATGAATTTTTTTGGTACTTTATTCTGAGAAAATTTAACCACTGCAAAGAAAATCATAATAGATAATACTGCACAATAGACTGCCTAATCTAAAGTTTCAAGCTGGAAATTGCCTGCGTTTTCGAGAAAATAATATAATTATGAAGATTTAGTACTTTGTGTAGATGTAGAGAAGTTTTAATCATGTCAATAGATGGCGCTGTGCAGAGTTTTAGCCCAATTAATTATAACTTATTATTACAAATACGTACTTGTGCTACTCAACTCACGTTTAGATAGGCGTGGTTAATCATCTAGTAACAGATTATAAAAAACCTTCGGAATGGGAAATTATTACTTCATTCGGAAGCAATAACGATTAAATTGGAGTGCGGAAAGGTCTAACGCCCGTGGGGACTTATGTGCATCTGGACTGAGAGCCCGTTTTTTTTTTATCGTTGAATCAACTTGAAACTTACAGGGGTTTTAGTTAAAAATAGTAAAAATTCGTTACCGCAAAGCATAAATTTCTTAAACGTGAAACAAAGCTGTTATAAGCAAATATCTATGGCCCTCAGTTCAGACGCTCGCTAAAAACGGCTTAACCTAAATCTCAGAAAGTACTACCTCTGTGATAATAATTTTTATTTTATATTTTACTAAAGAATTTCTTAAAGATTTTAAGAAATTTTCAAATTCCTAGAATATAGCATTACTGATTTATAGCAGTTTTACTTAGGGCTCTCAGTCCAGACGTTTATGAACTGAGAGCCCCACTGAAACATAGCTTTAAATGAAGAAATTCATACATTTGCTTCTTTTACCATAAAGTTAAACAACCCAATGAATTTCTTAAAAAGAAATAACGACATAGGAAGTAACTGTTGAAAAGTAAATTGCAATTGAATTTTCGGTTAACGTCTGAACTGAGAGCCCTTATATTTTCGGTTTTATCGGCTATTTGCGGGTATCGGAGTTTGAAATAAATTAGCTGAAAAGTTTTAAGAAATTTTTAAGTAAAACTTAACATACGGTTTTTTCTTCAAAATGCTGTACTTTACGAGAAAAACCATTTTTTAGTTTTTCATGCGAACAAGTTTTGTAGGGTAACCATGATTTAAAAATCTCAAAAGTCTGTTTCAGACTTGTACTGACAAAAATCCACGGTGTCCTTCAATAGCCCTTTATGTTCCGGGTCTACGGTTACCTGATAAGACAGACCCGCGACTCCGGCAGGCTTTTATTATTATTAATTATTTATTTCGGACCGGAGTAATATATGTACTTAAGGCTAAAGGGTGGAATTTTGTAATGCCACCTGGAGGGAAAGTACCTACCCTTAATACTGCAGATAGAAAATTTTACTCAAAGGAAACATTCCTTTATTTTTGAATAGAAAGCAAACTGGAAGCGAGGGATCGCTCTAATTCACGGTGCTGTATAAATTCAGGTTTTTCTAACCAAAAACAGACTAATGTGTTCCTGGGAAGTTTGGCTCCGCAGCAGCAGAGCAACTACTTATTTGTACTGTAAATAAGTGGCGAATATTGGGCAGTTTGAAAGGCCTATCAGCCTACTCCATTCAAGCAGGAGACAAAACAAAACAAGGCCAATAGGCACAAAGGGACACTACAACTGGGAGAAGCCCAGTTGCCTAGCACCACGGGTAAAATGACTAATATTAATGGGTCCTAAATTGTGAACTGTTATACTTGATTCCAATAATAGGTATGGCAAAAACGCTTGAACGCACGGAAGTTTGTTCGAGTTTCCACAAGGTCCGTATAGTAAACGACTCCAGATGTAGCCTGTACAGTATCCAACATAATATTGCGTTCGTTCTGCCAAAGAATAAACTCCCATAGAATATGATGTGCTGATTGTTCATATTCACAATCTGATGTTGAACATTGACAAAAAGGCGAGGGAACAAGTTTGAAGGAAAATAATTTACTTTTAAAGTTACCATGTCCCGTGAGATTTTTTTTTAACTAAGACCGAAATGGTTTGATACTCTTGCCACCCGCCCGTTGTATCGGTTGTTGCCTAGCAACTGCAACGCCTAGGCTTGCAAAATCGCTTGTACTAGCCATCGCGCTAGGCCCGCCTTAGTCACTTCAGTGTGGCCACGAGCGGCGATTTCATTCATATATTCAATATTATCGCGCCCGCCGCCGCCACCGTCTTAGGGTCAGCTCAGACCGAGACGAGACGCTGCGCGCACATTTCAATAGAGTTATTCAAAATGTAATTCTATAATAAAAAACAAAAGATACACCTTTCGCAACGCAGCGCGGCGCCGCTTGATGCGATTCAAAATCTGACTTTGTTTACTGCAAGAAAAGATACAAATTTGAAGTATCGTTGCATCACGTCGCTTCGCGTCGCGTCTCGGTGTGACCTGACCGTTAGGCTCGCAGTTTGTTTGAGCACTAAGACGTCACACATAATTTTTTGAAGATTAAATTTCGGAACGCAACCCCACATGTGCTGCCATCTTTGAAACTAACTGACGTTTGAGATTTTTGAATCATGGTTACCCTACAAAACTTGTTCCCATGAAAAACTAAAAAATGGTTTTTCTCGGTAAGTATAGCATTTAGAAAAAAAAGCCGTATATTAAGTTTTACTTAAAAATTTCTTAAAACTTTTCGGCTAATTTATTTCAAACTCGGAGCCCGCAAATAGCCGATAAAACCGAAAATATAAGGGCTCTCAGTTCAGACGTTAACCGAAAATTCAATTGTAATTTACCTTTCAACAGTTACTTCCGATGTCGTTATTTCTTTTTAAGAAATTCATTGGGGTGTTTAACTTTATGGTAAAAGAAGCAAATGTATGAATTTCTTCATTTAAAGCTATGTTTCAGTAGGGCTCTCAGTTCATAAACGTCTGGACTGAGAGCCCTAAGTAAAACTGCTATAAATCAGTAATGCTATATTCTAGGAATTTGAAAATTTCTTAAAATCTTTAAGAAATTCTTTAGTAAAATATAAAATAAAAATTATTATCACAGAGGTAGTACTTTCTGAGATTTAGGTTAAGCCGTTTTTAGCGAGCGTCTGAACTGAGGGCCATAGATATTTGCTTATAACAGCTTTGTTTCACGTTTAAGAAATTTATGCTTTGCGGTAACGAATTTTTACTATTTTTAACTAAAACCCCTGTAAGTTTCAAGTTGATTCAACAATAAAAAAAAAACGGGCTCTCAGTCCAGATGCACATTGGGGACTTTAGATCCCAGTGGCACTCTACTGCAAAGAAAAGTCTGTGAACATAATGTCCCCAGTGTCTTTTGAGCGGTCTTGACTCTACAATAAAGATGATGCGCTCTATTTTGTTGCCAGTGCAAAGGCCAAATTATCCTGTAAAGAGAAATCTCAAAGGCCACGGACACGAAGTTAGCGAGCTGCGCCTGTTGATTGCACTGGGTGACTAGTCATCCAAAATAATTTATTACTCCGTGTTTTTTGCGTATTCTGATTGTTAATCCGCTGTGTCGCTTTGACAATTGTATTTTCTTGGGACTGCTAATAGGTAGGAGGTGAGGAAATTAAATAAAGAAAAAACGATACTCAAGCATTTTTAATGTGAATTTATTAATCAAAATCCTTTCTTACTAATATTCCATCTAAAAAAAGGTGCAGGTGGTGCATCAGTCTGCGGACCTGAACCCATTATACCCATCCCCTTCAACCAGATACGTAGATGGCTGCAGGAGCGCACCCTCACACAAGCAGAGAGATGGTGGACCTCGACACCAGGCTGCAGGCAATCCAAGGAAGCCCTGCCATCCCTAGATGGCAGGCTAACCAGACGTCTTTTACGCCTGGACAGGACCGGCATGCGCCTGCTGACAGGGACCATAACGGGACACTGCTCCCTAAACAAACACTTCCACACAATAGGCATAACGGACAGCCCCCTGTGCAGGGCATGCATGGAGACTGAGGAAACCGTCGCGCATGTGCTCTTCGAGTGCACAGGTGTCACACAGATCAGGACAGAAACCCTCGGGACACCCAGGACTTACACAGATGTTCTCCACAGACCAAAGAACCTGATCAACTTCTGGAGGGAGGTGGGCTGGTTGGAATAAGCCACCAAAGGCCACTATGGCTCACGCACAATGGTCCACATGAAGGACTAAGTGCGGAAACCAAAACCCCTAACATAGAACATAGAAGGTGCAGGTGGGGAAATATTGTCTTGATACCGTGCCCATCCCACCCGAGGAGCTCGTGGCTAAATAATAACAGCCGCACAGGCCAATCTTCCGGGTTAAGTCGCACTTGACGAGGTTGGTCTGTGGATGGGTAACCATCTGACATAGTGAGTTTCCTCCGTGTCTCGGAAAGCACGTAAAGCCGTTGGTCCCGGCTGTCATTTGTAGATCTTTGATAGTCGTAACTGTTAGTCAGAATCTCTAAAAGTCTGACAACGTATTGCCTTACTGGGTTGTGGAGGTCCGATAGCAGTCGCTCCATGTAAAATACTGATATTCAAGCTGCATCCGGTTCGACTGGAAGCTAGTTGGGAAAAGGCTAGGCAGATGATGACCGTGCCCATCCCAAATACCAAACCATAATAACAACATGACCATTCAAGAAAATGAAACATGTTGGTTAGGTACCTACGTCTAGAAAACAAAAACACGATTTTCCCAGTCTTCGAAAGCCAAGTCAAGAGGTTAATCATAGTCCAGTGTAGCGAGCCGGTAATTATTGTTCACAGAATCAACCGAATACTAATAACTACTAATTTAAAATGAGATCAAATATACACCAAACAACAACACCGAACGCAAGCAGTGACAGAACTGTCTAACGGACTTATCTATCGTGACAATGACATCTAGCTTTTTTCAAATGTCATTCAGCGCAGCGCGTTCCGATCTAGGTACGCTGAATGCATTCTCCAAGTATATTTTTATTAACTTCTCCTCATTAATTTTCTTTGCGGAACCAAAGCGTGAAGGTAACCATTCTTATGACTTTGATTACCTACTACAAAATGCGTTTAAGTACGACAATCCTCATAATTAGCGATTTGGTAAGAATAGGAACGTAAAACATGATGTTGCCAAAATCTACATGTGTTGCAATGTGAACTTAACTTTAACAATGAAAATCTTTATTTTGCAGGATATTTACGTGACTAGGATGTAATTAAGTTAAACTATATTTTATTCTCTTCCGATTAGTACAGTAATATCTGTGGTTGCGTTCAATTTGAATAAAGTACCAGGCTCCATAGTATTTCAGTTTTGTCCTTTTTGTAAGTTTGTATATAAACGATAAACGTCTGAAAATATTTCAAAGAAATTAGAGTTCTTTGTGTACAAACCCAAGGTCAGGAAATGTTTTTGTTTGGATTTTTTATTGAGAGTTTATTATTAGCAGACAGCAGATGACGTCTGTGGCATTTAGCTTCGACTCTTAATATGACCCAAACTGATTATAATAGGTATAAGTAAAGAGATTTTCTACAAAAAATGCTTCGCAAAAAAGAAAAGAGCCCTTAGCCAAAGGAACCCAGTTGATAGCAACAGGCTTACCCTCCTATAATAAACTGAATAAACGAGACACATCCATGTCATCATCATCATCATCAGCCTATAACGTTCCCACTAGTGGGCTATAATCCACCACGCGGGCCCAGTACGGATTGGTAGATGTCACATTTGTTCGAATTTTTGGTTCTAGGACATGCCGATTTCCTCACGATGTTTTCCTTCACCGTCTGACACATCCATGTCAGATTCCATAAAAAATACTGACTCGAACTTCTGTTATGTCAGTGGCGGTTAAATATTTTTGCCTGTAAACCAAACATTTTTATCGTGTGTACATTTCAGGGAGAGTGATAGACGATATCTTTAATGGCATCTGATACGGTTCGTTAGCTCCCGTTCGGTAAATTTTCGTGAAAAAGAGAGGATATTGTTACGTATTGTAAAGAAATGCTAGTATAAGTATGTTACTGGAGTCTAGTAGATTTTTCATGAGATAATATTACGTTACAAGGTTATTATTTTTGTTTTTTTTTGTTGTGGTAAAATCATAAAATGCGTTCTCTCCACGCCACATCGCTCGTAGAACTGACAACCGATGCGGAAGAAAAGTTCTCAAGTGGCGACCACGGACCGGAAAAAGCAGCGTAGACAGGCCTTCCACTAGGTGGACCGACGACATCGTGAGGGTCGCGGGCAGCCGATGGATGCAAGTGGCAATTTGTCGTTCGGCGTAGCGGTCTAAGGGGGAGGCCTATGTTCAGCAGTGGACGTCCTCCGGCTGATGATGATGATGATGTTCTCTTATCTAGGGCGGGACGGGAGGGACTGTCAGATGTACTGACTTAAATCCACAGTGATCCTTCAATAACCCTTTACGTTCCAGGGTCACGGTTACCTGATGAGACAGCCCCGTGACCCAGGCAGTCCTGCGGCTTATTTTTGGGTGGAACAACCATCAAATGAGTCCTCTCACTCTTTGTGGAGTATTAGAAACTGTGAGACTCTTTCTAACTAAAACTGCACCCAGGTTGCCGACCAAGACGTCATAAAATGTGAATAGTTCCGCTCAGGGAACGAGATGGCGCTAGATAACTTCTATAGCTCTGTCTCTTTCCCACATCCTAAAGACTCACGCTTGACATGGTAGACCACCTGTTCCTTCAAATGTCCTTTGCGTTCCAAGGCATGGTATAATAATGCTGAGAGTGACTTCGGCGTATTATCATGACAATGTAGTAAAAATTTTTTATAGGCAGCAATATAATAATTATATTTGGAAAGATAAAGAGGATGCCTACGCCCAGCAGTGGGGCACAGTATAGCAAATTAAAAAAAGACAAAAAAACTATTAATTCCAAAAGAACCTTAATTCAATAGAAAAACGTTTCTTTTTCCATAAACTACTATGAAAAAGGTATTCAACTATCTATCCAGTACCAAGCTCCATTACTGAACGTTCTTATCTATATCATCGGCAATTTATATGATAATCTTAACAGTAGCTGTTAGTAGACGTGTGACGGTAATACCGTAGTTTCGTATAAAATACATAAGGTTTGGGAAATAAGCGATTACTTTGTAGAATAAGACTTTTGGATAACACTCTCCTTTTATTTTATTTTCATTTCGTTTTAGGTTTAGTTGGCAAGTTTTTTTTTGTTATCTGCCTTTATCAATCTATGTGTGTATCGATGTCAGATAGGCAGTCGCTTTATGTAAAATATTGGGTTGCATTTGGTTCGACTGCAAACCAAACCCGACATGGTTCGAAAAAGGGTACGCAAATGGTAATGGATAATGATTCAAGCCGGAAACACATTATATAACACGCCACGCGACGCAACGTGTCAACACCCGATGTGCAGTGAGCGCATGTCGTCGCGTCGGGTGTTCATAGTGTGATTCTGGTCATAGAAAACAATACATTTGATTTGACCCAACACGCATCACGTTTCATCGGGTGGCGTCGGGTATTAATCATGTGTTTCCGGCTTCAGTCTGTACCTTTGTGTTTTGATTTAATTTTGACAAGTACATTTCAAGCTAAGGAGACGTTATAAATTATTCACATAACCGGTCGAGGTGCATTCAATCCCGAATTGTACTAAATTGTGACTATTGTCAATTTTGAAAGAGTCGAATCTCCGTCAATTTTTGTTTACGTACCAAAAGATAAAAAAAAAACACGCGTCGAATATTTTATGACAATTACACTAACCGACATAATAATAATTTGACAGTCAATTGGCTATTTGACTAACTAAGGGCTGATTTTTCAATAGCCAGTTAACCTCTAACTGAGGAATTAAAATAACGGTTTGACATATTTTCTATAGATAAGCTGTCAAACCGCCATTTTTATTCCTCAGTTAGGGGTTATCGGGCTATTGAATAATCAGCCCAAAATCGAATTAAGATTTTATAAGTCAAATAGCTAATTGACTGCCAAATTCTAAATTAAAGCGAGTGGAGCACGGGCACAAGCTACTCTTGTATAATTTATAGATACTTCATCCAAACATTATTGAAAACAAAATAATGAAATAAAACTTCTGCTCCTATTCATTTGGTTGAACAAACGTGTATGTAGCATATTTCTGGAAGTTCCTCCCCCGGACTTGGGCTGACAAACGGATGAAACTCGAAGCGAATGTAATAAGAAGTTATTTGATCGATGATCGTCGAACGTGTGGCCTAAAGTGAAAGAACAAGCTTAGAGAGATACTGGGTACTTTATATTTTTGTCCGATATTTATTTCATTTCTGAATAGTCAAGAAGATTAAAAAGGAATATTTTATTTCTGAGAGTGTTTGGTTTTGACCACAATCTAATAAAGATAAGAAATAAAGAGGATAGAATCAAAAATGGCTGTTTTATTTTTCGCCATGAAAAGTTATTTTTACCCTTTTTTGTGATGGTTTTTGAAGCCGGTTCATCATCATCATCATCATTTCAGCCTATTGCAGTCCACTGCTGGACATAGGCCTCTCCCAGGGACCACCACAGCGCACGATTTCCTGCCTTTTCACCCATCCACTGCCAGCCACCTTCTTCAGGTCATCGGTCCATCTTGCCGGGGGCGTTCCATCCTACGCTTACCTACACGTGGTCTCCTTCCGAGAACCTTCCTACTCCACCAATCGTCGTTAGTCAGTTGAAGCCGGTTCATTTTTGATATTTTTACCCGACTGCGCCAGGAGGGTTATGTTTTTTTCTCTTGACCTCCTGGGTTATGGAGGTCACCATTCCTACATGTGCAAATGCATGACGGTGAAAGGGTGTCGCTGCACACTGCATACGAGCCTGGATTTTTGTCGCGGAATTCTAACTAGTAGTATTTGTCTCTTAGCCTTTATTGGACATTTGGTCGCGGGATTATTTCCTTACCGTGACCCCGGAACATAATAGGCTACTGAAGGACACCGTGGATTTTAGTCAGTACAAGTCTGACAGTCCCTCCCGCCCTGCCCGGGGTGGGAGGACTCATTTGATGATTTTACCACGCTAAAAAAAAAAAAGCCTTTATTGGACATATTGTAGCTCGAAAAATAGAGAGAAAAAGATCCGATTGAATAAAGAAAAAAACTTGAATCGCTTATTCCCCTCCCTTAAACACCGCCATTGAACAGAATCGTTCACTCAGTCGGCCCTTTTAACTTTTTCACGCCTTCTTCGGGCTAAAATATGGGCCTTTCAAACTTACTTATTTTCAATTCTGGGTTCCGTTTTATAGAAACTCCTGCATTTTCTTAATCATAAGCGTTCATGAATTACGAACTTGTCTTTGAGTATCTTTGAAAGAGATCTTTAATACTTTTAAGGGTTCTTTTTTATTTAACAACTCAGTTACGTTTTTTGTTCGAAGTTTGTAAAGTTTTGTGTTTGCCTATGGTTTCTTTAGAGCGGTAGAATCATCAAAATAATGAAGTTCTCGGGGACCCAGAGCGCGGCAGGAGGGACTATCAGATTTGTATTGACTAAAACCACAGTGTTCTTCAATCGCCTTTTACGTTCCAGGGCCTAGGTTACCCGTTAGGCCCATTTAAATAGTTACTTAGGTTCTGCATTTGTTGTATAGTTATTTTCCTCACCTTCCCATTTTTTTTTTGAATTCGAAGTTGATAGATTCTCTATGAAATATCCTTTCACGTACGAAACACACCAAGATCTAAATTTTCTTAGAATCCAGTTGTAAATTTGAGGCGGAAACTGAAAACCTACAGAGGCGTCGTTATGAAAAGCGATCGTAAAAGGTTTGAGCGGCGCTTTCAGGCAGGCTTTGTGGGTGCATCAAACGCGCACTATTTCCGCTTCCGCTAGACTAGGCACTGATCGCGAACACCCTTGATGGTGAGTTAGGCAATGTCTAGAATGGGTTTAGAACCAGTATTTTTTATTTTGATACAATTATGAGGTTCCAAAGTGCAACGAAAAATAAAAAAAGTTTCTTATCTAAGGACAACACAACGGCTGTCAGTGAAAACACTAAAGACTTAATATTGGGCTGGTCACGGGACTTGTTCCATCACCATGACCCCGGAACATACCCGCCGTGGATTTTAGTCAGTACAAGTCTGACAGTCTCTCCCGTCCCGGGGTGGGAGGACTCATTTGATGATTTTAACACGTTAAAAAAAAAAGTGGGGCTGGGCTGGCCACGTTTGCCAGATTTTAAATGAACTGTTGGCCAAAATAACCACTATGACTCCACATAGGAGCCCTGACACAGCCAGAAGGTGTGCGTCACGGCAAATCTTGCAGAAGATGGCGGGATGAGCTAGACAAAACTAACTACCAGTGGCCTTTGCCCAGCAGTGGGATGAATTCATGATTTTATCAAATAAAATTTGTCTTTTTTACCTTTTTGCGCAAGAAGGTTTTTTATTTTTACGTTTTTTCTACCCGCTTTCTTCAAGGGAACTGAAAAGTCGTGGCAGGGTACCGAATTCACAGTTACATAGCTGTAAAGAAAGATTTACAGTCACTTTCCGACATTTTGTCGTTACAATGTTAGGTTCAATGTAATAAAGGAAGGGCCGATTGCCATTTGTCGGCCAATTTTTTAATCTGGATTAGCCATTGACAATTTTCTTTGGTTTTATTAAAAAAAATTGCTAAAAGTTCATTCATTAATTTGTAGAGGTTATACTTGCTGGTTCTTTTTATTCTTAAAGGTAAATGATGATGACTGTTGATGGTGTAACAGCTGCCAGTGATTTTTGCGCTGCGCGTAATAGATCAGAGGCCTTACCACGAGCTCTTAACGCGATCTAGTTTAGGCTGTGGGAAAGAGACAGAGCTATAGGTACAAGTCGTCTAGCGTCATCTCTTTCCCTCATCCTAAACTAGATCTCGTTAAGAGCTTGTGGTAAGGCTTCAGATTCCCGCACGGACTAAATATTTGTATAACCTACTAGCGGCCCGTCCCGGCTTCGCACGGGTGGACATGATGATTTTCGTCCTCTAAAACCTGGCGCTGATGGTTACAAATACAATAAAAAAAGAAGTGGCTGTGTCGGTCCAGCCGTTTTCGAGTTATGAGCTTAGCAACACGTTTTGTGATCCATTTTAATATTATAGAATATAGAAGAGATAGATAGAAGAAGATAGATAGATAGAAGATAAATAAGTAGTTGTTACGGATCTGGGTTTTAGTGTGTGTGAGTTTAATTAAAAATTTGTGTACGCGTCTACGATACAGGACAATTTCTTTGTATGTAAATTCAGCACTTTTCTAATACCGTTTGTAAGTCAGCAGTTTGACTAACTATTTGTTAAACCCTTTATTTTTTTAACCATTGGTTAAAAAAAATGAGATGCGAACTATTAATCTAACATGGCATCTCGTCTTTTTTTACGTGGTAATGGCACCAAAGAGTCCTCATCCAGAGCAGGGCGGGAGGGACTGTGTACACGGTGTACTTTAATAGCCCTTTACGTTCCGGGGTCACGGTAGCTCGTTCTGTTGGTTTCGCAATCCCGGAACATTGCCCTTAGATTTATTACAATTTATTAGCAACTAACTAGTTAAATGCTAGCGATTTTCACAAACTTATCCCGTCTAAACGTTCCTAAGTCTGTCGCACGTGCCAGTCGACTGCGTGTGGACACTGCTCTTGCTCCAATGACTTCTTATGCCTGTGAGCTCGACCAATATTACTGGTCAAAGGCAAGCGTTCATACTTATTGAGCACACACTCACTGGGATTCTACACCAACCTCTACCATACTCGTGATCTTCTGGTACTTTGGTAAAGTTTTTGACGCTGCGTCATCAAATAAATAAGTTCTCCCCGCCTTTTTTTAGGTGGTAAAAAATCATCTAAGGAGTCCTCCCGCCTGGGTGGGGTGAAAGGGACTGTCAGACTTTACTGACTTAAATCCACCCGTGTTACTTCCTATGCCCTTTACGTTCTGGTGCCACGGTATCCTGGGTCAAGAAAAAACCCGTGACCCCAGCAGGCATTTGGTACGAAACACGACGCGCCACCGACCTGGGCTTGGTCCTTGGTCGGACGGCGAGCTACCCATCACTCACCGTTTGCAAGCCCGCTCTGCTAATCAGAGGGACACGCGATGGAGCGTCCACACGACAGGCTATTCCATAGGGCTATTCGCGTACGGGCAAAGAGACCCCTTAGGCACACAGTGCCTAAGGAAGAGATTTTGCCCGCATCCCAGGGTGCACCGGCCCGAAAAACTGGTCTTCCCCCCGGACGTATCCGATAGGGAACTCCAGTCCACGGGCGCACGTGGAGGTTTCCTGTCATAGCTCTCCAAGTCCTCCCCCGCCTTGGAAACAGCGGAAAGGACAGTTAGACTTTTGTTTACCTACTAAAAACCACTCTGTTTTTTTCATTGCTCTGTGCATTCCAGAGTCGCGGAGACTTTCAAGATAGTCCCATATATTAGTATGCTGACATTTCCTAGAGACGCGCTTGGAACACATACGCCATCGAGGTGCCACATTGACCGTCAATTGTTAAATTAAAGCAAGTGAAACCGCGGGAAAAAGTTAGTTCTATATAGATTCAGTTGCCTAAATTCCTGATCTCCGTACATCTGGCATCTGGCATAGGGTACCGCAGTCAGTGTCGCATCGAGATACCGCAGTTTTGGCAACATACATGTGCCACATACAAACGCACATTCTTCATGTTTTAAGGGAAATTATAGTGTTTTGTACCAGTAAAAGTTTGTTGTAACTGTTCCAATATGGTTTGAGTTAGTAACACTGTTTCCATTCAGTAAATTGAAATGAAAAAAAGTACATGCGGGTTTGCGTAACACTTTCAAAACTCGAATGGTATTCATTTTGACAATTTGGTGTAGAAAATTGAGTATGTTGTAATGTTAGACGAATGAAGTGGGTAGTACATTTTTTTTTTTAAGTGCTAGTCATGTTTATTGTAATCAAAATGTGTTGTATGAACCTGTTGCTAGTACACACACTATAAACTTCCCCTGTGTTTATACATAAAAGACGTAATTGTTAAGCTCATGAGTCGTGACCATTAGTTAGTACTGATTTAAAGCCACCGTGTCCCTCCAATTGCTCTTTACGTTCCAGAGTCACGGCACTCTGCTTAGACAGTCCCGCGACCTTAATATTTGTATTCTTAATATTTGTATTTCAGTTATTTTTAACAACATGATTTTTTTTTTAACGTTGCCCCTCACTAGGAATTTCTCCTGTATCGTAGATGCGTTTACAAACACTGAAACTCACATACATAAACACCCAGACCCGGAACAACTACTTGCAGATCATACAAATATTTGTTACGTGTGGGGTTCGAACCTGCGACATACAGCAGTCCAATTGCTAAGCCACTGCGGCAAACGCGCCGTCACATTGAGACTAATTTATGATTCAAACTTTCTGTACTTTCAACAGGACTGAGTGTACGGCCACTCACTACGCGACATCAAACGAAAATCAACTACAAACAGAACTTCAGGAGCTATTTAGTTGAGAACACCTGCAGCAAAGCCTGGTTCATTTTAAAACCAAATCAGTTTTGGCAACACTGCCTAGTCGCCAACCTGCGGTCAGGTTGCTTTGGAACTTTCTAGAATTGTACATTTGGCATTTGTTGGTTTGTGCTGAAGATTTTTATTTTAAGGTGAATTGCTGGTTCTGATTTTGATTGGGACGGAAAATTCTTAAGTGGAAATAGATGGTGCATGTTGATTTTGTGTAAGGTTTCACTCTCTGAGCGTTTTTTTTTACGAAGTGTTTTTATGAAGTGTACGTTGGATTACAAGTCTTAAGAATTACAAGAGATTATTAACTGTTACAATATTAATTACTTGTACTACGAGTTTAAAATACCTAAAAGTGATAATATTTGCCTCAAAAGTTCAAAAAAAATGTAACGTGTAAATGCGTTTCAAAAAAATATTGGCGAGTTGGTAATCGAAAATTGAAGTACCTATATGAAAAAAGTATACCTATTCCCTCTACCCAGATGATATTTAATCTCTTATCTATTATATTATCTCATCAGGTTACCCTGACCCTGGAACCTAAAGGACTATTGAAGGATCACCATGAATTTTGGTCAGTACAAGTTTGACAGACCCGCCCTCCGCGCCTTGGGTGGTAGGACTCTCCCATTTGATAATTTTACCAAGATAAAAAAACATTAAAGTAGAAAAAGAAATCAACAAGACAACAATTTAACATCAGCAGACGAACAAATACCAGGTTTGTTTGTAACAGGAATTTCAAAAAAAATACAATTTAACATTACCCCACTTGGAAAAACATTCCCATAGACTAGGTACTTCTCAATTCCTTCCTATCAACACATAATGTTACGAGAAGATCCCATACAAACACTCATACAGATAACAAAACAAACAGTTTCTCAACGTAATACTAATTGCGAAATTTCAACCAACCCTTATTAGTCCCCAAACTTGAACATCGAGATTCAATCGAGAGCAAATGGTACCACACTACGCCAATGCGCCATCGCGAGTTATGCCGACCATGCCAAGTTTCCACGCTTCCATTGCATACCGGCCTAGCATTCTTTGTGAACCATTCGGACTATTGCCAGCAATGTATGTCAAAACTTTAAAGCAGTCGGGACTGACCTGCATTTTGCGATAGATGTTTGTGAATTCGGTGGATTGGTATTTGGTTTACATTGTGCAGGGAAATGAAGGAGTGGGTCAGGTTTTTGATCGTTGTTTTGTTTGTGATCCTACAGAACTGAGGGTCGAAATAAAAGGATGATTTCAGGGAGATAATGTATCTTCACTAGGCCATTTCATTGTTTTTAGTGGATAATTGTGTCCATACTGTTGCGACAACAAACTAACATTAAATTCCCACTTATTAAGTAATAACTTCCCTTCGGCCGGAGGACCTTCCGTCTTCAACGTCGTTGGTCGTATCGAACAATCTTACACCTAATCCATTTTTGCGTAAAAGTAAATACAATTCTTACGGTTTTTTCTACCCGACTACGGCGAAGGCAAAAGCAAGGAAGAATTTTGGCTCTCTATCATGTTGTATGTAATTATATGGATATATCTTTGTATAGGTGGTCAATGAATTCGTAATAATTACCTGGGTGTAAGATTATAAAAAAAATATTGTAAAATTATTCACTATTGATGTCCCACTTGGAAAATACTCCCTGTAACTTCCACCTACTCTTTACCAACGTCGCCTATAAATCATCAATGTAAAATGCATCTATAATTTTACATCGAACCACCACAAACACCAGTTTCTACATTCGGGCAATAGCATTAATGTCAATTGCACGTTTAATTACAGGTTCAGTTCTACGCTACATGCCCAAACGTCAGTCATTCTATTTAATGAGCAGAAGAGGAAGCGATTAGTGTCTAGCTTATGTCCGAGGTATCCGCGTGAAGTTTGGTCGGATCGTATTACTGGGATTAAAAGTATCCTATGTGATAATCCGCGTCTCGTTCCGACGAATAGACGCGCGTAGGTTTTAGACAAAATTAGAGAATGTAAATCTAGAAAGATTTCTATCTTCCAAAGCGTGGCGACGCTTAAAATGTAGAAAATGATTGTTTTTATTCTTCTGTCCCGATATTGCAGTATATGAGCAAAAAAAAAAAAAAAACATGTGTTTTTGTATAAAATTCCTAGGAACTGTTTGTGCGAGACTTGACCAAACCGAATCTCGGGGTGCCCCCTGACGTCTTTTAAAGACACCAACAACTCTTGGGCAACCGAGGTTTGGTCACATATTGTTTGGTTTTGTTCTTCGTTTAAAGCTTGCACGCGGACATGGGAAACTCGTGCAGCGTCTACCTGAACACTTTTTTATATATTTCCTAAATAGTTTCGGAATTGTTTATATTTCCTAGGAATTCTAAACAATTCCTAAAATATCATTTTCCTGTAACATAATAATATCATCATCATCAGCCGGAAGACGTCCACTGCTGAACATAGGCCTCCCTCCCTCCCCCTTACACCGCCACGCCGAACGGCAATTCGTTTCTTGCATCCGTCGGTTGCCCGCGACCTGACGATGTCGTCGGTCCACCTAGTGGGAGGCCTGCCTACGCTGCGTCTTCCGGTCCGTGGTCGCCATGAGAGAACTTTTCACATAATAATATGCAGTTAAATAATGGTAAGGGTAACCAAGTAACCTGTACCAAGCTACAGCGCCATTATACTATACTATAGAGCTCACTATACACCCCTGTCTATCCCTACGGAGTCCTACGTAAAGTTATAATTTATGTTAAGCCTAGAATTAATGCTTAGTTCATTACAAAAAAGCGCTTTAAGCACATAAAACCACTAGTCACGAATAGCTAACAAAAAGCTGTAGAAGTTTCGGGTCAACATTAAAACTGAGTGGTACTAGTATACAAGTTGTTATTGTTGTTATATTACTGTTGTAGTTACTGTTACTGGGCATATAACTGTAGTGTAATGTATGTAGTCTGTAGTTTCAGGAAAATTGGATTAGGTTTTGCTTTGTTGTTGAGCATAGGAAGTTCTGTTACTAGTGTGTGATGATGGGAAAGATTAAAATAATTGATGGAGAATACAATAATATTGTGAAAAGATCATGTCAATTCTAAACCAGAAATCCGTACACACAAACAAAACTGAAATAATTTGTCGTGGGAGCGTCACTAGTAGACTCTACTATGTTAAACGATTTTTATGTATGTATATTATTTTAAGATATGGGTTCGAAACCAGGGTATTTGAGTAATTTATTTTATCACCACTGCTATCAAAACGGTGAAATAACACATCGTGAGAAAATCGGCATGTCCTAGAACCAAAAATTCAAAGATGCGTGACACACCAACCCGCACTGGGCCCGAGTGTTGGATTACAGTCCACTCCCTTTTACAGAGAGGATGTTTGGGTCTCATCGGTGGGAACAATATTTAGTCTTATGAACATTGTGGGATAATGCTGATGTTTTGAAGCTGAGAATTGAAAAAAAAAAAAGAAAAATGAGTAGGTAATGAGAATTGCGAAAAGTTTGAATAAATCTCTAGCCCTTCGAGGATTATAGCCCTATTTTATATAGCACCTATTAGAAAACCACTAAAACGAAGGAAGGTTCTAGAACCCAATAAAGCTCCTAATAAAATCGATACGTACACGCGAAAAATCCCCAAAAAAATTGGAGCATTGCCCCCATTAGGCAAAGTAAACATTATACGCTAGGTAATTTGGGCTTGAAATGAAAGTCGTTCGGTAATCGACTTTAAATTAACATGTACCCTCATCAAGGAGATGGCGCGCTTGACATATTTATCACTGGCCCCGGGGAGACACGGACATTACCACAATATGCCGTATTGGCGAATTTGAAGGTACTACGCTTTCTCGAATGGAGAAAAAGAGACTTGGAAAGTATTCTACTCATACTTATCTTACTCCTATTAAAAATGTGAAAGATTGAGAGGATGGATTTGATCTTTATTGCTCTATTACTGAATTGAATAGTAATAGAGAAGTATGGATAAAGAAGCCACACCTCAATCTTAATGTGAATTAAAATTAATGCAATAAACCTTCCTTTAGAAGGTATTGGGTAGGAGAAGGCAGAAACCGCAGCAAACGGACGTCTCACTGCAACTCCTAAAAGCCAGAATCAACAGTGGCAACCACCAGGAAAGTGCTGAGACAATGAAGCTTGACGTGTACCGAAGAATGAATTATCTGTCTTGGATGTTCCAATGAAATTAATCAGAGAAATATATACGGTAGGAACATACGTAGTTTCCATTTCAGGGCAGCAGGTTGCAGGAGTTAAAAGGGCACCGAAGTCCAGTAACGTGTGAAAGAACGGGGCGATTTTTTATTTAGAAGCATCTGACAGTCCTTCAACCACGGTTGGAACAGAAGGGCCGCTTCAACTGAGGTGGGAGGACATATCCAAAAAAACGAACAAAGACCCACATTCAGTAGGCCATCTGAAAGTTCCCTAACTAAAATACTAAAATAAAAAAACAACAGTTTACTCACAATGTTTCAAACATAACCTCAATAACCCTAAGCGTTGATAAAACCCCACAACGTGATCGTAAAAAGTTTCCAGATTGCGTATAATAAAATGTTATTAGGGAATATTTTAAAAGCGTTGTTACAAACAATGTTAATAACATGGTAAAAACAATGTCATTTTGAAAGGTTGCGGGTTTAAATTTTAAAACTCCCGTAATTCTGGGTAGTTAGAATACCTAAAGATTCTCAGAGGACATGGCAGGAGTGAATGTTGTCATGGTTATGGGGGATTATGGACCTAATTATCTTTATTACAGAGTTGTATATTAAAGAAAGTTTTCTTGTGGAGTTGCCTATATGCGGTGAGCAAGTATCTTCGCTTGTATCTTTTCTGTATGGAAGACACTTTCTAGGTCTGACTGACATTTTATACAGCTGAATGCAGTAATTTCGAAGCAACTTAAAATTGGCGGTTGTTGCATATCCTAATTAGTGACAAATGGCTTGTTTCTGAGGATTACTGTTCGTCAGTAGCTTGTATATAATTGATACTACAGCCTCTATTAGTTTTCTAGAGCAAATTGATAATTATGATTTGTTATATTGATCGTCGAGAGCAGCTGACGTGGCCCAGTACTCGTTTGATATCAGTTTTTTTTATTGGGACTATACCCCACAAAAATACCAACCTATAGAACAGGCCGGCTTTAGAAGTAGTTTTTCAACAGTGGATCACATACACTCGCTAGAAATGCTGATAGAAAAATACCAGGAGTTCGACAGACCACTCTATATTGCCTTTATCGACTACCAAAAAGCCTTTGACTCCCTGTTCCATTCATCAATATGGGATACTCTACTCTCACAAGAAGTACCACTAGACTACATAAAAGTCATAAAAAATATCTATGACATCAGTACAAGTAGAGTGAAGCTAGAGACTACAGGACCACCTATACAAATAAGTAGAGGTGTAAGGCAGGGAGACCCACTCTCACCAACTATCTTCATAGCGGTGTTACAGGTCATCATTGGCAAACTAAATTGGGAAAAAGTTGGCATAAATATAAAAGGACGCTATTTGAGTCATCTAAGATTCGCTGACGACATAGTCCTGCTCTCAGAAAATACAAACCAACTACAAGGAATGATAAATGCTCTATACGAAGAGAGTCGGAAAGTGGGCTTGGAAATCAACCTAACAAAAACTAATGTCATGACGAACCATATTGAAAGACCAATATACCTGGAAAATTCACCCCTAACATATGTAAACGCTTACATTTACCTGGGAAAGCAAATTTCTTTCAAACAAGAAAATAACGAACAAGAAGTAGAGAGAAGAGTCAACATCACATGGAAAAAGTTTTGGAGCTTCAAAGAAATACTCAAAAGTAAAATGAACATACGAATGAAAACGAAAGTCATGAACACCTGCCTACTAACCTCATTAACATACGCCTGCCAAACTTGGAAATTCACCAGAAAAGTAAAAAATAAAATTGTAACCAGCCAAAGGAGCATGGAGAGGAGCATTCTGAAAATAAAGAAAATCCAAAAGATCCGCCACACTCATATAAGACAGAAAACTCAAGCCATTGACGCTCTCAATTACTCACAGAAGCTCAAATGGCGATGGGCTGGACACGTAGCGAGGCTAAGCGATAATCGATGGACAAGAGAGACAACACAATGGACAGGCCCACTAGGACAGAGAAGGAGAGGAAGACCTAATGCACGCTGGGCGATATCATAAAAGTAGCAGGTACTCATTGGTTACGAGCGGCAGAGAATAGAGAATACTGGTCGTCTCTGGAGGAGGCCTTTACCTTTCATGGAGAGGGTTCTTGCTAAAAAGTAATAAATTAAATATTGTTTTATGTCAATTACAGCATTAACATCAAATCAATAACTAATCAATTTTATTTATATTTTTTAATGAAACTATAAAAGTTAAATAGATTAGAATATATTATTATTATAATTAATCTTAATTGTTAATCATAATCAAAATTTTAAGTCCTTTCTAATTTATTTTGCATGCACACTGTTAATGAAATTGTACTATGGAATGCAAGAAATAAAAGGCTTTTTATTTTATTTTTATTTATTTATTATACCCCACCACACTATTCCCAAACCACTGCAATCCCTGAAAGCCAGAATCAACAGTGGCAACCACTAGAAAAGCGCCGAGACAATGAAACTCGACGAGTCCTGCAACGAAATTAATCAGAAAAGAATAGAGGAAGAGTAGGAAAAATCGAGGTGTAGTAAAAAAGGTATGATTTTGACTTACGAGTTGTAGGTGGATGGAGAAAGAGGAGCCCTGTGCCCAGAAGTGGAATCGTTAACTGATTAACTAAATTGTTGGTGCTTCCACCCACACATTATTTTTTGTTGTAATCGGCAGTAGTACAATTATGTTATAAAATTGTGTACTAACCTAAATTCAAAACAACACTTACGCCAAGACTTTAGTATCCTAGGTATAACACATTTATTTTATAGAGACATCAATATTTTATGGTCCCAGCTACCTACCTATGTATGTAATATGTACCTATGTTTCAATTCAATTGCATTTTCATAGTAGTCCGGTCAATTTAGACACAAAAATGTGAGTGAAATTACATAAAGTCCCAGCAAGCTGATTTTTTGTGAAGTTGTTCAAAACATAATTATAAACAATGTCTAGAAGTTCCCCATCATTCCCCTGTAAGGAAAAAAAATATTCAAGGTCAAAGGTAAAAAAATGAGTTTTTCGCGATTTTCAGCAAAACGGTAAGTTTTATCATACAAGTACCTCAGACAAAAATTGTAGATCATAAAATTATCTATAAAAATGTGCTAATCCTTTTTTTCTTACGAGCCACCGTTTCAGATGTATAACGATTCAAAAAGTTATGAAAGTTGTTATCGTCATATGCATCTAATGAGGTAGTGTACTTAGCGCGTTTTTTTAACGTGGTTTCCCCAGTAGGCCTACTCCACGGGTCAGTTGTGATCCTGTTTATTGTAAAACTATTGCAAAATAACGGAAATTTTCAAAGATTGGGAAAGATAAAAGCGATGTAAATGAAAAAAAAGTGTTGAAGTTTATTCGTCTCATTCGTAAGTTTCAAATTCTTTTTCTTCTTCTTGATCTTCTTCTCCTGCTTTTTCTTCATCTTCATTTTGGATGCAAGTAAATTGAACAGGCACGCTTTTATCTTTCCTAATCTTTGAAAATTTCCGTTATTTTGCAATAGTTTTACAATACACAGGATCACAACTGACCCGTGGAGTAGGCCTACTGGGGAAACCACGTTAAAAAAACGCGCTAAGTACACTACCTCATTAGATGCATAAGACGATAACAACTTTTATAACTTTTTGAATCGTTATATCTCTGAAACGGTGGCTCGTAAGAAAAAAAAGTATTAACACATTTTTATAGATAATTTTATGATCTACAATTTTTGTCTGAGGTACTTGTATGATAAAACTTACCGTTTTGCTGAAAATCGCGAAAAACTCATTTTTTTTACCTTTGACCTTGAATATTTTTTTTTCCTTACAGGGGAATGATGGGGAACTTTAAGACATTGTTTATAATTATGTTTTGAACAACTTCACAGAAATTCAGCTTGCTGGGACTTTATGTAACCTCGAATGTCTAAATTGACCGGACTATAGCACGAGTACAATATTTCTCTTACCAATATACTCGTACATGATATGAGATGAAAATATCTACCTGGGTAGGTATCTAGGTATGTTCTTGTTAAAGAAATTGAAAAATTCTTTGAAATGCCAATGCATTGCAAGGAAATTCCTGTATGTAGTAGACAAGGAGAATTATAAAAATGATAAAGGAGAATGAAACACAAGCGACCCGACTTGACTTAAAAAAAAACCGACTACACTTTACCTCACATTTTCAACAATAATCAATCAATTAATACAAAATCTGAGCAAATAACCTACATCTAAATCTTCTTAATGATTTTTTGTCTATTAAGGCTACAACTTTTTTGTCTACAGATGCAACGCCGCCAGGTTTATGCCGAGCGGCTATGCCGCCGGCAATGCAAGCCGCGCATTATCGCCAAGCATGATTACGGTTATGACAGTCACATAGAACGCCGCTTGAATGTCAGGAACGAACTGACGCCGGCAAAACGCGTAACCCACCAGCACACCCGACCATGCTGGCGGCTCCTTTGTGTGGCAAAGCCAGCGGCTTTGAATGCCGCCGGCACTGTGTGTGACGCAACAACTGCACGAATAAATAAGTTAACGGCTGATAAGCAAGATGAGTTAGTGTCATAGGACAGACCGGTACATTATTCATCTCGGTACTTCGTTCCCATTGGAATATTAAGACCTTCACATAAGTTACTCTACCCATTTGTGGCATTTATACAACTACCTACACAGATAAAATAAAAAAGGAACCTAAACGTTTGTCCAAAAGAACAAAGGACGATCTAAAAGTTTACAACGGTAGGGTCAACAAAAAAATGGCGACGAAACGGGGGTAGTTAAATGGCGGAGCGATTTATAGCATTATTGTCGGGGGTGTTTAATCGAAAATGGGACTTGTGCTGTTCCTGATTTATGGAAGCCAACGTTAAATAGTTTGATCTTTTAGTAATTAAAGTGTAAAAGTTAACTTGGTGGCTGTAAGCGAAAGCTACTGAAAATATAACTTTTATGTTTTATGGCGTGTTGCTCAAACACCGAGAATGCTTAGAAGACCCAACAGAACTGATAGACTTTTACTGACTGAAAATCAGGGTTCCAATCCCCATCCAATCTCCATCCTTCATGGCTTCAATAAACTCTTTAAATATTTCCTCCACCCGGGCAGGTATTTGTTTATAACGGGCTTCATAAAATTTGCTCATAGCTTTTTGAAGTGCGTGTGGAAAACTACGTGTGTCGGCATAGACGTCAGCGTGGTCCTTGATCAGACGGCGAGCTACCTACCTAAAACTCAGTAATTTTTCGATTTCTAAGTTTGCAACTGTGAATATACACCGTGACTTTTTAGTCGTCTTACAAAAAGGGTCCACTTAATGTATCCGACCTAAAATACCTCTAGGCAAGTTTTTTTTTTTTAATCGTTAATAATAATTTTTATTTTTAATAAATAGGTGCATTAGAAATATGAAACACCCTGTTAAATGTTAACGTATCTAGCTGTAAAGTATACCTACCCAGCGCAATAGTCGGGCAGATCATTCTATCTCCATTTTCTATGAGACAAGGGTGTTTCTAACTACACCTTGCGTCATAATAACGAATTAAAATTTTATTTTAAAAATTTTCAAAACTCTTAAATACCTATTTTTTTATTATAAACGTGTTCTAGTCATTGGGTACATGAACTGGGCTGCTTTTGTAAGACGACTAAAAAGTCACGGTGTATAAAGTGAATGGTTCATTTCTGATTATTCCGTAGAAATGTAAGTTGTATTGACTCAAATAAAGACGCCTTATTCTTCTTATAAAAAAGTTAAGACCTAAAACATATGATTGTTCTTCTTTATAACATCACAACGATATTGTGGAGTTCTCCTCGCATTACTGAATAAAACTTTGAAGATAAGTGCGTATAAATATGATATACCGAGTACGCAAAGCGCGTATATTATTGTGT
Source organism: Agrotis segetum (assembly GCA_036375495.1). Classification (NCBI taxonomy): domain Eukaryota; kingdom Metazoa; phylum Arthropoda; class Insecta; order Lepidoptera; family Noctuidae; genus Agrotis; species Agrotis segetum. Next base: position 304,341 of record JAQSVV010000033.1, read on the forward strand.
CTTTTCTTACGACTCTTTGCCAACTTTATGTAGTTACTGAGAATTTGTTCGTGTATTACTTTCACTTTTCAGCTTAAGTTCACTGAATTCCCCAGTTTGTTCTTTTATAACTATTTTTTGGTCTATCTTTGTAGTTTAAGGCAAAAGCCTTTTTGAAGAAAACTTCATCATCACCATATCAGCCGTAAGACGCCCACTGCTGAACATAGGCCTCCCCTTTAGACTTCCAGTAGGACCGGTTGTAAGCGGCCTGCGTCCAGCGTGATCCTGTGGCCTTCATAAAATCGTCGGCCCACCTAGTGGGTGGACGTCCTACGCTGAGCTTGCCGGTGCGTGGTCTCCATTCGAGAACCTTACGGCCCCATCGGGAATCAGTTCTGCGTGTTATATGGCCTGCTCACTACCATTTTAAGTTGCTAAGTCGTTTGGGCTATGTCGGTAACTTTGGTTCGTCTATAAATCTCCTAATTTCTGAGTCGATCTCGCAAAGACTCCGAGCATAGGTTGCATTTGCTTGAGCAGGCTTTTCTTATTCTGTTTCAACTACAAATGCTGCTGTAATCGTAACGACATAAGATTCTCTTTTACAAAACAGAAAGGAGTCTGAAGGAAGGAAGGAAGGATTTTGAAGACTTAATTAACAAAAAAAAACATGTTAGGTACTCGTAAAATAAAAAGGGAACAAACATAAGACACAATACTTGGTATACACCACGATTGATTTCCCTTAAAAAACTCTTCTTAGTTTTCTTAGGAAACACGCCAATAAGTTTACCATAGATCAATCGTATGGTATCAGAAATCTTGTCTTGACACAGATAGCCATAAGAAATACTTCCCGCTATTAATTCCAAGCTTTATACAATTCATCTGACGTCCAATCAGATATATCCAATCAGGACATATTGCTATCCTTGACCCCGAAGTAATTCCTCAAACAAGTATAACATCATGAAATCATTGAAGGACTAGGCAGAGTTCCGGGGTCGCGGGAATATCAAAACAGGTTACCGTGGCTATGGAACGTCAATGGCTGAAGGAACACAGTACGAGTCCGATAATTTGATTTTTATACCAAAAGAACAAAAAACTGAATAAATGGACGAGTGGCAGTAGTGAAGCACCAAGCACTATAGACTTTGGAATTTCTTGCTCAACTTAAAAAATAATAGAATTCTGGTCTTCATTTTCAATACCAGGGGACCTACCATAACGTCTTAAGGGTGCTTCCACATCTAACGACGCGGATTCTTTCTCTCGAGAGTTCTAAGCGACAGAAAGAGAAAGGGCGACGGAAAAATCCGAATCCGCGTCGTTAGATGTGGGAGCACCCTAAAGCGACAGTAGTTCCATTGTGGCAACGTAATGGCGCTAGATGACTTGTATAACGCTGTCTCTGTCTTACAATGGACCTACAACTAATACAGTAGTGCACCAGGGCTACTAGCATAGAAATGTCTAGCTACCTGGGTGTCGAGTCTGCTAATTATTAGTCAGAATGGCGCCACAATGGTGTTTCAATTTTCGAACCATTTTTTACTCAGCAGTAAAAAATGGTTCGAATAAGTACTACAATTGAAATGCCATTGTGGCGCCATTCTGACTAATAATTAGCAGACTCGACACCCTGTACGAGAACTTCTGGTTGCAACCGTGACAGCAAGATTCACTAGTTGACTTTACAACATTTCTAGTAATAAATACTAAGTAAGTAGTAGATATAACAAGGACTTAGTAGTTATTGCAAGAAACATTATAAAGTCAACTAGTGAGTCTTGCTGTCACGGTTGCAACCAGAAGTTCCTCTGCGTGCATTAGACACAATTCCATGAAACGGAGTTACATATATTGATTACTATAATAGGAAGATGTTTTTTTCTTGGCACAATAGCCACAAGAAATACTTCCTGCCATTAATTCTAAGTCGTCTTATCCGACATATCGGATCGGAACAAATTGCGATCCTTGACCTACAAACAATACATCATCGGAACTCCTCAATATATCCAGTTCGGCATGAGAAAAGAATCGCGATGTAAAAGCTACGCGAATGGCATAGTAAACGTATACACACATCGTATTATTTTATCTGTAGCTATGTATTTTTCTGTGTACATTTTGTTGTTATTTTGCATAACTTTTTATTGAACGTTGTTTGTTAATAGGCTTTATATTTTCACGTTATCTACAATGGGAGATAAGACGTATTGTCATAAAAAATAAAGGAGAATACAAGATGTACCGTGAGCCTTACGGTTGTGTCAAATAGGCTCAGTTCAGCAAAAAAACCAGACCTCTGGGTACCTGACGATAATGAAGAAGGAGGTGGAATGCGTGATGAACAGGACAACGTCCATCTCACAACCCAGCCACAGTGAAAGACGCCCACGGAGCAACGGACGTCACAGGACGACCTCTGGCCACCGAAGGCGCGGTCATGCGGACGGCGAGTAATAGGCGACTCGCTGCCATAATCATGGACCATGCTCGGGTCGTCGTCATACGTCGTGTTCCGTGCGCGCTTCAAAGAGCTGTTAGCTCAACGACTGAGCCCCCTTTGTTTAGAGGGACAGAACCTGCCGCGGTCACGGGACTAGCGAGCTACCGTGACCCCGGATGGTAAAGTGCTATGAAACGATACAGTGGATTTTAGGCTGTACAAGTCTGACAGTCTCTCCTGCCCTGTCCTGGATGAGGGAACTCATTTGATGAGTTTATCACGCTCAAAATAAAAAAAGGCCGTTAGATGCCTGACCGTGGTGAACCTCGACCTGTTGAGAGACGTATATCATGCTATATTTACAATAAGTTAAAAGAATAGACATTTCATTGTCAGCGAAAAGAATAATCTTTCTCTTCAATATTTCTCAAATCTTCAGGAGAACAAAATGGCGATGTAACAGCCAACGTGGGCGGCATAGTAAACGTTTAGTTCAGACAATTGACCTCGAATGCTCTCCTTTCCTTCCTACTTCATATTATTACGTCAATAGCAAAGTTGTAGATAAGTTTTCGTATTTTTTGTTGTAAGTTGTAAGAGCAGAGAGGGGCGCTTTTTTAAGCGTATTTGTTCTTGGCTCAATCTCGCACAGAAACAGAAATGTGTTCTAAGATGGAGCATCCAAAAGAAACTGAAACTCCTGCGCACATCCTGTACAAGCTTTTGCACTGGCTACACCCGCTTCCTTCGGTGCTCTTTATTGTAGTACTAGAAAAAGGCGAGTACGAATCCCTCTCACAGTCAAATTTTCTTTTCCGAAAATAATGTATATTTTTTCAGCTAAAATCCTAGAGGACAACGCCGTCGACGTCGACAGCAGCAGATGTGGTGTGACGATCTGATCATGTTCGCAGGGCAGACATGGCCAGAAATTGCCCAAAATAGAGAGGTTTGGAAGGAGAAAGGGGAGGCCTTTGCCCAGCAGTGGAACACTGAATAGGCTATTTAAAAAAAAAAAACCTTCAACCGTAAACCGTCTAAATTCTGCAAGAACGACTGGTAAGTATAGCTTTAGTAGCAGACTTTCAAAACTTACCCAGTATTGGTAGATACTACAGTTGGAAGTTTTTGTATTGAGGAAGAAGTAGCGTCAATTCGGTTTTTTTGATAAGTCGCTTCCTCTCAATTCTTGTCCGTCATATAACGTTCACGCCGTCCCTGGCACAGTCTGGCCCATAAATTTTTGTACCTCCTGTCTCTGTACGATTTATGTCCTGGAAGATACGTGGCCAATGGAAATTGATGTTATTATATTAAACATGAATTACTATTGCTTGGAGGATTGGTTCTGTTTTGAAGAGAGCTTTTTCTTTGGTTGAAGTGCTTATTCGAATTGGATGCTAAAGAAATTGTTTTTAAAGTGTTATTTATATTGTATTTTTATACTTTTCCCCTTTAAGCGTTGGAACAACAAACTCTGATTTTTCTTAACCACTTAATTCTTAATTCGTCACTTTAGTTTTCGATTGCATCGATTAAAATAATAATTGGTTAAAGTGGCGAAAAATTTGGTTGAAAAGATTTTAATAGGATTAATCCTCTAAATGCAAAATAAAAATCTTCCTCCTTCGCTGATTTCAGACACGTATACAGTGTGTCCGGGCACGAGTTAGCGATATTTGAAGGGGATATTCTAGGCTCTTTTTCATCGACAAAAATGCTTAAAAAAAAATTCTCACTCCAAAACTTCGCGAATGGCAGCCATTTTAATTTTTTGATCTGTGTGTACAATAAAATGCAAATATCTTTGAATCCAAAAGACCTACATTCATGCAAATGACTTTATTGCAAAGTTAAACGTTGAGGCTTTTCAAAAACTTACGAAAGTTTTTTAAATAATATGTAAAAATAACCAAAAAACCTGGGCAAACACGAAATTGTACACAAAAATTACTGAATAATTTCACATTTTTAACTCTAGCTCGATAAGTACCCCAGAATTTTGCTAGGGTTTTTGCATTAAATTAAAAGTGTTTGAGTCAGGCTATAAAATAATATCAAAATTATCACTCTACATTAAGTATCTTAGGAGTTATTCTCACATGAACATCACCCTTCCTTAGCGCATGTACCCCAATATTACAGGTGTCGCATTCTTTGGGTGAGCTAAATCGTTCCAACGAGTATTTATGAGCTGGAATTATTGACCACCACGTAAATGATCCCCAAGTAACCATCCTTAAACTGAAATAGTACAGTTTCTAGGATTTATTGCTGCGGGGCGAGACGGAAGGGTAATGTTCAATTGAGAATAACTCCTAAAATACTTAACGTAGAGTGATAATTTTGATATCATTTTATAGCCTGACTCAAATACTTTTAAATTAATGTAAAAACCCTAACAAAATTCTGGGATACTCATCGAGCTAGAGTTAAAAATGTGAAATTATTCAGTAATTTTTGTGTACAATTTCATGTTTGCCCATGTTTTTTGGCAATTTTTACATATTACTTAGAAAACTTTCATAAGTTTTTGATAAGCCTCAACATTTAACTTTGCAATAAAGTCATTTGCATGAATCTAGGTCTCTTGGATTCAAAGATATTTGCATTTTATTGTACACACCCCAGTTCGCCAGATCAAAAATTTGAAATGGCTGCCATTCGCGAAGTTTTGGAGTAAGAATTTTTTTTAAAGCATTTTTGTCGATGAAAATGAGCCTAGAATATCCTCTTCAAATATCGCTAACTCGTGCCCGGACACACTGTATATATAAGCTAGAAATACATAGCATCGTACGCGCCATTTACGTATCAGTGTAAAGCGCGAGCCACGTAGAAGAGACGTAAGATGCAGACAGGGCGGAGACATAATTATGTCTCGTCGGCGTAAAAATGTAGGGTAAAGGGAGATTATTTGGTGAGACATGTAACTCACTCTCAAAACGTCACCCATGCATGCTGTAATGCGAAATGATGTGTCACTACGTCTTGTCCACTTTAGTGGTGAATTAATGCATCATTTCGCATTACTGCACTCATAGATAACGTTTTGAGAGACTAAAGACTATCACTGAGTTGCCTGTCTCACCAAATAATCTCCCTTTACCTTATAGAAGCGTCGGGACGTAAAACACAGAAGAGACGGGGCACGGGCGCGACTCACATACATTTACGCACGTCCGCGACGCGTTTACGTTTTACGTCTTTTCCATGTGGCCCGCGCCTAAATAGAATACAGGCTTAAGTGTTTTTATGTAAAAACATCTAGCTGACATGAACGAAGGCAAAAAAAGAGTTCACTATTAATAAAGCTGAAGCCCTCAACATTTTCAATCTACCCGTCACATAATAAGAATATCCACAAAATATATGAGAACTACCCTTCAGCGTACGTGACCAAATCTCCTGAAAAATGCTCCTGAAATTGTACATAGTATTCTAGATTCTGGTAAGCAAGCTATGCATATAAAGAACTTGATTTTCAAGATTAGGTTTTGATGGACGGCGAGGATTTGGAAATGAAAATGTCTGCGGAGAATATCAAAATTATGTAATTTTATTGCGTGATTTTTTTTTTGTGACTGAATTGAGAAATTTACTTTTTTATTGAGATAGTTTGTTGCGAACATTAAATTAAAACTATTGCTAATTAAAATGTTATTAGTTCAGCTATAGACTAGGCAGATGATGATAATATCACTTGCACCATTGTGCAAGTGATATTATCATCATCTGCCTAGTCTTTTCCCAACTACCTATACAACGTGTAAAGTTAACAGCGCAAAACCTCTCGTTGGGTAATACAGCCCATGTTACTGAACAATGTTTGATCAAAAACTTTTGGAAAAAAAAATGTTTTTCAAACAAAATGAGAAATTGGTCGAGTCAATCAGTATGAAAAATCTTTTTTTTTCCAGAGAAGATTTTGATCAAACATTGTTCAGTAACATGGGCTGAGTTACCCCACGAGAGGTTTTGCGCTATTAACGTTGCACGTTGTATATTGGGGTCAGCTTCCAGTCAAACCAGATTCAGCTAGATATCAGTATTTTACATGGAGCGACTGTCTGTCGGACCTCCACAACCCACTAACTGGGTAACATTGCTTCTGACTAACAGTAACGGCTGTCAAAGATCTATAAATGACAGCCGGGACCAACGGCTTCACGTGCTTTCCGAGGCACGGAGGAAACTCACTATGACAGATGGCCACCCATCCACAGACCAACCTTTGCAAGCTCGGCTAACCCGGAAGTGATAGCTGAACAGTTTCAATGAATAATGATGCAGGGTTTAAGTGGCTAGTCACTCTGATTAGTTTTATAAACATGAAAAGTGAGTTTGTTTTGTAACGCTTTTGTTTATCATTATCAGCCTATAATGTTCCCTCTCCTGGGACACAGCCCTCCTCTCTGTGAGAGGGAGTGGGCCATAATCCACCATTGGTTTTGTGTATAAACCACAAAAATACAATTTAAAAAAACTGATGCAAATTATTCATAAGACTTGTAGGAGGAATGGGGTGTATATCGACGTCATTCATTTCTAGGTATGCAGGTTGCTTGAATTGTAAAAAACAAAATGTAAGTACAAGTTCCGACTACTTACTTGTAACTTGTTGCATACAATTTGCAACTTAACTAATAACTTGTATAATGGAAACGCGGCCTTACTGCTAAGTTTCCATACTGCCAGTTTCATCAAAAAGCCACGAGGGAAATGCACTTCGAGCTTTCATAAAATTGTTTAACGGAACGGACCTCAGAGGTCCACATCCACTCAGTACGATGCCACTGCCGACCCCCAAGTGTATAGACGGAGTGGTGTTACAACCTGGGACCACTCAGCTACTCTAGATAAGTGGTGCTGGTTTAAAAGTAACATTGTAAGAGTACAGCCAGAATTGATAGTTGATAAATAGGAGTTGATAGTTGGGAATGGACAAGTTGAGTGAAATGAATGTAAGTGAATGAGTTATGAGAATGATTGAATGGTTGAATGTTTCCATGAATGGTTACTGCTGATTTTAGAGACTTAAAAGTTTATTTAATGGATCTTTGAAAAATAGTGCAACAAAATATTTTCTAAAAAAGAATCGAATAATAAAATAATATATTTAAAAACATAATGAATACCTACTTAAAAAAAATCTATGTTATGGTCAGTAATGATCATGCCTGAACGAGGTATTCCTGTGTTCGAGGCGAAGGTAATGAGAATTGTAACAAAAATTGTAAACATTTCATTGGCCTTTAAAAAGACTCTAAATTTAATTATACTCATGCATGTATTTATGGCATATTTCTAAGGATTCTGTCTGACCATCAATAAAATTAAACCAAAAATATCATAAAATTCTTAGAAAAATATAACAGCAGCTGTCGCAGCTGACTGTACTTTAAAATGTTAAGAAAAAACGCCCAGTCTATTTCTATCCATTTATTTCCAGTGTTTCGTTTAAAAAGGTCATAAAACCAAGTAAACCATGGATTTCTTTCGCAAACGGTCACTGGACAAGAACGTTCCTGAACGAATGGAATCGTAAACTATCGTTATCTATCCGTTTGGTGCAATAGTGGAAATATACGAGGAGACAATTGCAGCGAGCACGCGCGATGGTTTGTGATGATAGCGAAATAATGGCTGGGAAGATCTGTGGGTAGAACTAGAATTCTATGCTGGTAGATCCCAAATGGTTATTTCGTTTTTTACATATCTTATGGGTTTGCTCTTGACCTTTGTCTAGGTCAGGAGTGACTAAGACAGGGTCGACGATGGAGCGAGCTTACCCAGAAGAAGCCTATTTAACTTTGAAGATATTAGGGTTGTTTGCGTTTGGAAACACAGACGCAGGCAGAAAGTTCCACTCCTTCATTTAAACTTTCCTCCGCACTAGGATTTTTTTATGTATCTTGGGTGCATTATAAACATTTGAAATCATATACACAAAAACCCAGACCTGAAACAACTACTTGAAGATTATATAATTAATTGTTCTGTGTGGGAATCGAACACACGACAAGCTGCGCAGTAGTGAATCTATCAGCCACTGCGCCAACCGTGCTGTCGAATGGAGCCACATAGACGAATATTCAGAAGTAGGTATTTGATACAAGCTGACAAGATGATGGATGAGTATATTTATTTATAACGTTATTAAATCTAAGACCTTGAAGATCTATTTTCTTACTAAGTAAATTCTTCAGCTTCTTGTAGATTGATATATTTTTTTCATTATTATCGTTAACACCAATATAATGCTATTTCTGGGCTCTCCAACCATCACAAATCCGAAAAACACAACCATAAATAACACAAACCTAAAATAATATCCACTGAGGCAAGTATACTTCGTCAAAATAGAGCCCAAAATGCAAAACCTTATAATTGCTCACCCACTGCGTCAATACTACAGGCAAAAACCGTCCCTAATACGGTAGAAAACAGACCATTTTATAACGACAGATCCGCCGCAGCCGACCGCAAGTCCACAAGACTATTAGGGTCACTACAATTAATTTAGTGTGACCGCATGCGTCACCGCCCGTAACTAACGCGCGTATATTTCCAACTTGTGACTTTAAACGATCAGTAATGTATCGTGTGGACTTGACTTTATGTTATGGATGGTTTATAAGTGTGTTTAATAAGACACTGGCATACGTATTTACGTGAGAATGTTTTAATAAGCATAGGGCAATCGTTTCCTCTCCACCCAGTCTGAGGAGTCATTTGACTAAATAGTGGACGGAAGACATCGTGAGAGTCGCGGGCAACCGATGAATGTAAGTGGCGAATTATCGTTCGGCGTGGCGGTCTAACTGTCTAAGAGCCTATGCACACCACGTTTTTTAAACGCGCCGGCCGGTGCAGCGCGTTTGACGCGATACAGACGCGATACGCACGCAAGTCAGACGCAGCCTAAAACAAACTGCTCTGTTGAAAACGCGCCGTCGACGCGCGTTTCCAAAACGCGCTGCACCGGTGCGTTTCAATAAAGCGGTATGCATAGACTCTAAGGGGGAGGCCTATGTTCAGCAATAATGTCTTCCGGTTTATAATTTTGAATGACACTTAATAGAACCTCAGATGTAACATTAACTCCCATTTCTTATACTATTACTAGTACTACTATTACTACTACTATTACTCATACTTTTACATTCGCAACAAACTTCATAAGATATGAATAAAACTGCATTTAAATGTACACTTTTTATTCAATGATGTAAGTTTATTATTATGTGTCTAATTAAATTAAGTAAGTATACTACAAAGTTGTTTATACCAAAATACCTTCACAGAAGATTTAAAGAGTGAAAAGGGGCGAGAGAAATATATCCACCTACCTGTGTTAGAGGTCCCAAATTTTTGGCCCAGGAATTATACGGGTACGGACAGGTATATACATACATAATGTACTGTTTTATGTGTAATACTGTGTGGAGGCCAGGGCTCAATGAAGGCGGTACTCTTTTGCCATTTTTTCACTATGTAACTTTATCGCCTTTTCAGTTCCCACTACTGGAACGCAGGCCTCCTCTCTGTGAGAAGGAGTAGTCATAATCCACCACGCGGGCCCAGTGCGGGTTGGTAGATGTCACAATACATGTCTTCGAATTTTTTGGTTCTAGGACATAATTATGCCGATTTCCTCACGATGTTTTCCTTCACTGTTTATGGATCATCATTCATCGCTATTGATGATATAAATTACACAAAGAAATGCAACAGGCTGGGTTCAATCCCATGACCTACAACTCGTAAGTCGGGGCCGATACCACTGGGCCACCACTGCTCCACTCAGAAAATGTCACGTCTGCAAGGCAAAAGGATGACCCCGGCACCTGATCATCACCGCCTCGTTGTCGACAGGTAGTCCAAGGTTGAATGTCGCGTTGTCAACAATTCAGTCGCGTCGTCAACAAGTGAACCTAGCGTCGTCAACAAGTGAACCTAGCGTTTTTAACAAGTGAACCTAGCGTTGTCAACCAGTGAACCTAGCGCCGGCAACAAGTGAACCTAGCGTCGTCAACAAGTGAACCTAGCGTTGTCAACCAGTGAACCCAGTGTGGTCGCCCACTGTTGAACTGTTGATTACTGCCCCACAGTGCCCCGCTGTCACAACAACCCAACCCTCGTAATGAGAGATCGATAAAAAGTATACTTTCTTCGAGATTTGTTAACGGGAAGGGTCAAAGGGGTGTGACCTTTGTTTTTTGCACGACTGCTTAGTTTAATATTGATACAGGTAGATATTCCGAGATGATGTATGGGCAAACGTTTCGAGTTCGTATACAAAGTGTTTTTTCATTACTTTTCTTGAAAACATGGTACACACATCATTAAAGTTTTGTGATCACTAGCAAAAGATGATATATTATAATTTTTTAAATTGAATTTTATTTAGAAAAAAATCTTCGTTGGGTGTTTTCTTTATATAAAACTAGTCTGTATGTATGATCTAAAAATAAGAAGAAATCGTAATAATATACAACGTGTAACACCAAATGCGCAAAACCTCGTATGAGGTAAATCAGCCCATGTTACTGAACAACTTTTGTTCTATTTCTAATTTAGCTAATTATTTGCCAATTTTACAATTGTCTTTTTTTTTTGGTAGCATGCTTTAAAATCGACAGTCGTGTGATTTTTGAGAATAGGTACTATTTGCAGTGATTCAACATGTTTTTCAGTTTCTATTGGGATTTTAAACGGGTACATACATTTTTTACTTCGTAATGTCATAATCGTAATGTTCGTAATGTCGATACATAATCGTACGTCCGTTTTCGGGCCCGCGATGTATCTACTGTGCTTGCGTCCGAGATTCGAATATTGGATGATATGTGTGGATAGACGTTATTCGTTATAGAAATAAAAAACGCATTGGAAACACTGAAATATTTAAGGCTTGTAAGGCAATTTATTAGCGTCGCCACGGGAACGAAACAAGGCCATGCCCATGAAACCCTATTGAAATGGCTAGTAGATTGAACTGGTGCTGTTTGCCTTATAAAGTTTCTAAATTTTACGATACTCGCGAGATATAGGGATTGACTATCACAGTAAAGAACCGAGTAGGTACCTATATTTTACACTAGGTGGTGGCCCAATGGTATTGGTCTCGACGGTGGGTTCGGACCCCGCCAGGCGTACTACTTTAAAAACGGTGGTCTATGTTCAGTAGTGGACGTCTTCCTGCTGATCATCATCATCATCTCAGCCGTAGGACGTCCAGTGCTGAACATAGCCCTCCCCTTCCTGCTGATGATGATGATGAATTGAAGAAAAAGAAGAAAATATTTTTCTGACAGTATGCTTAGATTTTTTCAGTCAAATCGAGGGTATTTGACTGAAAAAATCTAATTAAATTTCTTAAACCAATCTCTAAAAAACCAGTCTAATTTAGACTAATTCGGGACCACATGCTTCTTTGTAATGAAAAATCTAGCTGAAAAATACAAAAAGACGTGTCTTAAATACTAGATTAAAAACTGAGTAGTAAAACTAAAAATGCAGGGAATCTAGAACTTTATAGTACCTCTGAAATTTTTAATCTAATTTAATGCAAGTCATTTGCATGTAATCCTCTCCTTAATTGAAGTCTTCTTTAATTCAAGTTATTTGAGTTTATATTTGTACTTATGCGTAATAATAATAATAGCTTTCAGTGTACTGTTTCAAAAGAATCGTAAAAGAAAAAGAAAAGTTATAACTTTATGAGAATAATATAATTAGAGTTTGATGTCCTAATCTCAATTCCTAGGTCGTGCAGCATTCGTGGGATTTTTCGTTTGGAATGTCTTACTAATACAAAGCCTGGTTCCCTGAAGAATGTACAAGTATATTTTAGTCTGTTGTGTATGTAGATATATGTATATCGGAATCGAACTAAAGACTCTTGCCTAGCAGTAGGACTTTGCCACGAGAAACAACCAGGTACCTATCTGCATATGAAAAAGGGAACAGTGTAAAAGACGGACAAGGAGTATGATGGGAAAACTACACTTAAGGCAAACTTAACACAATACTAACGCAGCGCAAGCGCCAACAGGACGCTTTGTTAATGGCCGCTTACAAGTGACGTCCTGATGGCGCTTGCGCTACGTTAGTGTAGTGTCAAATTTGCCATAAGTGTGTAAGTCCCCATTATTCCTCACGTCCTCATCATATACACTGTTCCCCTATAAAAATATGACAAATCCAAGGACAGTATACTTGCTTTTTACAGTCAAAGAAGTAGTTCAGGGCTGGTGATAAAAGATTCTGGAAGCTAGCCAGGATAATTCCAGGATTCATTTTATAAATTTCACTGTAAATTCCCATTCCAGTTGCAAACTTTGGAAATATTTTCAATTTTACAGTTAGAAATAAAACTTTAGTTTTATTTTATTCTGAGAGTGAATGGTAAAGGACAGTTGTTTGCATAAATCAGGAGGAGTGTTGAAATGGAAAAGAGAAAATAAATAATTGAATTCTGTTTTTCTGACATCGTATTTGCATTTATTATAGTACTGCTCAAGCACCAGCAAGGACTTTGACTTGACGTTCCACTGTCGTTAAAGATTTAATTAGTAGGTATAAAGACATTTTCACTTTATGTCATACCTAGCTGTTGCCAGCGGCTTCACCCGCTACAACTCGAAAATTATCCCACGGGAACATAAAATAGGGATGAAAACTATCCTATGTGTTAATCCAGGTTATAAACTATCTGTGTATAAAATTTTTACCAAATCCGTCCAATGGTTTTTGCGTGAAAGAGTAACAAATACCAACATACACATACTCATACATACATCCTCACAAACTTTCGCATTTATAATATTAGTAGGATTATGGACACTTGATCATTTTAACAAAACTTTTGACTTTCTTACATAATAACATGTGGAAATTTTAAAATTTGGACGAATGTAACCATAACCCGTGTAGCCTATTTCCTTCTAAAAAGGAGGCCTCAGTCACAGAAAATTTAGGCTGAATTTTTCGAGTGCTTCTTAAAAACCAGTCTACAGAAATGGTCATATTTGAAGAACTTACAAATGTCCAAGACGGGAAGCAGTAAAGAAATAAAGTTTTCATCTCGACACTCATTAAAATCACTCCATGCGTGGTCTACTGCACAACATTGGAATTCCCATGGAATCACGAAAATGGTTGGTTATTTGGACAATGGTTTTTAGTATGAGCTGCACTCTATTTTTTTCTTTTTAGTTAAAAAATTAAAACTTAGATCACTCATGTGTCTGTCTGTCCGCCTTTTATAGTTACTGAACTCACTTAACCGTTTACATTGTTTTTTTTAACCTTTATTGGACCTTATCAAACTAACCATTTGATACCTAAGAAAGAGCGAATTTACCCTAAAAGTAAGAAACTATAGAGATATTTTTTTCTAAAATAGCCCTTAAGTTTACCGCCTCCTTTTTTGACTCCTCCATTTTTCTCACATCTTTGGCAAGATCGTAAGAAGTAGAAACTTTTCAACTTGTTACGAGAGAGTTTTTCATGAAAAATTTAAATATTAATTTGTGTACGGTGAAAATGGTGAAGTAAATTTATATTTGTGGTGTACTTGCTGCAATGTAATTATCTTGCAGTACCACATAGGACTTTCCTATGGAGTGGTGAAGGAGTTTGTAGACGAAACTGATTAGACCAAAAATAAAATTAGACAGAGAATTGAGATGAACTGGACTCATTTTTAAGCAATTGGCCTACAATCGCACTAGATTAGGAGATGTGGAAGGAGGTAAGGGAGGCCTTTGCCCTGCACCACTGCAAGGGCCTTTAAAAAAAAGAATTGAGAACCTCATCTTTTTTTAAGTCGGTTAAAAATGTGATTAAATACATACATTTTTGAGGTGCAGGTATAGAAATCATAACAGCTGTTTTTACGAAATTAAAAGTTCAACGTTTCCGTTTCAAATAATATTTATACTTACTGAATTATTGTTAGTTGTTTGTTTGTTGATATTTCTGAAACCCCTTAGTGTAAATTTTAAGAAATGACAATGGGCAAAAGCGGTCCAAGATCCTCCACTTATGACACTTATGGCAAATGAAAATACATAGTTGTGACATCATTCTGGTAAAAAATTATCGAAATCTGTCCTGGGGTTCTTTTTTTATTTCCGTTTAAAAGTGACTACTTAATCTAACCTAACCCAACTTTTCATTAAGCTGTAAATGTTGCCCGACGTATATTGAACCATCTGGGAAAGCGGATGGCTTATGTGTGACTTCGAGCCACTAAAAATATCAACAAAACCTTAAATAGCTAACCTAACCTAACTTTTTTTGTTCAACTAAAAATGACGCCCAACGTATACTGAAACATCTGGGAAGGCGGTTGGCTTATGTGTGACTTCGACCCACTAAAAATATCAAAAAAACCTTAAATAGCTAACCTAACCTAACGTTTTTTGTTCAACTAAAAATTACGCCCAACGTATACTGAAACATCTGGGAAGGCGGTTGACTTATGTGTGACTTCGAGCCACTAAAAATACCAACAAAACCTTAAATAGCTAACCTAACCTGACTTTTTTCATTCAGCTGTAAATGATGCCCGACGCATACTGAACCATCTGGTAAGGCGGTTGGCTTATGTATGACTTCGACCCACTAAAAATACCAATTTGACCATAAATAGCTAACCTAACCTAACTTTTTTTGTTCAGCTAAAAATGATGCCCGAAGTATACTGAACCATCTGGGAAAGCGGTTGGCTTATGTGTGACTTTGAGCCACTAAAAATACCAAAAAAACCTTAAACAGCTAACCTAACCTAACTTTTTTTGTACAGCTAAAAATGATGCCCGAAGTATACTGAACCATCTGGGAAAGCGGTTGGCTTATGTGTGACTTCGAACCACTAAAAATACCATCAAAACCTTAAATAGCTAACGTAACCTAACTTTTTTTGTTCAGCTATGAATGATGCCCGAAGTATACTGAACCATCTGGGAAAGCGGTTGGCTTATGTGTGACTTCGAACCACTAAAAATACCATCAAAACCTTAAATAGCTAACGTAACCTAACTTTTTTGTTCAGCTAAAAATGATGCCCGACGTATACTGGTCCATCTGGGAAGGCAGTTGGCTTATGTGTGACTTGGACCCACTAAAAATACCAACGAGACCTTAAATAGCTAACCTAACCTACCTTTTTTTGTTCCGCTGTAAACGATGCCACTATAAACTATCTGGGAATGCGGTTGCCTTATGTTTCACTTACACCTACTAAAAATACCAACGAGACCTTAATTAGCTATTTAAATAGCTAACCCAACCTAACTTATTTGTTCAGCTTCAGCAGACTTTAAGGTCTCATTGGTATTTTTAGTCGGTGTAAGAAACATAAGCCAACCACCTTCCCAGATGGTCCATTAAACGTAGGGCATCATTTTTAGCTGAACAAATCAAGTTAGGTTAGGTTAGCTATTTATGGTCTCATTGGTATTTTTAGTGGCTCGAAGTCACACATAAGCCAACCGCTTTCCCAGATGGTTCAGTATACTTCGGGCATCATTTTTAGCTGAACAAAAAAGTTAGGTTAGGTTAGCTATTTAAGGTTTTTTTGGTATTTTTAG
Source organism: Agrotis segetum (assembly GCA_036375495.1). Classification (NCBI taxonomy): domain Eukaryota; kingdom Metazoa; phylum Arthropoda; class Insecta; order Lepidoptera; family Noctuidae; genus Agrotis; species Agrotis segetum. The sequence goes on from JAQSVV010000033.1 coordinate 320,385, forward strand.
TGGCTCGAAGTCACACATAAGCCAACCGCTTTCCCAGATGGTTCAGTATACTTCGGGCATCATTTTTAGCTGAACAAAAAAAGTTAGGTTAGGTTAGCTATTTAAGGTTTTGTTGGTATTTTTAGTGGCTCGAAATCACACATAAGCCAACCGCTTTCCCAGATGGTTCAGTATACTTCGGGCATCATTTTTAGCTGAACAAAAAAAGTTAGGTTAGGTTAGCTATTTAAGGTTTTGTTGATATTTTTAGTGGGCGAAGTCACGCATAAGCCAACAGCCTTCCCAAATGGTTCAATGTACGTCGGGCATCATTTTTAGCTGAACAAAAAAAGTTAGGTTAGGTTAGCTATTTAAGGTTTTGTTGGTATTTTTAGTGGCTCGAAGTCACACATAAGCCAACCGCTTTCCCAGATGGTTCAGTATACTTCGGGCATCATTTTTAGCTGAACAAAAAAAGTTAGGTTAGGTTAGCTATTTAAGGTTTTGTTGGTATTTTTAGTGGCTCGAAGTCACACATAAGCCAACCGCTTTCCCAGATGGTTCAGTATACTTCGGGCATCATTTTTAGCTGAACAAAAAAAGTTAGGTTAGGTTAGCTATTTAAGGTTTTGTTGATATTTTTAGTGGGCGAAGTCACGCATAAGCCAACAGCCTTCCCAAATGGTTCAATGTACGTCGGGCATCATTTTTAGCTGAACAAAAAAAGTTAGGTTAGGTTAGCTATTTAAGGTTTTGTTGGTATTTTTAGTGGCTCGAAGTCACACGTAAGCCAACCGCTTTCCCAGATGGTTCAGTATACGTCGGGCATCATTTTTAGCTGAAAAAAAAAGTTAGGTTAGGTTAGCTATTTTAGGTCTCGTTGGTATTTTAGTGGGTCTAAGGCACGCATAAGCTAAGCTCCTTCCCAGATGCTTCAATATACGTCGGGCATCATTTACAGCTTAACAAAACAAGTTAGGTTAGGTTAGGTTTGGATAGGTAAAGTTAGGTTAGGTTAGGAGTCACTTAAATAGACATAAAAAAAGAACCCCCGGACGGATTTTGATAATCTCTTGCCGGAATGATGTCACAACCATATACTTTCATTTCCCATAAGTGTCATCAGTGGAGGGTCTTGGACCAAGTTCCATACATTTTTGCCCATTGTCCTTTCGACGAGCAAAGTAAACTTAACAAGCGATTAAATGATTCGAGCTAGCAAGACATGAGTCCGAGTTTTTTTATCGTAGTATAAGCATCAAATGAGTCCTACCACCTCGGGCAGGGCGGGAGGGACTGTCAGACTTGTACTGACTAAAATCCACGGCGTCCTTCAATAGGCCTTTATGTTTAGAGGTCACGGTAATGACATAAGCCCCGCGACCCCGGCAGGCTTTGGCCCTCTAGAAAGAGGCCCCGTCATTATGCTGACGCTCTTTGAGGCGCGCGCGACCCGGGCATGGTCCATGGTCGGACAGAGAGTTGCCCTTTACTCGCCGCCCGCATATCCATGAGTCCGGTGGCTTATAGTTTACTTTTCTTTCCAAAAATATCAATACTTTATGAGCTAGATTTTCAGGCAATATGTGATTCTAGCTATATTACTATATTAACTTATTACTTTGTATACACAATATTATTTTCCCAATTTGTCACCTGATCAAAATGGTCACAATTTGCCGAAAAGTAATCTCAATCCTAAGTTAGATCTCAAGTAAACCTGCATTGACGTTGTTTCTATATATGGAGTTGTCAATATATTACAGTAATTGTATTACCTTCCAATTTGTGACCCTTTGTGTCGCCGGGGAAATCTTTGGATAGCAGTATAGAAATCATTTGGATGACGTCGTTGTAGTACAACAAACCTTGAGTTTTATGTAGGCGCTGCGACACTTTTCTCTGTATTTTATGTGTCAACCTTTTTTATAGACAGGTACCTTGAATTTGTTAGTTTTATTTTCTTAGTAGACAACTGTCTTTTTTTTTTTGGGTGGTAAAATCATCAAACGAGTCCTATCGCCCTGGGTGGGGCGGAAGGGACTGTCAGACTCTTACTGACTAAAATTCACCCGTGTTCCTTCCTATGCCCTTTACGTTCCGGGGTCAAAACCGCGACACCAGCAGGCTATTGGCGCGAAACACGACGCGCCACCGACCCGGGCTTGGTCCTTGGTCGGACGGCGAGCTACCCATTACCCACCGTCCGCAAGCCCGCTCCGCCGCTGTGCCCTCTGCTGATCAGAGGGACACGCGTTGGAGCGTCCACACGACAGGCTATTCGCATTCGGGCAAAGAGTGCCTAAGGAAGAGTTTTTGCCCGCATCCCAGGGTGCATCGGCCCCAAAAACTGGTCTTCCCCCCGGACGTATCCGAGAGGGAACTCCAGTCCATGGGCGTACGTGGAGGTTTCCTGTCATAGCACCCCAGTAGACAACTATCATAGTACTAAAAGGCTGGGTTTTTAATAAATTAGCTGTTGTCAGCGACTTCACCCGCTACAACCCGAAAATAATCCCACGGAAACATAAAATCGGGATAAAAAATATCCTATCTGTTAATCCAGGTTATAAACTATCTGTGTACCAAATTTTAGCCAAATCCGTTCAGTGGTTTTTGCGTGAAAGAGTAACAAACATACCTACATACACACATACATCCTCACAAACTTTCACATTTATAATATTGTTGGGATGATCAAATGTGGTCAATTATGTGGACGGGAGTTCAGCAGTCATAATGCTGATAGTCGTGTCGTCCAGTGGTTTAATTACCAAGAGCTTCGACCAACATTTATTAATTTACTAATTGAAGACAGTTTTGGCACAGTGGTTGAACGATCAACTGCTGCACTGAGAGTGACGCGTTCGGTTTTCTCACGATCCAGTCCTGTTCTGAAATGATTCAGTAACAAATTCATCGATTCGTTAGTAAGGTATAAGCCTATAAGGTATATATTGCAAGTCTAAAGACTCACACGATGTTCCAAATACTGTAAATACTCGTAGCACCTACTCTCCATTTCCAAAATCACCAAGCAATCTAAATACGAGTCCTAATTGCATCCAAGCTCGCTCCACCTAGCCGAAGTTTCTATTAAAGCCATCATACCATCTAGATGATCCTCAGAGTTCAAATTAACTTCAAAGTTTAAACTAACTGAGTTAACTGAACTGTAACAACAAGTAGTTATTTGATAAATTGTACACAGTACCCGTGTATGTATCTTAGCTAAGAAAGTAATTAAGTTTATTTATCACGCTAAATAGGGTACTACAGCCCTGGGTTGCAAAAGACAACCGAAAAAAGTGGTGGTTTTCGCCAGTAAGAGTCTTACTACCCTTTCGCTACCTGACTTAAATTTTCTGACTACATTTTCTTGACAACATTTGGAGATTTTAAAGTAGATATCCATAGGTGACCGATTTCTATTACGGTGGGCCATAAATGCTTATTCATCGCCTTAATGGTATAAAAATTGTACGGGATGTATTTACCCCGATAGGATCTTCGATTTCTGACTTCTTTGTGAGCAAAGCCAGGGGTGAAAACAACAGGTAGCATACAGTAATATAGTAGAGAGAGCTGCATAATTAACACAAACTGTAGTAGTTGTACAAAGTGAGCCGTTCGAGCGAGTGTTTTATGTTCGGTTGCGGTATTACTTTTGTTGATTAAGTGGATGAAACGTGCTGGAAATAAATAATAAGTACACAGCTAAGGAATGGAATTCCTTGCCGGAATCTGTGTTTTCTTATAGTAATAACATTAGGGTCGTGAATCGATAACTTCTAGACGCGTGCTTGACTGTTGACCTCATCATTGGTTACCATAAGGCGACATTGTGCTGAACCTACTAATTACGGAGAATATTATTGTTTGTATTCTTGTGCTTGTTTTGACAACACTTAAGGTACTGATGGATTTGAGCAGTTACTTTCAACAGATCATGGAAAATTTGCCGTTTTTAATTTTGTCAAACTGAGCAACAAACAGAGCAACGAACAATTTCACAAGTCGATGGACACAAAAAAAACACCCCATAAAGTTTTTGGCAGTCATTTCAGCAAAAGTAAGGCCTCTGGCCTTACCATGAGCTCTTAATGCGATCCAGTTTGGGCTGTCGGAAAGAGACAGAGTCATACAAGTCATCTAGCGCCATCTCTTGACTACAGCCTAAACTGGATTTTAAAACGTTCTCACTTGTTTTTCTGTAATGTAACATTAGCAAGTATGGTATAGGTCATCACAAGTGAATACTCTAGTTTATCTGCACCAATAACCTACGTATGGTAATACGTAGGTATATATATATTTAAGTCAATCACACTCTATATGCCCGGTAGGGCATATAGAGTGTGATTGACTTAAACATAATTTTGCCTGTCACAACGAATTTATCCATGTCAGATTCAATAATCTTCAATCAGGCCCCGAGTTCAACTGAATTTACTTTTTCAACTTTTCCCGAATTTTCCGCTGCAGTATGAATGTCCAATTTGCACTAACAAAGGGTTTGTATGTCAGTATGTTAGTCACAACTGGATTTATTTTAATAGATCGTGGATAATCCGTGGCGATCTGCCAGCCTATTGATTGAAAATCGTCGCTTGGATGCCCGAAAACTTGTATGTTCTGTTTTCGATGTTAAATGGTCCAGAGCCAAAATGCGGTATTGGGTAGTGAAACGAATGGTATTGAAAATAAATTGCTGAAAATTCCGGAGCTAAACAATATGTCGAAAGGGAAAAGTAGAGCACGACCGCACTGGATCAATTTAGGATGGAAGACGCGGAGGCTGGACAATGGTACATCTTCTGACCTCTCATATTGCCTTATGTCAGGTTTAATATGGTGGACCATAATTGAGACTCATTAAGGTACGGAAGGTCGCCGGAAGACGCTGGATGCAGGTCACTTACAACCGGTATCTGTGGAGATCCAAAGGGGAGGCCTATGTTCAGCAGTGGACGTCCTATGGCTGAGATGATGATGATGATGAAGGTACGTAATAATCGGTGCAAGACTGCTCTGCTTGGGCAGAGCACCGACGTGTCCTCACAGCGGCGATCGGCGGAGACCTCTCGCGCCCGGCATTGGTTGCGGCCATGCTGTAGGGCGAGACGGAGTGAGAAGCGCTCGCCTCCTTCTGCGAAGCAGTCATGCTCGCGAAGGAGGAGGCGGGCCGCGTGAGAGACAAGACAATGTCCTCCCTCCGCCCCACCCGTTGATAGACGCCCACGGTGACGGACGTCGCAAGACGATCTCCGGCCACCATAATGGGAGCCGTAATGGGGTGGGAGGACTCATTTGATGATTTTACCACGTTTAAAAAAAAAGGTGCGTAATAATAACATACGTCAAGGCATGATAGAATTATTTTATTTGTTTAAGCATCTACAACAGGTACAAACCACTGTTGATAAAATAATAGGTGCTTATAACTACAAATGAAACTATGTATTAAAGTTTGCGATCCTAATACACCATTAACACTGTAATTTAAATTGTGATTGGATGATTCTGATCCGTGATAAGTAGATAATTAACACATTGCAAAATCTATTGCGAAATATTGTGTTCAAACTTCATTTTGTACACCATTCTGAAACAAATTGAATTTATTGAAATAGAATTTTTGGAACTTTGTTCTGGAAAATAGCTTTCTATACGCAGGAACTCTCTATCTAAAAATTACAGTAACTTATTTGTCTTAAAAAAAAAGAAAGAGATAAGTAAGGATAACAACAATGCGCAAGTGGCAATTGGTAACTGCTTGAGTTGTAGTGTAGGCCGTGGGTTTGAACCCAAGACAGGTGCATTACTTTGTGTAGGTCATTTATTTTATCACTATAATATTGCCCTCAAATACAGTGAATGAAATCTTGAGGAAACTGGTCATCATCATCATCATCTGCCGGAAGACGTCCACTGCTGAACATAGGCCTCTGGAGGAAACTGGTGCTAGAACCAAAACATTTGTGACTGACCTGCCTGTCCGCACTGGGCCCACGTTGGATTACGGCCCATTCCTTCTCACAAGAAAGAGGCCAGTGTTCCAGCAATGAGAGCTTTTTAGGAAAGATTACAGTAGGGCTTCGTAGTTTTTCAATAAGACGGAAAATTATAAAAATTTCAATGTACAAGGTTTTCCAAAAGTGGTACTAATTACAAGGGCAACGAATCGTTGGTCTATTGAACGATTGACTTCCTTTACTGTTGGCATTCTGAATTGTTAAGATTTTGAATCGTTGGCCTTACGGTGTTGATGTTTTAACTGTTGATATTAAGGCTGTTGATTTTACGTATGTATCCCAACTATGACTTGGAAAAGACCTATTTCTTACCTTTCCACCATCATAATGACTGTAGCCAGCATATACCCCCCAGCCAGGAGTATGAAGGCCGGTGCTGCTCCTCCTAAAGCGAGGGCACGAGGGGAGCTACCTTCACACTTGACCTCAAATGATGATCTGCGTATCTGGATGCAGGAGACTATGCCTTGTTCTGCTAGACGCATGAGACTGGAATTAGTAAGCATAATTAAAGTGTTAAAGAAAGAGACCGTTTGAATGTTGAACACCTCTCAACCAGGTCCAGTTGAAAACCAGCGTCAGGCACTTAGTTGCCTGACATTTGTGCTGAACTGGGCCTGTTTGGAGCAGCCGCGGGGCAAACAAATATTTGTAGGTACCTAATAGTTTTAGGTTATTTTTGTTTTATTGTTTTTTTATCACTTGTTCTTTTTATCTCATAATTGTGCTATGCCCTGCGTTTGTCTGCCTTGGGATCTGGAGGCGACTGCCCTCCAGCGCGTCTATGAGTGGCGCGTGGAGGCGCAGCGCCGGGGCGTGAGCCCGCTGCCTCGCGAAGTCGAGGCGCGGCGCGAAGACCTCCGGCGCGATCTCAGGGCAGTATGGAAGGAACGACTGTCGCGACCGACGGCCGGGCACGCCGCAATTGCGGCGGTAAGACCCCTCTTTGAGGAGTGGTTGGAGAGAAGTCATGGCGTCCTTACCTTCCGCCTGACGCAGGTCCTCACCGGGCACGGGTGCTTCGGGAGGTACCTGTGTCTAATGCGGAAGGAGGATACGTCTGGGTGTCATCACTGCGAAGATCGCCCGGAGGACACGGTGGAGCATACGGTGCAGGACTGCCCAGCTTGGGCGGCGCACCGACGTGTCCTCACGGCTGCGATAGGCGGAGACCTCTCGCGCCCGGCATTGGTTTCGGCCATGCTGCGGGGCGAGACGGAGTGGGAAGCGGTCGCCTCCTTCTGCGAAGCAGTAATGCTCGCGAAGGAGGAGGCGCGCCGCGAGCGAGAGAGGACAGAGTTCTCCCTCCGCCCCAACCGCGGTGTAGGACGCCCACGGCGACGGACGTCGCGCGACGATCTCCGGCCACCGTAGGCGCGGGCATGCGGGCAGCGAGTAAAGGGCAACTCGCTGCCCGACCAAGGACCATGCCCGGGTCGACGGCGCGTTGTGTCCCACGCGCGCCTCAAAGAGCGTCAGCATAATGACGGGGCCCCCCTCTCAGAGAGGGCCAAAGCCTGCCGGGGTCGCGGGATTATTCCCTAACCGTAACCCCGGAACGTAACAGGCTATGAAGGACACCGTGGATTTTAGTCAGTAGAAGTCTGACAGTCCCTCCCGCCCTGCCCGGGGTTGGAGGACTCATTTGATGATTTTACCACGCTAAAAAAAAAAAAAAAAAAAAAAAATGCCCTGCGTTTGTACCAATAAATGTTATTATTTCTTTCTTTCTTATGTGAAGGAAGAAGATAAAACCAGTTCTAAGGTTAGTAAATGTACCGCAGTGGTAGACGCCCGCGGCGTCGGACGTCGTCAGACGATCTCCGGCCACCGTAGGCGCGGGCATGCGGACTAAAGGGCAACTCGCTGTCCGACCATAGACCATGCCCGGGTCGACGGCGCGTCGTGTTCCACGCGCGCCTCAAAGAGCGTCAGTATAATGACGGGGCCCCCTCTTACTGACTGACTTATTTCATTACCCCGGACCATAAAGGGGAAAAAAAAAGTTTGCAAATGTAAGCACCACACTTTGCGCGTGGATGGTGATGGCGAGTATGACTCGACGTCGGATCATGGCCCGGGTCGACGGTGCCTCAAAGAGCTTTCGGCAAACTGACGAGGCCACGAGAACTGGAAGGAGTGGAGGAGGACCTTTGCCCAGCAGTTGGATTCTTTATTTTGATATAGTAAAAAAATATATTTGATCATAGTGAGAAGGTTCCTCTCTCTAAAGCTCTAACCATCGGCAGCTTGAACCCTATTCCCGCAGCTGGTGGGCTACTATTGTTTATAATATAGATGTTTTTATTGTGATAGAAACATTTAAAAATGTAATCCTAAATACGGTTTAAGATTGTGATGATAAGATTTGATTGATACCTCCAAGTCATAAACTCCTTATAAGGGCTGTTTTTCTGAAGCACGGCATACAACACGGTCTTTTCCATTGATTTTAAAGAACCCAGCTCACATAGCTCGTCCTGGGAGAAAGTTTTTGATATCAAGGCATTGGCACTGTTCACCTCAGTGTGGTAAGCATAACCTGTAAAATGAATAATTTCATCATCACGATACATGATAGTGAAATGGCAGCATTGTGTCTATTCGAGTCACGGAATTGTCATCATCTTCCTTCCCTTATCTCGTTTTAATTGTGGTCGGCGCGACACGTTTTTTTCTTCCGTTCTCCCCTATCAGACGTAACAGTATCATTTACCTACTCCTTTTTCTTTCCTATCCTTTCTTCTTTTCGGCCTTCCTCTTCCTCTCCTTCCCTTAACATTATATTCATCACTCTCTGAGTCACATGAGTGTCATCCCTCCTCATCACATGTCCATAGCAACACAAACGGTTCCCTTTATTTTTTTTGTTATAGGCGCCACTTTCAAATGTGTCAAGACTCACAAGACCCTGGTCGGATCGATTCCCCTTATTTTGTAGTTACAGATTCATCTTCATCACACGGCTCATCACTTATTGAACAAAATGATGATCACGAGCGAAATATTATACAAAACGTGATTGATCATGATTTATTACCTAAAGAATATTCTGATCATGAAATAAATAAAATAAAAAACGTGGATGATCAAATATTTTTATTTCCAGAAAGCGAATTTGATTTTATAGTTGAGGAGTTGGTGAATGTAATTCAATAATTACTATTTTAAGACAAAGCATTCGTCAACATGAATAAAACAAGTCCGAATTCGATGGGGTTACCAGAGAGTACCTATGGGCACCTTCCAGCTCCGTCATCAGATCAGCTCTAAGTCATCAAAATGTAACACTGTCACGTGATATCCATAATCCATTTCAGCTCAATTGAAAACAGGAAAGTGTGTCAAATATATTAACTTGCATGATTTGATTACAGACAGGTAATCGGACTCAGTCAAATTAACAAAAGCTTGTAATAAAAAGGCTTGAGAGATGATGATGGACTTCAAAACCAAACAGTTTCAAATAATCACAGTGTTCTCTTAGACACAAAAATACTGGAAGTCCTTGAACTTTTCCATGCAAGACCTTCGAACAAATCTAATACCATAGAAAAACGACCCGGGTCGTAGTAAATTACGGCAATTTATTACGGAACTCCAATTTCGGGTACATGTATAAAAACCTTTGGGATCTGCCTGAGCTTGGAGTGAATCGATCGAGTTACACTTATGGGACTCCTAACTATATAGATGTGGGGACTACAGTGCGTGGATATTGTTTAGTTACAGCTAGTTAGCTAAGAGGGGCCTTCGTTGACTGCTTCATTTAAAACAGGGAGTAAGCACAGCCTTAAAACCAAGTTATTATTACAAATTGTATTGTAACAAATTAAGCACAGAGGGCCAAAGTCTGTCAAGTTCCCGGGACTTGGGATTGAAGAATCACCGTGGATTTTTGTCAGTACAAGTCTCATAGTCCGTCTTGCCCCGCTCTGGGTTGGATTGGCGTGACATTTAATGATAGAAAAAATGCAGATACTAAAAACATCATAATTTCCATAACATCTTCGTGGTTTGATCTGCTGAAGACTTTTTATGCTTTAACAAAAACAGTTCGTAAAACGTAGATTTCACGAACCTCCTCTCTGCACCATTTTTATCCCCTCCACCAAGTCCACCAGCAACGGAGCATCCTTCTTCTTGTTGAAGACTTTCTTCTTGCGCAGCTCATCCTCAATTTTAGCATTTCTTTTGTTGAAGTAGTATGAAGGGGTCTGAAAGTTTATGGTATTGGTCAGCCATTAAATTGGTCAGTGGAACCTATATGGGGTGACTGGCAATTAGTGTACGATACTTTTTTTCGCGTTTTCAGGTTTGTTACCATAGTAAAAGTTGTTGGTTGTCATGGGCACAATCACGTGTTTAAGTATCGTACACTAATTACCAGTCACCCTATATAACGGTAGAAATGTGTACTGGCCAGCTGTTGTGGTTAGGATCCACCTCTTAGCAGTCCAACCTGAGTACAGTACCGGTTGTACAGTGGTAGGCCTCATCAGGGCCTTTAGGGCCTGAAGCCTGTAGTGTCGCCTGGCTTATGACCAGTACTACTCTGTCGGAGTCCGGCGCCAAGCAGTTTTTTGAGTTCTTCGTCGGTGCCCAGGGCTTCCGGTTTATTCTGGGTGAGTTCGGTCCTTATCAGGAGTTATTTTTGTCTCTATGCCAACAGCAAACCCATATAAAAAAAGCGTAAACTTGAGGGTGTATGACCACCAGGCGTACCTTGTAATCCGTTTATGATGACCACTTTACCTACCACCTACCTGTAACCAAGACCGCGTATATCCAATATCTTCATAGATCAGCTCGAGTGGGCTTTCCAGCAGTTCTTTCAGCGAGTTGATGGAAGGTGGTGGACCATTCAGCAGCCAACTGACCACTGAGCTGGTGTAGTAGTTGTATAGCAGTACGCAGGAGAGGCCAGTCACCAAGATTGTGACCTTGCGAGCTGGTGGAAGCAAGGGAATATTTGAAACAAATGTGTAGTTCTTAGGATTCTGAAATACATCTATAGTAATGGTCTCAAACATGGCAAAGAGAAAAAGAATAAGAGGAGGCTTTAATTTTTTATTGTTCATAATAATCTTTGTGAAGCGTAGGACAGACGACTCGTTGGCAACCGATGGATGCATGTGGCATTTTTGTCGTTCAGCGTGGTGGTAGGGGGTGGCCTTTGTTTAGCAGTGGACTTCTTCCGACTGATAGTGATGATGAAGATGTTTGAGTAAGTACTCTTTTCTTTTTTTTTAATAAAAATTTGACCCTCACTAGGAATTTCTCTTGTATCGCGAGTGCGTTTACAAACATAGAAACTGATATACAGAAACACCCAGACCCGGAACAACTATTTGCAGATTCAAAAAATATTTGTTCCGTGCGGGGATCAAACCCGCGACACACAGCGCAATCACTCAGCCACTGCACCAATAATATATATCGTATTTGTTAATATACGACATAATATACTTCCCTGTTTATAAAATATACTGCTTTAACAATTCAGTTATAAGATTTGTGGCAAGCAGACATGCAAACATTGCAAGTAAAATAAAATATTCTAAAAAATTTAGCTTGACGAGACTTTTTGTTGGAGCTTATTTTTCTATTTAACTTACTCTCAGATCACTGGATGATTCATTTATCATTAAAGTTTAGACTATAAAATATATTTAATTTCGGCTTAAAATAAAAGAGCCCAGAGCATTGTTAGGTACTAATTTTAGAACCTGCCACGAACCTTGAACATTATTCAACGTTGATAACTTTGCTCGATTTAAGTTTCTTTGATCAGTATCAAAGAAAGTTAATCGCGTGTCAGTCGCTGTTATAAATGGATAGCTTTCAGAGGTGACGTCAGATACGACCTTAATTTATTAGAAATGAATATCGTTTAAGTATCTAGTTTGACAAAAATGTTAAAGACGTTAACGAAATGATATTATTGCGAGCGATTCGTCTCTACTTTGTATAGTTGGGTTCAATGGCGTTTTCTATGCCTTTTTATATCTGTGGTATGAAAGCAATTGACAGTGGGCTGTAGAAGTCCTTGCATGGTTCGATCATGTTGAGAGGATGGTTAACAGGCGCGAAATAGTTACTTTAAAAAAAAAGAAAACCTAAAAGAAAACCGAGCGCTCGGTAGACGATCCTCTCAATATTAGGCAATGTATGAGCGGCAGTTCGCGAGCGAGACACAGACAGGAAACGGATAAGGTAGTATAACGTCTTTGCATCTTATTTATACACAAAACAAGTAGTACAGTACAACAGTACAAATTCTTTTACCTGTTGAAATTCTCTTAGTTGAACCATCATCAATATCTTGGAAAACTGTAAAACAACCATAAAATCATTTTAACACAACCAATAATACAATAAAGAAAAAATCTAAATTATAATATCGTCAAGATAAACATACACTGCTGGCAAATCGAAGCTACAACAGAGAACACAGCATACTGCACCGACGATGGACGTTGTTCTAACAATGCTGATAGCAGCAAGAGAGCAGCACATAGTCCAGAGACTGCTATCACAGACCACCATGCAGTAGGACTCAAGGGACGCAGGAACTGGTTCTCGAACTTTCCAGGACCTACTGTTGGTATGCGGTAATAGTAGCGAGTTCTGGAAGAAAAAATGGTGTAAAAATACAAATACAAATATTATTTATTTACTCAAAAATGTTACAATAGGGTGTGGGACACTGGATCCCGCACTAGGATACCCTGTGTTAACAGGATCCAGTCTCTTTCGTCAGGGCTGATTACACTTACAGGTAAATAAATAAATTAGTCAGAGAGTAACTAACGTGTGTATTTGTGTGAGTGTGTGTATGTGAATGTAAATATATGTGAGTGTATATGTGTGTGTATGTATGTATAAGAGAATGTGATTTTTGTGGGTGCGCGCCGTCGAGCGTGTTTGAAACCCAACAACCAATTCATAACGCAAACTGATATTCACGGAATACGACGCACTGTCGACCCGGGAATGGTCCATGATCGGACAGAGAGTCGCCTACTACTCGCCATCCGCATGCCCGCACCTACGGTGGTCGGAAATTGCCCCGCGACGTTCGTTGCCGTGGTCGATGTCTGCTGGGTCATGGGGTGTCGCTGTCCTCTCCCTCAAGCGGGGTAGACCTTGCACCATATCCTCCGAGAGATTCTCGCAGAATCAGATGTTACGGCCTAACAACATAAACATCTCGCCTTTTGTCCCGAAAGGATTAGCAGAGATAGAGTGTACTGCAGATGCAACTTTGTTCAACCATTATGGACTTAAATAAAACTTTTAAGTTCTAAGTAACAGAGAGAAAGATTATGGAAGTATTATTAAAATTAAATGAGACAAATAAACCAGATTCTGAAGAGACGCTCAAATAAAATGTTGTTGGCACGTATTGTGGTAACGGTCTGGAATTTAAATCCAGGCACCGGAAACATATTTGCATGTCAAACAATAATTCTTTCAGGTCCGACTTTGTTACTTTAATTTGCGCTCCGTACATTATTTATATTATTTGCTACATCAAGTTGTGTATCTACTTGATTGCATAATAATTATTATAACAAGACGAATTATTATGTTCATCAAGCCATGGAGTAGCCACGGTGAAGCAAAATAATAGAGTGGTAGCTTTCAAAATTACTGTCACAAATAACAGAAAATGATGATTAAAATAACAGACATCATGTAAAATGAAATAATCCTTACACGAAATGGAGTCGTAAAGTATTTAAAAAAAAGACCTGTTCCACTCATTTTTGTGGACAACTCACACGCCTTGATTTACAAAAAGAATATGCCAAAACAGTTAACATCCGAAAAACGGCTACAGTTTCATAAGAAAGATTTTCTCTTCATGAGATGTCCGATATGGCAGTCGGCTCGGCAAAAAGCTTACCGGAACAGCCGTTAATATGCTCGTTAAAACGCTCTCATTTGCTTTTATGTAATGTAACATTAGCAAAAGTGTTCAAAGCAACTGAATTCTAAAGTTAGTATAAAACCTGCTCTACACTACTTGCGAAGTTGGTCGAAGTTGATCGAATACGATCAACAGTTTAGAAAAGCGGAGGCGACTTAATGACGCTTTATTTATGTGCAAAATTTTAAAAAATAGCATTGGGTGCCCTAGGTTGCTAGCACTTTGTAATTTTCGTGCGCCTTCAAGAATCCCACGCAACTCTATCACTCCACTCTGTCCCCCACTTAGACGTACTGTCTTAGGCTCTAACTCTCCCTACGCCCGTTTCTGTAAGGTCGTTAACAGTGGTAGTGATCTGGTTGACCTACATCATGACTCACTATCAAAGCTAAAGTCAAAGTATATGAGGTCTTTGCCCGACATAATTATTATTATAATTTTATGTAGGTATATATTTATATTTTTCTTTTAGATTTTTTTGTTGTTAGTTTTTTCCTTTTAATCATTTTGTCTGACTTGTTTAGGTTTATTATGTTATTTGCTCATTAAGATTTGTTTAATTTTGAAAATCGTTAGATGGTTATAGATTACTAGAAATAGATTACTATGGCGCTTGTGGTGTTTACCTTTAAGTGAGTGTTACACTGTGAATTTAATGTAAAAGTAGTTTTAACTACCTATGTTATTAGTGTAAACAGTCGTTGGTGAAACAAATAAATAAAATAAAAAATAAAATAAAGAATACGATAGTGTAGAAGGGCACTTCGCTTCGCTTCGTGCAACTTCGGCTTGCTTCGGGGGACTTCCATTTGTTGTCGGTTTTTACGACCGAGTCAAAGGGTACAATGATGACACAGGCAACTTCGCGAGTAGTATAGTCACATACTTCGAGACTTCGATCAACTTCGACGAGTACTTCGTCGGGGTTATGGGACATCTCGCCCACGAAAAAACTGGCCCACAGGCCAGATGTCACCTTTTTAAAATGTGAATGGGTATATTCGCCCGGACCAATTTAGTAGAACGTCTTCTATCAAATAGTAAAGGGATATTTCGGCAAAATCGTATATTTTTAATTCAATATCTGTTCAATAATAATATAATCAGCAAAAGTACCAGGCAAGCATAAGTTCAAAGTGGTATATGTACTTAAATAATCCTCCTGCCTAGAATTATTATTTAAGTACATAAATATTTATATTTATTACTTTGAACTTATGCTTGCCTAGTACTTTTGGTGATTATATTATTATTGAACAGATATTGAATTAAAAATAAACGATTTTGCCGAAATATCCCTTTACTATTTGATAGAAGACGTTCTACTAAATTGGTCCGGGCGAATATACCCATTCACATTTTTAAAAGGTGACATCTGGCCTGTGGGCCAGTTTTTTCGCGGGCGAGATGTCCCATAACCCCTTCGTCGAGGCAACTTCGCGAGTAGTGTAGAGCAGGCTTAAGCATCATTATGGATTATCATTTCTTTTGTCTGCAAACTTAACTATGAAAGTTATCATAATAGTATCGAAATAATTCTCACTCAATTGCAGTCAGCGGTGGATTCAATACATCATTGTTTTCTTGAACGGACTTGAGAAGACGAATTACTGGAGACAGATCTTGTTCTCGAAAATATAAACTGTTGGACACCACCTGTAAAATATTCTTAGTATATAGTGGGTAACAGCCAGTAGTAGGTGTCTTACAAGGCTCAACTCTTGGTCCAAAATTGGCAACAAATTAATGCATTCAAATCTACAATTCGTTTTTTAATTTAACTTACCCTAGAGCTGTTTCTTTCGTATGTACCAATCCATCTATCAGTAATGGTGGGAGTGTACCTGCAAACATCATAACAGAAGATGTAATTCATGGATCGAAAAAGTCCGCAAAACAAAAAAGAAAAACACAAAGCTGTCCCTTTCTAACCTACTCCGTCCGAGTCAGGGTGCCAAAAGTCCCGAGCTCGCTTCTCTCGCTATAAAGGCGACGATAATTCCTATGCTTAAAAGAATTTATTATTATTTGCACAATTCTATTTCATCAAAAATAAAATCTTCAAAAATAAAAATGATTCTTCAAATAAATATGATTTAAAACCAAAAAAAAAACACCGAATATTAGAAAAAAAAAAACGTTTATTTGGCACATGCCACAAGTGCACACAGTACATAAATAAATAGACAAAAATAACTTAAAACTAAACAAAATTTTTGTTTGTATTGCGTTGATTTCATTTACTACATTAATTTTCACAAATTTTAGAAAAAAATGCGACTGCACTACAAATCGCTGTGTTGTAGCAGGGTTTGGATTGAGTTGTAGAAACAAATGCACCTGCACTAGTGTCTTTGTTGAATCCGACTTTGTATTTACGCGACCCAAGACCAGTAAGAAATACAAATAACTATGCTAAATTAGTTTTACCTGATATTATGCATTTTAGCGACAACGTATAGAACTGCAGCTGATGTTTGAGTGATCATCAAAACTCCAGGAACAGTTTCTAGACCAGTTAACAATTCCGGGTCGAAGTGCTTTGGGACTGGTTGTACCTGGAAGTATAGAATTAAAAAAAAAAAAAAGTACTTACTAGTCGTGTGTCGCGTTAATTAGTAGATAGTTTACCAAGGGGAACACACATATTTTAAAGGCGGTGTGTTTCTTTAACCCAGACCAGGGTGTAAGATACTAGAACAGAATCCTGAGCGCAGCGAGGGAATTCAATTTAAAATGTCTTGAGCTTAAAATAGTGGAACATAGCCGCGGGTATGGCCTGTGGTGACGTTCTCCGAGGTAGACCGCTAGGAGGTGAATCTTATTCATTCCAAATATTTCTGACAGCATGATTAGCCTATTACTTTTAAACTGCTGGAACACATGTCATGCCCCTTTTCTATAAGAGAAAGTGGGTTGAAATTGTTTTAAAATCTTTCATACTGAATTTGTGTTGGTGGCAGTTTTTTTTTCTAATTTTAGGACATACTAGTTTCCTTATCAACTTAAAAATCCAAGGCTAGTTTTTTTAATGGCCTAAAAGTACCTATCTATTTTAAAATCAAAAAATCGAAAAACATGCCCAAATGGATAAATGCTCACCAAATTTTGTAAGAGTATTGTAGAAATTAACCTATTTTCTGTTATAATAAAAAAAATACCTAAGCAGAATCGGGGCTTCTATTTCATTTTTTTTTCTTATAGTTTGCAGGGTATAAAGGTATAGGGTAATAATAAACCAAACTTAAACTTCGGGGTGTCTCTCAAATTTTGCTAAAACGAGTTTTAGATTTGATGAGCATTTTTCCATTTTTGAATACGAAAAGAATGAGAGAGCATTTAAATGGTAGCCTTAGGGTGCTTGTACTGTACACGGCACATGTAACCCGCGCAAGTAAATGTGCGGGTTATCCGCGCGAGTAACATGCGCAAGCTACTTGATCAAGTTACCCGCGGGGTGCTTATAAACGACGCATGCTACTCGCACAAGTAATGGTGCGGGTTTTCGGTTTACACGCGCGAGTAACATGCGCAAGCTACTTGATCAAACTACCCGCGGGGTGCTTTTACACGGCGCATGTAGCTTGAGCATGTTGAGGCACTTACATGCGCCGTGTACAAGCACCCTTAAACAATGTCATGTTTACATGCAGCACATACTGTACATAAATAAATATACTTACAACTAAAACCATTTTCATTGTTATGTTCTGAAAGTCCCATCTTCGATAGTACTTGTATCCGTTCAAATTAATATCTAAACGAAGGCCTTTATAGAGGTCCCAAGTTCCAACCTTATGGAGGATCATATTACCGCCTTGGATCTTGCCATAGTTGTATACATCGTAGAGAGTGTATTTGGAGTTATCTTTGAAAATAAATAATAGTGTTAGTATACCTAATAAAATTTAACAACTGTACCCTTAGCATGAATTTTCACTCTACTTAACAGCGTTTTTGTATGAAAAAAAATGGAACAGCGCCTCTGGTGTGCGAAGACAGAATTATTTTTTTCCTTGAAAATTCACAATTTGATTCCAGTTTACTTTACGTCTCAAATACTGAAAATTCGTGCTAAGGGTACTGTTATCATGGAATGAAGATAAAAGGTATTTCACATTGTGAAGATAAAAGGTATTTCACATTGGGCACCCAAATGTTATGGCACCTGAGCGAATGGCACCCTAACTATTCACACGGGCAACGGCCATGTCCCGTTCACGGGGTGTACAGACATGTGGGTTCTGTAAACCTGTATTCCGTTTTTTAACGACAAAAATAAAAATAAATGTACACATAATATGATTTGTACCTCACTAAATGTGCATAACGATAAGATAATCAAAGTGGAAAAATTACTATTATCCTAATATCGGTAAAGTCTTAGCACGACTATTGACATTTTTGACGAAATTAAACGGAAATTTTGACGTTGTTTTGATGGAAAAATAGTTCGTCAGTCATGAATACAAGGCGCTTTTAGGATTCCGTAGCCATGTGGCAGAAAACGGAACCCTTATAGATTCGTCATGTCTGTCTGTCTGTCCGTCCGTATTTCATTTTTCATACAATTAATGCCGTACATAGGGGAACAGTGTATAAGACGGGGACGCGAGGTTTAATGGGGACATACACTCTTTAGGCATACATAACACATCACTAACGTAGCGCAAGCGCCATCATGACGTCATTTACAAGCGGCCTTTATTTATTTATTTTTATTTATTAAACTTTATACACAGAGTACATGGGCGGACTTAATGCCTGAGGCATTTTCTGCCAGTCTACCTTCGGGTGATGCAGAGAAAATAGCAGTAGGTGCAGCAAGAAAATTATTTATGTAAAAAAATATATTTAAATATATATTATTATAAAAAAATACATACATACAACAAAATATATATTATAAATTAAATAGATATAAAAAAATGGATGGGAACATTTCACCAACAAAGTAATTTAAGTAGAGTCTGCCAGCTCTTTGAGTAGGTGTTCACGCACTTTAACCTTAAAAGTGAACCTGTTGGTAACCGTCCTGATGTTCAGAGGGAGCGCATTCCAAAGGAGGAGAATGAAGATTTAAGAAAACCAGAGTGGTGGGAGGGACATCGTAGAAGACGATTATGGGAGGAACGAAGACTTTTGCTATGCGCAGAGCATAAGTATTGGACATGACGAGTCAAGTAAGTAGGAGAGGTAGGTTTCTCCAAAAGAGAATGCAGAGTCGTCAAAGCCCTCAATGCTCTGCGCTGTCTGATAGGCAGCCATTTTAAAAATGAACGATGTGCGGAGACGTGGTCATACTTACGAAGATTGAAAACGAACCTTTAGCGTCAAGTTGGCGCTTGCGCTACGTTTAGATTGTGTTAAGTTTGCCTTAAGTTTGTGATTTTTTAAAATCATACCCTGCGTCCCCGGCTTATACACTGTTCCGTTACTTCAAGTACATTGTACACATAATACGAGGCCTTCAGTAGCCCATTAAACTGTCAGTCCAACTTGTCATGCAAGTAATCGATGTCAAACATTACAGGTAGTTAGTAACCCGAGTACGGACCCGAGTCCATTACCCAGGGTGTCTAAAAAGGTCACACAACCAGAATTACTATTATGTAAGTTTATGAATTGCTAAAATCATTTTTTTTTTTTCGAAGAGTAAATATTTACATTTACTGAAATACTTTATCATCTAATCTAATTATAATTAAAATAACTAACAGTATAATTACATTTTAAAACTTTTTGGCTTTAATCTAATCTAATATCTTTAAACGAGCAAATCTTGTATATTTATATATAATCAGGATCTCGGAAACGGCTCCAAGGATTTTCATGAAAGTTACAGATTAGGGGTTTTTCGGCTCAAGGAATCGATTTATCAAGGTCTCAAGTTCGAGAAAAGCTCGGTTCCCAAGATATAGTTATAATTCATGTTGATGTTTGTATAATGTATTGGCACTTGCATAAGCCGATTAAAGGTCATGGCACACTATACCGGCGCGGCAACGGCACGGCTACAACCCAGCAGTTACCCTGTCATTCAAATATGAGCCTTAGATAATGTGTCATATAATATATTTCATAATGTCAATATGAAAAGGCCAACGGCGGGAAGTCAGCGCGCTTACCGCTAACATACAACTCGCCTCGCAGCCCGTGCGCTGCAAGCGAGCAGACGGCGTGCTTACGGCGCGGCGGCCGACTTCGAGTTGCTAGCGAAACGAATGCCTTATAACAATATGTTCACGGTGACAGCAAGCTGCACCTCGCAGACGGTGCGCGAACTGCGTGCTTACACCTCCTGTACAACGCGCAGTTAACACGCCAACGGCTAGCCGTAGCCCAAATTCAAAGTGAAGCCGTGCTGCAGCTGTGCAGTTGCGGTGCTGGTATAATGTGCTATGACCTTTAGTGTTTTTTTTTTTTATTTTACTAACCCAATATCGCCAAAAATGTCGCTTGGTTATTTTTGCCTTTTAAGCATCGATATATACAAAAGCTTGTACATACACACAAGCTTGTGCAGAATTGTTGTACGAAAAAATTAAAATATGTGGGTTTGAAGGTATTCTATTTCTCATTTATGTAAGCAATTTAATAGAATAGCCGAATATTTTAATTAGTTATCGCAATTCTTATTATGATGTAGCTAAAGTGGCCTGTTTCGACCCGCAGGTTAGCATTTGGCTAGATTGGAAACGGACGTTAACGTAATTGGGATTAGGGTAGTTAGACAAAATTGAGTTAGGCGGGACGGTCAAACGCACGGATTAATCATCATTTAAGTTAAAAGTTGCCTAAATAAAACGATATAAGGATCTAAAAAAAATGATATTCAATTAGAAATAACTGTCCTTACAGGTAACCATGAGCCCGGAACGTAAAGGGTTATTAAAGTAACAGTCCCTTCCGCTCCACCAAAGATGGTGATAGAACTCAACTCAATATAATGGCTATTTCAGACTAAAAAGTAAATACCTTCTTTGGCTAGTTAGTTCTTATTGATAACATCTTAAGTCCCACATTCGCACATCGTTATTTAGGTGGCTCCATAGATAAGAGCCTTGAGCTCTGTTAATGGACCTTTTACTTACTCTACTTTAATTAATTTCCACTTAGTATTTTATCTTTGAGTCTTTTAGGGGTTAAATAGGTGGATCGGGCGTCCTATAGAAAATAGAACTTTATAGTTCCATGGATTAAACTTAATTTGGCTCCATTAGTTTGACTGAAAGATTGATATCTTCATCAACAGCCTATAATATTCCCACTGCTGGGACACAGGCCTTCTCTCTGGGAGAGGGAGTGGGTCACGTAAGTCCACCACGCGTTCCTAGTGTTCTTTATATTTTTATGTCTTTCGCTAGTTTAGATCTAAATAATATGTATGACTCAAAGGTGACTGACTGACATAGTGATCTATCAACGCACAGCCCAAACCACTGGACGGATTTGGCTGAAACTTTTCATGCAGGTAGATGTTGTGACGAGGCATCTGCTAAGAAAGGATTCTGATCAATTCTACCCCCAAGGGGATGATGAAAATTCGTATGAAACTTTGTAAGTTATATAAAAATACATTGTTAAATTTCGACATCCACGCGAACGAAGTCGCGGGCAGGGCTAGTTTAACATAATAATGAAAAAAAAAATCATTAACAGTGTTTATCTAAATCTTTTTAAACTTTACTCAGATAAAAGTGGAGTCGATTCCATAACAATTTAATATCATGGCAATAACAATAGTGGCTATAATACTAACACAGCATAGTTACCTACAACGGAAGTCACAGCATAAAGAACAGGAAATGACGTTGTCGAGGCGTTCAAGTAAAGGCATCTTATTTCCTTCAGTACTGATAGTTCGTATCCTGTATATTTACTAGGTATTATAATAATCTTGAAGTCTTTGTGCTTGAACTTAAGGTTTAGTTTTATTTAAATTTATTTGTTATAACTTTTTATAGTAATTGTAAGCTCAAAGTTTTTCCCCAATTGTAAAATAATGCTTGGTTGGGCTACTTTCTGGTTCTTGAAAATAAAACGCCTACAACTTTCGTACCTTAAATACTCGGAAAGGTGTAGATTTTTACCAGAGACTAGCAAGAGTCAAAGTATTTTACTTCTAATATCTTTTAACAACGAGTAATTCTTGTATATTTACATATATAATTATAATCTCCTGGAGATTCTTTAGCAGACGAGATGTTATTCAGGATCTCGGAAACGGATCCAAGGATTTTCAAGAAAGTTACAGATTAGGGGTTTTTCGGCTCAAGGACAATACTACAAACTACAATAGATTTATCAAGGTCCCAGGTTCGAGAAAAGCTCGGTTCTCAAGATAATGATAGACATTTTAAAAACCAAGCGAAGCTCGGTCAACCAGATATTTATAATATTATTCAATGAAAGTAAAATAAAAAAGATAGAAAAAATCTTAAATATCGAAAAATTGACACAGTTCGTAGTAAGTGGCAGTGGGTTTGCCATATTTTTATTTAGCTCAATTATTCCAATAAAACTTACCCCTTTTAGCCATCACAATATCAGCATCCACACTTATATTCAGTTTATCAAGTACTTCAATTAGGGTCGTATTGCGGTCCTTATCAAACAAGATGGTATTGATTACAGTATCGTTAAAGCTTTCAATTTCAGCTTCATCATCGTCGAGAATGAGCCATTTGTGATTTGAGTCTAGCCACATATTTTGAGATGCCTGAAAATTAATATGGTAATTTTGAGAGGTTGAGTGAAAGGCGACTAACAATAGCAATTTGTAAGGCAGATGACGACATGATTGGCGCAAGGGCTGAAAGATCGACTGGTGCGCAGCGTGTCGTGAGTCCGATCCCCGCTCAGAACAAATATTTCTATGATCTGCAAGTAGTTGTTCCGGGTATGGGTGTTTGTGTATGTAAGTTTCTATGTTTGTAGTAGCACCCACGACATAGGAAGAAATTCCTAGCGGGGAAAAGATTAATAATATGTAAAAATAAAAAACTGAGTGTAACGCAGCGAAGGGGACGCCTTAGGATCCTTTCACGGCCACTCTGAGCGGTGTTAAATGTATAGTATTGTTTGAAACATGCCACGAAGCAGTGCCAGTGGCGAATTCGGGTACTAACAACGTAATAAGCTTATTCCAATTCGTGATCGGGCCCTTAAGGCGCTCCTTCACCAGGAGAATTGCTGTGTAATATAATAATGTAACATTCGACATAATTATAATAAAATTATACACAGATTCGAGGGATTGACAGACGAGCAAGACCATTCGTAATGTAACGTATGTGTACCTCCAGATACACTTATTGATGTTACACGTTTTATAAAGGAATTGCAAATTGCAATGCTAGAAAATCCTCCCTCATAGATGTAATGCTCGAATTTGTATCATTATATTATTGATGAATGATTCGATCATCATCAGCCTATACTTGTTCCCACTGCTGTAACACATAACTCCTCTCTGTGAGAGGGAGTGGGCCACAATCCACTACGCGAACCCAGGGCGAGGATGTGGATGCCTCATGTCCGATTTGGTTCTAGGACACCGATTTTCTCACGATCTTTTTCTTCACCGTTTTGAGAGCAGTGGTTATGAAATAAGTCACACAAAGTAATGCGCTTGGCTGGGTTCGAATCCACGACCTACATCTTGTAAGTCTGGGCCGATACCACTGGGCCAACACTGCTCTCTTGGTTTCGATTAGGGAGCAGCAATCCTCAAACATAGGTGCCACTATAAAGAGGAACTTACGTCATTTCGTTAGCAATCAAAACATAAGGCGAAGCTAACAAGACACAGGAAGTTACATAATTATAATTTATCGATAATCTCGTTCAAGAACAGAAGTTCCCTTGGAAGTTATACTAACACAAAAGTTTCTATCGGATGGTAAGCAATCAATTATGCGATAATCCCACGACTAGGGTCAGAATCACGTTCTACGATTTAAGGGGTTATAAAAACTGGGTCACTGTGTCAGTAGTCAATACTATTATGTAGGGTTTAGGAGGGAAATTCCCAATTCGCAAAATGGCACCGAAACGCAAAAAGTTTCAACATGGCAAATTCTTTAAAAGCTTGATTCTCATCATGGCCGAATCTCAAAATGGCAATTTCTCTAAAGCCTCATTCGCAAAATGTCAAAATGGAAAATTTTCAATAATTGGAAGTATACCTATTCTTAAAATAAAGGATTTCCACTCCTGCTATATTTCCAAGAATTAAACTTCCAATTGCAAAAAAATATTCATTTCGATCATTTGCCATTTTTCGAATTAGGCGTTTCAAGACTTTGCCATTATGAGAATTAGGTTTTTTGAGAATCGGCCGTTATGAGAATTAGGCTTCTAGAGAATTTGCCACTTGGATCTTGTCGTTTTGTGACTCGGTTACCATTTTGCGCCTACACCTTATGTAGATGTACTCCTTGCAGTTAAAAGCAATATTATGTTCATTTTAATGCTATATACATTATATGGATGATTTTAAAATAAAGTAGTTGCTCGGCCTGTATATTTTTAACCGAATTGAAAAAAGGAGGAGGTTCTCAAACCTACAATAACTTTTTAAATTTAAAGGATTCTGCCGTATGTTTGTAAAAACTATATTTTCCTGAATGATTGTTCAGCGTACTTTGGAAAAATACTTATACTTACAAAATACAAAACATCTTCAGATTTATTGCATTTAGCATCGATTATGACTCCAACTGAGTAATATTTGCGCTGCAAACAATTCTCAACTCTTTTATAGTTAGTAAGAGGGTCGTCTAATGACATTCCTGATATAGCCATCGTGGATAATTTTGAGAACTGCAGAGTCCCTGAAACAGTGTTAGTGGAAGCATCTACTCAAAGAATTTTTTTATAATGCCCAGTGAGTGGAAGATTAATTCATACGTTCTACAGAAATCGCAGTAATTAAATAGTAGTTTATTAAGTACATAGTTTTAAAACGTGTTGTAAGTTTGGTGTACAGAAGCCACTAGGCCGACCTACCCGAATCTGACAAGTTTTACCAATCGGAAATTAACCTTCCACTATTGTGATATGGTTGAAAATCTATCAAAGAATTTCATTTATGTAATAAATTATGGCTTAATGTTTAACTTACCACCAAATATAGAAACATATAACAGACAAAAATAGTAAATGATCACCAAAATGAAACCCGCATTTTAATGTAAAATTATAACCAGTTTTAACATTTCGCTATCCTATTTAATCAAAATAACTCCAAATAAATCATTGTCAACCCAAAAGTAGTAAATGATCACCAAAATACAAGGTTTAAAGGAACCTAACCAAACCAAACTTCGGGGTGTCCTTGAAATCTTACTAAAGCGAGTTTTAGATTTGGTGCACATTCAGTATAGATTTGGTGATCATTTACTATTTATTTGGTGTTCGAATACAATTTGAAGTGAAGTAGCTAAGGGTATCAAAGAATTTTATGTCATTATTATTTAATCCCATAAATTATCTACATTACAGATAATCAATTTGACAGATTGAGTTAGGTCTGCCACAAGACACAAAAGTGTCCTACTTTTGTCTTAGCGCGGCCACATACACCATTTCTCCTGATCAGGGATCCTGATCCGTTTTCCATTCGATCGCAGTGAATTATTCATACAAATGTGTGTGTATGGTTTTGTGTGTTGTTCACATTCGATAATTTCCCGTACAGATTTCAAAAAGTGAATCAGGTTCCTGATCAGGAAAACTGATGTAGGGAAATAGTGTATAAGACGGGGACGCGAGGTATATTGGGGACATACTTAGCGATACACCAACGTAGCGCAAGCGCCAACTGGACGTCACTTGCAAGCGGCCATTAAAAATGATGTCCTGATGGCGCTTGCGCTACGTGAGTACCTACTGTGTTAAGTTTGCCTTAAGCGTGTGTTTTCCCATCATACCCTGCGCATAATTTATGTGGCCGCCCTAACACTCATGATTAGGAAATACCTAACTTATAGAGTGCCAATTTTGGTGAAGATCGCTACCGTCTTAGTAACTTACATAAGCTGTCTTTCCCACAAGTTAGTAAGCAAATAAACTTTACATCACGGTCCTTAAAATATTCCATACTGAACTTCAAAGCATTTTTGTCTAGACTAAAAACAAGACATGCTAACATAGAGGTTAAAATTGCTTGAAACCACATTTTTGATAAAAGGTTATCTTCGTTATCGAACTCTCATTGTTTAGAAAGGTTTCATTTGTTTTTCGCTCTTTATATTTTCGCAAACGAGGTACGGTCAGGCTAAAAATCAGTGTATAATAAGTTTTAGAGTACCGTGGTAAAAAACCGAAAACAAAACCTTTATTATAATACTATTTGACGACTTTTATAAAAAAAAAAACAACTTAATTTTTACTTGAATTATGAGAATTATGAGGAATTTAATTTGACTGTTTTCTAAAATAAAGTCTTAGTTATTATTATTGTGCAACTGAATTTCATCAAATATCTTTAATTATTAAACCAATTTCTTGATGAAAAAATAATAATACAAAGGTGAATTTCCCATCTCCGTGTAAGTGAAGTCACAAGCAAAAGCTAGTTCAAGTGACTATTATTTCAAGTGAATAGTTTTGAATAAATATTATTTTCATAGTTTTACCTAGAAAATAAAATTTATTTTTGACCGCTTTCAACTTTCTACAAGTCTTTCTCACAATCTAGCAAAAAAACTCTCTGCTATTCCACTACTTAAAAAAAAAAACAAAGATTAAATTAATCCTCTCATGCAATATCAATTTCAGAGTAAATTGGAAAACAAACAAATACCTTTTTCTCTGTAGAATATTACAAAGAGCTTTTTTTATAAAGAAAGCTTCAGAGAGAGCTTTCAAACTACTCGTTTCTTTTAGAATAGCTTTTTAGAGTGAATGGAATAGTAAATAGTATTCTTTATAATTATCAAAAAACTAACAAAGGCCTTACCACGAGGTCTTAAAACGATCCAGTTTAGGCTGCGGGAAAGAGACAGAGCTATAGAAGTCGTCTAGCGCCATCTCTTTTCCACAGCCTAAACTGCATCGCGTTATGAGTTGATGGTAGGCCAGCATGTATGATCTGCGGGATTCCATCAACTCATATCGCAATTCAGTCTACAATACAATATGTTTCTGTCTACGTCTTCTACTATGGGAATACAAATGTAATATTTACGAAATACTAGGAAAACAGAAAGATCCTGAACTAAACGTAGCCAAGTGATAAATTGTTTCAGCCTGCTCCTGACATGTTTTTAGTCGCCAAACTTCGCGGTAAGAAATATGATAAAATATTTTGGCATCCCTATACGGGCACTCCGAATTTACATTTCGATATACATCTAATGTATTAAACATTAGGAATATTTTAGGACGCACCAATTGCCTGGATATTGGACTTAGTGAAGTGGAATTAAGGAGACCTGGGGCCGTATTACAACGTCTTAAAACCAGGCTTATTCCAGTGAGTGAACGAGATGGCGCTAGACGACTTGTATAGCTCTGTCACTTTCATTCACCAGAGCAAGCCTGGTTTTATGACGTAGTAATACCCCCCCTGACCAGTCACTATCATCATAAGATTACGTGATCGAATTTTGATGATCGAGTTTGATCTCTATTGTGTTAAAAAAACTGAGTAAATTGCAATGCAGGCAACTAAGTTCTCAGAACCTACCTAATATTAACACCTTCCAACTTTGTATACCTACAGTTAGTTCGCAATAAAGATATTTGAATGACGGTTGATTTCAATGGTAAGTTTGGTTTTTCTGCTAGTTGCTTTCAGTAGCAGTTCCAACTTTAATAGCTTTGATCATCATCAAAGCTACAGCTTCAATCAAAGCTTCATCTTTCTTAAAATCATCATTTGACACCCTTGTTTTGAAAGGCACGTGGATCCATTTATTTTGCGCCAGACCTCTGATCGGACGTAATGAATGGTGGAATAGGTTGATTTTATCTCCTATTTTGATTAGGTATATGACTTTTAATATCTCCTGTTTTTTAAGCTGATATCCGTCGAGAGTAACTTCAGGGCAATATTGATTTGTGGAACTTTGTAAGCAGGATACCGTGGCTTTGGAACGCAAAGAGAAACTGGAGGAATTGACCTAACATAAGCCAGCAAGAGTTTGACAATTCGCTCCAAAAAGGGCTCAGGGCTCATAAAATATTGATAATTTTGCCAAAGTATTTCTAAAGCTATAAAATTTATAAAAGAGACTTCGACTAGACTTAGAGATAGTACGAACAATGAACATCCATAAAATTCAATACCTTTTCAGGAATAATTAAATTTGAATCCTACTGAAGGCACACGGAAAGTTGGCAAAAACGCAAATAGCTGTCAAAAATTTACCTGTTTCATTTATCAATATCACTGCAAAGCAATACAAAAATTACGGGTTGAATTCCCCGAATATCGAAACCGAATATTCCATAACATAAAACGGACACAGGTCTTCACTATTAATAAAGTAATATTGCCCAGCTTTGCCCGGTAAACATATCGGCTTACCGGACGGTTCGGGCGATTTCGTAATTACTCGGAGCTTCTACGGAATTATGCAAGTTGCATTGAGTTGGAATAATTATAAGCACCTTTACAGGATTTCCTGGACACTTTACGTATTTAGTATTATGTTTTTAATTAGGAAAGTAATTATTTTATTCGTGTCTCTTATACAGTAATATTGTAAAGAGGAAAGATTTGACTGATTGTTTTGTATTAAATAGGCTTTAAAACTACAGGACCGATTCAAAAAATTCTTTTACTTGTTGAAAACTGTCAGCTGTCCTGAGTGACATAGGCAATAAGAGAGGGAGGGGGGGAGCGAGCAAAAAGCCAGTTTTCAACATTAAGTGAAGCTGAATATTTAAACAATTTTAGGCAAGCAAATAAAAAAAAAATCAAATGAGTTCTCCCGCCCAGCTAGGACGAGACAGTCAGACTCGTACTGACTAAAATCCACGTGTTTCTTCAATAGCCCTTCACGTTTCGGGGTCACGGTAGCCAGAAAAGACAGTCCCGCCATCCCGGCAGGCTTTGGCCCTCACTGGGCGTGGCGCGATGGCGTCAGATTGCTGGTAGTTGTATGAGGCGCTCATGGAACCGAGCATGATCCATGGTCGGACGGTGAGTCACCTATTAGTTGGTCTACGTATGCCCTTGCACACTTGCACAGTTACTATGTCTTGTGACTGGGACCAGTACTGGTACCTATTGTTTTTTCAAAAATGCCTATTACTTGCCTATTTGAAAAAAAATGTTTTGATTTGTTCATTTATTTGCGTACCATACTTAAGAATATTCAATTCAAACCTGACATCAAAATGGCCGCAGCGATTGACTTGTCACAATTCAATAGAATTCTGTTTTTCTTTGATATCAATAGTTTCCAAGCTAATCCTAGCAATTTACATAATTCGTGGCTTTGATAATAAATTCAATTCTGAATATGTTAGATTGTATTTTGATTTTTGTATTCCAAATCAATTACTGGTTTACGGATAAATTATTTTATAAGGGAACGATGTTGTCACACAGCAGTAATATAATAACGTTTTTAAACACTAGCTGTTGCCAGCGGCTTCACCCGCTACAACTCGAAAATTATTCCATGGGAACTTAAACTCGGGATAAAAACTTTACTATTTGTAAATCCAGGTTATAAACTATCTGTGTACCAAATTTTAGACAAATCCGTTCTGTGGTTTTTGCGTGAAAGAGTAGCAAACATACCTACATACAACACATACATACAACAAACTTTTGCATTTATAATATTAGTAGGATTTTATAACAAAGTGTAACAATTTAACTTTGCTTAAAAGTTAGACAGCAAACATTTTTTTTTGTCTCGCAGTTCAGTGCGAACGTTGGTGTACCTTTTTTTTGGACTAAACTCACCACATTAATCCCATATCACTGCAAATCCTGAAAGCCAGAATCAACAGTGACAACCACCAGAAAACTCGCCGCGCGCCGATTCAATGTACTTCGACGTGTACCGGAGAATGAATTTACCTGTCTTGGATCCTGCAATGATAATTACATCGGAAAAAACGCTTGAATCAACTAACATTAAAATTTTTGGACGTTCAAAAATCTTTTAAAGCTTTAATGGTACGATTCCACTGAGATAGTGTTTTAAAAGTGTGCAGTGTCTTTCAAATAGCTCTTTACGAAAAAGGGCTATTGAAGGACACCGTGAATTTTAGTCAGTACAAGTCTGACAGTCCCTCCCGTAATGACCTGGGTGGGGAGGACTTATTGGGTGATATTACCACGTAAAAAAACAATCCAAGTTCTAGGAAGGACAAACACATATACAGAAGCGAATAGAATTGAACCAGTCGTACTTCTCAAAATACCGATTCATTGGTAAATGCATTGTTATGCCTCTACGGATATGTGGCCATGATTTTCTAAAAAGGTTGGATAAAAAAAAAAGGTTTTATTCAGAATTTGGAATGGAACGCCGGTCAAAGCTAATTGTAGATGGCGCAACCCTAGCTAAGTCCTAATCCGACCAATGAGGTAGCACTATTTTGAAGTACATACCTATAAGATTTGAACCAATGACGATGCTTGAAACTAGCTATACTAGCGCCATTCGTTTCCCAGTTGCCATCCCCATTCATGAACCTCATTTTGTTTGTGAGTGAGCAGGATTATAATTGGTTTGTTTATACTTTAGGTCCTTCTTATAAAAACCTCCATAAAGAAATCAAGTTTTCCATGGCATACCTAATTATTGTAGAGTAACCACACAGTTGCAAAGCTTCTATATGTTTAGTGCCGGGATGGATTCTTTGGCAGCATCAGCCGTCGACCTCATCATCTATGAAAGCCTACGTAGAAATATTTAGCTGTGTTGGTATATTTTATTATAATTATTAACCCCTTTATATCAAAACCGGATCCTAATCCGATTTCCAAACATAATTTAAACGACATAAAATTCCTCTTTTTTCATTGTTGTCTTTTGATTAAGTAAACAATGGTAACCCTACACAATCGTACTGTAGCTATCTGAAAACATTCCCGATGTAATTGGATGAGTTTCAGCAGATTTCGCTTGCCCCTGTCAGGGCAACCCAAACGTCATTACACATTTTCTTTCAACCGACTTTTGGCAAAGATTTTGAAGAATAGATACATTGTGATGTTGTGTTGCAGTATATTGATTGTGGACAGTGGTCGCTGCTACTGGAACTTTATACCTAGCCACTCAAGCATAATAATAATTCACAACTATCACACAACGCCATCTAGTCCCAAGCTAAGCAGAGCATGTGTTATGGGTACTAGACAACTGATAAACATACTTATATATTTCTAAATACATACATTTTATAGATAAATTACACCTAGACACAGAACAAAAATGATCGTGCTCATCACACAAACATTTGTCCCGGGTGGGAATCGAACCCACGACCTGCGGCATAGCAGTCAGGGCCACTAACCACTAGACCAACAGGCATAGGCATAGGCACATTACTTCGTGTAATTTATTTCAACACCACTGCTCTCAAAACGGTGAAGGAAAACATCTTGAGGAAACCGGCATGTCCTAAAACCAAAAATTTGAAGATATGTGACATCTACCAACACGCACTGGGCCCGCCTGGTGGATTAAGGCCCTTCTAGAGAGAAGCCGTGTGCAGGCATGCGGACGGCGAGTAATGGGTGACTCGGAGTCCGATCATGAGCAATGCCCCGGTCGGGTTGCTAATTTCGTCATAAGTTGCCATTTCTTTAAACCCGATTTACTGTTTATTTGTTGATATTTACCTATTGGTTTTGGATTTTGAATAACTTTAAATAAACCAAGCTGAAACCTAAACAGAACTTTACAAAAGGTAGAATAGAAACTTAGAAAGATTCTTTTTCCAACCAAAAATCAATTACAAGCTCATTTCACAGTCGACTGGTGCACCCTAACAACCGCACGGGAAACAATCCCTGAAGAGGTTTCAGTAAAAACAACAAACTAGTATTTTACAGCGAGTATTGTTTCACGCGAGCGTCATAAAGTTTGTTGTAGTATTTTGTTGTTTATAGCTCTGTAGTTACTCTATGGTATAACTGGGAGATATTTTCTTGTATTCTTCTTTTGTTTTACTGAGCGAGGAGGTAATTAACACGCTAGCTGTGTTTTACAAGGTAAACAGAACTCTTAGATTAGCGAATTTAATGGTTAGTAGGATTTTTAGACATTGTAATAAGTGTGAAAAATAATGTACTGGGTTTTTAATCGTTTTTAAACTCATAAATTGTACAAGTACCTGGTACAAAGTGCACATTATGAAATACAATTATATTATATTGTTTTGCCTTATTGATCTTTTTCTTACAATTTCATAATTTGCCTAGTTTTTTTTTAACCGTATGCAGATAAATTACAGTATTTCGGCGCGTCTATTTATCTGCCATTCACAATCCAATATCTCAGAAACTCGAAAAAAAAAGCAAACAAAATCAGGCAAAAATATAAAACCGACCAGTAACAGCAACAGAAACCGCGAGCTACCGAAGATCAGGGCTATAATGCGCCGTGTCAGAATTACTTCCTTCTAAATCAATCCAGTAACCAAGTGTGTTTAAGGGAATTATCATGATTGGACCACACCATAAACACTGGTTTGTTGCAAATTCTATAGGTAATGTAATACACAGTACGACGTTATCAGTATTTCCTGCCATCAAACGGAATGTCAGTTGTGCCGATTATGGCAATTTCCGTTCATGTCCCCCTACTTAGACAGTTGTGAGATGTATGCGTGCTATGAAACTTCAGGGAAATTAATGGTTTTCTGCTTTCTACTTGCTGGTTAGCATAATTCAGTTTGTAATCATTATCATCATCATATCAGCCGTAAGACGTCCACTGCTGAACATAGACCTCCCCTATGGACTTCCAATACCGGTTGGAAGCGGCCTGCATCCAGCGTGGTCTTCATAAGATCGTCTGTCCACCTTGTGGGTGTACGTCCTACGCTGCGCTTGCCTTTCCATTCGAAATACTAATAGGCCATCAGTTCTGCGTGCGATATGGCCTGCCATTTCAACTTGCTAATTCGTTGGACTATGTCGTCAACTTTGGTTCGTCCACGAATCTCTAAAAAGAAGAAGATTTTAGATGGTCGCTATTCTCTCGGATAACTCTCTATTACTAAGTTATTTTCTTTGAATAAGAAGCATAAAATAATCCTGAATTGTTGAGAACCTCCTCCTTTTTTTTGAAGTCGGTTAAAAAAAGTTTTTTTTTATGAGACAGTAATAAGAATTACCTATTCTTCATCTCTTTCCAATCGTCACTTTTTTTCATCACTTAAATCACACCAATTGTTTTGGTTTAAGTGAAAATTCGTTTGAAACAAATATTGAATAGGATAATATAATACCGACAATAATAATAAAATTGACAAATTATAATACCGGACGAATGTTTGGCCCCTATAACACAGGATTTTCCTATCATCGGGGCCGTCATTCAAAAATTGAACAAAAAATGTGAAATGCAACGATGTAACATTGCCAAATTTTCTTCTTTTTGCCTTTTAGGTTTCTCAATTGATTGTAAACTCAATCCTATGTAAGTTATCCTCAATCCTGTGAATATAACCCCGCAAGGAACCAACTGAGCAAACATCTGTAACTGTAACTCATGTTCTAATCGAGTTAAATCAATGATCTCTGTTTACTTAACGTATCAATTCTGAGCTTGGGGACTTAAGTTATAACTTGGAAGACAGTCTGATAAACTGTAGTTATTATTAACTAACGGAGGCCTCGTCACAAGATTTCTGTAGCATCTTTGCAGTTAAGGAGGAGGTGGGCCGCGAGAGGGAGAGGACAGTGTCCTCCCTCTGCCCCGATCATGGACCAAGCAGGGTCGACGGCGCGTCGTGTTCCACGTGCGCCTCAAAGAGCGTCAGCAAAAGTGACGGGGTCCCCTCTCAGAGGGCCAAAGCCTGCCGGGATCGCGGGACTTCCTTACCGTGACCCCGGAACATAAAGGGCTATTGAAGGACTACGTGAATTTTAGTCAGTACAAGTCTGACAGCCCCTCCTGCCTTTCCCGGGGTGGGAGGACTCATTTGATGATTTTACCACGATAAAAACATTGCCTTACACTAAGAATTTCTCCTGTGTCGTGGGGTGCTATGACAGGAAACCTCCACGTGCGCCCGTGGACTGGAGTTCCCTCTCGGATACGTTCGGGGGGAAGACCAGTTTTTCGGGCCGGTGCACCCTGGGATGCGGGCAAAAACTCTTTCTTAGGCACTGCGTGCCTAAGTGGTCTCTTTGCCCGTATGCGAATAGCCTGTCGTGTGGATGCTCCAACGCGTGTCCCTCTGATCAGCAGAGGGCACAGCGGCGGAGCGGGCTTGCGGACGGTGAGTGATGGGTAGCTCGCCGTCCGACCAAAGACCAAGCCCGGATCGGTGGCGCGTACGTAAAGGGCATATTAACCACTTCCCTGTCCGATGAGTCACATGTGACTCACGACCATTGTTTAGCTATTGTGTCTGCTGCGCGGACAGTGAAAGTGTTAAAAAAAAAAAAACCACTAGTAGACTGATAAAGCAATTATTATTATATGGTAATTGCTTTATCAGTCTACTACTACTTTAAAATGGTATTTGTGACGACACGATTAGTGGCTGTGAGTTCGACTGCTGCGCAGCGAGTCTAGGGTTCGATTCCTGGATGGAACAAATATTTATATAACCTATAAGTAGTTGTTCCGGGTCTAGGTGTTTGTGTGTGTGCGTTTTATGTTTGTAACGAACCCACGACATAGGAGAAGTTCCTAGTGTGGGGCAAAGATTATTTTTTTTTTTTTGAAACAATCAGTTAAAAATGTGGTATGTTCTTATATTTCGGTCAGCAAAAACTTTATTTATTTCTCTCGTAAGTTGGACGCCATATCACTTACATTTCTGCCTACGTCCTATATGACATTCAAAGAGCTAAAAGGGAAGTTTAGAAGGCATTAAAATCATGACGTCACCGCAATAACTCAGAGGAAACGTCACGCGAATGCTGACGTCATAAGGGTTTTGGGTCTGGCCTTACCTGATATGATGGGATTTACGAATGAAATAGAGGTGACGTTAATACCGAAGCGAAGTTATGTTGTGCCATATTATTTTACTTTATTAACTTTTAACACAAGAATATGATGAGAGCATTATTTATGTCTAGCCTTTTCGTAACTATGAACCTGTACCCTTAGCACGAATTTTCACTCTTTTACTTTACAGTGTTTATGCAGCGTTTCTTGTATGAAAAAATGGAACAGCACCTCTGGTGTGCGAAGAAGGAACTAATTTATTCCTTGAAAATTGTCAAAGTTCCAGTTTACTTTACGTCTCAAATACTGAAAAATCGTGCTAAGGGTACTGCTATGTGAAACCATATTATCTCTAGCGAATAAAATGATTCTATTCTAATTTTGTCTACATAAGATCTTAAAAGTTTTGTCTACGTTCTCAGCAACGTACATTGACTGTTGTGGAGTGCGAAGCAGGAACTAATTTTTGAAGTGAAAACTTCTTTAGCGGCGTTGTACACTTTTTCTGTAATGGGTAAAAAATTTAAAACTCGCGTCAGGGTCACGTGACCCTGATCGAAAATGAGTAAGACGTCATTCAAATTAAAAATAAAACATAGTAACAAAAAAGTTTTCACTTCTACCGGCACTCCTGGAGTGCAACCTTT
Organism: Agrotis segetum; assembly: GCA_036375495.1. Classification (NCBI taxonomy): domain Eukaryota; kingdom Metazoa; phylum Arthropoda; class Insecta; order Lepidoptera; family Noctuidae; genus Agrotis; species Agrotis segetum. The sequence continues at coordinate 356,092 of JAQSVV010000033.1, forward strand.
TTTTCCTTGAAAATTGTCATTTTAAAATTGTCAATGTTCCAGTTTACTTTACGTCTCAAATACTGAAAATTCGTGCTAAGGGTACTGATCCTTTTTTTTACTGAAGAAGTGGTCTTCAGCAAAAAAAGGGTCGCAACACATAACATGGAATGGCTATGTCAATTCAAATCATTTGTTACTTTAACTTCATCATTATCGTTGATAAGCTTTCGCAAGCCTACTGCAAATGACATGACTGTGTTCTTTCCATAAATGTAACAGTACCCTTAGCACGAATTTTCACTCTTTTACTTTACAGCGTTTTTCCAGTATTTACAGCGTTTTTTGAATGAAAAAGTGGAACAGCGCCTCTGGTGTGCGAAGAAGGAACTAATTTTTTCCTTGAAAATTGTCAATTTGAAATTGTCAAGTTCCAGTTTACTTTACGTCTCAAATACTGGAAATTCGTGCTAATGGTACTGCTATGTGAAACCATATTATCTCTAGGGAATAAATGATTTTATTCTAATTTTGTCTAAATAAGATCTTAAAAGTTTTGTCCACGCTCTCCTGTACAATCGACAAAGTTGAATCATAACCCATTTTGACAATAAATCGTTTGAATCCTTCAAATTGACAAAGATCAAAGTCGTTACCATGGATATGTATTTTTACGCGAATGTGGACCTAATTGTATTTGAAAGTATGTAAGAAAATAAGCTTATGGTGGGTCATGATTCATCTTTGTCGACTGTACATGGGATGGTTCAAAAAATCTTATCCTACATCTATGTTTTACCAAAATAAATCTGAAGAATGTTGTTCCCGTGGGGAACTGAAATGTTGACGTTAGTTTTAACCTGGTTTCATAATTTAGGTACTGTTCGCAGGGTTTACATGTGACGGTAAATACGACATGTTTTTAGTTTTGAGGGTTAGTTAAAAATAGAGAAAAATTAGCTTCAGATAAATCTCAACCCTTTGGTAGTGATGTCATGACCAAAACGGGTGAGTTTTTAAAATTAATTACGTAGGGCTCAAAAAACATTATTTTTAAATAAGAATTGATAAAGAAGTGGAAATATTATAATCTAAAACTTTTTGAAGGAACGGTCTAAACAGGGTACCTCAGCCCGGAAACGCAAATAGTAATCGAAGAACCGGGGTAGTTTTTATTCAGTAAGGGCCTTACAGTCTCTCCCGCTTCACCCAGTGTGGGAGGACACATTTCATCATCGGCCTAGCCTTTTCCCAACTATATTGGGGTCGGCTTCCAGTCGAACTAGATGCAGCTGACTATCAGTATTTTACATGGAGCGACTGCCTGTCGGACCTCCACAACCCAGTAACTGGGTAACACGATACCTCATGGTAAGACTGGTTGTCAGACTTTAGAACTTCTGACTAACAGTAACGACTGTCAAAGATCTACAAATGACAGCCAGGACCAAAGGCTTTACGTGCTTTCCGAGGCACGGAGGAAACTCGCTATAACAGATGGTCACCCATCCACAGACCAACCTCGGCAAGCGCGGCTTAACCCGGAAGATCGGGCTGTGCGGCTGTAATTATTTAGCCACGAGCTCCTCGATGATTACAAATGATAATATCAATTTTATAAACCCCCAAAATAAATCCTTTTACGAAACAGTAATACATCCGAGTCAGTCAGGAAAAATGATTTATTTGAGCTCCTTTATCATCGAATTTGGCATAAAGGAACCTAATCATACGCATTCTAACTCATTAACTACGGAAGATTAAAATTTTTGCTCAAACGTGAACTTTTGCTTGAGATAATCATCTCTTTAATGTGGAAATTCGTGGAAAATGCTGATTAGTTGGAAAATATGCTGGCGTTATAAAACTTACACTTGGATACCCTGTTTTAGTAGCTTTTACGGAAGAGTTATGGCCATTTTTCTGCTTTTCAGTTTAGGCATAATGACAACAGCTTTAAATTATAAATCTTCTTAGTCCACTATTTAGGTATTGAAAAATATATAGATACACGATTTTTTTTAAGACAAAGATTGTTGGCAAAGAAAACACATCAAAACTTCGAACTATTAAAACATAACCAGATCTGTGCAAGCGAGATTCATTTTAAATTAAATCATATATTTTTTTACGCGAGACAGGTAATAATAGGTCAATGTATGTAGGTACGAAATTCCTCCTGCTTTCTGACCGAACTTTGGTTGGTATTATAGACTTCATTAAAAGAATTTCGTACTGAAGTGACGTACGTATTGCAAATTTTAAAAGTTTCGTATATTCACTAATTTCCGTTTACGTAAAATAACAGAATAGCACGTATCAAGTAGTTTTTGTTAATCTAGTTGAAGGACTATTTAGTTTTTTTTCAGTCTCTTGCCTATATGTGTAACTTTGTTTCGTATTCATAGCATCTCTCGATTCTTCTCTGTTCATAAAACTAACTTTTATGAATACATTTATGACGGTATATCAATACATGGTTAAATTTCAGTCGTTTCAATCTAATTCAGGGGTCATTGTAGGTACTCATCATAACGAACAACTTTTATTATGGGATGAAACCTGAAATTGCGAAAATAAATGTACTGAGCAGCTGATTTTTTCTTACGGCACAGCTCTATTTAAAACCCGCCCTTGTCCTTTCTATAATAAAATGTTCTACTTTAACACAAAATCAGAAGGTTTATTTTCGATTGTGAAAATTTGACAGACTGGGATAGATTGATATGCTAGCGTCTGCATCCCCTGGGAACATGGTACATTTAACATGATATTCACTGATCAGCATTTCTATCAAATTACAACATACAAAGCATCTAATTAGTATCACAACTGAATTAGTTAATACGACTAATAATCCTACTATTCAGCGATCGCTATTACACAAATTATATTAACTCGACGGTTAGATTTAATCTTGATAAACTATGTTCATTATCTGATGTGAGATATTATTATTCAAGCTCATTAAACTTTGTGTTGATAACTAATAACAGGTAATTAGACATTATTGAAAATAATTAGTGTAGTCGCTTCCAGTAAAACTGCACTTATCCCGTTTTACTTCAGGTCGGCAACATGTTTTCTTCTTCCATTGGGCGTTTTTCCATTAGACGGCACGGCAACGGCGACGGCGCCGTACCTGTGCCGGGAAAGCAAAACGAAAACTATGAAAACGTATGGCTCGCTTTTGCACTAACCGGCGCCGGCGCCGCCGCCGGCCCGGTGTTCAAACATTTTTGTTTCCCCGCACCGGTACTACGCCGGCGCCGCCGCCGTCGCCGTCGCCGTGTCGTCTAATAGAAAAACGACCATTCTCTCCTAACAGACGTCACAGTATCATTAACTCTTTATTCTTTCATAATTATAATTCCTTAGATAATAAATCCATCTTTTCTTTGGCCTTCCATTTTCTTCTTTCCTCTTCATCCATCATCATTCATACTGCTTTTTGTAAATCGAGGCTGACAAATAAATATCTGCACACCACTTTCTGGATATTTCGTTAAAAATATATTTTTATTGGTCACTTATTAAAGACGTTTATATTAATTTTGTTACTTAACTTTTGTTTGTCTCACATAAAATCAGAAAAAATATCTTTCTTTTGGAGACGTCATCATGTGTACTTTCCTGGTCTTAATCTGAACAGAGAGGTGATGAAGAAATAGCTGATGAAGATTATTATTTGCCAGCCAGGAATGACGGGGACAAGTTCCCACAAACTTTACCCAATTTCCTAAACGAAATACCCACATCCAAAATATAATTATGTTAATTAGACAACACAATTTACCCCGCTCAGTAAACCCTAGCCACTATCCATTAAACTCATACAATTTGCATGATCATTTTCCTGCTCAACCATGTACCTAATGAACCTCGGAACTGATTAGAACCAAATTATCATCAATCGCACTCTTTAATTTCTTACAGTCAAGTAAGAATGAAGCGTATTTTTTGTAACAGGTAATAAAATTAGTATCTTAAAATAACAAACTGTTAAACGGTGACAAACAAACTTTAAGAACAGCTACTGTTCCATAAGATGCATCTACCTTAATACAGTCAAGAGATTTAAAAAAATCATCCTGCAACGGTATCACTAACTGTTTTCTAACAGCTGGTATCTGTTAAACGGTGACAAACAAACTTTAAGAACTGCTACTGTTCCATAAGATGCATCTATCTTAACACAGTCAAGAGATTTAAAAAAATCATTCTGCAACGGTATCACTAACTGTTTTCTAACAGCTGGTATTATTCCCACTTATTGTGGAACAACAAACTGTTATTCAGTAACAGGTATTTGGAACTGCGACTTATTTGAAACTGGAACAGGTTCAACAGATATTTTATATTATAGTAAATAATAATATTCCACAACTAGCACACAACGCCATCTAGTCCCAAGCTAAGCAGAGCTTGTTTTATGGGAACTTGACAACTGATAAACATACTTATATAATTCTAAATACATACATATTGTAGATAAACCCCAGACACAGAACAAATGATCATGCTCATCACACGTACATTTGTCCTGGGTGGGAATCGAACCCATGACCTCCGGCATAGCAGTCAGGGTCCCTAACCACTAGACCAACAGGCCAGTCGCCGCATATTAAAAAGCCCACTCCTACAACCAAGGCACATTGGGTTATACAGGGTCTCATTCAAAACGAAGCCTAATCATTTATTTAAAGCCAGAACAGGCTGCCAGACAAGTGAATTTCGCTACAATGAGAATATGTGACGAGTCGCTGAATGGAACCCAACTGTTTCGATGGAATATGACTGGTTTTGCTGCCAGAGAACTGAAAATTGGATGAGGATTGACGTTTGCGAGGAACGACAGTTGAAAGCTGTGCGAGCAGGTTGGAAATTTAAGCTGTTACAATACTGTTGATACCTCAGATCAAAGAAATAGGCAGATAGAACGCTCAGAACACGCGAGTGGGTCCACCTAAGTTAATACAAAATCAAAATTACATTCCATAATGTTTTCTTTGTTTTTGAGAACAACTTTTACAATGGTTAAAGACACGACCGTGACGGCTTATTTTGGCAAACAACAACAACGACGCGCAGCTTGGTACGACGCGTAGCTTGGTACTGTCGCGACTTTGTGTTCGATTTTGATTTTGTATTAACTTTGGTGGAACCACTCGCGTGTTTGATCTGAGGTTGAAACGGTCTTGGTAAAATGGTGTTGTCTGGGAAAAAGCTACCTATGTGATTTAATTCCAAATCAGATTTAAAGATATTTTTTGTAGACAATAAGGACCTTTCATATTAAAAGGTAAGGCAAAAGCTCAACTCTTATCACTTCTCACAGATTTCTACAATCGCGGTCCAGTCCTTCATGTAGCAGTTCAAATCATCTTGCCGTCTTCGCTTGGGCCTTCTAGGACGTGCAGTTTCCCCGAACTAGAAAAGGAAGTTTTTTTTAACGTGTTAAAATCATCAAATGACGGGGTCCCATCCCAGGCAGGGCGGCCGGGACTGTCAGACTTGTACTGACTAAATTCCACGGTGTCCTTCAATAGCCCTTTATGTTCCGGGGTCACGGTGATGGAATAAGCCCCGCAACGCCGGCAGGCTTTGGCCCTCTTAGAGGGGGCCCCGTCATTATGCTGACGATCTTTGAGGCGCGCGTGGGACACAACGCGCCGTCGACCCGGGCGTGGTCCATGGTCGGGCAGCGAGTTGCCCTTTACTCGCTGCCCGCGCAGAAATGACTGCTGAATAAAAATAAAAAGTATTCCGTAAACATTGGTCGCAGAACTGTCTTAAGGTCACTAGACTGTATTAAAACGTTTATTGTTTGTTTTAAGTTTCCGATATTTCGAAATAACAATGTGAGCCTTCAATATTGTAAATTCCAATCAGCCTCGATAGTCGCTCAAAAAAGTAATCACCATACCGACCAATAGAATTTCTAATTGGAATAACTTCAGTTTTACATCACGGAGAAACCTTTATTCCGTTTTTTAACTGCAAGAGTTATTGAGGCGAAGTTGGCCAGTCACGCCGTAACTTGGCTAATCTCCACAACTTGGCGAACTCTTGGCTATAAGCAGAGAAGGCTAAAATTGAATTGCAAAGGGTTTTTGAAAATTTTTTGTATGTGAAAGTTTGTGAAAGTTTATGTTTTCTGAAGGATTTGGGCTTAAAGGACACTGATGGCCTCTTCTCTGTAGAAAGGAGTGGAGTATAACCCATCTCGTAAGCCCAGTAATAGTTTTTTTTTTCGTTGCAAAATCATGTTTTTCTATTAGCCGGCACGGCACTGGCAACGGGGACGGCGCCGATGGATGTCGTGCCGGTGCCAGGGAAACGAAAATGTATGAAAATGTATGGCTCGCTTCTGCTCTTACCGGCACGGCGCGGCGCCGGCGCCGGCCCAATGTTGAGTCCTGCCCATACATTTTTGCTTCCATTTCACGGGCTAGGCCGGCCGGCCAATGGAAAAACGCCCAATGAGTCTTCCCACGGCAGGACGGGAGGGACTGAGAGACTAGTACTAACCCAGGATTAGTTGGAGTGTTTGTGTTGAACAGATGTGTGGCTAAACACACCCATTTTTTTGGAGCATATAATAGTTATTTACTCGCAAATTATTCCGCAATAGACTGTCACTGTGATAGGCAGATTAATTATAGCCTTTCAGAAGTTACATGATAACGTTCCCTTTTCATTGACAACCTGTTATTTTGTTGTTAGCAAAACTGTGTTACCCAAAAATAGACTCACCAGAAAAATAAGGCAAAAGGTAAAGAAAACCTTCACCCACACAGTTAAAGCATATTTCAGCTTATGCCAAAAACCACAGGAAATAAAATTCTATTATAACTCGATTACTTTGATACTTGACAGAAACTGTTAACTCGTTTAACCTATAAGGAATAAAGTGTAAAGTTTTCTTTGAGAATCGTGCCAAAACCCGCCCCAAGACCTGCTGATTCCCCTTAAATACGGACTGACAGGCGCGGTGGAAAACTTCCCCTTAACTTTTTACGTTAATTTTAACCAGTTCTCTGCAAGCGTTAACTTTGGAATTCGAAAAATGTGCGCTTCTGGATTTTCCTATAACTTTTATGTCTGTATTAATCACAGGTTTTGAATTATGCTTTCTATTTGACAGATTAGTGTATGCAGGTGCATCATATTATTACATTTTCACACAATATACATATACGGGCAAAGTTACAGCTCAATCGGAAAGCGGTAAGTGGATCAAACTCTTCCAAGATTTTATTACAGACAACGAGACAGATAAAACTAAATAAAAACTTGTGAAATTCGAGCAAATAGTTACAAACAAAACTCAATATTTTGCGATATCAAGCGACGAACCTCAGGTCCTTTTGGCATACCAATGTCAACTGATGCAAACGTCTGGCGAGCAGCCAAGCTGATGCTCCAAGCTTCCAAACCCTCAGCTCAAATAAATATTTGTTATTGCCCTAAGAAATATGGCTCATATATTAAATTGTGTTTCTGTTTTTTCTCGTCTTATTATAATTTAGGAGGAATGAGTAGTGAGTAGTTATAGAGAAGATAGTGAGAGACAAAGATGGCGTCACTTTGAGAGTGGACCGCCGAAGTGGGTCATGATAAGTAGTCCTTCTGTGAATAAAAATAGCTTGGCATTGTTTTGCTATGACAGATGAAAATACTACAGATTGTGTAATTTAAAAATATTTTTTTATTTTTTATTTAAGGCCAGTTCGCGTTTGATCTCGCCTGATGGAAATCGATGCACACCGACATCGTGGACAGTGAAGCACGATAGCTTTAAAAGTAATCGATTTAGTCATGACTTGAAGACCCCAAAGTTATAGCTATCAGAATAATATACTCTGGTAGGTTCCGAATTCCATTCAAAATACCAAAACTACTTTCGAATTCTCTACGGCAAAATAACAGAGATTTTGATCAGATACGCATTCAGTCAGTCAGTCCATGATCGGACGGCAAGTCACACGGTGCATTCCCAAGTCCACCTTCCTTAAAGCCTTTTCGTTCTTAATCAGAGAATCCTTTACCCAACTTTGCTCAAAGGTGTACAAACATAAGTGCCTATTAGCTCAGCTGATCATATGTAAATGTAACTCCAACGGAGTCGGCAACTGTTCGCAATTGTTAGTTCTACACAAGTTTTCTTTGAGTACCTGCTAGTAGCTCATTTTCAATGAATGTACGGATTCGTGTAGTGAATGGAAAAGGACTTATGACCGTGTAGTTAAATATTACGGTAGGATTTCATGAAAATGTTTGTGTGATGAGCAGGATCATTTGTTCTGTGATGGGTGTAATTTATCTATAATAGGTATGTATTTAGAAATATTTAAGTATGTATGTTTATCAGATGTCTGATACCGTTGTGTGATAGTTGTGGAATATTATTTCTTTTATTCATATTTTAACCTTATTAAGTACATTTTTAAATATTTTCATAAAAAAAAATAGAAACATGGAATATAATATTATTCTAAAGCTTCGAGTTATTTTCATTTGGGCCCGTTTCTTCGTTACTAGACTGAAAGAGTAGACACCATAGAAATCGTAGAAAGCACGTACAAGGCTCAGAGAATGTCCATACCCACGATAGAGCATTAGATCCAGTAACCGATGAGCTATATAAATAAAATAAATGCTCCTGTCCCGGTTTTACCCCGGGACATTATTCAAGCTAAATCCCGGGATTTGCCGGGACTCCCTGCGAATCTCTTAACATTACCGTTAAATTGTTTTATGGCGGGAAAAATTGCAGACGAAATTAAATTTCCGGATTGATATTACTTATTATAATTAATTTTATAGATAGACTAGTTGGAAGATATTAGTCTATGAAACAAAAGTTTTATATAGACGTGAAAACGGTTCAGTGAGAGTCGGACTCACGCACGAAGGGTTCCGTACCATTATTTTATTCCGTACCACTATTTGTAATTAAAACATATTCCTAGTGTGGGGAAAGTTATTACCTACATTTTTTTAGGGTTCCGTAGTCAACAAGGAACCCTTATAGTTTCGCCATGTCCGTCCGTCCGTCCGTCCGTCCGTCCGTCTGTCCGCAGTTTAGCTCAGAGACGCACAGTACTAGAGAGCTGTAATTTGGTGTAAATATACGAATTTGTTGTGCCGAAAAAGTGGTAAAATAAAATTTCGTAAAATATTTTTTTTTAGGGTACCTCCCGTACTTACACGTAAAGTGAGAATTTTTTTTTTCTCACGTACCCCTTAGTGTGGGGTATCATTAAATAGGTCTTTAAAAAATATTGGGAGTTTCCATTAACAATTTTTTGATAAATAAATTGGTTTGTGAAATATTAAGCTATAAAGTGCTAAATTTTGCTCGACTCGAGTGTCCCCCCCCTCTATCAGCTAAACGGTTGTGTTTATGGGTGTGAAAAAATTCACAATAGTAGTATATATAACGAATTTTAAAAGAAAATTATCATGACTAAGTAGGCTTTACAACTTTACGAGTAATAGTCGACCAACTTATAAAATGTACTTGATATCATATTTTCTTAAACAAAATGTATCGGGGACAACTGCAAATGTAAGTTTGTCAACTTTATTTTTACAGCTTATTTATGTATGTTTTTTGGGGATAGGTAGGTTTTAATCGTCAACTATTTTTAACTAACTTCAAAAAAAGGAGGAGTTTCTAAATTCGTCGTAATCTTTTTTTTATGTATTATCCGCGATTTCTCAGACTCCTGGACCGATTTTGAAAATTCTTCTTTTTAAAATTAAATTCAGCGAATCAGTTTAGTTAGTTCGCATAAGTATTTTGATGGGCAACTACGGAACCCTACACTGTGCGTGGCCCGACACGCACTTGGCCGGTTTTTTAAGTTAAAAAACTTTTTTTTAAAGAACCGACTTCAAAAACAAACAAAAAAGTTTGAAATAATTTTTCTTTTGGAAGGCCGGTGGCTTTTGCTTTTTATTTCATTGACTATTGCCACCACATTGTCGACATACGGGTCGAATTGATAACCTCCTTTTTTTTGAAGTTAGTAGAAATGATGAAAATCTTCATCATTTCTGTTCCATGAGGAACACAAGTGAACCTGGAACCCAAAGAGCAAGGGAAGGACTTTTATACAGTAAAAGTCTGACAATCCGTACCACTCCTCCCAATGCGGGAGAACAAAAATGTTCCCAGTCTGTAATTTCCTTGGAATATAATCTTAGAAATACTGCAGCATTTTATGATAAATGGATTTAATTCAACTCGCGCCGGTCCCTGAAAGAGAATTAAATGGAACCAGTTAATTTTATGAAATCTCATTTAAACTTGAACGATTGATTGTTTTTAGTCGACCAATCATAAGAGTTCATGTTGAGATGCTGATAAACTGAACTGACTGAATGCTCAACATTCTTTGTAATGTAGCTTGTAGCTTTTTGGAACGAAATTCGGAGCGGAGCGGAGTGGAACGGATCGGAGCGGAACTGAGTGGAGTGGAGTGGAGTCGCGACGATTATTTTTGTTGAGTGTATACAGTAACTTCGTTCCACCGGGTGTCGCTTGACACCTCTCAAGTTTTTTTTCTTATGAATGTTGCACATAGTAATCCCGTTGTATGTACGGAGCCCGTGACTAAATTATTACAGCCGCACAGGCCGATGCTAGTCTTTGGATGGGTGAATATCTGTCATATATCGAGTTTCCTCCATGACTTGGAAAGAACTTAAAGCCGTTGGGCCTTTTGTCAACAGCTCTTAAGACTGACAACCAGTCTTACCAATGGGTGTTATACCCAGTCACTGTTACAATAAGGCAATGTATCATGTAAGCTCTCAATGTACCACATACATACCTACTTTTTTTTTTTAACATGGTAAAATCATCAAATGAGTCCTCCCACCTCAGGCAGGACTGTCAGACTTCTACTGACTAAAATCCACGATGTCCTTCAATAGCCCTTTATGTTCCGGGCTCACGGTAAGGAAATAATCCCGCGACCCCGGCAGGCTTTGGCCCTCTGAGAGGGGGCCCGTCGTTATGCTGACGCTCTTTGAGGCGCGCGTGGGACACAACGCGCCGTCGACCCGAGCATGGTCCATGGTCGACCAGCGAGTTGCCCTTTACTCGCTGCCCGCATGCCCACCACTTACATACTTAGAAATAAATTATCTCTATCTTTACTGGGTTGTGAAGGTCCGATAGGTAGTCGCTCCATACAAAATACTGATACCTATTCAGTTACATACAGTTCGACAGGAAGTCGACCCCAATCATCATCAACATCACCAGCCTATAAAGTTCCCACTGCTGGGACACAGGCCTCCTCTCTGTGAGAAGGAGTGGGCCATAATCCACCAGCCCAGTGCGTATTGGTGGATGTCACATGTCTTCGAATTTGTGGTGATGAAATAAATTACACAAAGTAATGCGCCTGGCGGGGTTCGAACCCACGACCTACAACTCTTAAGTCGGGACCGATACAACTGGGCCACCACTGCTCTTACCCCAATAAAGTTGGGAATAGGCTAGGCATAATATGATGAATTGACCCAAAATTATGGTGTGTTGATGTCTAAACTTGTGCAAAGACCATTTGAATTACATTTTCAAGCAGTACCCTACTAAACAAGACATTTTAACTTCGCAGAAACGTTTCTAAGCCATCTCTTTAAGAATACAAGATAATATTTCACTCGCAAACGTCACTAATTAAGAGAAAACGGTCATCTTTCGTGGAAGCAGAGCCGCGTGGCGGACATAGTCCCTAAACGGTCTCATTTTCAGTAATGAAAACCTTTTAGATTGGAGAGGAATGGGTGGTATCATAATACAAGAAATACAAGCCTGAGTTGAATGTAATTATTATAATTTGATGATAGCTTCCGTCTAAGTCTTTGCCAGCATAATTTCAGTGCGTTTATACACTTCTTCATCATCATCATCATCAGCGTATAATGTTCATGTTCCCAATGCTAGAAAATAGGCGGCAGGCCTTCTCCCTGTGAGAGGGAGTGGGCAATAATCCACTATACGCGGGCTCAATGTCTTCCGTATTTGTAGATGTCACATGTCTTCGAATTTGATTGTTCTAGAACATGCCGGTTTCCTCACGATGTTTTCCTTCACCTTTTTGAGAACAGTGGTAATGAAATACATTACTCAAAGTGATGCTGATGACTTGTATCGTAAATCAGGGCTGATACCACTGGGCCACCATCCTTGGGCTGCTTTTCCACCAGAGATGCGCTATGCTACGTTGCTAAGGATGCGTTTGATATCCACCAATCACATTCATTATGTGTGTGTATGTTATGTAAACAAATAAATATGATCGATGGATATCAAACGCATCCTTAGCAACGTAGCATAGCGCATCTCTGGTGGAAAAGCAGCCTTAGACTATGAAAAAAACATCCAGCATTGTAACCTATATTTTCACAGATACGTCCATTTCAGTATTACTCAAGAGTCGCAGGTATAAAGTTATGATTTATAACACATTGTAAGTTAGAGCATTGCTGAAACACCGGCGTCGGGCTATCCTCAGGTGATTTTAAAATTGTCTCTAGAAAGATTAATGTAAGCTGTACGGTTGAAAGGGTGGGGTCGCACTAATAGCGATTTGATAAGGGAAATCAGGCCCTGGGGGAGTATAACATCGTCTTAAAACCAGGCTTGTTCCGGCGAGTGAAAGTGACACTCGTCTAGCGCCATCTCGTTCACCCACAGAACAAGTCTGGTTTTAAGATGTTGTAATACCCACCCTGGTTGTAATAAGGGCTTTTTTTAATCGTTCATCAAATGAGTATATACTACAGAGCACATACTTCTGCATAGGTATAGCAATAGATTGCCTTACCTATGCAGTAAAAATAGGTAGGTATAGCAATAGTATTGTTGTTATTTAGTGTTGTGGAAAGAGTCGTGATGATAAATATAAGGTACCCAAACATTCTTATGAGTCACGACTTCTTCTTGTAAACTTTATCGAAGTTCATTATCACTTCAACTTAAAACGAAAAAATATTTCGCTTCAATTTGTTGTCGAAATATCGGAAAATAAAAACAAATAATAAACATCATTGCAAGGAAAATGATAGTATAAGGGCTGATTTTTCAACAGACAGGTTACTTTTATCTGAGAAATAAAAATTGGGGTTTGGCTTAAATATTATATCAAACCGCTGTTTTTTATTCCTCAGATAAAAGTTATCTGACTTAAAAATCAGCCCTTAGTGACCTAGTTTGTTTATTTAAAAACTAGTACCAAAATAAAAAAAGTAATGGTAAAACTTATGTTAGTATCTAACACAATAAAAATGAAGATCTCAATTAGTTTACTACACACTCCTCTCTGTTATCACTGGGACCACACAAAAATTATAACAAGGTATATAGAGGGGGCTTGGATTTCCGCCAGCACCCCCGTACGAGTTTCCACAGAATTAAGTCATTCTATACATAAGTGATAGCGGTGGAGACATTGTTTTCATATTCTCAAGGGGATTACGGTACAATGTTCTGGATATAATTTCTATGACAATTAATTTTGGTAATGGAAGGTGCTAAGCTGGTAGGTGTAACATTGTACAACCGCAATAGTCCGTTAGATTAACTAATGGCTCTAAGAATGAAAGAAAAAAGTATTTATTAAGCTGAAAAAAATAAAAAACAAAATAAACAAAGTAACAGCAATCATAAAACAATAAAAGAAACTAGTAAAATAAATAAATAATTAAATCAGTTCTGCACAAAGCAAAAGTGCCCTCTCAGCATGGTGCTGTAACATTTAAAAAAAGTCACCGCGTTGGTATTCTAATGGAACTCTTAAGAACAAAGAGCAGTGTCATGGATGTGACGAACGAGTGGTACGAGTACATACATTAAAAATTACTGGCAATGTGGGTCCAGATCACGTGGTTCAAATGTCTTCTCAAATGTAAGCCATGGGGTTTCAAGGAAGGCCACAAATGGGTTGGCAGAACGATGACATGAGAACCGCGGGTTTAATTGGTTACAAATAGCCTGATGTCATGATGATTGAATGGGGTTCAAGAAGGCTTACACCAAGATGTTAAAAGGAGGCTAAAGAAGAAAAATGGAAAGTGGTACAGAGAGACTGAAACTTCTATAAAGTGTACGAGCAGCGCCCGAAACCGCGTGTTACAGCTAGCATAAAATGTACAAACGATTAAAATGATTTATGTCACAAAGTTTGTTCTACAAAGTACGTGAGACGCGTTATCCTGAAACATTACTCAAGAAATCGATTCTCCATTTTGCCCCTACCTATATATTGACCCTACATCGAACTTAAGATCCGGGGCAATGCTATAAACGTGTCAAATATCATCGATTTCGGGAAATTTATGCGGGTATCACGAGGTCCAGTGGCTATTGGCTAAGTCAGGTACGGCCTAGGGTTTATTTAAGTAAGGTCCTTTTTTGGTAAGGGATTATTGGCTCAGGTAGACATTTTTTCTGACTCGCAAGATAACGTTTTCTATTCGAGGTAAAAAGACCGAAGCGAAGCAGAAAACTATGTTTTCTTTCCGTAATTGCGATTATAGGGTTCTAAAGAAAACTTATGTTGGTCTACTCTTTATGAACGAAGATTTATGGATGATTTTTTTTAAACGTTGCCCTACACAAGTAATTCCTCATGTGACATTATAAACTCACTTATACAATCACCTATACCCGGAACAACTTTTTTTGGGATAAGCAATAATTTATTCCGTGCGTGAATCGAACCTGCGACACGCAGCACAGAAGCCCATTGCTTTGCCACTATGCCACCCGCTCAAAAGTGATAGCTCATGAATGTGTTTGTTTAAACCTTATTCATCATTAAGTGTGTCCCTTTCCTTTCCTGTGATAACTCTAATATAAAAAGCAAATTGCAAACTAATTAGTATTATAACATTATATTATTAGAGAACAGAGTTTCAGAGGTTCATAATCAGACTGCGAGTCTCGCATTAGCCTTCGTCCGCGTGGTCGCACCTAGGTGACCGGATATCGTTTCGGGACGTTCGGTACCGTGGGCGTCAGTGTCGTGAGGTGGAGGCTGTCCTCTCCCTCACGCATTCCGCCTCCTCCGTCGATAGCATGATCTCTTCACAGATGGAGTTTACTGTTTCCAATGACTTTAAGATTACGGATGAAAAACAAAAGTAGGTTCTATTACGAAAATGATTGCCTATGCTGCGCTGCGTTATTTCATAGTTGAATTACGTATTGTAATTCGACTCCATATTCCCTGTTAATATTATATATCCAGGCTTAAATACCAATAACAGCAGGTGTTAACTGTTAAGGTCACATCTGCGCTCAGGTAATACCTAAGCCTTAATCTAAGTCACACTTAAGTGGGATTTACTGGAACCCGCAATATAATATTATTACTAGGTTCAGATTTAACTATGTTATCAAACTCGCTTTTTGCTGTGTTATATCGGAATCTTTTGAATAAATAAAAGTAACATATCATTGTTTCTTTTAAATCTGTACTACTATACTATAATCTATACTTTCATACTAATATAATAAAGCAGAAGAGTTTGTTTGGTTGCTTGAACGCGCTAATCTCGGGAACTGCTGTCTCGATTTAAAAATAGTCTTTTTGTCTTGGATAGTATAATTATCGAGGAAGATGAAGGCGGAAGCTGAGCAGCAGGCGTGGAACTAGTGACGTTTACTTATCACTTTGTGTAATTTATTTCATCACCACTGCTCTCTAAACGGTGAAGGAAAACATCGTGAGGAAACCGCCGGCATGTCCTAGAACCAAACATTCGAAGACATGTGACATCTACCAACCCGCACTGGGCCCGCGTGGTGGATCATGGCCCACTCCCTCTCACAGAGAGGAGGCCTGTGTCCCAGCAGTGGGAACATTGACGCTAAACGGACGTTTACTTATTTATCTTTGAGTTCAAGGATAATGTAGCTGATCACTTGATTTTGATTGAATTTATTATCAGTCCGATATAAAGGCACGGTCCTTGTGATAGTAGTGTCTGACTAATGGTTGATGTGCTGCGTATAGCATGTTCAATCCACACAAGGAATAAATATTTATATGGCCAACAGGCAGGTATTCTTACTTAATTATGTTTTATTAGCTGATTTACATCTGTAACGTCTCACAAGGCTCAGTTGAAAACCAGCGTCAGGCACCTTGTGGCCTGGCTTTATGCTGAACTGAGCCTATTTGGCACAGCCGTGAGGCACACGGTACCTACTTTTTGTGATTTTTCTTTTTTATATCTCTATTGTATTTTTGTGTAAAACTGTGGGCCAAATGCGTGCCAAATAAAATTATTTTCTTTTTTTCTTGCTCTCAGGTTTATAGAAAATCAAAAGTATGTTAAGATTTATAGCTCACACCTGCGTTCTAGGATATACAAATACATTTAAGCCATAAGCTACATAAATGTTAAGCTAAAGTGGGATTAACCGAAGCACACAGTCATTATACTATTATGTAGTGATCAGTGAGCATAATATGACTTAGTAGCTCTGTCGAAATTGGGACAGGCTTACTTCCTGTATCAATAGTGCTTGGCTCTACAGTGTTTATGGGTTGTTCACTGAACTGCTAATTATGAGTATCTATTGTACAGGGTGGAATTTTGTAATGCCACCTGGAGGGAAAGTACTCTTAAAACTGCAGATAGAAAATTTTACTCAAAGAAAACATTCCTTTATTTTTGAATAGAAAGCAAACTGCATTCAAAGATTTTCGGAAATTCTCTTCTCCCACCCGGGAATCCTGCAATATTTTATTTATATTTAAAGCTTATTAAACATAATACATATATTTGCCACAGTTACCCTATTCTGGATCCAAAAACTGATAAAATCTACGTCGTTTTCTTGAAACGTGATCATCTCAATCTTCTGAAGCGTAAAATATGTTTTCTCATTTTACGCAATTTCGAATGACACAGTATCCTCCAAGAAACAGATATAAAGGAGGCGGGCAATATGTTTGGTTCAAATTTAATAAAGGACAATGGACGTAGCGGCAATAACTCTATAGGAGTGCAGCCGCGCAATGAGGAATATCCAATAATAACCACTACAATAAACTTTTGTGTAGTTAGAATGATGCTGTGGGTTTGCTTAAAATAATAAAAAAATGAAGGTTTATCTATCAAAAAGTCTCTATATTAAGGTGATTAAATAGAATAGAATAGAAAAATATTTACTTGATATAGGACACGGCACACACAGAAATAATAAAAAATAAAGTTAAAAATACAATAGGAATTTTGCTGAGCATGTCCACACCAAAAGGGTTACAAAATTACCAAAAGGGTTAATAAATTCAATTTTTTTTACGTTTTTTGCAATTTGCAGGCCAGTGACATGTTGTAACTTTATAAATATATGAGTTGCGGTTATAACAAGTATAATTTTAAATATAAAAATTATCGAAAAATTCGCTCCATCAGCTCTCACATAGAAAAGGTGCATCGTAGTTAGATTTCGGAGATTTTAACATGATGCACCTTTTCTATGTGAGATATCTCATGTTTTTATAAAGTTACAACATGTCACTGGCCTGCAAATTGCAAAAACGTAAAAAAAATTGAATTTCGCAGGCTGGTTGGAGCATACCCCTTAATGTGACATATTTCTTGTAACGTAAAATAAGCGTCGGTTGTAACTTCTGCCTCTTTTTTTGGTGGTAAAATCATCTCATCAAACAAGAACCTATGTTCAGCAGTGGACGTCCTTCGGCTGATGATGATGATGATGATGATGAAACAAGAACTCCTCTTCTCTTTCATGGTCAGTGCGGCAGGGACTTTCAGACTCTATCAGATTTTTGAATAAAACCTACTGTGTTCCTTCAACTACCCACTATGACCGGGGTTACGGTAACCTGTTTAGACAGTCTCGCTACCTCGACTAGCATTTGTCTCTCTATGAAGAGCCCTCTAAAATTGCTGATAGCTTTTTGAGACGCTCCCGGAACCTAACGCACCAAGCTTGGACCCTGATCACACGGCAAGCTCCCATTACTCGCTGTCCGCACGCCTCCGCATATACTGGGCGGAAATCGTCTATCTAGTGACTCTAGAGTGCAAAGCCATAGTTACAAAGGTTACATTATAGTTGAGAATGCCTATAGTTGAGATTTTTTATTTATTTTAATACAAAAATCTTTCAAAATCTTATTTTCAGAAAACACTAAAATAATTTAAATGAAACTTCATACTCATAATCATGACATACAGGGCTTAAACGCTGATATAGATCACTTTCAAATCGACTTATTAAAACAAAGATAGTTAAAAATCTGTTTCCCTGAAAAATTAAAACTCGGTCTAATTTAGTACAGCTAAATTAGACATTATTTTTCGAAATTTTGTCATATTATATTCTTAAGTATGAGTTTTTTTCAAATTACTCCAAAACGTTTTCACATACGGACCAACAAACAGTTTAAAAAGTCACCAAACCCTCATTTCCGCTGATCTTCATGGCTGTAACTGAAACTTCTAGACTTTTTTATTTGAACCCAGTTCAGTGAGGGCCGAGTTCTGTCGCGAGATTACTAAAGTTTTAGTGATTTAAACTTGCGTTGTAGACTGTACGAAGTTTAGTGTTGGGACTTTGGAAATATTAATTGTTTTAATTTTGTCATTTACTGAACTAATTATAGATTTTATAAAATATTATTTCAGGCTTTTACTAATATTAAAATTAAGAGCTTGTACGCTGAACAAAATTTAATTCAAATTTTCAAGTTCTTAAATAATACTTTATATTCATAAGCAGGGTTATATCTAAAAACATGTTCTTGAAAAATAGTGCAACAGTTAAATTAGACTTATTAAATGTTCAAGATGTTTCAAAAATATTTCCAACTAACTATTTAGACTCGTGTATTATGCTTATTAATTTCATGCACAAGATTTACAATTAGAAAAAGAAAAATTAATTTGACTTATGTTATTAAGATAAAATAGGTAAAGTAAAATAGGTAAACTTTTCCGAGGTATAATTTTCAACTACATAACTCGCGAAAAGCTGTTTTTTTGTAAAAACTTTGTCTCTCACTAGGATTTTCTCCTGAGTCGTGGGTGCGTCTACAAACATGTAAACTCACATACACAAATGCCCAGACCAGGAACAACAACTGGTAGATCAAACAAATATTTGCTCCGTACGGGAATCGAACCCGCGACACGCAGCTCATCAATCCCATCGCTCCGCCATTGCGCTAATCGTGCCGTCAGTAAATTCTAAAGTTTAAATCCCTCCACTGACACAGCTAACATAAACCATAGTTCACAGATCACGCTACCGACATCGCTACCACGTTACACGTAAGACAAACTACTGCATTAACATTCCTAATCTGTTTGCTACAGCTTCTGTGGCGAACAGCCAAGTTGTGTTGCACGTTGCTGCAACTTGCTCTGTTTCTTGTTACGAGAGAGGTTAGGATTTGTTGTAATTGAAGCGATACTATTGCTATAAATCACGGTGATAGTATTCTGGCATAATGTATCAATTTCTCATCATTCTCATTCGGTTGTCTATTTTTTTAATGACGTAAAATCATCAAATGAGTCCTCCCACCCGGGGCAGGGCGGGAGTGACTGTCAGACTTGTACTGACTAAAATCTACCGTGCCCTTCAATAGCCCTTTACATTTCGGGGTCACAGGCTTTGGTCCTAATTTTTCTGGTTTTGCCTGGTTTTGTCATATTCATACCACATTACGGTGGCTGCACAAGTAAAGAATAATATTTCTTCTAAGGCCAAAGTCTGCTGGGGTCGGGGAATTGTCTCAACTATAACCGTGATCCTGAAACGTAAAGAGCTATTGAAGGAACAACGTGGATTTAAGTAAGTACAAGTCTGACAGTCACTCCTGTCCTGCCCTGGGTGGGAAGACTCATTTGATAATTTTTTACCACGATAGTTTTTTCTTTTCAAATTTTATTTTACTAACTAGCTATGTATAATCCTGGCTCTTTGATTGATCAATCTTTTCACTAGGCATTCTCCATTCACTTATAGTTAGTACTGATTACAGCGCTGTATATTATCAGCTCGCTTCACACTGGAAGACATTCTTCTCAAACACAATCCTAAGCAGTTTAGGGAGTAATAAATCTATTGTTCTGTCAAAACAACAACTCCTTTTTGCTTATCCGCAATATTACGACTGACTGTTACATTATACAGCTGCCTTTGGTAAACTTAGTAGGATACTATTTTGAAATTAGTTAATTCGTAAGATCAGTCTAAAAAAGCTTTTTGCCTTGGAGAATGCATTGATCATTTTTAAGCGGAGCAACAGATCAAAGTGTAATATTAACTCTATTAGTATCTATTAGATTGTCTAAAGTACAAAAATCTTTTATGGGGTTGTGTGTTAAATGTTACAATAAAATACCGAGTGAAATCTTAAATCTAAATGAAAAAAAAATTAAAAGTTACATAAAGAACACCCTTAGTAAACAAGCATATTATAACTTAGAAGATTATATTATTATTCAAGATAAAAAAATGTTTGGAAACATGCTGGTCCTTCTCCATAGTACAATGTAGGGCTTAAAAAAGATCAAGCTGGTTGAAATTTGAATGATCACACTCTTAAATTATATTTGTAAATTATGTAATTTCAATATTTTGATAAATGTGAACGCCATGTACCTTTTTGCATTTTTTTTTTTTTTTTTTTTAATATTTTAGTCTAGATTTTCAAGGTACATTGCGTTGACATTAATTATTTCAAACGCTGTTAAAAAAAATTGTAAAACATTTTTTTTTTTTTATAAGAGTAAGTTTCTTGCCCATTCTTCTCCATACAACCTACCTTAGCGAATGGGTGTAGAATAGGGCATGCAACCGGGAAATCCCGGTACCGAAAATACCGGGTATCCCGGGAAATCGGTACTTTATTATTTTTCTTCTTTTTTTAAATATAAATTTACAAATCATATCCAATAAACTATTCTTTTACAATATTGTTGATATAAAAAATTTATTTGAAAATAATGAGAATTTCATAAACAAAAACTTATCAGCAATGTAAGTAAGGGGTCAGTTATGATGATGATTTATGATTATGATTCATTTATTGCATTACTTTCATTTTGAAGAGAATAACTTTAATAATGCTCAGATTTTGTGTATTTTATAATTACTTGGTTTATTAATCTATTACTCTCTCTACCTTTATTTTGAAGAAAATAGCGTTTGTTACATTCTTTTCTTGAGTTTTACATTTTATTCATCTCGCTAAAGCATATATGTACTAGTTTTCTTTTGCTACAGTTTGTTTAATGATATTTATTTATAGTAGAAGGAAAAAAGTGACCAAGTATGTGATGTTAAAGACTTATTCTATAGAGGAAAGAAGAAAGCAATTACGTGACAAAGATAGGCTTATTTCTAATTCAAAATATAGTAGGTATTTCCAATATTCAAAATATATTTTAATTATTATATTTAAAAGTTATTTTTATATCAATATAAAAAATACGTGTGGTACTCGAAGATTGCGAGAAGATACCTTTTTTTCCACTTCACTCGCTCGGAAAGATTCTATTCATTCGCGCGTTTTGCGTGAAAAATGGAGTTTAATAACTCCATTTAGCACGAAAAACGCGCAAAACTCAATTTTGCGCGCTAGAGCGCAAAGATTTGTTCAAAATTCGGACAAAATATCTTGTAGTCAATTATTTTCTTCACTGGCAGGCGAGGCGCAGAGCCGCTCCTACTGCATTTCCTCGCTTAGTGAGGTAAAAAGTTGTGTGTTGCATTCGGAAGCAAAGTTTTTCTGCATCTCGTACCTTTGAAAAGTTCACCACGCTCAGTTTTCAATCCTACTTGGATTGAAATTTTCGCGCCAAATATCAACTTTGCAGCCTTGCATAACAAATAACTATTTTATTTAAAAAAAAAATTGTGATGCACTACTGTAATATAGAACTTCTTTGTTGCAGGAGAATTTTTTATAAGTAGGTTTCATTATGAAAACTCTTTTTGTAGCTAGCCGTTTAGGATTAGTAATATAAAGTAAATTGTTTTTGATCAGAGCCCGCGATAAAAGCTATGCAATAGCTTAAAAAAGCATTTAAATTCGGTTCCTTGAAATTATGTACTGATGATTATTGTCAATTATAGATTTACGAATAAAACAAAGTTTTATGAACTACTCCATCCCACCCACATTTGTAATGAGTTCATTTTTCAACTGTTTTAGATAATTTTATGTAGTGTGCACGCACTCGTGCCTTTCATTCGATAATTTAATAGCGTTTGTACGTGAGTACCGAAAGTACCGAATTTCCCGGGAAATCCCGGTTCCATGTCCCAGTACCGAAACTTCGGTACCGGGCTTTAAAAAGTACCGGTTCTGCAAGCCCTAGTGTAGAATCAATCCCTTCCCTTCCTGTTCCCTTTAAATTTAAATATCGACGTTCAAAAGTGCCTCTTTGATGGCCTTATTGGAATAAATGATTTGACTTTGACTATGAATGTTACTTTTAAGATACAGGCATAATCCATAATTCTTACTTTAAAGAGATCACACAAACAAAATACTTTTCTCCATAATAGGGTTTATTAGCAGACAATCCAGCAAATAAAACTGTAATCTACATACATAATGATGGGATGAAATAGATAAAAAAATCCGTTTGCACTATTTTTATTATGGTGGGTGGAGTTATGTACTTTGATTTGTCACTCCTCCGAGGAAAATAAAGGAAGAGGTTCTAAATATTTAATCTAAAAAATAAATGGAGAAATATTTCTGTCGTCCTCTATCTGTTACTATTTTACTTTTGATTGTCTTTTTTTCCATGTGGGCTTGTTAAAAATTAATAGTATTTAAAAAATCTAAAAAACTAAGTTTTAGAATATCCTAAGGGATTATTTATGGGATACATTTACATGGCATGTATAGATAGTGGGTGTAACTTGCAAAGATACGTTGCGACATCGCAGCGACAATACATGTCGTCGCAGACTACAGAAATCGGCTACAAACTCATACCTTAAAATTTTATAATTAGGCAAACGTCTTAAAAAACATCTCAAGACTTACGCAATATTATAATTTTAATAATTCAACACCTCAACACCCTAATCTCACACGCATGACTTACACACAAATTAAACAACAAAAACAATTGAATATTCATAAGTTCGCCTTAAAAATACCTTCTTGTTTGTTTAAAGTTGAACTTGGAAGCCTATAAGACGTGATTAAGTAGCGAAACAGTAAGATGAACGGAAAACAGACGTGTTGGCGCGTAAATTTCTCCGCGGGGTAAGCAGGAATGTACACACAGTTCCTCCACGAAAATTCAGAAGGTAAATTAAAGTAAAATAGAGTAACTTCGTCCGTGCTAAGTAGAATTTTCTCGGCGTGTTGTTTATGCTTACTTTTGTTCGAAAAAGAAGTTGGAGAATTTGTAGTCTATGGCACAAACTTTTAGTTTGCTTAAAACTATTTGGACGATATTAAGAAGTAGTGAATCAAGCGAAGGTTTTTGACTGTCATTCAAAATTCTTTTTTCGTCGCTTGATCCACTATTTCTGAAAATTGGTCATTAAAAAAATTGGATTTATTAATTTTCGTACAGATAAATAATAGTCCAGTCCAATTAGGTATGAAAGCGAGAGAGAATTTTCATACATCATCAGTCTGTCAGTTTGTAGGTATTAATTTCATAAAAAGTAAGATTACTTTTTAATTCTAAGGACTACGTATAGGTACTTACACATTTTTCAGTTGTAAAGTATAATGTAGAGTTGGATACTTACATAAACACATAAACTTGCAGCTAATTTTTTTTTTTCATTTAGATGTTATTTAATTTGTACAACTTAAAACAAAAATAAATGCAATTCTTGCAAATGATAGATCATAAATAAATAAAAACTTAATTATAATTTACCTAATGCGCTGCAACGTATACCTACTGCCTTCTGCGAGACTCGTTAGTCAGCCAATTGGGTACAAATTACAATCATGTAAATTGTTACACATACTTCCGATTACAATTTACATGTATTTTGTAACATTAACTTACCTCACTTTTGATAACAACGATATTCCTTCACGTAGGTACCATATGCAAAATATTTTTATGTTTTACATCCTCCTCAAGCCATTTGTATGGAATTATATGGACGCTGTTTAAAAAATCCCGTTGAAATCGAATTTCACTTTCCACAATACAATTCACGACGCGTAGAATTATGAATCAGTTGCAATTTTCCCCAATTTTGCTAATTTCATTATTTTTATTTCATCATCAGAATTTCAATCGTGATATTCCTTGTTACTTAAATCAAAGAAATAGGCAGATAGAACGCTCAGAACACGCGAGTGTCTCCACCAAAGTTAATACAAAATCAAATAGAATTACATTCCATAATGTTCGAAGCGGCCCATGAAAAGAATTCCTGGAAGGAATTGGGGGAGGCCTTTGCTCAGCAGTGGGACAGTATAGGCTAACTAAAAAAAAAAAAAAAAAATGTTTTCTTTGTTTTCGAGAACATTTTTTACGATGGTTAAAGACACGAGACGGCATATTTTGGCAAAAAACAACAACGACGCGCAGCTTGGTACGACGCGTAGCTTGGTACTGTCGCGACTTTGTTGATTTTGTATTAACTTTGGTGGACCCACTCGCGTGTTCTGTGCGCTCTATCTGCTTATTTCTTTGATCTGAGCCTTGTTATTACTTGTTTCGAGATTCCGATATTGGGGCACTGTCCAAGGCGTCATAATCACGGATAAGCTGAAGTAATTGCGGTCAGGTGTTTTATGATCCTGACAAAACAGAAACGATGAGAACCGTGACTATAACCACGAAATTAGATCGTTTTGGCGGTAAGTACCATAATATCAGACAATGAAATAAAATTTATATGGAAAATATCTCGATTTGATTTTTATTGACTGTGTTTGTAAGCACGTCATTCAGTTCAAAAACCAAACAAACCAACTTTTAAATTCACACACACACTCGAAACAACTACTCGTAGTTCATGCATATTATTTCGTACCAAGCTTGAATCGAACGGTGCATCCACACTGCAGTTACTTTTTGTAGCTCATCGTTTCCAAATCTTACTCGGTAACATCCGCCATCAAAATGTTATTTAATGTTACTAAGTGTTGACGTGTTACTGAGTCGAGTGACGTTGCTCGACAATCGGTAACAATGTAACCCCCAGCCTGCATCCACACCGCAACACGGTAACATTCGATAACTTTTGTGGCTCCTTGTTACGCCAACAAGTTGTCGGATGTTACTGCGATGTGGATGCACGGGTAAGTAACAATCAACAAATAGTAACAAGGAGCCACAAAAGTTACCGAATGTTACCGTGTTGCCTTTTGTTGCTCCACAAATGTTACCGGCGGTATGAATGCACTGGAATTCCTTAATCGCTTAGTGCCTAGTTATTATTATTTGGCTTTACTTCAGTGCGTAAAAAGTTTAGTGCATCCGTGGAATAAGATTTTGATTTATTTATTACAGAAATAAACTCGTGGGCACATCTAGTGAATAAATAAAGTTATCTGCAGCCCGCCTTTCCCCAGAGTAAGTACAAGTCGTTCGGTAATGAAGTGCCAACTTTCTCAAACTTAACGCTGCTAATTAGCTAGTTCTGTAAGTTTTTGCTACAAAACTTACGATATTGTGTCGTTTTCTATACTTAACTTGTTTATATTTTCTTGTTTGTATTTTGAAAGATTTTCACGATTAAGTTTTCTTGGGAGTTGGAAAGATAAACGGGGGAATAAATATTTTAGTTTTCAATGAGTATTTCGAGATTTAAATTTCCGAACTGTTTCTTTGAAGTTGAATGTTTAGTTTGCGTTTATTTTTCTATTGGAAACTTAGTACCTAAAAGATGAAGATAATAATGATTTCGATAAACAAGCCGTACATTCGATGTACTCAAATATGTAGATACTAAATTCCATGAGAAATTCTTCTTACATGTTCACATAATAATAATATTTATTTTGTAAAGATAATTCACTTCATCGTGAGCTGAAGGCAATCAATGATGGTTGGTCGTGGCGACTAAGGCTGCGTTTCCACTGAGGCGGAGCGGAGAGCGATTCACCAATCACACGGCTTGAGTGGAGAAGAGATGTGGATTTTGAGCCATGTGATTGGTGAATAGCTCTCCGCTCCGTTCCGCTCCGCCTCAGTGGTATCGCAGCCTATAATATTATTACAGCAGTGGACGATTTATGATGATGAGTATCGTATAATAAAAATTAAAATGAATAAGTAACTACTATCTGTGAATATAAAGTAGAGCAAAATATAATTTTCAAAACCCTTAAAAGATTGATACCTAACTTTCCAGTCTGAAGTGACCTCTCGTTCTTTGAGACCCCTACCTAACACAATTTCTAGTTACGAAAACCTGTACCTTCGTAATCCATCATAAAACCCTCTACACACAAGCCGTGCCATCGTAAAGTCAGGTTCACACACTATAAAATTTACGCGACTATAAAGATAACTAGCTCAGCGAAATTGTAACCGATCTTAGTAACGGTACCGTTAAAATTTTATAGCAAAAATGTATCGTAACCTATGGTCAATAAGGTCGAAGTTAATTGATCGTTAAGTGGATCTGCTAACACTTTTTAAAGGTATTATTTAAATTTGTATCTCGTTGGTTATAATTTTTATGTTACTTTAGTGTGGAAAAGAGATGCTCTAGACATTGCTTTAAAGCTCCTATCTCTTTCTCACGTTGTCTAACTTCAGCGTGATTTAAACCCCTTCTACACAATCCAACCCGACCGCCGACAGAGGTGACCTTGGTCGCGTCAACAGTATCCAACCGTCTGGAATGCTGTTGGCCGACAGTCTGGTCCGACCGCGGACGCAGCCTGTCGGGATGAATGCGCTCCCGACCAAGGCCATCCAAAGGTCGATTGAGTCCGCCCATATTTGGTCGGCCGACTAACGTCTTCACGGTAGATTTTCACACCAACCGGACCAAGGTCACCTCTGTCGGGCGGTTGGGTTTGATCGTGTAGAAGGTTTTAGTTATACGCACTGCTATACTGAGAGTACGTCGAAACCACAATTTGTACGTTGGTTCGATAAAGGGCGTATTATTCCCATTATTTTAAATATTGTTTATTGAATACGTAATTAATCAATCCCTCAGGGGTGAATGGTCATCTTTTGTTCGGTGGTTTATTGAAATGACAAGGGTTGAAATGAAATTGGTTATTGTGATTAGGGATCAAGTTCTTTTGTCATGTAGCTTTTGGCCTTAAATCCGGTTGTTTTGAACAAGTGCCTTTACTTATTAAATACAATCTTGTTTGTCCTCGTGAATACTTAGTTTGCTTGACCACGTGGAAATGGAGCGAAGCTGTGCAGCGGAGAAAAGTAGCAATATTTTCCAAGAGCCCCGAGCTCGCTTCGCTCGCTCTTGCGTTGATAGTATATAATTTGTGTAGCTGAGTGTACAAAAAGTCACGTTTTGGTATTCGTTAGCAATAGATTTTTTTATTTTAAAAAATGTGGTACTCGTTGGGAATAGAAAATAAATTCGGAAATAAACAAATACTTACCTAATGGTAGGTATTATTAGCTCTTGGTATTGAATGGATTTGAATAGATCGCATCACTGATGAGAAGCGGAGACTTTTTTATATCGTGGTAAAATCTTCAAATGAGTCCTCCTACCCAGTGCACGGCACCCGCCCGTGAACCCTACCAGACTGTGAGTCTTGTACTGACTAAAATCTACGATGTCGTTCAATAGCCCTTTATGTTTCGAGGTCAGCGGTCATTCGCGAGTCCCCCATCCAGGAGCGGAGACTTAGTGCAATCCTTATGTTTAATACTTTTCATTCCACTACTGATTTGGAGCGGAAATTAAATGCTTTCTCATCGTCATCATTTAGCCAACCGGAACGACAAACAAACAAACAAGAAAAGTGAGTGTATAAAAACGTGGGAAAAAAATTATTAAAATAGGATTTTGGTTAGGTCTAGCCAGCCTCAACATAGTTAGGAAAGAAGTCTAGACAGATGAGGAGTTAGGTACAGAGTAATTAAACTTCTCGGGGCTAACGAAATTGCCCTGTAATTTCATTTTGTAATTAAGGGCTCCGTTTCAATTAGCAACTACTCGGGTTTCTACAAAATAATTTTAGCAAAAACTTATTTATATCATTTTTTTATACAAACCTATGGAATATGGTATGTGGTGTAATGCAACTTCTATGGTATAAAGAAGAATGGCTGGCTGACATTTTATTGTAGCTAAATACCATTATGCTACATTACTTAATGTAGCATACTGATAATTAATTGCCTGTTCAAAATTTGATTATACCGAAATTATAATCAAAATATTTCATAACCTGTTCAAAAGTCTAATAGACGGTCAAATATGGAAAAAATGTCTGTAGTTTTTGCCGATCACCAAGTCACTTGTGTTGTTGTAATCCTCACTAAACCTCTAATGAACACGGTAACTACAACTTAACATTATTATTATTTATCTTGTAAAATAGGTATTTGGTTTTAGTTTTAGTTTATTGTAAATATAATTATAGTTTTATTTATTCTTATATCTAGCTTTAGTTATCTGTGTACATATTATATATTATTTATAAATTAATTAATAAAAACATTATAAATCCATAAGTTAGTTTGTTATTGCCGTTTTATATTCACGCGTATTCACGCATTATCCAGTAAATCGATTATATTGAAATTTTCAGGTGTAAGGACAACTTTATTTCATTTACTGAGAAACACACTAAAATCAAGATTTACTATACGTACCTAGTTGGGTGTAAGCAGACATACTGAAAAGCTGACAACGTAAAAATGTACCCGGCAACAAGTACTGTAAGTTCTCAAGGCAAACAACAGTAACGATAACTTTATAATCTCGACGGCTTCACGTGTCTTCCGAATCATGATTGAATTATATAATTACAAGCAGAGTTCAACCAAAAATAATTGTAAAATTCTAAATTAACGCAAGCGAAGTTGTCAACAATATTTTTCAATATTTCCGAGTTTGACGGGGTTGTAATATTGCAGCTTAGTATTTTGATCAGCAAGCTACACAGGGGCGAGGGTGTAGGTTGTGACTATAAGCGCACAATGCTGGTGTTGCCTTGCCGTGTACTAGGATAATGCGCGCACGTTATGCGCCTTACCTTTGTGGTAGAAGTTATAAGGGGTGAGCGATCCTCTTTACAAGTTTTTTTACATTTTACACCCAAAATGATGTAATGCAAACGCAGGAAATAAAACTTTACATTTTCCATCCTCCTGTAGCTGGAAGATTATGTATTACAAAGATTGGATTACCAAAGTCAAAATAGCAATTTAGTAGTTTTATATGTGTGCTGTCATCTCAAAAACACACGTAGTTGAAATCTCTAGTTTACAACTGGACTCAGTCTTTGCTCAGACTTTACTAAGTACACGAAATAAAACTTTATTTCTTGGTTTTCACATAAATGGCTCCGTGAAATTCTAAAGTTAATAAACAATAATTATGTGAACCAAGAAATTTATGTGGTTTTGACAATAGTATTCGTAAAAAAAACCGTTTTGAGGACGTTTCATGACTCTTGCTGTCGACATTTAACAAAACTATTATTAATATTTTTTCATTAAAAAATTACTCAAGCTCTCCTCACCTTTGACTTACGACTTTCCCTATGCGGTTGAAAAGTGCGGTGCGCCAGAACCCACAGGGACTCGAAATGAGCATACAAAGCAGCCCTATACGCTATTGATGCACCAGACGAGGTAGCGACAGCAGAACAACGCTGTTTTATGTGCTGCCTCGATTCCTGACGTGTTCTGAATAGTTTTGTGCACCGTAGCTTTCGTGAGATAAGGGACAATGTCTGTGGTGTTGAGTTAAAATGGAGTGTTTTTAAAGGAGATAGAATATTGTAGGTATAGCGCAGTTTACTGCATGAGTAAATTGAGAATCTGATTAATCCATCAGAGTATTGAAAAATAAAGCATACGTACTTATTTATAATTTGTTTAACCGACTTCAAAAAAAGGAGTTTACTCAACTCGAGACTGTGTCGAAAGTGACTGAATAAAAAAAAAAAGCATAATGTACCGACATAATGCTTTTTTTTTAAATTCAGTCATTATAGTGACAAAGACAAAACGCTATGAGCTTTTTCCCAAACTTGTGTGGGGAAATGTTTATAACTTAAGACAAAAATAAAATACCCAGTAACAGTAATTCCGCAACATTTTTGTAGAAAAAACGGCATTTTTTATTTCGATGTTTTCCTTCATAAAAACTATCGAATCCCCATTTTCCATGAAAACTAATCTAACAATAGTTTGTAGACCCAGTTGAATGCACAAACATTTTGTGCCCAAAAAGCAATTGGAAACAAAAAAATAAAATGTTTGTTTTTGGAATTCCGAATATAAATATTTGTTTTACCACGTCATAACTGTTTCAGATTTGTTTGAATTTTTATTTTATTTTGTTTGCATGAAATAAAAGTTGATAAAACAATGAAATTTGGTGCAGTTCACGCTTTTCACAGTAGGAACATGTATTTATGTTATGTTAGGGCATGCATATTTTGGGAATTTAAACGTAATTCAGTGACTTTTTTTTTGTTTTTTTCGTAGTAAAATCATCAAATAAGTCCTCCCACCCCATACTGTCAGACTTGTACTGACTTAAATCCACCGTGTCCTTCGGTAGCCCTTTGTGTACCGGAGTCGAGGTATACGTATGTCCCGAAATACGTAATTAAGTATATAGTACCTATAAGTTTAAGTTTTACATTGCTGAGATACCACGGTGAAAGGGAATAGCGTATTATCCACATAGTATACATAGTTGGTAGAGATCATCAAATATTCAGTTCTATGCCATTCATTCTTCATTATATTTTCCTTCTTTAGAAGTAGTGGTGACTAAATAAATGACACATACATAAATACCTACAGCATTATGCTGAACAAGACTAGCTATTGACAAGTGGATTTTTTGTAGTTGACGGCACGGTTGAGTGAGTTACTGAACGATCGACTGTCATGCGCATCACTTTGTGTGATTTATTTCAGCTGAAACATTGTCCATGTCTGGAATTAATTTACGCTACACCAATTAAAAACTCATTTAAAACAAGACTTCTTCGTTTCCTGCTGATGGTAGGTACGTTATGTCAAGTTCATTAACCCCATGTGACGTCAGCATCGTCGGTGTATCGTCACGTTTTCCCCATAACTATAAGCCAAGCCTAATTTATGCCAGCTTTTAAAAATCCCCTGCTTTAAAGCAAAGTAGGGGTAGGAAACAGGTGCATTTAATATGAAACCGTTCCTGTAATATATTGTGTACAAAAAAGTAATTAAATATGGGCACAAAATGGCCAATTTTCTTCACAATGTCGGGGCCAATTGATTGGTTATTGTGGTCGGCCTTTGATGTTATTAATTGAGGTCGTTTTTTATCTATAGACAGATTAATTTCATTTTTCATCCGGGTATAAAGTAAACAACTTATTTTATAAAGTCCCGTTTTTTGCCGTTTTCATGAATATTTTATAATCCAATCTGTGTAATAATGAGCAGCATTGTGAGGTAAAGTTAATTTGTCGCGTCTATAATAATCTGTTTTTTTTTGACGTGGTTAAATCATCAAATGTGTCCTCCTACCCAGGGCAGGACGGGAGTGACAGTCAGACTTGTACTGACTAAAATTCACAATGTCTTTCAATAGCTCTTAACGTTACGAGGCCACGGTACCTCATAAGACTTTATACTCAAGAGGCTTTGGCCCTAGGTGGTCCCGTTATTTTCCGACAGATCTTTGAGGCAGGCGTGGAACACAATGCGTCGTCGACGCAGGCATGATCCGTGATCGGACGGCGAGTTGAAATTTTAATGCTCACACACTGCCTATATTGTATTTGTATAAAGTTATAGTTATATTATTTTGTGAAAGTGTGAACACCGTGTACCTTTTAGCTGTAATTATTGTTTCTTTTTTTATTATTTAAATGGTCATAACTTGAGTACACCGCTTTCACATGTTATTTATTTTAAAAAAATATGTAATTTCAAAACATTGTGAAACGTTTTTGAAAAAGAGTAAGTATGGAGTTTCTTGCCCATTCTTCTCCATAAAACCTACCTTAGCGAATGGGTGTAGAATCAATCCCATCCCTTCCTATTTCCTTTAAATTTAATAATCGACGTTCAAAAGCCGGCCTCCTTGATGGCCTAATTGGAATAAATGATTTGACTTTGAGTCGCCCATTGCTTGTTGTCTGCATGCCAGTCGCCGACTGATACAACTTTCTGATGTAGTTTACCAATTATCTCTTGAGGTAAATCTTTAATTGGCCCTCGGTTATTACTGAACTATAACGGGTATGATTATAATTAACTATATTATCTAGTTAAAGTAGCTGTATAATAAGAATTAAGTTAAAAAGCGCCTCAATCACTGCTCTTACAAAGCTCAATTTCTCAAAGAAGCTTAGATTAACCCGAACCAAAAATCCGAGACTGAAAATTGCTCCGAAAATTCTGAAATGTGAGCTGAAATGGCCAGTCACAGCCTTTCAACAAGAATATTAAGAGTAATGACACTTTAATTAATATGCTAAGTTCCCGGTTTTAGTTTCAGCGGTAAATAGCTGAAGTTTGTTCATTAGAACCCTAGAGCGCTTGTCGGTAAAAGACAAAGAAAAGCGACCCGTTTTAGGAATTTTAAGTTGGAAACTAGAGCTTATGTTATATTGTAATTAAGAATGTTTTTGGGTGATGTGTTTGTTTAGGTTTTTAATAGGTCTCGTAGAAACAAAACTAAATATGTCATACTAGCTGTTGCTAACGGCTCCCTTGGAATATTTCTCGAAAAAGATACCTGACCTACGTCATAAAAAAACCTGTGTTAATCTTGGTGGCCGCGGGGCTCACGAATTACCGTGACCCCGGAAAGTAAAGGGCTATTGAAGGATACCGTGGATTTTAGTCAGTACTAGTCCGACAGTCTCTCCCGCTCTGCTGTGGATGGGAGAACTCATTTGATGATTTTAACAAGCTAAAATAAAAAAAAGTGTTAAGTGATTCATTTTACAATCAAACTGTATACCTAACTTCAGTCAAATCCATTTAGTATATTTTTGCGAGAAAAAAGCAACAATCCATCCATCCATCCGCACAAACTTTCGTATTTATAATGTTAGTAAGTTGTGCTCCAATAATCCTTTTAAACATTACCCCTATAGGGCCAACTGGCGGTGCCCTTGACTGTCTAAGCATTACACCGTTGCTCTGAAACGAAAAGGGCAACTGAAGGAACAGCGTGGTCTATTTAAAAAAAAACGTTGCCCCACTCTAGCAATTTCTCCTGTATCGTGGTTGCGTTTACAAACATAGAAACTCACTTACCTAAACGCCCTTACATTGAGAAACCACTCGTATATCATACAAATATTTGCTCCGTGCGGGAATCGAAACCTCGACACGTATCTCAGCCGTCGAATCTCTCAGCCACTGTGCCGTCGCTAGTGCCGTCTTGTCAAGTTTTACCAAGTAACAGTCTGAGTTCTGACAGTCCCAAGACTCGTGATATATATCGTATACACTCGTGTGATACTTTTAAAAAACTCGCTTCGCTTGTTTTTTAAACTCACACTCGTGTATAATACCTCTCATTATGTACCAGTTTCATAAATTACTATTGTATAATGAAATATAGTATAAATATCCCTAGGCTACTGTCGTTTACGTAACGGATAGCCGTGAAGATAAGTAGCGACACAGATTAGTAATAGATCAACAACCTTACTACAACATTAATATTTCGCATTAATTAATCATTTTAACAAAGAGTTAGGAGTTGTAATCTAACATTTAATGGGAGATGTGGCATTAATTTCGTGAAAAAGCCATGAAAAAGTTTGACTGAAAACGTAGTGGTTTTGTAATTATTGAATGGCAACTCATTAAAAACTTTACGGCTAAATATTATGTGCAATTGTTTTCTGTCTTAAGGGCTTCACACACAGCAGCTATAAAGTAAAGATGTACATTATAGCACGATACATCTCATTATATTTTTCCATAGAAATCGTCAGGAGACCACACACTGCAGCTATAATGACTGTATATTTTTACATCTTCGAATCTCTATGGAAAGATGTAATGAGATGTATCGTGCTATAATGTACATCTTTACATTATAGCTGCTGTGTGTGAAGCCCTTTGCGTGGTAAAATCATCGAGTTCTCCCACCCAGGACAGGGCGGGAGGGACTGTCAGACTTGTACTGACTAAAATCCACGGTGTCCTTCAATTGCCTTTTACGTTCCGAGGTCACGTTAAGTCGTTAGTACCGCGACCATTGTTTTAAGCCTTCATGAGTGTTTGTAAAAATGCACTAACAATTGTATGTTGTGGATTGGCGTGAAGAAACCAAGATGGCTATTGTCCACTGCTGAAAAAATGCCTCCTGCTAAAGCTAGGACGCCACACAGTCTGTCTATTGCATCCATCGGTCGCAACAGTCACGATGGCGTTAGTCCATCAAGTCTACCACTCGAAAACTCTTTGTTAGTGATACTTGTCAAATATAAATTGTATTGATCTAAAAAACAGTACAAGAAAGGTGTTTTACGAAAATCACAGTATTTCACCTCGACTGAAATGTCACTCTTCAACGTCGTACTAAAACCGGTTCGGTAAAACCAGTACTGACAAATTACGGGAAACGTCCCTGGACATCTCAACTGACAGATAAAATGCTCAAGTATCTGTCAGTGTCCGCTGTCCACAGCCTGTCCACAATCCATCCATATCGGTTTAACAAGATCCATATCAACCCGCTACGCTGCTACGAATTTTCGTAGCTCGTAGACGTGTCTACGCGCTACGCCATCAGTTGTTCTCATATTTCATTGTTGGCAAGTACAATCATAGTGACAGAGTGTATCTATCAATCAGCATGATAGACGCTCTTCTAGGCTTTTGATACTAATTACTATAATTTATGTAATTATGTACATAATATTGTATCAGTATTGGGTGGTAAATGACTTGGAAAAATATTACTCTTGCGTCTTACTCCTGATTCGATATTTATGTACGTTCGTATTCTGTAGTCGTGTAGTGCAGTGTTTCTGTAGTAGATTCTCGAACAACATCTGAAGAGGCTCTCGGTTGGCAGCTGGATCAAGCGCTTGATTCAGAAAGCCGTACTTCTCTCTCAAGATCTAGAGACTACCGGTAGCCCGGACCCTGTTACCGATAATGTTATTTACATACAATCAAACTGCTCCTCATCGCTGTCAACTGGTAATGTCTAAGAGAATGGCGGTGTTATCTCGTTGTATGGCCATGCTTAGCCTCAGGCCAAGTTAAAGCCAGCTATTGGGTCACGGGAAGCATGAACAAGTATTTCAGAAATGTCTCTGTAGAATTTGTGAGCACTTGGCCTTAAGTTTCAACCCCAAACGGTTCAAAAATATTATTACTATTAAGGCCAGTGGTATTAACCGGGAACTAAAAATGGGATCCATCGGGAATACCTAAAAAATGGGATCCAAAAGTGGGATTCAACGGGAATTATTCCTAATTACGCCACTTGAGGTTTTTAGCAACCGCAGCAGCAAGCCAACCCTGCCGTCATGGGCAGCGTCAGCAAATCGATTTGATATTTCTTTGAAAAGTTAAAAGTCTCTTACAATGAAATACAAGCTGAAGATGTGTTTGTTTGAAATCTCAGGAACTTCGAACTCAATTTTTTTTTTGTGTTTAATCGTCTATTTACTGAAGACGACTACTAGGCTATATATATAACATCTCGCTACCACCGAAAGGAGACGAGCTATAATAAAGCTAACCGATTTACCGCACTAAATCCTAAACCAAAAATACAGAAACATGTAAATGTTATGTAATGTAAATTACACAACCCGCAAGAAATTTCCATAACCAATATTACTACCATTAATAAACTCACACGACATAATAAACGGGTCATTTTTTACACAATACGGAATCCGCCCAACATTATTTGGGCGGATACCGCCTGGGCGGGCCTAATGGTTTTTTTTTTCGTTCAAAAACGGGACCTTTGACAAGCCTGTGACGTAAAGGGTTGGTTTTCGTGTTAAAAAGTTGTTTGGCGATGTCATTTTGGCTTCTAACGAGGACCCGTGGTCTCAATTTAGAGTTTTTGCTGATTTTTAGAATCTATTTAAGCTTGGATTATCTTATTTTCGGTGAAACGTTTGAGATAATTATAGGGATAAAGTACTGGGATTATTTTGTAATCCTTGTTTACGTTTTCATGTTAAAATAGATGTAAGTGTTATTTATTAAATTAAATTAAATATACTAATAGAAATGTTGAATGTCTGTACGTTTTGATGTTTCGTTTAATATTTGAAGCGTTAAGTTAGTTTATTTTTAGTTTTAGGCGTTATAAAATAATGCGAAAGTTTAATAATTATGTATTGATAGATGTTTGTTACTCAATTACGTCAGTACGGCCGAATAGATCTTGATGAAATTTTGCTCAAGTTATAGTCAACTTTAACACAAAGGGATATCAGCTGTTTATTCCTCTATAACGTTAATTTGGAATAATTTCTGAGATAAATATGTGACGTTTTTACAGTACACGTTCTACACCCAGTATTATAAATTCAATCACTCCTTTTCAGAATTTGAGTTATTTTAGTACTCTTTGCATAATTACTTAGTGTTATAATTATGTGAAAACAAGGTAGCTTTGACCGTAACCGTGTTTCCTAGTAGTCAGGTCTTTGTTCAGATTTCCCCGAAGTTGTCAATGGATTTTGAGTTTTCGTTGCAAAATATTGACTAACACGCTTTGTTTAATGTCGCTCCCTTTGAAGAATAAATAAATTAATAACACTGCTCTCAAAGTGTCTAAGAAAAAAAATCGTAGGGAAACGGACCATGGTGGGAATTTTGGTTCAAGACATTTTAACATCTGCCCGCGAGCCTAGACTGGGCCCGAATGGTGGATTATGGCTTACTTTCTCTCACAGAGAGAAGGCATGTAACTCAACAGTTCCAATATTTGTGATGGTGATGATGAATCGCGCAAGAAATACTGTAAGAAAACACTGAAAATTTACTATGATAATGATATTATATTGAATTCCGTCGGCGGTCTGAAAGCCTGAAATTTTGCACAACGTTCCTTATAATGCCTAAAAATTCATCCCCGAAGAGGGTTGAAAATAGGTTGAAGGTTTGTATTAATAAAATTATGTGATTTACTTGAAATTTGAAATGTAGATTTGGCAACCAAATCGATAACAAAAACCGGCCAAGTGCGTGTCGGGCCACGCACAGTGTAGGGTTCCGTAGTTGCCCATCAAAATACTTATGTGAACTAACTAAACTGATTCGCTGAATTTAATTTTAAAAAGAAGAATTTTCAAAATCGGTCCAGCAGTCTTTGAGAAATCGGGGAAAATACATAAGAAAAAAGATTACAACGAATTTAGAACCTCCTCCTTTTTTTGAATTTAGTCAAAAATAGTTGACGATAAAAACCTACCTATCCCCTAAAAATATACTTATATAAGCTGTAAAAATAAAGTTGACAAACTGTTATGTATTATGGAATTATCATAATAAAACAAGCAGATCACGAAACTCATGTAATGGCTTACACACTGACAACCAAAAAACCATCTGTCACTTACAATTTACCATAAACAAACACCACATTTCCTCCAACATTAATTTAAAAGTACGTATTTTAACATTTATAATTTACTGTTTTCCGAGTACTCCTTATAGGGTATCTGCGGACTTCAGGTTCCTGAGAGACCGCGTCAACAAACTCATCATCTGAGACTCCCTCTTCCCTATCAGAAACCTGTGCCGGTAATGTGATAACTGGTTCTGATACAACACCAGCTTCGTTTGACTGACCGATCTCCTCGGGGAAACAGTCACCAAACACACTGAAATCATCATCCAGTTCAAATGATGAGTTCCCCTTGTAAGGGAGTAATTGATCGATATGTTTCTTTACAGTTACATTTTCGTCTGGAATATACACAGAAAACATTCTTGATCCTAAACATTCATTAACTGTGCCCTGCTTCCAAATATTTTTAGTACCGTTATTAAAATATTGCTTTACTAAAACTTTATCACCAACAGAAAAAACAACATTTCTTTTGCCTCCAAAATGTTTACATTGGTTCATTTGTGCTTTAGTGACGTTAGCTTTGGCCACGGATGACGAGGATGGTGAAATCTCTTGTGAAGGAAATCTTAATAAATCGAGTCTGCACCGCAGAGGACGTCCAAACATCAACTGCGCTGGAGAAAATCCAGTACTCAAATGAATTGAATTCCTATAATCAAACAAAAATTTATTTAACTGTTTCACCAATCCTTTTTGTGTGACGTCTTTGTTTAAAATAGCTTTTAAACCATTTTTTACCGTTTTGACACTGTTCTCTGCCTGTCCATTGGACATAGCATGATACGGCGCGCCTGTCAAGTGTTGTACTCCGTTTAAACGACAAAATGTATTAAATTCGTTTGAACAAAAGTTTGCAGCATTGTCCGTAACCAAAGTTCGCACCAAACCAAATCTGCTAAACATCTCGCAAAGTTTACTAATAATAGATTCACTATCCGTTTTTTGCATAATAAAACATTCCAGCCATTTAGAATGAGCGTCTACAGCAATTAAAAACTGTTTTCCCCCTAACAAAAACATATCTAAGTGAACGCGCTCCCAAACGCGCTTTGGGTATGGCCACGGAACTAACGGCAGTTTAGGTGGGTTATTACTAGTGACCGACCGAAATTTCGGTTTCGGTTTCGGTTTCGGCCGGTTTCGGCCAAAATATCTAGTTTCGGCCTTAGTTTCGGTTTCGGCCAAAATATAGCCGAAACTTTCGGCCCCGCCGAAACTCAAGTGTTCCTGCATTTTCGTGTGTCGTTCGGTAAAATTCGTAGCTAACACGTACTTGCTCGCCGGCGGGGCCCGGCTCAGTTTGCCACCGTCCGTTTATTCGTGAGACGAGGTTATGTATATTCAATTATTCATGTCATAATACAAAATATTTGTTACGTACGTTAATGATTAAAAAAAAGGTTGCACTCCAGGAGTGCCGGTAGAAGTGAAAACTTTTTTGTTACTATGTTTTATTTTTAATTTGAATGACGTCTTACTCATTTTCGATCAGGGTCACGTGACCCTGACGCGAGTTTTGGTCACGTGACCCTGACGCGAGTTTTAAATTTTTTACCCATTACAGAAAAAGTGTACAACGCCGCTAAAGAAGTTTTCACTTCAAAAACTTATCAATCGTCAAGGCAATTAGGATTAGGCGATATTCCAAACATAATTAAGTTAACGGTTTCTTTTTTGAAATAATGCAATTTTTTTAGTCAAATGTCTCAGTTATTTCGTATTGCTAAATTAAAATAGTGCGATTTTTGAGACTTCAAATCTAGTGAAACATTGGAAACAATGATTTTTTTTTATAATTTCGAATAGATTATAGACTCAGTAGAAGTTAAATAACATAGAAAAATAGCAATTCTTAAGACCGTCTATCTATCTATCCATAAGTTTGCTGTATTTCATTATTACCCAGAATTTGATCCTTACTATTAACACTATCAAATGGTGTAATAATACAGGTTGTGATTTTTTTTTTCAAAACTAGCGGGTTCGATTTTTGGCCACGATTATTGACTTTTCTAAAATCCAATGAGTTTTAGTTTTCGGCAAAATCGGTCTCGAGACTCTATTCAACGTTTTTCGATATTCCTCATAGTTAAAAATATAGCCGTCCACGCCCAGTTGAAAAATTTGCTCTGTGTATTTGACACTTTTTCCTGTGCCAATAAATGTAAAAAAAAAAAAAAAACAAAAAAAAAAAAATCGAAATGTTTAAAGTTTTAAAAAGTTTCGGTTTCGGTTTCGGTTTCGGCCGAAACTGAGAGCAAGGCCGAAGGTTCGGTTTCGGTTTCGGTTTCGGCTGAAAAATCAGTTTCGGTCGGACACTAGTTATTACGCAGCGTGTTACAAACACTACAGGCACCTATTTTCTCTTCAATATGTTTGTCGATGCCGGGCCACCACATACGCATTCTAGCTTCCGCTTTGGTTTTGACTACTCCAAAATGAGAATTATGCAGCTCATTTAGCAGTCTTTCACGAAAACGTGAAGGAATTACGATTTTATGACCTCGTAGTATACATTCATTCTCCACGGCCAGATCCAAACGACATAAATAAAATGGACGTAAATCCTCATTAGTCACTTTAGTAGGCCAACCATTCTTTATATATTCTATCACCTTTTGCAAAACTTTATCGCGGCTTGTTTCAATTCTGATGTCACTCAAGGTTAAGGGTAGTAAAACAGAGTCACTTATAAAATTAATATACCGTGAGAGTTCCACATCCTTAGCCACTTCGAGCTCATTTGATTGGATAGGTACCGAGCGCGATAAAAAGTCAGCAACATTTTCTTCACTCTTTACATATTCGATAGTGAAATTATAGGCCGATAAAAATAAAGCATAACGCTGTAACCTGTTCGCTGCCAAAACGGGCACACCTTTTTCTTTTCCAAAAATTGATAATAGCGGTTTATGATCCGTTCTCAATACAAATGGCACCGTACGGCCATATAAATAATGACTGAATTTCTTTATCCCGAATACAATTGACGTGGCTTCTTTCTGAATTTGCGCATAGTTCAGTTCGGATTTTAACAACGTACGCGAGGCATAGGCAACCACACGTTCAGAACCGTCGGGCTGCTTCTGCGCCAAGACTGCACCGAGGCCGGCCGGGCCGGCGTCGCAAGTCACAATTGTCGGATATTCCGGATGGTAGTGGGCCAGCACACGATCAGAAGATAGCTCTTTCTTAATTGTATCAAAAGCTTCTGCTTGATCTTTACCCCACTCCCATTCAATGCCTTTTTTTAACAACTTGTTTAGAGGACTAAGAACCGACGATGTATTCGGAACAAAACAACGATAATAATTCACCATCCCTAAAAATGACTTTAATTCATTAACGTTTTTAGGAGGACGGCACTTAACGATAGCTTCGATTTTACTGTTAGATTTATGCAGTCCGTTCCTATCAATAACGTAACCAAGATATTCCACTGAGCTTTTGAAGAATTCGCATTTATCGTTTTTTAATCTCAACCCTGCGTCTAATAATCTTTTCAACACGAGCTCTAATCTCTCTGTATGTAGAGACCTGTTAGGAGCAGTAATTAATATGTCATCTAAATAGATACATACACCGTCAATATCGCCTAATAACTGTTCCATAGTACGTTGAAATATAAAAGGAGCGTTAGCTAAACCAAACACGAGGCGCGTGTATCTATATAACCCTCTATGTGTATTAATACAACACCATTTTTTTGAATCATTATCAAGTTCTAGCTGTAGATAAGCCAATTTCAAATCTAACTTGCTGAATTCTACTCCATCATGAAGTTTGGCAAACAAATCTTCGATCCGTGGAAGAGTGTAATTGTCTAAATATAACGCTTTATTTAACGTTACTGAAAAATCCCCGCAAATTCGAACGTTTCCGTCGGAACGTAAAACTGGAACTATTGGCGTCGCGACGTCAGAATGATCGACTTTTTCGATAATACCTGCTGCCAATAATCTATCCAATTCCTGCTCAATTTTTGGCTTTAAAGCTAGAGGCACGGGGCGTGGTCTGAAAAACTTCAACTGTACATCAGGTTTTATTTTCAAACTTACCTTATATTTATTGAACCTGCCCAACTCATCAGAAAATAATGTTGAATATTTCTTTAATAACCTTTCCCCCGTGTTCTCCCGTACTACACTGTTACAGTTTAAACTACACAAATGTATGCCAAACAACCTCATAAAATCTCGGCCTAAAAGAGGCAAACGTTTCTCAATCGTTTTGATTACAAAAAAAGAAATTACTTTTGTGCGGCCTTCGTAGGTTATAGACAATGACAAACAACCTAATGGAGCAATTTTTCCTCCTGTATAGAAGTTAAAAACCTCCTCACATGGATGTAAACGATATTTACTATTGTTCATAGCCCCAAACAGCTGTTCATATAAAATAAATGGTAAAACGGAGACAGCACTACCACAGTCAATTTCACATAAGATGTTCCTGTTATCTAACATGACATTACGTGAAAAGGGCTGATCCTTGCTAACGTTTTTAATATTGAATAAATTATAAATACCTCCGTCATCAACATCATCGTCACCCGTTTCCAAGAAATGGCTTTCAACTATCCTAGCTTTGCACATCCTTTTCAGATGACCTTTTTTATGACATTTCTGACATGTATAATTAGCAAAACGGCACTTTTCCGTCGAGTGATTTTTGTACCCACACACTTCACAACACTTAGATACTCGCGAATTATTATCGTAACAAGAAGAACCGCTTCGCCGCTGCAGTGCGAAGACCGGCTCCGCTGAGATCCCGCCAGCCGTACCGGCCGCGAAGTCGCCTGCTCGCGCGGCATGCAACGCGGCTCGCGCACACCGCACGCTCTGCGCCATCTCTAATGCCTTATTAAATGTGAGGGTTTCAATACTTTCTGCGAACAATTTTTCCTTTTCCTTGGTATTTTCTAAACCTAAAACGAACTTGTCGCGTAAAGCCGTATCCAACTCAGACTTGAAACCACAGAACTGTGCCAAATTGCGCACTCGCGCCGCCCATTCCGCTAGATCTTCCCCAGGACGTTGTTCCGCCTTATAAAAATTGTACCTTTCAGCGAACGTACTCTTTTTTGCTTGAAAATGGACGTTCAGTTTCTCTAACAAGTTTTTATAGTCAACGTTGTCCAAGCTTTCGGGAAAAACTACATCTCTTGCGACGCGGTAAGTATCTTCCACCAACGCAGTGAGCAGAAAAGCTCGTCTTCTATTTCCAGACTTATCGGTGTCGTCTCCAATGTCGTTCGCCGTACAGTACTGGATAAAACGACTTCTAAAAATGCTCCACTCCTGCACGCGGTGATCAAATGAGAGATTGCCACCAAACGCCATATTAAATTATTTTGCGTGCTCCGCCGTGCTCATTTACACACAATAACTAGTGCTCTTACACACGTGAATAACGACTCGTCGCCAAATGTTATGTATTATGGAATTATCATAATAAAACAAGCAGATCACGAAACTCATGTAATGGCTTACACACTGACAACCAAAAAACCATCTGTCACTTACAATTTACCATAAACAAACACCACACAAACTTACATTTGCAGTTGTCTCCGATACATTTTGTTTAAGAAAACATGGATATAAGTACATTTTATAAGTTGGTCGACTATTACTCGTAAAGTTGTAAAGCCTACTTAGTCATGATAATTTTCTTTTAAACTTCATTATATATATACTACTATTGTGAATTTTTTCACACCCCCAAACATAACCGTTTAGCTGGTAGAGGGGGGGAACACTCGAATCGAGCAAAATTTAGCACTTTAAAGGTTAATATTTCACAAACGAATTTTTTTATCAAAAAATTGTTAATGGAAACTATCATTATTTTTTAAAGACCTATTTAATGATACCCCACACTAAGGGGTACGCGAGAAAAAAAAAATCCTCACTTTACGTGTAAGTACTGGAGGTACCCTAAAAAAAATATTTTACGAGATTTTATTTTACCACTTTTTTGGCACAACAAATCCGTATATTTACACCAAATAACAGCTCTCTAGTACTGTCCGTCTCTGAGCTAAACTGCGGACAGACGGACGGACGGACGGACGGACGGACGGACGGACGGACGGACGGACATGGCGAAACTATAAGGGTTCCTTGTTGACTACGGAACCCTAAAAATGTAACACGAACGGTACCTACTAGAAAATCATAAGAGTAAAATTGTAAATTCTTGCGGACAAAGTCGC
Organism: Agrotis segetum; assembly: GCA_036375495.1. Lineage (NCBI taxonomy): Eukaryota > Metazoa > Arthropoda > Insecta > Lepidoptera > Noctuidae > Agrotis > Agrotis segetum. The sequence continues at coordinate 400,053 of JAQSVV010000033.1, forward strand.
CGGCAGAGTGCTAGTCTCCATATAAAATAAAGGCAGCATAAAATAAATAAAGCTACACCACTAACGATAAGTTATACGGTTAACCTGACAGAGTTAATAAGCATGAAGTCCCGGGAAGGCGTATTGCTATTAATATTTACGTAGGCGCTGATGAGACAAGTTTCTGCACAGATATTAAACCGCTGACACTGCTGGGAAGGAATCATCTATTCTTACATTAAACATTTGCGTACTTTAGAACTTTGTACATCGTTTTGGTTCATGAATTTGTATGTAGTATTCTCGGAAAGAGGATGGTCTTTAGAGATTCGGTAACTGTTAATCAGAAGCTCGAAAATTTCACAACGAGTCATGGCAGGTTTCGTATTTCTCAATTACTGGGTTGTGTAGGTCAGATAGGCAGTCGCCCCATGAAAAATATGGATATTCAGCTGAATCTAGTCGACTGGAAGCCGACCCCATAATAGTTACCAAAATGCTAGTTAAATGATGTTGATTTTCAGGAAAAGGTCACCTCTTCATTATTTCATTGTTTGCTTTGAAAGGCCTCCCCTATACGTTTTAAAGAAGAGCTGGTAAATTTTTTTAAACTTTGAAATTTATCTTGCCGTAATAGAAATTCACGCTGAAACGTGTGTCAATGTCCTTTCCACCCTATTAAAACAAAGTATGTGTACGCTGTGCCCTACTAAGCTGAGATAATCGACATTATTCCAGTAAAAAAAAACACTTATGGTAACATTCGGTTGTGAAATCACTACCTAAATGAAGTTTGTTTTCCCTGAAGCTAGCTTTACGTTTTAATTGGTATTTCTTTCTCTTTTAAAGTTACTGTTTAAAGATTAAATACTCTTATTGAACTCCTGCTTATATTATTCCAAGAACTACTGAACTGAAACCCCGTGCAACTGGCAGCAACAACTTTAACAACTAGACCAAAAGTAACAAAGTTCTCACAAAACTTTCCTTTTCTTGTAAGAAGAAAAATGAAAACACAATAGTCTTACACTCCAACAATACGACACATTGACCGACTTACTAAACTTCACTGTCATTGTAAATCTCACCTTTTGTGTTGAAACAAAAGCTCTGTGATTCTGGCTAATCCTTTACCCCATTTGAGACTCTGCTTACCTATTGTTGTGTTAGAATTGAGAACAAAAGAGTTGGAGAGGCAATGTAAAACATACGCCGCTGGTTGTTTTGGTGCAGGCGTGGCGTGGCGTTACGTCAATTGTTAAATTTATAATATTTTTTATTATCTGATTTTTTGGCATAATTGGTTTTAATACCGGACGTAAAAACCACTTTTTATAAAAACTGCATAGCTGTGTGTCTATTGTCTTTGGCACCGTAGCTACTAAACGAATAGATGAATATTGATGTGGTTTTCTTTTTTTTAATAAAAGAATACACAAAGCTAGGCATAAACCTATTACGTATAGTTTGATGTGTAGCCGTGTGTACTAGTTGGTAGCCAAACTATGTATGTGAGTTTACCTGTTAACGCATAGTTTTGAGCTCAAACTATTACGTATAGGTACTGCAGTCAGTTCAAAATCTGTCAGATTCTGGTATCTGAAGAGTTCGTGGCTAAATAATAACAGTCATTGGAGTAGACGTTGGGCACACGGAAGGCGAGTAATGGGCGACTTGCTGTCCGATCATAGACAATGCCCGGGTTGACAGTGCACGGTTATTCCTCGCGCGCCTCAAAGAGTAGCAGTAAGGGGTTATTGAACATACAAGTCTGACAGTCCCTCCTGACCTGCCCTGTGTGGGAGGACTCATATTTGATGACTTTCCAAGTAAAAAAAAGCATTCAAGTTATGGATGACAGGAATAGCGTTGCCACTTACGATCTGTTGCTGTATTAGGCTCTTGCCGGCTGACAAACTCTTCAGGTACAACACGTTTTAACAGTTATTAATACAGGTCTGTTGGTCTCGTGACACCCAGGACAAATGTTTGTGTGATACGCACGATTATTTGTTCTGTGTCTGGGTGTAATTTATCTACCTATAATATTTATGTATTTAGAACTATATAATTATGTTTATCAGTTGTCTAGTACCCATAACACAAGCTCTGCTTAGCTAGGGCTAGATGGCGTTGTGTACATAGTGATAGAATATTATCATTATTATCTATGCCTATGGATTATTATCGGCACTACAGCAATATATCAAAGTGCAAGCCTGCGGTGGCGGTGTTGGTAGCCACGCCTGTGGTGACTGCGGTCTGCGGTGAAGCTGTAATGTCGGTTATACGGACTAACGACCAACCAATTAGTGACGATAATGAGCTAAAATTTTGATTACTTTTAAGTAATAATGCTTACCTGCATTGAAGCAGTAATTTTGGCACAGCCTTTATAAGGAACGCCCAAAGAACTTTCATTCGTGAAAGGTTTTTTTTTACGAGAAAAAATCATCACCTTTGATGATTTTACCACGAAAAAAAATGATTGAAAATGACTGATTGAAATGATTCAGAAAAAAAGAAAATTATATGCTTTTGGCATTGGTAGGTAAGGGATTTTTCGTACTCTGCTCTCATTCTTTAAAAAAAACAGTATAAAATATTTTTTTAATGTTGACCTCCACAAGCCACACTCACAATGACCTTAGTAATCGTTTGACAAACAAAATAGTATATCTACAGGCAGTGGGCAGTTGAACTGTGCAATAAACTCCGCCTGTGTTTGTGGTCGCTCTGGAATTCCCGCGCAAACTCATCTGTGAAGTGTACCATTTGAGTTACCGGGGCAACGAGTGGTGCAAGTTATAGGAAAGAGGAGTTATGATACATTTCTTTTTTAACAAAAATAATTGTATTACCTATCTTATTTATTCAGGAACGCGGCGCATTGTTGCGATGTTGCCTCTGGAGTTAATAAATCACTGGGATTGAATCGTAAAGAGCTATTGAAAAACACCGTGGATTTTAATCAGTACGAGTCTGATAGTCTCTCACGCCCTAGGAAGAAGGACTATTTTGATGATTTTACCACGTAAAAAATAAATAAAAATACTTTAGATATCATTCCAGCTGATTAAGTTCATGCAGTTTTATGTTTTAAAATATTTGTATTTTAACTTTGTATTCCGCTATCCTGTTATGGAGTAGTGGTATCGGTCCCAACTTACGAATTAGGTTTAGAACCCCGCCAGGCGCATTACTTTTTGCAATAAATTTCATCACCACTGCCCTCAAAACGGTGAAAGAAAAAACCGGCATGTCCTAGAACCAAAAATTCGAGGAAATGTGACATCTGCCAACCCCCACTGACACGCACAAGGAGGAGGTGTGTGTCCCAGCAGTGGGAACATTATATGCTGATAGTGATGATCCCGCTATCTCTTATGACTCACCCCACACCACTAGATCGACAACTCGGAGGAGCCGAGTACTCTTCGTTAGACTCCTGTGTAAATTTGTTCAGCCGATTCCACTTAATAATTACTGTTAGTTTTTTTTTTGTATTGAGGAAAAAATGTTGATTTTATCAGCCACTGAATAAGTTAACTTTTTTTTTTGGAAAAAATTGTGTGCTTTTAAATTATTTTAAGAATGACTATTAATAGATCTCTTTGTAGATTTTCAGAGGTTTTAGAAGGTCTTAATTGTCATTTCAGGTACCTAACAAGACAGAAAAAAATGTTGTGCTTATAACTGGTTCTAATGATATTTTATTTTTTGATCTTTATTTAGAAAATTGGTTTTTGGAAAACTCTTTTACACGTCAAAAAAATACTATTTTTAAACTAGATGAGGCAGGTGTTTCGTACCTGTAAAATTCATTAATTATTAATAGAAATGTTTATTAAAAGAACGCCTTTTGGTATTGAAATAGATCCTTAGAGGCCGAAATTGTTATTGAAAAACTAGCAAAGATAAAAAAGATTAAAGTTTTACGAAGATATTTTTGTAATTATAATGGATCCAATGAGAAGCACTCGTGAAGGGATGATCAATTAATTCTATTTCTAGTCTACGAAGAATAGACAAAGTGAATTCTATACAATTAGATTATTTTTGTTCGTGTAGAACGTAACCCATAGAATAGAATAATCTTTATTTGCGTACATTTCGGTTTATATGTTTTTTATAGCCTACTTTTATACATCATCCCATAATATTTGCTGCTCTTGAGACACAGGTCTCTCTGTGAGAGGGAGTCGGCCATAAACACCACGCGGGTCCAGTGTCAGTTGTCAGATTGAGCAACTGAACATGCTTTGATTTTTTTGTTCTAGGACATGCTCTTTTTTTTTACCGTGGTAAAATCATCAAATGAGTCCTTCAACCCCGGGCAGGGCGGGAGGGACTGTAAGACTTCTACTGACTAAAATCCACGGTGTCCTTCATAGCCTGTTATGTTCCGGGGTCACGGTAAGGGAATAATCCCGCGACCCCGGCAGGCTTTTCTAGGACATGCGCTTTTGAAAGCAGTGGCGATAAAATAGTTTACACAAAGTTTTGAATCATCCGACAACTTCTTAGAATATAATATACCTACTGAAACATAGACTGAATTACTCCAGTATGCTTCCATAAAAACATCATAATTATATGCTAGAATTATTCAGTCTGTGTATACAACACCAAACAAAATGTAAAGCTCATTAAAACTCCATTAGCGAAACTATAACTTAGGTACAGAAATTATTACATTATTATTTCACAAAACAATTCAGTTTAGAGAGTATGAAATAATTGCATTAATTTGTACGACTGAAACGAACCATACATTAAAACCGGTCGTACTAATTGCAACGCTCAAAAATATTTCATTTCATAACTGAAAGAGATACTGCAGCAAATTATGTGTTAAAAATGAATGTTTTTAATTAAAAGTGAAGTGAATTTTGTTTTAATTTTAAGTTTTGAAGTGGGATTAAACTTAATTTCTATTCTGTCTTTTTAGACTTTTATTTTAAGAGCTTTTAGAAGTTTGCTTTAATTGTTTTAGTTATTTTTGTACATGTTCTAATGTTTTTACTAATGGTGCGTAAATAATAGTTATTATATTCTGTACCCTTAGCACGAGTCTTCAGTGTTTGAGACGTAAACTAAACTGGAACTTTGACAATTTCAAATTGACAAATTTTCAAGGAAAAAATTAGTTCCTTCTTTGCACACCAGAGGCGCCAACGACTCCTAATAACAGGCGACCGATGTCTGTCAACACATTATAGTAGGCATACACCATCCTGCCTCATGCGCCATCATCGATACGATAGATTTGACGCTTGCAATTGTTTCAAATCGGCAGTTCGTCCATATACACCATACACCATCCTGCCTATCGATACGAAAGATTTGTCACAACTTCAAATCTGCACCAGTGATGCCAACTCAGCAACTAGATCTGGCTATTATTCGGTGACGACAGCTACAATTTCTAGCACCTTTTCATTTCATCATGAGACTATCAAATTAGATTAAAAAAAGTGGTGCAAGCGATTTTCGACCTTATCGACATTAAAAATTTAGTTTGTTTTTCTCAAATTCTTATTCGTTAACATTGCTCCTTCATTAAAATCCGGTGTTTGCATCATTGTCAATAAGGTCGAAAATCGCTTGAAGGTCGGAAAATACTTGCTTAAGGATAGCAAGTTAAAAAAAGTGGTGCAAGCGATTTTCGACCTTATCGACATTTAAAATTTAGTTTGTTTTTCTCACATTCTCATTCGTTAACATTGCTGCTTCATTAAAATCAGGTGTTTGCATAAATGTCAATAAAGTCGAAAATAGCATGAACCTTGTTTTAACTTGCTTTCGTGGTCCCTTGACACCTCTCAAGTTTTCAATCGTATTTTGGTTTAAAATAAAATGAATAACTCTTTTTTTTACGAGTGTACATGCGATCCATGTGCGAAAAGCCTCAGTTTTCCTGGTAAGGCCACGTTCACATGGCGATTATTTTCCCGTATACTGTATACAAGATTTTATCGAATAGAGCAGTAATAACAGTTCACAAATGAAAACTTAAAAATAGTTCATACGGGAAAATCCCGTGTTTGAGAAATATAATATTTTACCGTGTACCGTGCAAAGTTGTCCTAAAACTGGTCAACTCTATTCGATAAAATCTCGTGTACGGTATGCGGGAAAATAATCGCCGTGTGAACGTGGCCTAACCGTCCCTGTAGAAAAGTAGCTAAAAAGTTTAGCCACAAGTTACACTTTTTAGCTTTTTTTTCTAGCACCTTTATAAAATTAGCTAACTATCTATGAAGTTGCTAAGATGGCATCACTGCTGCCGATTTGACGTTGTGTCAAAAACGATTTGATGACCTATCAAAATTGGCATGTCATGCCATCAAATTGGCATTCCACCCCCATACACGTTCAATTCTATTTGATCAAATTGGCAGTTTTATGCCGAATTGACAAATAGGCAGTATGGTGTATGGCTACCATTAGGTAAAAAAGTCGTATATTCGTCTCATTTCTACCAATCCTGGGAGCCGTAAACATCCCCAACCGTCCCCCTCGCTTACGTAGTACCTCAGCGAGTTGGCAGAATAATTTTTGTTCCATAGATCGTGCATGCGGAGTCTAGTATTATATCGTCGTTGAGAGGCGCTGTTCCATTTTTTCATACAAGAAACGCTGTAAATACTGAAAAGGCGCTGTAAAGTAAAAAAGTGAAAACCATAAGCTGTTGGTCACTGTTGTCATTTGTAGATCTTTGGCAGAGATATCGGGCAGTAAGCCAGAAAGCCAGACAAACGGTTTTCTCATGACATTTTGTTTTAGCCGGTAAATGGTCCAAGGAAGTCAGTTGTGGTCACGGTTTACCAAAAATTGTTATGTAGGGGAACGGTGTAATGTATAAGACGGGGACGTAAGCTATTATGGGGACATAAACACTTTAGACATACTTAACACAATACTAGAGTAGCGCAAGCGCCCCGTCAGAACGTCATTTGCAAGCGGCCATTAACAAATAGCGTCCTGTTGGCGCTTGCGCTACGTTATTATTGTGTTAAGTTTGCATTAGTGTGATGTTTTCCCATCATGCCTAGCGTCCTCGTCTTTAACACTGTTCTGCCAACTACATTTAATCTTTGGTGACCCAGTGGCATCAGCCCCGACTAACTTTGTTTCATTTATTTCATCACCACTGCTCTCCAAATGGTGAAAGAAAACATCGTGTCGAGTTTTTGGTTTTAAGACATTGTAAAGGATTCCTTCCTTTACAATGTCTTAAAACCAAAAACTCGTCAAGTCAATAAAATTGACATCTACCAATTCGAACTGGGCCTACGTTGAGGATTATGGTGCGCTGCTTCTCAGGGAGGTAGTCTGTGTCGCAGCAGTGGGAACATTAAAGGCTTATGATGATAGGATAACATCAAATTGAATGTGTAGATAGACGAACCTGACAAGTCAAAAAGGGACTGTCAGACTCGTACTGTTTACTTTACTTTATATTCCGAGGTCACGGTAATTCGTTAGTCTTGCGACCCCGGCTGGCTTTGGCTCTCTAGAGGGGGCCCGCCATCATGCTTACACTCTTTGAGGCGCGCGTGGAACAAAACGCACCGTCGACCCGGCCATGGTCCATGGTTGGACTGCAGGTCGCCCATTCCTCGCCGACGCCGAGGGCTTCTACCACTGCGGCTGGAGTGGAGGGAGATCTTACGACTACTAGGGAAATTGCAAGATGAATGCTGAAAAAAAAGTTTTCTTATATTATAAGTATCTGTTTTATTTTGGAAAGTAGACTTCAATATGAACGCGTAAGGGTTGATATTAACAAACATCTTTCGAAGAATTTCACAAAATCTACACAACATAACATTACCAAACTTATGATCTCTGAAATCCAAATTGTTAACTTCAAACTATGCACAGAGCCCGGCGTCAAAGATTCTGTGTTGTGCGACTTGGCTACCTACCAACTGTGTGTTCAGCGTTATGTATTATGTGCTGGAACAATAGCTCAGGTACCTATATGAAATACTTGTGTCTTTACTTTAGTTTCGTGCAGTAAGATTTTTGGTGGGTGACATAGTTGTGTGCGGTTTTTAGTAGAACTTTTTAAGGATAATTATGTTTCGTGTTTATTATGTATTTGCTGTTGAGAAGTAATTAGGTACAAAAATTAAGAAAAAAGGATCCTCGTTTTAGGATTATAAATCTCTTTTATTTTGGGTGCGTTTACGAACATTGAAATGAACTCACATACACAAACATTCAAACCCGGAACAAAGCTTTACTTGTGCAGAGGCTTTACCATGAGCTCTTAAGGGTGCTCCCACATCTAACGACGCGGATTCGGCTTTTTCGAACTGCCATTTGCTAGACCATGACAGAAAGCAAAATGCAATAGCACGCGGCGGAATCCTCGAGCCGGCCGCGTACTATCGCATTGTCTCGGTCTAGCAATGGCAGCCCAAAATTTGCTTCAAAAGCGTTCCATAATAAAGTGAAAATGTAGAATACGGTGTATTTTTTGCCTTCATGTAAAAGGATAGTTGTAATTGCACCCAAATTGTGTAATCGATTTTCTATCAACGTACAATTAAGATTTTGATAGTAATTTAAATAAAAATTAAATGTGTTCATAATACTCTCAAGATTAGATTATAATCCTCTGCTGGGCTGAATCTGAAAATAAATTTAATAACACTCAACTTAATTAATTGGCTTCAAAATTGTGAATAATTATGTTTTACTAATTAACATTCATTGTCATTGCCATCTATGGGGGAGTCCTTTAAATGTTTGTTCAGCAGTAGACATCCTACGGCTGATTTGATCGATGATAATAATGATTTTATTATAATCCCGATGGAAAATTTAAGCTTCATGTGTGCATATAAAGAGCTCTCTCCTTTTCGAGAAGTCCTTTATATAGTATTTTTCTTCAGATTACCACACAACAAAGTACACCTTTCTTCATACTCTCTACCCACAAATAATCCCATCTTTTGCGCTCAAACAAGTTTCAATCTAAAATCGGGCAAAATCCGAAGCTCCCACAAAGACGTAGCGAGATGCTTCTGCCGGATAAAATGCATGTCGTCGCCCAGTGCAATACCGACCCGGGTGTCTCGTAAAACCGGATGAATCCGGATTTAACGGGTACTAACCGAAGCTGGGGGATCACCGGTGTCTTTGATCAGTCTATATTTTTTAGTTGGTGAGGTGGAAATGGTCGGTAAGGATCAAAATCTCTTGTGATTTAGAAAAAGATGAGCCAGCTGCTATTGAATGCCTTAGTGTAGAAGCTATCTAAAGGATTATGATCTCTAAAGCGTGGCTTTGTTTTCTTATTACCTTTCTTGATCGCATTAGTAGTAGAGTCAAAAACACTAAATATTATTTCCCTTGACTTCTCAAATGTTAATTTATGTGATATTCCTTGACTTTGTAAAGGATTTTTTCTACTTAACCAATCTTTTGTCTTTTCTTTTAGGTAACCTAAACTTCCATACATGATGAAGATTCTCTGCAGTCATTATTTATATTTGAAAGTAGATATTCGGTATTTAAACTAATGAATAAGCAATGTAAAATCACACCGCTTTATCACAAAAAAAATAACATCTGTTGAACGCTTGTCTAAAAAAAGTGTAACTGCAAAACGACCCTTATATCAACGTGAAATGTCGCTTTCACGTTGACAGTTTTTTTACACAAAAACATCTATAATTGTACACTTAGGGCGGCTTAATGCCGCCCTTAGTGTTCAATAGATGTTTAACTTTTTTGTAGTACGATCGACAATATTCCGCCCAACTGTCACAAAAATATTAACCCTTCATTTACGCACAATTAAGCGACGACACGAGTTGGCACCTTCCCGTGGAGTACGTGGGTACATTTGACAAACTCAACCCCAAAACGGCCAACACCCCCTAAAAGTTAATGAAACCCGATATATCCGGTTATAACCAGTAAACGGCCATGTAATGGTGGCTTCGGGAGATCATTATGTGACCTCCTGTGTCCATAATGTTAACAAATTGCCTGCAGTCTGGATAAATATGCAGTTCAGTTTGTATATAAGTAAATATGGGAGTTATAGCGGTCACGGCTTGGCTTGACGCCAGGTTGACGTGATTTTTTAAATGACTTTAATAGGGTTGTAAATACAATAATTTTATTTTTGGGTAATTTGTTACTGCCTGTTTTTAGAGGTGGTAAGAGCTACAGCTCAGTATGAGGACCCTGGATCAGATTTATCAGGTTGAAGGAGGTGTTATGACCTAGATTTTCAAACAAATATAATTTCTTCTTATTAATTGAGTTGTTCGGCAACTGGTTTGACTCCTGTTTAATGGCATGGGAACTAGCTGGTGTCGAGGAACTTGTCAGAACCGCAGAACTTTCCGGGGTTAAGGAACTGGTGGACGCAGTCTTTAAGATGTGATGTGGGCAAAAGATGGCGCAAGACGACTTGTATAGCTCTGTCTCTTTTCCAGAGTCTAAACAAGATTCGCGTTAAGAGCTTGTGTTAAGGCTTCTGGGATCAAGGAACTGTCCAAATGGGAAACCGTGACCATGAGACGATATAAAGGGCTATTGAAGGAAAACGATGGATTTTGGTCTTCACGAGTGTGGAAGCCTCTTCCGGTCCACCCAGGGTGGGATGTTTCATTTGATGATGGTTCGGTTACATCATCATCTATCTAGCCTTTTCCTACATAAGCTGAGGTAAGCTATCAGTGTATTCTATTTCTAATTTACACAAAGAGATTTAAAAGAACCTATAGAGCGGGCATTGGGAAAATTGTCATACAAAGTTGTTGATGCCGTGCGTCAGTAGCACGATCTAAGCGTTGCATAGCAACGCGACTACTAGACTGAGGGACTTTTTACCTATTGTTAAAAAAATTTGTATCACAAATTTCTTCGTGATGACCCGTCTACTGCTCGTATTATAGTTTAATGTCTTTGAATTTACATGATTTTACTATCTATCTGACTCAGTTACTCAGTAATTTACGATACCCGGTAAGACTGATCACTTGATCAGACATAAAATACCTGGTGGAATATTTGGGTGTTCTCTACTACTCTACTGAGTCCTTTGGAAAATCCTAGCGTACTGTTTTGTATGTAAGTCACAACTTGGCCAAGAGCCAAGTTGACGTGGATTTTTTAAAGTGGTGGTGATGGGGTTATAAATTACCTACGAAGCTTTTTTTTGGGTAATCTACACAAATGAATTTATTTCAATGTTCCGTGTTAGGACGGGAACTTTTTATACCAGTGGTCCGGAAGTTACTACTATTTATGGTAGTGCTTTATTAAGTTAGCCTTATGTGTTTTTGTTTGTTGATAGAGAAAGTTAAAAAAAAGGAAACTTGAATTTCTTCTAAATCGTGGGTGCGTTCAAAATCATTCAAACTCACAAAATAAAATAGCCAGATCGAGTACAACTACTTGTAGAAACGAAATATTTTTTTCCATGCGAAAATTTTATAATTCGTTCATTAATTATTTTAATTTGATTATCATTATTCTTATTTCTGTAGAAATTATCTTAAAAAAACTATTTTGTTTGCTTGTTGAACAGTTTTTGTACATTAATATAGGAACTTTCCAGGAAAATCAGTCTCTTTTTTTTTTTTTTTTTTTTAGGTGGTAAAATCATCAAATGAGTCCTCCCGCCCTTGGTGGGGCGGAAGGGACTGTCAGACTCTTACTGACTAAAATCCACCCGTGTTCCTTCCTATGCCCTTTACGTTCCGGGGCCACGGTAACCTGGGTTAAGAAAAAACCCGCGACCCCAGCAGGCATTTGGCGCGAAACACGACGCGCCACCGACCCGGGCTTGGTCCTTGGTCGGACGGCGAGCTACCAATCACTCATCATCCGCAAGCCCACTCCGCCGCTGTGCCCTCTGCTGATCAGAGGGACACGCGTTGGAGCATCCACACGACAGGCTATTCGCACACGGGCAAAGAGACCACTTGGGCACACAGTGCCTAAGGAAGAGTTTTTGCCCGTATCCCAGGGTGCACCGGCCCGAAAAACTGGTCTTCCCCCTGGACGTATCCGAGAGGGAACTCCAGTCCACGGGCGCACGTGGAGGTTTCCTGTCATAGCACCCCAGGAAAATCAGTCTCTTAAAAAACTTAACTAAAATCTCACTTTTTATGACATGATTTGATAATTAATTGAAAGATTCACATTAATCGTTATCAGTGATTGCGGTCTTAACAGTTTTTATGATTTACAAGCTTAATGTCTTTCTCACAAAGCTCCTTTTCATTTAGTCACAAAAAGTTTTATTCGAAACTGTGAATTTATGAGATAAAAGTAATTAAAGTTATATAGGACGCAGTAATAAAATTTTAGGACCTATAAAGACCTTAGTATTGCGTACATTAGCATCAAAAATACATTTACTATCGAAGTCATATTATTGTGAATAAATATTATTTTTGGTACTGATGTCTCCCATGTGGGCTGATAAAAATATAGTAGCGTGAATCTATTTGTATTAAAAATTATTCAACAGTTTTTAAAATTTTTAACTTCAGACGTAAAAGGAAGGTTTTTTTTGATCGGTGATCGTACAATCATCAAATGAGTCCTGTCGCCCAGGGCAGGATCAGACTCATACTGACTAAAATTTTCAGTCATCCTTCAGTAGCCCTTTAAGTTCCAGGGTCTGTGACACTGTAGGTAGCTCTTAAACGATTAGACCGATTTGATTACGGTTTTCTTATAAAAAGTTTTCACACACATGTTAAATCGGTTCAGTCATTGTATTCTACTCAGCTTTTAATTTTTCATTATAAAGTTTTTGTTGCATAGAATGTTCTATAAAGATCATATTTCCACGAGTATTGATAATAATTTACCTTTTCAGAAAAAAAAATCAACCACATTAACGTATTTTTTCATTTCAACCACCCGATTTATAAAATTATCTTAAAATAAAAACATCGCACGAGGTGCGGTAAATAAAGCTGTAAACAAATTATGTGAAGAGTCCTTGAAAGTTGGAACGGAAGAGGTTGTTCTGAGAAACGGGAAATTATATTTACTTCCCTCCCACGACACGTGACGAACTCGACCGTGTCACCCTTTAATAGGTTCCTACGGTCTTTGTAAAATCATCAAATGAGGCTTCCCACCCAGGGCGGGACGAGACCGACTTGTACTAACTAAACTTGAGTAACAAAAGTTTTGTAATAATTTTGGCGATTGAAAAAGAGTGTCCATGGAGTTTCTTGTTCATTCTTCTCCATAGAGATCTACGCTTTGGAATGAGCACCTACGGTACTTTCACAGTTTTTATGTCTTGTGACTGGGACTGTAGCACCATAACTATTTTTTAACTTGTTTTATTTTATGTCTTTTGACAATTCATAAGTGCCTGTAATTGGCCTAGTTGAAATAAACGATTTGATTTGATTAAAATCCACGGTGATCTTTTTATAGCTCTTTACATTCCAGGGTCACGGTTGCCTGATGAGACAGTCCCACGACCTCGGCAGGCTTTAACTCTCTAAAGGGTGCTCCGTCAGATTACTGACAGCTCTTATAGATGCACGTGGAATACGAAGCGCCGCCGATCCGGGCACGGTCCATGGTTGGTCGGCGAGTCGCCCATTGACTGGCATTGATGGCCCATGACATTGATTGATTGGCCAGTATTATGGAGCAGTGGTGACCAAGTGGTATCGGTCCCGGCTTACGAGCTGTAGGTCGTGGGTTCGAACCCCGCCAGGCGCATTACTTTGTGTAATTTATTTCATCTTCGAAGACATGGTGATATCTACCAACCCGCACTGGGCCCGCGTGGTGGATTATGGCCCACTCCCTCTCACAGAGAGGAGGCCTGTGTCCCAGCAGTGTGGGAATATTATAGGCTGATGATGATGATATGTATATTGTATGTATGTCAATAAAATTAAAAGTCGAACAATACAGTAAAGTAACTTTACGAAACTTTCTGCTAACTTTCACATGAACCGTAGTTTAATGTAATTTGTATGTCTGAGCAAATGATGAGTAATGCTCGCTTTCCGCTGTGTTTTATTAACTACAGTTAAAAGTTATGTCGGCCTTTGTGCAATTTGTACTTTTGTTTAGGTTGGTATTAATTATTCATAGGTTGTCATATTTACATAATTTTTTTTCAGTTCATAATGTTAATAATACAGATATGAAAATAATAATGCTAATAGTTAAGCACAACTATGGACCCTGTAGGGCACAATAAGAATTACGAACAACAGCATATGTGATAACAGACAGGCCCTTCCATCCTGCCGTGGGTGGGAGGACTCATTCGATGAATTTACCAAGTAAAAAAATCTTTCTGATAAATTCTCTGAAAAAAAAAAGAGAATCAGAATCAAAGTTCTACGCAGTGGCATAACTGCTGCACTACAAATCTTTGCATATGTTATAGGCAAACTCCGAAGCTCCGGCGCTCCTAGGTTGGACTGGTCAATCCTCAGGTCAGACTGAATGACTTAGTCAAAGCCCAAACAAATGTAAATTTTCGGCCTTTGACTAAACAATTTTCGTCAAACCTGGGAGAGACTAATTTAATAATAATAATGACAGGACTATTGTCGCCAATAAGCCTGACATAGTAGTGATAGACAGATCAGCGCGCCGCGCAATGATAATCGATGTTACCATCCCGCATGACGAGAACCTCGTGAAGGCAGAAAAAGATAAACAAATCAAGTATCTCGATCTGGCACGCGAGGTTGTCGACATGTGGAATGTGAGCTCGGCTATCATTGTGCCGATCGTCGTGACTGCCAATGGCCTGATGGCAAAGAGCCTCGACGAACACCTTTCGAGGCTCTCCTTAGGGGGTTGGATCAAGGGCCAGATTCAGAAGGCAGTACTTCTTGATACGGCTCGTATTGTGAGGAGGTTCCTGTCTCTGGAACCCTAACCACCGGTAGCTTGGACCCTGCTCCCACACCGGCGGACTACTATTTTTATATTTTTAAATGTTTTTTTATTGTTTTGTATTTTTTTAAAGAAATATTTAAAAATGTAATAGTATGTATGAAAAATGAATAAACGGAATAATAATAATAATATTCCACAACTATCACACAACGTCATCTAGTCCCAAGCTAAGCAGAGCTTGTGTTATGGGTACTAGACAACTGATAAACATACTTATAAATATATTTCTAAATAAATACATATTATAGATAAATTACACCCAGACACAGAACAAATGATCGTGCTCATCACACAAACATTTGTCCTGGGTGGGAATCGAACCCACGACCTCCGGCATAGCAGTCAGGGTCACTAACCACTAGACCAACAGGCCAGTCCAGGCCAATTTGGTCAGGCAAACGTCAAAACACAATTTTATTAAATCGGGGTTTGACGAGTCAAACTCCGATATAGGTATGAAGTGTCTTATCTTCGTATATTTGGAAGCATTTTATCATTTAAGCAGCTTTCAAGTCTTAAGAACCGCTTAACTCTGCCAGTTCTGACGCGTATTTCCCTTTCCGTGTTCAACTGGCGACATCGGTCTCGCGAAATCAACACGCTTTTGTTTTACTACGGAATCCTACGATCCCGTGTTCAATTCGCGTCAACTGAGCACGCTTTTGCGATCAAGCAACGTTAAAAGAAGTTTTACAAAACAGTGTGTAATTGAATGGGACTCGCTGGCACCCCGACTCGGACAATTTAGGTTAGAAGAGGATGGCGGGGTCTGAAAGACCCCGCCATCCTCTTCGTGGTTATTTTTTTTTAAACCACCCGGAAGTAGGAGCCCCGCGAAGCGGGGCTCCGTCGACCCGCTACTCTACTATTTTATTTATACACCGTGACTTTTTAGTCGTCTTACAAAAGCAGCCCAGTTCATGTATCGAATGACTAGAACACGTTTATAATAAAAAAATAGGTATTTAAAAGATTTGAAAAATTTAATAATAAAATTTTAATTCGTTATTATGACGCAAGGCCTAGTTAGAAACACCCTTGTATCATAGAAAATTGGAATGGAAGGATCTGCCCGACTATTGCGACGGGTAGGTATACTCTACAGCTCGATACGTAAACATTTGAACAGGGTGTTTCATATTTCTAATATACCTATTTATTAAAAATAAAAATAATTATTACGATAAAAAAAATAAAAAAACTTGCCTAGAGGTGTTTTAGGTCGGATACATTAAGTGGACCACTTTTGTAAGACGACTAAAAAGTCACGGTGTATAGTAACAACTGCCCACGATTTTGTTAAGGGGCTCCTACTTCGAGGATGGCGGGGTCTGAAAGACCCCGCCATCCTCTTCTAACCTAAATTGTCCGAGTCGGGGTGGCAGCGAGTCCCGAGCTCGCTTCGCTCGCTCATAAAACTACGAAGCACATTTAAAGTGTTTAGTTCAACTGCACACGATTTTGTTAAACCTTACCCAGCACGCTCAATGAACGAACATGAAATGACAAAACCAAAACAATAGGTCGGAACACCGCGAGAGACATTATGAACCTGTTTAAACATGTTCAGATCAACGTTTGACCGAGTTTTGCAGTCGCTTCTAGGATTGACTAGGCCAAAACCGAAACAGAATAATTTACTTTCGACGTTTGACTGAAAAGTTAGGAGCTCCTGGGTTTGACTAAAAATACTTCAGGCAAAGGGCGAAATTGAAATGTATTTCGGGGATTGCCTGATGGCTTTGGCCAATCCTAGGATAAACCAGTCCTTCCGCGAAGAGACTGTGTATCGGACTTTGACTATAACACATACATCATACTGATAATACCTATTTATTTGATTAGCAAAACGACACATTTAACGCAGATACAACGCGACCCGACGACATCGTGATGGTCGCGGGCAGTCGATGGATGCAAGTGACGAATTGTCGTTCAGCGTGGCGGTCTAAGGGGGAGGCCTATGTTCAGCAGTGGACGTACTCCGGCTGATGATGAAGTAGTTGCTCTGATCTGGGTGTTTGTGTATGCGAGTTTCTATGTTTGTATTGTTTTTGTTTTTCTGTTCTTTTTCATTTAGGATTTTTTTTCTGTGTCGGGGCACATACACAGGTGGTCAACTACTTGTAAATCATAAAAATATTAATTCCAAGTGGGAATTGAATTCGCAACACATAGCGCTGCAATTGATCGCTCGGCCAATGCGCCGTACCATCAAATATATCTTTTTAAATATGAAACTAAAGTCTATTTTCGGAGTTCTAACCATCAAATTTATGCCGCCTGAAAATTGAATTATTGCTTAGGTACTCAATTATTCAATTATCTAGCTAAATACTCTATCGAAAGTATTTATTTATAGTCCTCAAATCACACCACTTCAATCAATAAGTTCCATCATTAGTGGAGGGTGAGAATGTACTCGTATGTCAAAATCAATACCCATAGTAAAGGTCCTTGTGAAAGAATTGGTCCGGGGAAGTACGCTTCAGTTAGTTGAACTACGAAAATCAACCATATGGCTACGTTATAGACTTGTAGATAGTATGTTAAGTGCTTATACCGCGGCTTAGGTGTAGTATAGTATGATTATTTAAACCGTCAATAGACTCCTTGACTCATCGTCATCAGTCTGTAATGTTCCCACTGCTGGGACACAGGCCTCCTCTGTGAGAGGGAGTGTGCCATAATCCACCACGCGGGCCCAGTGCGGGTTGGTAGATAGATATTTTTTGGTTCTAGTCATGCCGGTTTCCTCACGACCTTTCCTTCACCGTTTTGAAAGCAGTGGTGATGAAATAAATTACACAAAGTAGTGGGCCTGGCGGTGTTCGAACCCACGACCTACATAAATATACTACTCGTAAGTCGCCGATACCACTGGGCACCATTTAAAATAAATGTTTTTTTTTTGTAATGCCATTAACCCACACGAGGAATTTCTCGTGTATCGTAGGTGCATTTACAAACATAGAAATTCACATACATAAACACCCAAACCTGGAATAACTACTTGTAGTTCATACAAATATATTTAATTAAATCCTTGTGGGAATCGAACTCCTGAAACGTTGTCACAAAGCCACACCTTCAAAGGTTCCTTGTTATGAAAAAAGTAAGCATTTACCTTTCTTAATTTTTGTGGGATATTAATTTTCCTTCGCCTCTTTCGCCAGGCGCGAGTGGTCATCGCCGCCTATTGCATCGATGAGGATCGGTGAGGAGTAATGAATGAGTAATATAATAAAATCAATTGCTGTTCGTTATTCTCGCTAAGATTCGAAAACGGTTGAACAGATATGGCTAATTTTCGTTTTTGAATTAGGTATTTTTGGAAGTCCAGTGAAGGTTGAAAGGTGATTTTGAAGCGGTACAAAGTTTGCCCGGTCATCTTCTAAATAAATAATGATAATCGATAGCTTTTGTGTGTTAGAACTTTTGTGTTTAGCCAATTCACTAACTAAATAAAAAGTTATTATGATACTTGTTTTATAATATAAAGTATAAAAGTTGTGGAACTATTGGAGTCAGATTGCCAGCCAGAATATAACTGGAAGTACCTATAACTATAACTTTCATCTAAAAACTTTTACTAGTTGTGCTTGATACACAAAACAGATGTACTGTTTTGTTTTTGTTTCAGACAAACTTACGCACTTATGTTGTACTTCCATACTTACGCTTTTAGTTCAGATTTCTTCTTTTTGATAATACGCTAGGATTTCTTTTCACCCCTACCCGTAACAACTATTTATGGGTCATATTAATATTTGTTTAATGTGGGAATCGAACCCGGGACACGAAGTGCATCAGTCACCTGCTTAAACACTCCACCAAACGATATAAATAATAATGAGTGGTAGTGTTTGTTGCACTATATGTAGGTAGGTACTGCCCAAATAATCTACAAAGATTCTTATTCAAAACCAGTTTTTCTTGGACTCGCTTTATATGCATCTTTCCGCACATTGAACAATCAGCTTATACCAGTTTTTCATGGCTTGATGTGTAGCCGTGTGTACATATATACTTACTGGTTCTAAGTGTAACCTGAATACCAAACAGGTGTTATGTTTGATATGTTTTTATCTCATGGGGTAGTTTTCAGGTAGTTCAACAAAAACTTCATATTACAGATTTTCATTTATTTCAGTGATTACTGATTACATAATTAATAATAACATACGATACCTTATAGCTATTGATTCTAAAAAAATCATTTCCAATATCACCCTTACCTAGTTAATAACGGATAAATCCATTAAAAATTACAGTTTATTACTTCTTAATATTAATAAATTAAATAAAGGTAATTAAGGGAAACATTTAGACGTTTTAACGACTAATACGTCGGTGTTAAAATTTTATTATGACATTTGATAGCAAGAAAGTCGTTAATTCCAGGACCTCGGTCCTTGAAAATCTTTGGTTCGATAACATAATATAACAAGAAAATAAAATTAGTAAAAAAACATAAAATAATTATAAGAGTACTCCCTTGAAAATTCCCCGACTCTAACACAGAAATAATTACAAAGACAGAATTTGCCACTTAATTTAAATAAGACTCCTTATCATCCACTAAATTTAATTTAAACAGTTTATTATTAATCTAAGGTTAAAATCTCTGAATTGCATTTTTTATTATACTGATTAACAAACAACTGTTGATTTCCTCGTTACTTAACTAACACTACTTTACTTGCTAAAGATTCTAACTTTTATTAACTATTTTATGCCTAAAGGATAATAGAACATATTATGTGTGTAGAAAGATGAACAAATATAATAATGGGAAGCAGAAAAATGGCCAGTGGAGTGACGTAACATAGAAAAGTACGTATAAAGAATTGACATAGGTTCCATAGACATGATGCTAGATACCATAGAGAAAGCTGTGATCTTTGGTAAAAACAATCCGCATGATATTATTGTCGATGTGAATTTGAAGATAGTGTAAGATGGTCGTGTAGGTTACCTAGCGACGAATCATCTAAAAAAATTAAGAATCGTTTCACAGCCAGAATGATTTTCCATACACCGTGTCTAGATATGGTAGAGGAAGTTTTTAAATTTTTAAAAGAGTTTTTTTTTTAAGTTTAAAGTTAGATTTAATTTTTTTTAATCTATAATTATCTACAGTGCGTAAGTTTAAATTTTCTATTTTAATCAAAAATTAGGATTTAATTCAATCCGTTTAATTGGAATGTTAGATAGTAGCGCTACTAGGACTGGTTGACACCAAAATTGTTCTGTTTCAAATTGAAATTGTTCACAAAACAATTTTGGTGAACAGTCGCAGAAATCTTAGATTACGAATTTAGAAGAATTTTTATATGGAAACTACGTATCGCTTTATAAGTAAACTTTCAATGACTTAGGTAGAATTTCGTCGGTTTAATTTTGAATATTTATATTAAGCTAAATGAGTGCTAGATCTTTTTTTTAAATTGTATCTTGATAGTTTGAGTTTTATATATTTATTTTTTATTATGTTATTAAGGTGTTGGGATGAAACAATAGATGTTAGAGAGCGGGAAATAAACGATAGATTTTATTAGTAGCGATATTTTAAGAACAGGAGAGTAGAAGATAGCTATAGCTAGAAGCAACTAGACCAATGGCACTGTGGAATGTACCGTGTTCATAAAAAAGTATCCTAACCAGCTTAATAATAAGTTTCAAACAAGATTATGTTGCATTACTCTTAAATTTACATTTTTTTTCATCTTCTCTACCTTTTTTAATCGTTTAACTTTACTCTTCCTACGTTCCCTTTATTGCCAATAGTTTAACATTTTCTAATCCGTGATTCAGCGAATATGTATTAAGTTGTGATTTGCGATTATCCCTATAGTTTAACATTATATATTTTTTATTAAATACGAAGATTCGTGAGCTCAAAGAATCTTCACATTTAACTTTTATTTTATCTTCTAAACTTGTGGCAAAATCTGTCGAGAAACCAGACGTAGTGTCATTGAACACTGCCTGGTTCGAATAGAATCCATCCCAAATCCATACAAACAGATGAAAAAGGAAGTTGCTTATATTCGTATGGAACTGCATGGGTTCTTTACAAAATATATTCTAAACAATTTTCAAGGTAATACTCGTCTAGTTTTACTTCAAATAAATAATTATATCGGTTGTCAACGTTCAATTAAGATTAGCTTACATTTTCCACATTACAATTTCTTTTCCCCATTCATTTTAACTTTCCCATAAATCTCTACCGATAGCATCGTGTCCAAACATTCTATTACTAGAAATACAAAATTTAACGTATTTACAACCATTTTTAAAACTTCATTTTTTAACAAAAACATTCATAAGTACATCCTTGCTTTCGCGCACAGTCTAAATGTACATTCTTTACATTAGAATTATAAGGGACTAGATTCGTTTGGGAACAAAAACTACATAAACAAAATTATAATGAAAATTAAAGTAACATGCGACGTTTGGCTCTAAGTTTGGTGGTTATTCTACATCTTTATATTGTCTGGCAGTAATCCCGTTACCATCTTCGTCGGATAGAAAGTCGATCACGTCGGTCAGAATGCACCAGACTCGGATCCATCTTCTTAAACTGAATATTTTAGAATTTTGGTGATATTTTTACTTATGTATATTATGATTACATAATGATGCATTTCCCTTTTTCAGCCCAAGGGTTATTTTTCTTGTCTGGAGCGTGTATAAGCGGGTCGTTCTTTTCATTTTCCTCGACATACTCTCGCATCCTGTAACAAAAAGGTTGGATTATTAGAAATAGAGGGAAAACTTGGGATATTTTCTTTGGCAACATTATTTTTGGGTGAATCATGCGGGTTTCCTTTTACGCATGTTAATATGGCTTTCACTTTGTTTTCTTTGGATAAATTGTTATGATATTCTGTTCTAATGTTATTTTTGCTAAGAATTTTGGGAGCACAGTTGCAAATAAACGGATTTTGTTCTTAATGTTTGAGCACCTCACCTATAATTGAGGTTATTTTTTCAATGACCTTCTCTTTTAGAAGAGATTTATCACAGGAAACCACGCTGTCTTCACAAGATTATTTATCAAATGGGAAACTGCAAGGGGCTCGATACAACTGTGTCATGGCAATAAATCATGGCTGTCAACACGAATGCTGACCATAACATCCTCCATCTTATTTTTGTCTATAACCTTATATAATATTATTAGCTTCTTTTGGTATGCGGTTCAATTTATCTAAAGGCGCGTTTCCATTATGCAAGTGCTTGTATGCAAGTATGACGTCAGACATGTAAGCGAGTGATTTGATTGGAAACACGATTTTGTTCAACTTGCAGCTTGCATACAAGTTGTTGTTTCCACTATACAATTTGCATGCAACTTGCAACTTGTATGCAAGTCACTTGCATAATGGAAACGCGCCTTAAAAGTAAGTTTCTGAATGCAAAAAATTAAACATGGAAGTAAGCTATTGGGTAGCTTTATTATTATTGCATAGAAATCCGGAATATCTAACAATTATTGACTCAAACACAGATTTTTTAATTTGTGGCATTCAGTTAGTACCTCTTTCTGCTGCTTAGATATAGTAATGATATTTCTTGTGTACACAAATACATTCTGTCTTTCATTCATCTTCTTCATTTCATACTTCTTTCAGCTCTTGTTTTAGCATTTACTTCCATCCTAGGCATCCCACATAAACAATCTATTCATCTCTCATTTATTACAAATTTATATTTCTTAGATTCTTAATAATCTTAATTTCCAACGTTCAATAGCAAATTTTCGTCTAGCAAGTCTGTAACCAGAACTTACGTGTCGGTGCCAAAACTTCACGCGAACAAATTCGGTACTAAAGCTAGTGATAATTACTAGATATTGACAAGCCTACTCTAGCTAGTAAAATAATGAGGTGATTTGAATGAATGTGGTATCAATTTAAAGAAAATAGTAACATTTTAAAATGGTATCATTTTTATAATATCTACTGATACTACTCAAGATCGCGCGGAAGTGAAAGCGACACCAAACTTTTGTTGGCGAGTGTATAATATTGAGAATCAACAACAAAATTATCCTCTTAAAACTATCCCAATTTAAATCAGCATTAAACCACTTTTCTATATCTCTCCTGCACCTTTACGTGCCACTTGAGTTCCATTATATGGAGAGCTCTCAAAGAAATCAATTAATACTCAAACTTTAATTAAAGGAATAGCGTCTGCGAAGTTCTCAATGGAGAATACTCGTCGATTACATCTGGAGAGGAAGAACTTACGGAATGTTTAATGGTTGTTATATTAATAACGATTGTTTTAATGTTTTGTTTGTATGGAATGGGAGTTTTAGTTCTGTTGTGTGAAGGATTAGGTTTTAGGCTATTGGATTATGTTAACCTTGTGTGAGGTTGTGAATTTAGTTTTTGGATCGTACAAAATGTAAATCATGTTTTAAATTTAGGTTGCGAGAGTTGTGGATGCAATATTGGTAGGATAGTGATATTAAACATGTGTTTAGTCATACAAAAGACAAAAATAATGAATAAAAAAAAAAAACACATCATTAACGCATAACGACATAACATGGAATTACAAAAATATAAATAGAAATGACACTACAAACACGCATAATTATGCAATCTAATTATCTAATTACACAAATGAAGTCCGTCAACGAAGATACGGGACAGTACGTTAGTAACTCGAAATTTTCGAGTGGATGCAAGAGTTTTGGCAAAACATCGAAAATAGGACAACTGGCCAATCGTGACCAATTATTCAAAAGAACAGAACAACGTTAAAAGAGGATAGGGTGGCCAACAGACTAGTCGAATGGATTCAAATAACAAAATCGATGACAATACCATTTTTGCCAATGACACACTATCACCAAGAATGTAATATTAAGCTAGCGTAGTGGATGGCTGCCCATTATCTTATTAGAGAGAAAACCAATTCCCCAATAGTGGGAACTCCAAGAACATTGATGTTGAACAGCAGTTTAATGAACTTAGTAAATAATTTCTTCAAAAGGTCCCATATTTCTCCAGACATAAGAATAAGGAAAAGTTTCATAATGAAACAGACTACTCATCATCATAATTATTAGCCTATAAATGTTTCCACTGTAGGGACACAGGCCTTCTCTGTGAAAGGGAGTGGGCCATAATCCACCACGCGGGCCCAGTGCAGATTGGTAGATGTCACATGTCTTCGAAGTTTTGATTCTGGGACATGCCGGTTTTCTACAATGTTTTCCTTCACCGTTTTGAGAGCAGTGGTGATGAAATAAATTACACAAAGTAATGGGTCTGGCTGGGTTCGAACCCACGACCGGTTCAGGGTCGGGGCCGATACCACTGGGCCACCACTGCTCACACCAGAAACACTGTTGTTGAAAAGCAGTTTAATGAACTCAGTAAAAAGGTCACAAAATTCACTAGACTTAAGAATAAGGAAAATTTCATAATCAAACAGACTACTGAATAAACATAATTATGATTTTTATTTATTCACTCAGCATTATGCTCAGCATTAAATAAATTTATGCGGCAGTAACGCCTTCATATAAACACTTTATAGACATGAAGCGATTTAATTTGAGCGGGCGTTAAACTGGCGATTTTTCTTGGCGTCTGTTTTAATAGGCAGACTAGGTTTGTCTGCTGGGTTTACTTGGTATTACGTTAACTCGACCCACTTTCAATGAACCCGCTGGATCACTCGTGTCTATCACATTTGAATGGGTCTACAGGACCTACTGACCATTTTCATTAGTACAGTCACGGAGTGAACCAATTCTTTAAGTTTTTGGTTGCTTATTTATTTATTTATTTTGGATCTCCAGTACACAGACAGTATGAGAACGACAGATGACAATGACAGATTTCACATTTATTGGGAATAAACGTAAATGAATTGAATTTTTATAATAATAATGACTAACTAATTTTATGTTTGACTGTATATGCAAATATTTAAAAAAAAATTGAATTAAATGATTTAAGGGAAAATGCAAGGAAACGAACGAGGTGTAAAACGGTCATATATTATAATAATATAATATAATATTCCACAACTATCACACAACGCCATCTAGTGTCCCAAGCTAAGCAGAGCTTGTGTTATGGGTACTAGACAACTGATAAACATACTTATTTATTTCTAAATACATACATATTATAGATAAATTACACCCAGACACAGAACAAATGATCATGCTCATCACACAAACATTTGTCCTGGGTGGGAATCGAACCCACGACCTCCGGCCTAGCAGTCAGGGTCACTATCCACTAGACCAACAAGCCAGTCAAAAATTATTAAAATGTTGAACGAAAATAATAACGTCTTTTTTTAAATAATTACTCTGTGTATCGGAGTGTTGGCATATTAAGGTTTATGGCTATTATAATAGCACTTATAATAATATTCGTCTTCCTATCTCAATGCTAAGCTAGCAATAAATAACTAAGTGAAAATCGAAATAAAAATCGGTCAGATACATCTATTTCTGAACGGCCATTAAACGTACTAGTATTCAAAAATGTTCATTGTTCCGATGATTCGAGACCGATCAACTGTCTTAGGATCGTAACATTAGAAGATAATGTGACATGTACTAGTAGTAGAGCCGATGGCACTAACTCTAGTATGATAAGACTCCAAGTTGATGCCTCTATAATTCATAGTTTTATGGGGGCTCCACATTAGTAACGTGAATTCACGCTGCGAATTCTCGCCACAATACCGACACCAACGACGATATAATATTAGACTCGTAATAACAGGCGACCGATGTCTGTCAACACATTAGGCAAAAAACGTCTTATATTCGTCTCATTTCGATCAATCCTGTGAGCCGTAAACATAGGTTGAGACAGAACAGACCTTGAGTTAGTCAATCACAACGCAGTACCCCGTCCCCCTCGCTAACGTAGAACCTCAGCGAGTTAACAGAATAATTTTCGTTCCTTAGATCGTGCATGCGGAGTCTAGTATTATATTGTCGTTGACCGACACTGATCGGGGAACAGCCACCATTACAGGTAACAACTGGGATTCTTATGAAACTCGAGTTAATGTCATCGGCTCTCAAACTGTACTAACCCATACAGGGTCTGTGGCTTGATGGATTACATACAGACCATTCCCATAGAAAGGCGACCTCAGTCCCAGCATTGAGAAAGTTATACGTAAAAGTCACAAAAAAGTGAAAACCTTTGAAATCAATAGGATCTCAACCAATTCTCGAACCATTTTAATACTCCGTCCTACTCTAACGATGAAGAAGATCAGATGAAGGAGTTCAACATGTAAAGGATCATTCAAACTGGCACGGATAAATTGCAACCAGCTGTGGACATTGGACACTGCCAGATGGCGTGGCTATTACTTTGTAGTACGTTTCAAATCTTTACTAAACTTGATACGAGTTAGATATTTGTCAGAATCAAATCAGCAATTGTTGTCTTTCATAATGTGAATAGTGTAGGAGTGGAACTCTTAACAACCCTAATCTTTTCAAAGTTAGAGTGAATAAGAACAGGCTTCTTCTGGGTAGGCTTGCGTCATCGTAGACTTTGTCTTGGAAAGTAAAATTCGACTGCAAGCAGAATTTGAATGAGGAATAAAGAATTCCACCAATGAAAAAATCTAAAACGTAAGCATAACAGGTTGAATACTTGATAGATAGTTGGTTAAAGCGTCTGCTATGCTGAATTTGAATATTGCAGGATTAATGCTTCTCGCAGTCGAATTTTTCATTCCACAAAAAAGCTTTGCTTCTTGTTTCTCAGTAACTATTACAATAAGGTCATTAAAGCCAATAAGGTTACTTTTAAGGCCTCATACCTAAGAAATATCAATGGCTTTATAATTTTTAAAATCATCTATGCAGTTTCAGAAATTTCCTCATCGTGGAAACTTGTTGACTTCACTTCGTAATAATTTATTACTATTCATTGATTTTATAATAAGCTGATCCAATATAAAATTACAAAACTAATTTCCTCAATAAATTCAACAAACCAAAATCTGGTATCCATAAATTATTCGCCATTTTAATCTTCAATCAGATTAATCAACCAGCAATTAGAGAAATAACTTTGGTTATCCGAAATCTGATTATCTGATTAAAATCTGTAATATCCTGTGAATTTTTAATCGCTTCCCCGCAAATTCTATTAGCCATGATTGTTGTAGATGTACAGTCACGAACAATGGAACGTGAATACTTCACGCCATTGCTGCATCGTAGACTTTGTCTCTGTCACCTTTGACCGAGACTAGAGTCGAGAGCAAAACTATTTCAAATAAAAAAAACGAAATATTATAATAGACGTAAAAATAACCGAGGCATATCCGTCGCGGGCTGCCTTTTCTATATGAAACTAGCAAACCCGGCGAACTCCGTTTCGCCACCAAACTAGACAAGTCTTTGCTATAAACCTCACGAAGCCCGAGACCTATCCAACGAATGCAAAACCGTGGAAATCGGTTCGTGCGAGTTATATTATAGCGTCAGGAAGGAAAACCCGACTTATGCTGATAAAGTAGATTTCAAAAAACAAGAGTATTTTATGTAGTCGTTTAACATCTACAGTTCTTCACTAATTGTATTCACGTCACTAAAAACCTTTAGCTGGTTTAATGGCAGCCCCTGACGGATATACCTAGGTCGTTTTTACGTTTATTATAATGTTTAGTTACATAATAATTGTATAAAGTCAGGGGGTTTTGAGTTATTTTATTCTTCTTTTCTATTAGATTTTTTCATTTGTAGTTGAAATCGCGTCGTAAGCTAGCTCTGTTAGACTTCAGGAATTATAGGCGTTAAGACCCATTTTATAATAGAATTTCATTTCAAAACGTGTTCATGGAAATATAGATCAATACATTAGGTAGTCGCTTTTGAATTTAGCCAAGTGTATACATTTTATTGTCGTTGGCTGTACGTCGTGATTTTATTTTCTATTGTAAACCCAGTCGGGAGCCACCTGTATAGATTTCATTTGTCAGGGGAGACTTGCTACTCCTAATTGCCAATTTAATTGAAGTTTTCCTGCTCTTACTATGGTTTTCCTTTTTTTTACTTGTACGGACAGATGAGTTTTTGTAGAATCTCTTTATTTAATTATCCTTAAACTTCTCACAGTCTTAGCTACCTAATTATGCGCGTAACCTTTTGTTTTTTTTTATTCTCAGAATTTTATTCATTAGTTAGGCAAACAAGAATTTTTTTCCTTCTCTATAGTTCAAAATGACGATTGAATCATCAATATTACAAACCAGTATTTCCCCAATTTCTTTGCCGTCATTATGAGATGTACTTATGACGACTGTTTGTGTCTCTAGCCTATTATGTTGGGGTCGGTTTCCATTCGAACCGGATGTAGCTGAATATCAGTATTTTACATGGAGCTATCTGCCTATCGGACATCCACAACCCAATTGGACACCTTGGTAAGACTGTCTGTTAGACTTTCGAGCTTCTGACTAAGGGTGCTTGTACACGGCGCATGTAACCCGCACAAGTATGATGCGGGTTTGCGGTTTACCCGCGCGAGTAACATGCGCAAGCTACTCGATCAAGCTACCCTCGAGGTGCGTGTACACGGCGCATGTAGCTTGAGCAGGTTGAGGCACTTGCGCGGAGTACATGCGCCGTGTACAACCACCCTTATAGTAAAGACTATCAAAGATCTATTTTTATTTTATTTTCCTTGGCCAACCAACAATTGTTTACATTCTAAATATAATAAAGATCTATCATAAAGTTAAGCTAATGTAACAATTTCTTACAGGCTAGCACCGCATGCCCCATAACTTATTAAGTAGCTGTGCCGCAATCACTATGCTACAAAACACTACAAATGACAGTCCCGGTTTTTACGTGCTTTCCGATGCATGGATGAAACTAGCTATCATAAATGGTCGCCCATTCACTGACCAACCTCGGCAAGAGTAGTTTAACCTTGAAGATAGACCTCTGCGGCTGTCACTATTTCGCCACGAAGATGAGTCCTCATCATGAGTTTACCTAATCGTATAAAATGTTTTTTCTACGAAGTTTTATAATTATCATTAACAGAAAGACGTCGATAGCTCAACAAAGTCCTCCCCCTCAAAGGGAGGTGTTTACGTCACCACTCACGTTGAATTTAAGGATTACGGAAACCAAAACAACTCAAAGCAACCTAGCAAGGTAGCAAAAACACAATATTTTCTCTAAAGCCGATACCTTCCATCCAATATCTCACAATTTGAATACATCTACATAAAATATACAAAAAAAGTGATATTTGTGGAAAACAATAATTTCTTCTGGTCGACAGACCTTGTAATATCAATGTTTGGAGAGGTATCCTTGGGTCGGATGGTGAATAATTTATCAACGTCCACCCTTGGGGGTGACACTTTACGGTCTTATCTTTTCCAATATTTTTCTTTTTGAAAACGGGACCTATTACTAACACTCCTTTATCCGTCCGTCCGTCTGTTTGTCTATCTGTCCGTAAACCAGGCCGAATTTCATGAACCGTGATCGGTAGTTAGACAGTTGTTTTCACAGATAATGTATTTATGTTATCACTATTACTACAAAAATTAAAAAAAAAAAACGGAATAAATATTAATATTTAAGGGGGCTCTTGAAATATTATTTCATTTGCCGATTTTATAGAATATGGTGCGGAACCTTTTGTGCTTGAGTTTGAGTCGCGCTTGGCCAGTTTTTGAGATGTATGTAGCTGTAGGTTTTATGTTCGTTTTATATTACCATCTTTTGAGTACATATCTTTAAGGATAATATAGCCCGTAATGGCCCATTTCTGGGAAAATGTCTTACTCTCCTGTTTCTTAATGTTCATTGTACCTTTAAGTGTCATATAATAATATGTAAAGGTTTAATTAAATATTCAGTTAAAAGAAGCTATGAAACACTAGTAGAGGTAGTTGTGTATAATTTAATACATAATTACAGATAAATATATAACATTATTTTTTAGTTTATGCGAAACCTGAATAAAGTTTGTTCAGAATCAGGAACTGATTCGATTCCAATAGTTTTTACACCATGTTGTATTTTTTTCTGAAAATATTTTTTTATTTAATCAACATAATTGCAAAACAATCACCGTACGGTTACCTAACCGTACGGTGACACTCATTGATAACAGTTTGGCAATAAGTACCTACTTATTGCCAAACTATTATCAATGAGTGTAGGACACAGGAGGCGCTGATTGTGCGCTTCGTCGCGAAGTGAGCATGTTTTTTCCAGGTAAATAAAAAGCTTTATGATTTGTTATGATACAGTTTTGAAATTTTGTATACAGATTCTTTTTACAAAATATTAGACAGGTGGATCGGGTTTCGCAAATACAAAAAAAAGTTACATAGGGTATGTACTGAACACCATGCCAGATAATATATGTTATAATCAAAACGGTCGCTTCCCGACATCTGTCCTTAAACTACGCAACAGATTTTCATAAGTTTTTTTTTAGATAGACTGATTCAAGAGGAAGGTTTATATGTATACAAAATGCATAATATAGTAGAGATTGCACCCATGCGGAGCCGGGGCGGGTTGATAGTCTCACTATAAAGTTAACTGTAAAGAACTCATCGTCATCACCCCAACCAAAGATGGTTTTTTTTTTGACCCAGGTGAACAAAGTGGGCAACATTGGTGTTCTCAATTCACCTCGGAATAATATCACCTGAGTAATATCACCTCGGTGAACAAAGTGGGCAACATTGGTGTCCTCAATTCACCTCGGAAAAATATCACCTGAGTGATATCACCTCGGTGAACAAAGTGGACAACATTGGTCTTCTCAATTCACATCGGAAAAATATAACCTGAGTGAACTCACCCAGGTGAACTGGGGACACCAAAGCGTGCGAAGTGCTAGTACAAAATTTAAAAATATTTTTTTCCATTAAATTTTTTACATGACAAATAACTTTTTTGCTCATATCAAAGTCAACTCAAAATAACAAAATGTAAATAAAACAGTATATCCTAAACCAATAAACATAATACGGTGGCCATTTTAAATTGTCCCGAATTTTCGCTCCACATTTTACTATGGTTCTTAATTAAAGTCCAATTTGCAACCATTGTGTACATATATGTAAATGAGCTGGCCCATTTTGGTAAAGCTACGGATTTTAAATTTAAATGAAGATTTATTACGAGGTATTAATTTATCATTAATGTTTTGTAGAATTAATCCAATTTTGTGGCTACCGGTGTCAGTTGATTTTTCGTGGGATGAGATTTAATTAATTCGTTGTTAATCATTTTAATTATATCTGATTTAACTAATTAAATGTTTGAGCTTTTGACGTAAATTGAGGTGCGATATAAGATTGACGTAAACACGGGTTTGTCAAATTAATTTATATCTCCTTAACAGATAGAACTAAAAAATAATTTTGCGACTTTTACTACCTACTTTTTACTAAATTTAAATACTAACTATAGCCCGCGTCTTCCCTTGCCTGTCCGCCTTCCGAAACCTTTATTTTGTACCCTAGAGCGAAGTACATAAAACATATTTTTTATTGGTTTTATAAGTAGGTACATATAATGTTTATGTGACGTTATTGAATTCAAGAGTTCTTAACAACCGTAAATAAGGTAATAAGGTCGGTTTTTTTTCAAAAACTTGTCAGCTTATCGGTAAATATTTAGGTCAAGCCTGGATTAATTATTGGAATTGTATGCGTCACAGCCATATTGCAACTTCAATAATGTTGCAAAACATTATCAGATAATCAATACTCATAATACCCCTTTGAGTGTTCGCCGCCTGATAAGAATATTACAATAGCAAAATAACAATTTTATCTATTTAATTCAAGTCAATTGGAGTTAATTAAGTAACAACGTTACTTTTTGTTAATGCCCGATACACCTGTCTGGTATTTTAGTGAACAGAATCTTAGTACAAAATTTCAAAAGTGTATCATGAAAGAAGATTCGATGAAAAATCATAAAGTTATATGCTTGTTTTGTTATTTGGTTGTCCGTTCAATTCAAAAACATGCTCATTCGTGGCGGTTCGCTGTATGTTTCGCATATACTAAAAAATATTTTTTCATAATGTTAAGTAATTATAATTATGTGTGAGATAGAGTCGGAAACATGAACAAAAAAATTAAATTAAAAATTTAAAAAACCCCCGACACAAAAACCAAGATTCCTTTAAAAAGTACTAAATAATAAAAAAAAAACTCAATCTTAAAGTACCTAACTATGTATTAATATATTAAAAAAAATACGTCACGTTGGGGGACCGGTCCAAATTATTTATTATCTACGTTTTTTTTCGGTCCCCCAACGTGACGTATTTTTTTAATAATTAAATATTAGACAGACAGACAGACAGACAGACAGACAGACACGTCAAACTTATAACACCCCTCTTTTTCCGTCGGGGGTCAAAAATACAGTCACAATACTGAAAACGATCGTTATATTTGCTTAATGTCAATCCTGAAAAAAAACATCGTTATCACACAAAGCCCTTTTAAACTAAAACTATAATACTGTTCATGTTTTATGTTTCCATAAACTGTGTCTCGCTAAAATGGTTATTATTGTGTGTTTTTGATGTAATGGTTGGTAGGTTGTTTATAAATGTCGTAAAATTCAAATTTTTCTTTGGAAAGAAAAATTCGAATCGCGAGCAGGATTTGAACCTGCGACCACCGAAATCGGTATAACTGACGATCTTTCCAACTGAGCTATTCACGCCTTTTGCAAAATTTTTCTAACATTTTAATTGATCAATTGAAATGTTAGAAATGTTTTGCAAAAGGCGCGCAAAGTAGTCGATCCACTGCTACGAAGCGTGTCGCGGGTTTGATCCCTGCACGTAACTTACATTAATTATAAGCAAGTACTTAGTTGTTCCATGTCTGGGTATTTGTGTATGTGAGTTTTCATAATTGTAAACGCACCCACGATATAGAAGAAATTCCTAGTTTAAGGCAACGTTTCTCAAACTAAGAAAAAATACAATCCCAACTCGATTTTTTTATTTTTCTTATTTGCCCAGCAACAAAAAAACAATGTCAACCAATTAGTCTGGGCAATGAATGATTTTGGTTGGAAAAGTCGAAAGCAGAAAATCTGACTTTTGAAGTTTGTTTGGACTAGTTAGAAGATAAACATACTAAAAGTCCTGACCCCTCCGAGGTGAGCCCGGGGGAGGGGGGGGCAAAGAAGGTCCCGTTTTTTGGTTTTTTGCTTATATCTCGAAAACGATGCGTCGTATAAAATTTTGTTGTACTACATAATAAAACCTCATAAAATTCTCTACAACTTTGCCTGTCACACTTTTTATCTATCTCCAATATTTTCATAGCTGTGAGCTCCGAAAAATGACCGATTTTCAAAAATGTGTTAAATTTTCTGTCTCGTTCTTTGTTTTCTTGTATATATCTTGAAAACGGTGCGTCGCATGAAATTTAGTTGTTCTAGAGATTGAAACCTGATGAAATTCTCTACAACTTTGCTACATTTTTTTTTATTTATCTCTTATCATTGTGAAACTATGACCTGTGAAAAAAAAATTGGTTTTTCAAAAATGTGTACAATTGTCTGTACCGGTTTTTGAGATTTTTTATAATATCTCGAAAACAATGCACCACATGGGATAATATTGTAGTGTATTATAAAAGCTGGCAAAACTTTGTACAATTTTGTCTTTCCTACTTTTTATCTATCATCAATAGTTGCATAGCTGTGAGCTCCGAAAAACGAGCGATTTTTAAAATGTGTTCTATCTCTATAGCACATTGTAACAATTATTTATTATTTCTCACTTACGCTATTAAAAAATAACATAAACTGGGAGTACATCCACGCGGTGAAGGCGGAAACAGTTTACTTTCAAACTGGCTAAAACTCCCAATAATATCTATCAAGATGCCTTCGGGCTTATGTTGCTATTTCGTTCGTGACGAGTTTTGTGACTGTGCACTCGATAATGCAGGGAAGCAGTCACAACAAAGATTTCAAAATGACAGAACTGTGTTTTATTCGTGGTAAAATGCTGGAACAAGGTGGAGAAAATGTTTCCTAGATCGGTCAGTCAAAGTCGGTAAACTCAGAAATAATCAAAAGAGCCCACACCTTGAAGATTTGAAGTTTCTAAGGTTCACACATCTTGTCAGAAAGAATTCACATGACCCCACAGCATTAAAGCAGATCTAAGGAAACATACTCCGTATGCTGGACCCTCCGGGATTCATACTATGAGGTCATCAAAACCAAAAGTTGTCGTCAAATCTCGATGCCTTTTTTGTGCATGTCCATTCAAAGTTGAAAAGAAAAAACCTTTAGAAAAACGACAGACAGTATACTCTGTTAGAACGTAGCCTTTAAAGACTCATGCATTGAGGCTGGGCATGCAAGAGGAGATGATTGGGGTGAAGAAGTAGTGGGTCGTCTAGCGTCAATTTGTTACAGCGGAAGCCTTAGCAAATTAAGTTAAAATTGAATTACTCATTAGCTTTAGTGTTAAGCTAGATTGTATTGGGGTGCTATGACAGGAAACCTCCACGTGCGCCCGTGGACTGGAGTTCCCTCTCGGATACGTCCAGGGGGAAGACCAGTTTTTCGGGCCGGTGCACCCTGGGATGCGGGCAAAAACTCTTCCTTGGGCACTGTGTGCCCAAGTGGTCTCTTTGCCCGTATGCAAATAGCCTGTCGTGTGGATGCTCCAACGCGTGTCCCTCTGATCAGCAGAGGGCACAGCGGCGGAGCGGGCTTGCGGACGGTGAGTGATGGGTAGCTCGCCGTCCGACCAAGGACCAAGCCCGGGTCGGTGGCGCGTCGTGTTTCGCGCCAAATGCCTGCTGGGGTCGCGGGTTTTTTCTTAACCCAGGTTACCGTGGCCCCGGAACATAAAGGGCATAGGAAGGAACACGGGTGGATTTTAGTCAGTAAGAGTCTGACAGTCCCTTCCGCCCCACCCAGTGCGGGAGGACTCATTTGATGATTTTACCACCTAAAAAAAAAAAAAAAAAAAAAAAAGCTAGATTGTATTTTTTATGATGTAACCGTATTAGGACACATCATTTAATAAAAAAAAAAAAAGCGGAAGCCTTATACAATTGTAAACTTTACTTAAAAAGTCCCGAGATCCGTCAAGCCGCAGAAGTGTTTTTAAACCCCTCTTCATCGCATGATGACATAAGAAAAAATAGAAAGTTATGCTTTTTAAGGTGGTATGGAGCAAGAAGGAGACTTCTCTTAATAACTATCGGTACCAGCGTTTCCTCCAGTCAGTATCAAATGTTAAACCAGACATTTCCTCCCTACCACCAACTGAGGGAGCAGCGATGGAGCATTCCGTCCGTACTTATCATCAGGTCCTGGCTTGGCTTGGACAAGACCTTTCCCCTGAACTATGGGGATGGGAACTGACTGAAAGCAACCTTTTGTTTCCTGTTGAAACCAAAGAACCAGCTGCACCGGAAGAAATACTAATGTTAATATTTTGCCGATGCACCACTGATTGTAGTAGGGCTAGATGTGGGTGTAGGAAAGCCTCCATACTATACTCTACTATTTGTCACAATTGCAATGGAAGTAACACAAATGGCATTCATTCGTTGCAACACGACGATGACAACGACGCGCGACGGCGAGGTATATGAAGCAGAAGTAGCAGCCTGCGTTCCATCTTCTGAAATAATTCAACAGAAGAAGAGGCGAACCCTGACGAACCACAACCAGGACCGTCATGTTCAAAGAGGCGGGAGTGTTAAATAGTCCGGTTGTCTTGTTTTTAAGAAAAAAAATATAAAAGAGCGATGTGTGATAAGAAATGTTAGAGTGAAGAACATATTTTAAGAAATCCACTTTTTTCGAAGCTCATAGCTAGGTGATTGAAGATAGATAAAAAATGTAAAAGGCAAAAATGTTGAGAATTTTATGAGGTTTTATTCTTTAGTACAACTAAATTTCATGCGACGCACCGTTTTCAAGATATAAACAAGAAAACAAAGAGCGAGACAGAAAATTTAACACATTTTTGAAAATCGGTCAGTTTTCGGAGCTCACAGCTATGCAAATATTGGAGATAGATAAAAAGTGTGACAAGCAAAGTTGTAGAGAATTTTATGAGGTTTTATTATGTAGTACAACAAAATTTTATACGACGCATCGTTTTCGAGATATAAGCAAAAAACCAAAAAACGGGACCTTCTTTGCCCCCCCCTCCCCCGGGCTCACCTCGGAGGGGTCAGGACTTTTAGTATGTTTATCTTCTAACTAGTCCAAACAAACTTCAAAAGTCAGATTTTCTGCTTTCGACTTTTCCAACCACATACCCCTTTTGAGCACTCATTTACCAGACTAAATTGGCAACAAGTCATGTGTTACACCAAACGCCGTCTAATTATCCATTTTCCTTTAATAACATTAAGTATGACAGTCGTTACAGGTGGACTGAAGCCTGAAAAATTCTCACAACCGTAGTATTAGGTCAGTTCAGTTATCAGGGAGTAATTGGATTGTGGAGGTTACGGACAGTCCTGTGTCACTCTGCGTAGACACTTCATGTTAGACTGTTTTAGGGTTGAATTTTAATGATTCATTAATAAGTTAAATATCAATAGTGCTAAGATCTCGTCTTCATCGAGAATGTTCTAGAAAATATAAAACATATAAAAAAGGAAAGTCATTATGGAGCGTTAAAAATTAATCAGTATTGCTATCACATGGAAAAGTGTCCAGAAGGGAATTGTCTGGCAGAATTGCCACATTGAATAGCAAATAAAATATTAGGCATAACATTATGAAATAAAAAAAGAATATGGCACAAAAATATTTTCATATAGAAAATTACGAATCATTGTTACAAACTACAACATTATTATGTTCTTTTTAGTTTCCAATATTATTTTCTCGTAATCAATGTAAGAAACATTAAGTTCGAGTCAACAAGTGCATTTATGTTTTTTTATCTACTCTCATATCGTAAACTTCGAAATACAAAACTCAAAACGAGTTTATAATGACATACTTTATACCATAGAGTATCGTAATGAAATTAAAAAATTAAATTATAATGCCCGGTTTACATTATTCCAGTCCAGCGTTCCAGTCCAGTACTGGATTGCTTACTGGAAAAATGTAAACCGGCACTGGAATGAACTGAATCCTTCCA
Source organism: Agrotis segetum (assembly GCA_036375495.1). Lineage (NCBI taxonomy): Eukaryota > Metazoa > Arthropoda > Insecta > Lepidoptera > Noctuidae > Agrotis > Agrotis segetum. The sequence goes on from JAQSVV010000033.1 coordinate 437,153, forward strand.
GTGCCGGTTTACATTTTTCCAGTAAGCAATCCAGTACTGGACTGGATCGCTGGACTGGAATAATGTAAACCGGGCATTACACTGTTTGTCTAACAAAACAATGTTATAATTTAATTTTTTTTCATTATGATACAGATTACTGATCATAGATACATTTTTTTACTTTTTTATCTGTGGCTGCGCGCGCTTTCTAAGGGAATGTTGGGATTTTGACGTTTGTGTTTCGGTGGATGACATGGTGGATGATTATTAGTGTTTATTAATTTTTATCTTTTATTTGATATGTTCGTGTTCAATGAGAGTAGATAAAGTAGTGTATGAAACTGTACATAACTAGGTATTATACCACTCGTGTGATACTATTATAAAACTCGCTTCGCTCGTTTTATAAACTCACACTCGTGTATAATACCCCTCATTATGTACCAGTTACATAAACTACTATTATATATTTTTAGTTTCAATAATATTTTATGTTAAATGCGTATACTTACTAACAAGTACATACAACAATAATGTAATAAGTTGTAAGAATAGAATAATTATAAAATGTCAACAAAAACAATGATTGGAAAGGTGTAACAGATAAACGAGGGAACATAGCTCGAACTCGGTACCAGGGACTAATTGCATTGCGGAGGTTACACAGAAGTGTCCGGTGTCACTTTGTGACTCTCCGTGGCCACAACTAGTTGGACTGGACGGTTTTAGGGTTGAGCTAATTGGTTGGATTGGAACGATTTATCGATAGTAGGTATAAATGTCAACTGAGCAGAATTTTTATTAACATGATGCGGGATTGAGTTTGAAACGCATTAAGTTGAATGTAAAAATATCCTACTATTCTACTAATATTATTTAAATGTAAAAGTTTGTTTGGATAGATGGATGTTTGTTACTCTTTTCCACAAAACGATTTTGGTTAACTGATAGTTTATACCAACAATTTAACAAATATGTTTGCTACATCTACCGACACACACTGGGCCCGGTGTAGGATATGGACCATTTTTTTTATAATCTTCCACAACTATCACACGACGCCATCTAGTCCCAAGCTAAGCAGAGCTTGTGTTATGGGTACTAGACAACGGATTTACATACTCATATAATATATTTCTAAATACATAAATATTATAGATAAATTAAACCCAGACACAACAAATGATCGTGCTCATGACACAAACATTTGTTCTGGATGGGAATCGAACCCACGACTTCCGGTATAGCAGTCAGGATCACTAACCACTAGACCAACAGGCCAGTCCAATAACCTGGATTAGGACATAGAATAGTTTTTATGGGATAATTTTCTAGTTGTAACAACTGAAATCGATGACAACAGAGCAGCTAGTATCCACAAAAAATATTGTGAACTTGTAAATTTACGTGACTGTCCTTTGTTACTCTGTGAGCCTTCGTAGTTAAATGTCGATGTTACAGTATTTCTTGCGTCATCATCTGCCTAGCCTTTTCCCAACTATATAGGGGTCGGCTTCCAGTCGAACGAGATGCAGCTGAGTATCAGTATTTTACAAGTAACAACTGCCTGTCGGACCTCCAGTACACAATACCCCACTCATTGCTGCTGTGAGTGACTTAGGGTGGAACGATGACCGGTAATATTAAAATATGTATTGAAATGTTTGAAACTCGCCACAAAGCGTCGCCAGTTGCGATTTCGCGTATTTCGCGAATCACGAAATACGTGAATTATAAAAGAAGGCTAATAAAGCATGCCCCAAAGGGTGCGGACACATACTTATTTATAACTATTATCAAAGTGTCCGCTCTCACCGCTTAGAGCAAAGTCAAAACAATCAAACCCAGGACCTCATCCAGGAATCGTGATTGCGACCACTTGGCCAATGACGCAGTTTTTAAAACAGTGATAAGATATTCTCAAAGCCAACTAAATTTGTAGATGTCTGTTCATTTAATCTTGATATATGTTTTCATTTACATTCCGAGATTTAATGGCTTTCCATTAAAGCACTAGAATTCTAATGAAAATTCCATTTAATAAGACCTGTACATATAGACGTGGGTAATAAACTACCAACTCACATCTAACAGCTGAGCACGAATATGGCGGCAATACTATTCAAACAAATCGGGCATACGATTGAAATAAAATCTTATCGACATCGATATAGAGTCGTTATTAGCATTATTACATGAATTGCCCGGTATATGGGTATGTTTTATCACGTAGGTACTCTTATTGAAGAGGTAAGGTTGCGATCAATATCAATTCTAGGTGCATTGACATTTGGGTGTATGAAATATGTAACTGTTTTGACTGTCTGTTCTAATTATGGCAAGAGTAGAAAATGGTGAGAGGTTAGAATTTTAAATTTTAAAAATTACCCTTCATTCTGACCAGATTCTTTAATAACAAAAAACACATTGTTGATGAATGGTATTAAAAAAGAACCCTTGGTTTTTTCAGTTTACTTAGCCGGTAAAGTCGTATAAAAAACGAAAAAGTCAATTTAATCAACACAACTCACCGGTTTCGCATATAGGCAAAGGTTCAAATATATTCAAGATATTTTTCAGAGCTTTTTTTGCGAACGGTTAGGTTAGGTTAGTCTAGATCTATCCGGTAAATTATCCTGATATGCAGTTTTTGTTATATTTTATGCAAAGTTATTATTAAACTTTTCATGAATCTATCTTCTGTAATATAAAATTTCGGTTCGTTAATCTCGCTAAAACTCGAAAACGGCTGGCCTATTTGGCAAATTTTTGTTTTGAATTATTTTTGGAAGTCCAGGAGAAGTTTAAAAGTAATTTTCGGCGATACGAAGTTTGCCCGGTCAGCTAGTGTACAATAATTTAAACAGTTTAAGAAAATTATATCTCATAGAATGTAGAACAAACATAAAAAACTATTAATAAAAAATAAAAAAGCTCAACTCAGTATCTCCCCAGCCATGATACCAAAGACCATAAAACACCCTGCGTGCCCATAAAACGTAACACAGCAACATCATCAGTTCATCACACTATTCTTCGTAGCCGCCATAAAGTTTTAACTCTCATCTCATAATTTAATTTAGCGGAACACGAGCAGACTCTGTTTGGAGTAACGTTATTTTTTACGTTCAGCACGAAGTTAATTTGCGTAATTCTCCGATGAAGTCACGTATTTTTGGGGGTGGTGCTACTGTCAGACAGGGGTGGGTTTAGCGGGAATTTTTTTTTTTGACAGCTTATTCTGTCCCACCGTTGGGCAAAGAACTCCTCTTTTCCTTCTAATCGTTTTTGAGTTTTGAATTTTTTGGCTAGTCTAAAAAATGTAGCGTGACGAACTGGACTCCTTTTTTGAAAAGAATATGTCCATTTCGTCACGGTAACATATGGCTTGTGTCGCAGGCGAGGACTAAATTTTCAGGAAAATAATTATTTTCATTGACGTTATCTGCGGAAGTTTCAAAATGGCAAATGTCAACATTTTTTTTTATAAATTAGTTCCCAATTATATGGAAAATCAGAATTCTGGACACCTACGAGTATATTTTGCTTTTGCTAGGATATTATTATTTGAACGCAGCTAAAACATAACGTTTTATTTACTTACAAGAAAAACTTTGAATTAATTCAGATTTCAGGGATTTTCTTAGAAGTGATGACTTTGATCTTTATATTATTAAAAAGAACCTAAAAGTTACCGTTTGTTAAAAATTATATCAATCCTTGAAACATAAAAAAAAAAGTGGAGATTCCACTTGAAATCCTACGTAAAATTATGTAGATGTCAACTCAAATGGCACTTAACAGAGTGAACATCCTAATAAGTGTTCTGAGTTTTAACTTAAAGAAGAGACCTGCAATAAACGGCATCGCACAACCCTAGTTACAGGGTATAACATAAAGGCGCTCCCGTACTGCCAGCGTTCACCTGTAATGTAACGTTACAGATTCGAACATTTCATTATTGAGGGAAGACAATCGAGCATCACAATAGGCACCGTGTATCAAATCTATACTGAATGTGCGCGAATGCTCGTTAGTCAGGGTGGTATGGTAGTATTGTAATGTAATGCTCAAAGTCGAATGCTTCCGGTGAGGGAGCGCCTTAGGCCGCTTTCACATTAGGACGTTAGCAGCGCGACAGTAGCGCGGCAGAAGCACATTTCTTCACATTTTATATGAACAGCCGCGCATAAGCAGCGTCTGTCGCGCGACTGTCGCCCAAATGTGAAAGCAGCGTTAAACACGATACCTAGACTCGGCACAGCCCTAGTAACTGAGGGGAACTGGGGAGTTTTACGACCAGACGCTCGAATTAGTACACGTTACGCATTGGCTTTAATGATTGTTTTACTGAATACAGCCTACAGGTTTAATTACTGTTAGCTTGTGTTTATATTTCCAGAGCTGTCTAACAAGTCTATTTATGGTCTAACAGACTTTTGTCATTAGGTGACACATGCTTTGTGCTGTCCCGTGACTGTAGTCTAATCTTGCTAGTTAATAATCCCAAAAAAATCAAATCAAAACTGATTTATCAGCAGTTTTTACATAAGACAGTCCCCCAGAGCGCCTCCTTTTCGACACTTCCTAGTGTTTTGGCTGGGAAGAAGAAGTGGCGGAACAAACACCCCAACAAGAATTCACTTCCTGGTTTCCGATTGAGCTTAAAGTTTTGCACGTACTACGAGTACTTAATGTTTATCGCGTGACAGTAAAATATTATGATGACATGGAGTTGATCTGATGATGCAGCTGGGAGGTGGCCATAGGAATTCTCAAATGAAACGCCGCAAACCCATAGAGTTATGACTCGTTTGATTCGTCTAGACAAGTTCTTTGTCTATCGTGAGTATTTTGCCTAAAATATAATATTGTTTTAAAAAGTAACATCGTTTTTTTAATCCCTTACTTTTGAATTATTTTTCACATTTTTTTGTCTATTGTCAAATATTGAATAAGTGATCTTTTCACACAACGAACGGTTTTTTTTACTGTTTTTGCATAGATTGATAACGTAGCTGTGTGTACGCGTCAACGTGCTTACGACATCGTTTTTTCTTGTTTAGTTATTCGCTGGTTGTGTGTTTCTTACTGAGGTTAAGTTTTAATTGAGCTGTCAATAGTAGTTCAGAATTGATAGTAAATCAATATAAATTTAGCGGAGCAAAGTAATGGATAGCCGCATTAAATAAAAGTACAAAAAAGGAGGAGGTTATAACTCCAATATGGAATCATTACCTATATTATAATAGCCCTTGGATGGTTTACAAATTTTCTGGCAACAGAAGACCTGCAAAAATTCTCACAAAAATACAAATTATAGCCGAGACCAATCCAATTCGGTATCTACTTACACACAGACTAATCTAGGCAAAAGCGGATTAGCATTTGTTAGAACCGTAATGCTTGTTACTTCTACTGCTAATTGACTGCTGCTGGGAATTTGAAAAAAGAGGTAATAGATTTGAAAAAATAGGTATTTGTAAAATCTATTGCTGCCGCGCAGTGCCTGAATTACCGAGAGTGAGATAGTGCGAATATACCTACCTATTAAAAGTATACAAAATCAACAATTAGTAGGCCCCGGATAAGTAACCGATTGTTAAAGGTTCGCACCCCTTTTATCATTAACTTATGAAAACATGGAAAACATCATAATTTATGGATATATCAATAGCGGCTTTAGATTTTTTGAAAAAAAAAGACATTGATTTAAAAAAAAATATCATTCAGGGAGGAATCAGGAGACTACATTAGTATGGAAACGGTTATTGTATTTATTCTTAATACCCAGAAATTAAATTCCCAGTAACACTGCCAAGCCCGGGAATCAAGCCTAAAATCCCCCGCTAAGAAGAGCAAAGAGGTATTAGGACCAAACAAAACATCAGGATCAAAAAGGGACGGTATTTATTTTTAGATACCATCCCTTTTGACTCTGTTGTGTAATCCATAAATAGGCGACATACTGGACCAACTCTTTCTACTTGAACCGGCTATTTGTATAATTATTGAAGTGTACTAATAAAATTTGTTTTATGATAAAAATACATTTTCTGGTATTTTTGTGATTTGAAACACTTTTCCGTAATTTTAAACACGTTACAGACTATGAGACTATATCAATATCTCCAAATTTTACTTTTTGTGAGTTGACACACTTATTTCTTATCAGCATCCAAATTCTTGTAATTTTTAACAAATCCTTTGTCTATCTGTCCAATATTAAACATGCAAAAGTTTGATAAGTAGGTAACAGTTCAAGCCAAGCGATCTTAATATTTTAAGCAACTTTCCTTCTGAAAAAAAGTGCAATTACGGATCAAAATAATCGTTTCTGAATATGATAAATAATAGTTGGCGCCACGAACTTGTAAAATGTACAAATAAATCGGAAACAAATGGATTTTTGAATATTACCAAGTTATGGGAAAACTAAGAGAGATTATTATCAAAACGAAATAAAAAACAGATTGGAGACCGAGAGATTAAAAAAAAAACAAACGATTTGTCAATTATCGTGTAACAACTCATAAATCTTAAAATGTCCGTCCGTCCGTCCGTCAAGTTACCGACGAATAGCCACCCTCTCTTCCCATTCTATAAAGGGGGCTTACCTCAAAGGGATGGGCTGTAGCCACCGTCCTATGAGCTAATAACGACATAATACCATTATCTGAGCGCCACGTGTAGTGAGATAAAGACGTTATTTCTTCAAGGTCCATCTTTATTATTAGTGGTCTGTTATGTTTCAGATATGGGGATGGTTTAAGTGAGATAGTATTTAATTAAATAACATGGTTCACTTTCTTGGGGATTCAGAATACCTCTGACAAAAAATTCTATAAAAAGAATTTAAACAGCTATTTAATCATTTAAAAAAAAAACGAAAAGTTGAAGCTGTAGTTAAGTGCTTTTTTCCTTATAAAGTGCTCAACTGGTCATTTCTATAATTTGGAAGTTTTATCACTGTATTCCTATTCTATCTAAATCTCACTTTTTTTTTAAATTTTGTAATACAATAATCAGCCATAAAATGTAATTATAGTAATGTAATGAGAGACCATGATACATTGCACTCTACGAATTTATGCTGTGTCGTGGGTGCGTTTAAAAAAACATAAAAATTAAAACTCTTTGACACACGACAACAAATTAATTAGGTGCTACGATTCACGACGTAACTCTCAAATCTGTCCCAAGTAAGAAGATTATCAAACAAAAAAGTTTCTTCTACAAAGTGAAACTTTGCCAACCCTTCATCCCTTTATGTCATCAAGGTCAAATGAAGGCTGTAACCCTAAAATAAAGTTGAAGTGCTTGCGATTAGTCGGGCCTTTTTATCCTCAAATACAGATGGAGTATATGGACTTGGTCCATAAGACGGGTCCAGACAATACAATCGTATACATAAAAACTAATGACCAGACCATACGGCAGTACAGGGTTGGTAAATGAAATTGAGTATTTTTTTGGTATTTTTTTTCTGCTTCTGTAGTATGGAAATTATTTTTATGACATGGGTTTTGTTGGTAGTGTAATGATGTTAATAAAATATATTAATGACAACTCTGCATATTGCTTTGAAGATTACAGAAGTGATAACAAAAATTTAGGATCATAAGAATGTCTTGCTGTAATACATATTACAAGTTGATTAGACGTGACTCTCATGATATCACTGTTTTTGTTACGAGTAATGACATTGTGAAGACAGTCAAACTAAAAATAATAGAGATGAATAAGAAAAGAGATAACAATTACAAAACTGATGGACTGTTAATTAACACTAAATATATAAAAAAAACTGGTGACGAGTAATCAAACGGTTCAAAACAAATAATAAACACAGGTTTTATCATGTTTTAAGTTTTTATGGTGGTATTAAACAGTTTTCAAAAACGAAACTTGATGCGAAAGAACCACATAACATTAAACGAAATATTAACAAAGATTTCCTTTTTAATAGCAACATCACAAAGCTCTAATACTTTGATATAACACATAACAAGTTAAAGATAACCATCCGCCTCACTGACTTACTATAAATATCTACCGGCACAAAGGGCTACCGCGATTCTTTTATCTTTACCTACTAGTAACGAAAGTAATCCCTCTTCTGCCTTAGGAGGCACGTTTACGATCCAATGGGTTTAAGGGTACGGTCAGACCTTTAGGCCAACTTAAAAGCTTTCAAGACTGTAACAAAAATCGACTGGACAGGCATGACCTTGATCCCGTTAAATTAATTATTAGATACAGGAATATTTGTAAAGTATAAATTTTGTAGTATAGAAGAAAATGGTTCTATCGTTTGAAATATTCAATCAAAATGATGAATCTAAATAATTCAAAGTGGATAAGACAAAAAAAGTAAATTAATAAGAAGTTTGAGCAGAAAAAGAAGATTCTCTTCTTCTCAAACAGAATACACAAGTAGATAATAATACTATTTAAATTAAAGTAATTTTCTTTGAAATACATGTCAGCGCATTAGCATTTGAAACAAACCAAGTTAACCCGGCGCCAATGACGCTGGGTCAAATTGACCCGAGGCAACTTTAAACGAACATATTTTTTTTATGCTTCGGTCGCATGTTTTGAAAGTTCGTGTAGCTGGAGATACAGCCTCCCTGTACCCGCCTCGTTCATATGATCTGTGTGACAATGTTCGCGGATTGAGATACACGCGCTTCAAGTTGAAACGGGTAAGTATGACCCAGCGTCATCGCTGACGTCGTAATTTTGTGACTTACTTTTATTCGTTACTTTAGTGGTCAATGTTAATTTTCTTTGTTATTTTTTAGATTTTTTATAAAATATTAGTAAAAATGATCTGGACAGAATAAGGGTGTTGCTAGAACACTCGGTTTCTGACAATGAAGATTCCTCCTGAAATCTTGTAGATTCCCGGGCCGCTCCGGACATTGACGATGATGACCACTTATTTCAGCGCAATAACAACAGCTAAAGTAAATAAAATGCAAGTTCCAGGATCTCGAAAAAGTTGTCAAATATGTCCATCAAAGAAGGATAAGAAAACATCGCACACTTGTAAGGCATGTCGCATCTTTGTATGTCCAGACCACTTTGTATCACACTGCAATAATAGCAGCAGTTCGATGGCTGTGATCGGGGAAGAAGAAGACTTATCACTATATTTTTTTTACATGAAAGTTTTTTTTTTATCTCATTTTTAGTCAATAAAACTATAAATTCCTATTATTTCTAATAATGAATAACTAAAAATTCAAAAATATCAACATATTACGTTTTTATAGTTGATTTCGCATGTGTTACTGAAAATATTAATAAATATTGATTTATTTGATTAATAAGTATTATTTTTATTTCAGTATCTAACCATAATCCCCTTTTTTGATACACAATAATTAAAATAAAAACAACTAAAAAAAAACTATTAAAGTTATAAAATAAAAACCGGGTCACCATGACCCGGTGTCATCGTCGCCGTAATTATTTTCACGTCATTGGCGCCGGGTTAAGTACTCATCTGGGATTACGTCTAAAAGAAATAATTGCCACGCTTCCAAAATCACGAAAAATCAGTCGACATCTCAAATTACAGCAGCTTTTCTTTTCTGAAACCGCAAAAGGCCCCATCGAAGGAGAGACCGCCAAAATCCTCCCTGTCACATTTACAAAATGAGACCACTCTGTTTTTGGGTCAAACGTTTTGAGTGAAGCAATGTGTTTATGTATTTAGAATATTATAATCACCACTTTAGACACGGGTTATTGATCATGACAAGTAACGCCGGGTGTTTTGTGTTGTCGTGTAAATTTCCCTTTTTGAGGGTTTTTCTTCGGAGCTGTGTTTATTGTCGCGGCAATATTTGGATCGTTAGGTGAAGTGCTATTTGTATTTGTGGCGGTACTTTGGGTACTTGGATCAGCAGAGGGTCTAAGTGCAATCATTTTCAAAGCGTTTCCTATTTCTGTATCGACTCTCAAAGGAAAAGGTGAAGTTTTCTGTAGCTAGAATAAGATACATTTTTGACTTTTCTATCATTGTTATTGCTGATAAAATTCACGATGCCTGTTGTTTTTTTTTAAAATTAAGGTTTTGTTACAGCTATCCTAACTAGAAAAGTTTGTAAAATTAACCTAAAAACATTGTTATCTACAATCGTGGTAATAGTCACACATTCCTCCAATTTCATATGAAGGCTTTGTGTAATTTTTCAAGGTCTGTCCAAACAGTATATCTTTTTTACTGTCCATGTTTTCTGCAAAATAAAGAATAATTTATACATATAGTAAAGCAATGTCTTTTATAATCTATTGATATGGTACTAACTACCAAATACTTTAACCTACAAAGCTTTGAACTTAGAAACAGATAAAACGCCATAAGTTTCCACGCAGCTTTTCTAAAGTTCGCTTGGTAAAAATATTTTCTGGGTTAGTAAATCGTTTGTTAAACATCAAAGCATTAACCCCATTCAATACCACCTTTGCTAACCGAACCCATCACATTAACACCATTCTTTTTGAAGTCCATCAAAAGCGGCCTTTTTTTTAAAAGTGGGGCCATTACTTCAATGGGCAGCCCTATAGGGGTGGGTAGACTGGGTAGCCAAATTCCTCCCCTTGTCAGTGGCACTGTGACTCGGTTTTTAGGTCAGTTACTCTGAGTAAAATGGCGATATGTTGATGACGTTCTTATTTCACGAAAACGTGTATAAGTGGGGGTTTTTAAGTAAGCGATTGGTGTTCTGTTTTTGAGGAATGGTATCTGGTAGGCACTTTGTTTTCTGTTGTTCGCCTTGTTTTTGTGTTACATACTTTTTCTTTGTGAGACTGGCGAAAGAATTATTCAAACAAAATGTTCAAATTCATCGCATCGCTGCAAACGTATGTGAACAATACTTATTCTCTAAACTACAATTTTCAACGATAAGCACATAGTTTTGATAAAATGTTCGTTTTTTTAATGTGATCTTAAATCATATCAATAAAAACATAATAATTAGCACTTTAAATGTTTTATGAAAGTTAATTTAATTCTTTCAGTATTCATGTTAAGAATATTGCCCCAACGACAATAAAATTTCGGGTAGACTCTGTGTGTAGTAGGTGTCTCACAAAGGCTTTTGATGTCATTGTTATTCACATCCTCTTTGACAAGATTAAGCTGTCCGCTATTGGAATTATATTTAAGACATAATATGCAGCTACCGTTTAAGCTAATATCATATTATGTGAATGCTGGCAAGTTTTTTTTTTTTTTTTTTTTTTTTTATATGATGTTTCCTCATAAGGTTACATCATAAAAATACAATGCTGGCAAGTGAAACCGAAAAGAGGGTATTATTTAAATCTGGCGTCCCCCAAGGCAATACACTCGGTCCAACATTTCAGCAAAAACAGAATAATGATATCTTTACAAACGAAATATTTATGAAAAGACAGAATGCCTGCAATAAATGTAAGTGAAACCTCCCTCACAAGGACAGAGGAATTTTGGGTCAGTTGTAACATGTAACTATGTCGTTATGTATATTATGTTGTATATAGCTATGTAGGGATACCCAGAACCCATGTTTGGTGGAGAACGTCTGTTAGTTGTATTACAATCTATATAACCATGTGCGTGTGTGTGTATATTTATTCATCTGTGTGTATATTACACACTGTGGCTTTATGTCTCTTATCAGATTCTAGTAGAATAGTTTGTATTCAGACTTTACGAGTGAATTCATAGTACCTACCACAACATATTATATCGCTATTTTCCATATTGACTTTTCTTTTCTTGTGGATTTGCAAATCTGTGAATGCTGCATTCTAAATAATTATTAAAAAAAAAACAATCTTCCAGATTTCAACCAGAAATTCGCTAAGAATAAAATTTTGTTTGACACAGCTGGTATAGCCAACATATAACACTCTACAAGCTATACAAGAAATATTGTTATGTCATCTGTATACACGAGTTGATGGCTTACTTTCATCGTACGTGTTCAAGTACTTTTTGCAAAGCATTTGTTGTTTTTTTATAGAAGAAACGCGGAACATGAAAGACCACCTGATGCCGCTCGTAAAATTTAAGAGAATCGTTTATACGAGTACTGTGAAGTTTTTTTTTTATGAGAACAAAGTCCAATATATGGTACGTGGCGAACTATACAATTGAATTGAATAGAGTAAATTTGACATTCAGCCTTTTTTTTTTTAAATAAAGTAAATTCACTGCTTTCAACGCTAATGTGATGTGTCAAGCTCCATTGGTATTAAGTCTATTAATAGATTCCGCTACTTAAAGTGGTATTACTGATGTTAAAATATTCCTATCATAAATCTCACTGTATCAAAGTAAATTTTCGAGTTATCAATAACAATATTATTGATGTTTGTCAAAAGTCAATAACGTTTTATAAATAGCAAATAAATACCACTGTGAATGACCTTCAGTAGTAATGTTTTTGTCGTAAATATATTTTAAATAATGTAAATGAGGAAATACAAAATACAATCATCTTTTGTTGAGCAATTAATATAATACACAACACATGTTTCTTAAAACACATAATATAACTATTGTGTTTTTTCCGATGCCATTCTCAGAGTTTTGGTTAGAAAATTAACAGATTTAGGTGGACGATGGAGCCGAGGCTGGTGCAGAAACAATTGGCGTAAAGACTGGATGCATATTGTGAGAGTCGAGGTGCCACGGTAAAACAAAACGGTCTAACAAGACGGTCTTTGTCCAGTATTGGGACAGTGTAGACATTACACAAAAACATTTGGAATCAAATCAGATTGCGTTAAAACCAAGGAAACTAGTAAACCTAATGCGTGTGAATATCAAGATCATAATCATTATCATCATCATCGACTGCCGTTAAACAAACATTAGCGGACATGATACCAAAGAGATGACAGAAAAAAAAACAGCTGCAAGAAGCAAAGCACCCAAACTATTAGCTCTTAAAGCAATTTTACTCTTGGATCAGTGTGGGCAACACACAAAAAATATACTTGAATAATAATAAAATTCTAAAAGAGGTGATGGAGATGAATTACACTAAAATTAAAATAATTGTACATTACAATACACATTATAAAAATGCGAATGTTTTAATGGGTGGATGTTTGTTACTCAATCACTCCAGAACGGTTGATAAGGTCTTTTTTTTTTTTTAAACGTGGTAAAATCATCAAATGAGTCCTCCAACCCCGGGCAGGGCGGGAGGGACTGTCAGACTTCTACTGACTAAAATCCACGGTGTCCTTCATAGCCTGTTACGTTCCGGGGTTACGGTAAGGGAATATTCCCGCGACCCCGGCAGGCTTTGGCCCTCTGAGAGGGGGGCCCCGTCATTATGCTGACGCTCTTTGAGGCGCGCGTGGGACACAACGCGCCGTCGACCCGGGCATGGTCCTTGGTCGGGCAGCGAGTTGCCCTTTACTCGCTGCCCGCATGCCCACGGTTGATAAGGTCTTGAAGAAAATTCATTTTGAATTAGGTTATGGTCTTGAAAAAGAAATACGGGTATTTATAAGGGTATTACAATGGGGGATGATTTTCGACATACATGCTGGCAAAGCTTGTGACAACAGAAGGTAATCAAATTATAAGATTTGCCTCTCTTCAAGCTGAAACGGAATATACTTACTACAAGAAACATAGCTACAAAGCTTTCTGCTTTGATCCAACCAAGGTCTTACAATCTAGATTAGCATATCAGAGAAGCACTACCATGGCAACTAGAAAGAAGATAATACTGAAGCCAATGAAGTGCACTATACCACTATTATAATGAAGGGCTTGAATAAAATCAAGTGACACGAAGGAAATTATATTCATCTGACTTATGCAATACTAGATTATACAATGGTAAGACTGATTATTACTTTTGGGCAGTGACTAACTGTGAAAATTGTCAAAATATCTGTAAATGATAGCCATAGCTGCTTAATGCACTTTGGAAGCTCTAATATATAATTATTGAATACTCACTTAACCACAGACTGACTTGGGTAAAATCGGCTTAATCGTCCAATCGAGTCATGTAGCTTTCACTATAATATTTAACCATGAGCTCTTCCTAACGAGAAGATACATGAAACGATGAATTGAATGACATGATACTAAGCACCTTCCAACAGCCAACATATAACAAAGAAGCAAAACGTTTCCACCATTACCATTCCTTGCACAATTCGCTAGCAAAAATTTATTATTCTGCAGAAAAAAGTCCTGCAAGAAAAATGTCTAGTCAACGAAAATAAATGTAACGAAGCGAAGACAAGGAAAGAATATGATTAAGTTTCATACCCTCAGGTAGAAATCATATAAGGTTATAATCAGATAATTGTATTTGCCTCCCACGAAGGTAAGAATACATTTTCTGGTGAACAGGAACGGAATAATAGAGTGTGTAAAGAAAATTTCGTTGATAAAAATAGATAGAATGAAGAGTAATATAAAGGAACAAAAATAAATGAAAGGAACTTTGTAAATCGTGTGCATAGCAATAAAATGAAAAAAGAAAAGGAATTAAGTGTAAAAATTTAAATGTTGGCTTATCGGGAACAAGAAAACAGGTGCATTGAAGGTATGATGGAAGGCTTAGTTAGATGGCACAAGCTAAGAGTCCATAGTAGCTACTGCGAAAATCGTGATAAAAATAATCTACAGACACTTGCCCTAGAATCGAATCCACGAAAGTAACGACTACTAATATGAAAAACAGTCAGGAGCTAAAAAATTGTCAGGATGGAAAAGTCAATTCAATTGGAAACTGAAACCATTACTGTCGTTCAATCCATTTGGTTAGTTCTTTTGCAGGTGGAGTAAAATACACACAAAACACACATTAAAGTAGGAAAACATTATCCGCATGGCGGTTAATGAATGACCAACCAACCGAGAGGGCTTTTACTTTCACTGAGCCGCTCATTTTGGTCACTGTCCTTTTACACGACTGCCCAAAAAGTATGTTTTTGTTGTGTGGTATTACGTTTGCTTCACAAAATATTTTTGAGTTAGCATGATTCGTTACGGACTGGCTAGATGAACCAATGGCCTGAGCAAGGTGGCTGGCAGTGGCTGGATGAAAAAAGCAGGAGATTGTGCTCTGTGGCGTCCTCTCGGAGAAATCTATGTCCAGCAGTGGATTGCAATGAGCTGAAATAATCATAATGATGATGACGATGATTCGTTACAGCCAGGTGGCAAAATTGAATGTTAGTGAAAGTTTTTTGGGAAAAAGAATCCCGGCTTTATTGATCTGAATATGATTCAGAGATGCCGAAAGAGGTTTGGTGATTGACACGAGCCAAATTAAAGTCAGATACTCGTACGCCATTGTTTTTGGTTATCTTTGGAGTTCAACAAGTACCGATTTCAATACAAAACATTTTTTTACGCTAATTCATCTTGTGTTTTGAAATAAAAGTGAAGTGATGACGCCTTATGCCATTATTTTATTGACAACTAGAAAACCTACAAACCCATCCACTACCTTACTTATTCCCGAAAAAAATTCTCCAAATACACAAGCTATAAAGAAAAAAGAAACACTAAGAATATTGCAAAACCCTTTTCAAATAACAGAGGCCATAAATCAGGCACAGATGAAATATAACCAATGGGGAAAGAGGCTTATTACGGAGTAAAAGTAATGGGAAATATTCTCATGTGATTGGAAATCTATGAGCTTTTGTATCGGTTTCACTCAGGGGTTCATAATGGGTATGTTAGGTCAGAGAGCGGATTAAGGTCACTTGTTCTAAGTAAGTTATCTTGCTTTACTAATGCTTCAGTGCGTTTGAACATTAACCTAAGTTGGTTGAGTTAAGAATCAAAGTTCACTGCTTTGACTGGTGTGGGTATGGAATGATATGGGTTTCTGTTCGAGTACAAGACTTCAACAGTTGCTACAGAATTTGAAAATGATCTACAGTGGTGCGATGACCTTGACTTGCGAAACAGTCGCCGTTTACGAGGTTGTAAGGTCAAAATCGGGCAAGCAAAATAGAGAACCAACTCTCTGCAAATTCTAGATGGACAAGTTCAATATGAAAAAAATGACCTTGACTTGCGAAACAGTCGCCTTTTTACGAGGTTGCGAGGTCAAAGTCGGGCAACTAAAATTTAGAACGAGTTCTCTGCGATTCCAAGATAGACAAGTTCTACATGAAAATTCATTCTCAAACTTAATAAGAAACAAACACATTGATGAGTTATCAACAAAGGTTAATTACCTGACTTTCATGTAAAGTACGAACTTTTGAGTTCAAACCTGGGAAAGTAACAATATATTCTTTTCTGAAAAGGCTTTAAAATTGATGTTTTTTTGTGAATATTTGAGCTTTTGCGAGAAGATGCAAGTATTTGAGTTCGAGTGTAAGATGTTTAATTAATTTTTTCCAGAAAGAAAAAAAAATCTAAAATTCCCACAATCGTCGTATCTCATTTCAAAAATAAACATTTTCAGTAGGTTTTGAATAACAATGAATATTTCTGGGGATTTTCGAATCTTTCTTGTTACAACAAAAGTAAGTTCATTATTAAATTGTAAAAGCCTGCAACAAATAGAATCAGACAATGAACCTGCAAATACCATTCACGGTATTTTCACGCTCCTGTATTTTTCGTTTCAAAATGAAAATGGGAACCGAAAGAAAATCCTGATAATAAGCTCAGACGAAGCGCACAGACAAAATAAAATCACTGCAGGTGCATTTTTTTTATGGCAACACTGCTTTATTATTTTCTTTCTACGTTTATGTGTGCGTTTACACTGTGTTAAACTTTATATTTTACGTCTATGTTGTGAATCATTATAATGGGGAAGGCCGGTCAAAGCTACTTGTAGATGGCGCCACCATAGCTAAGTCCTAATCCGACCAATGAGGTAGTACTATTTTGAAGTAACTATGAGATTTGAACTAATAACGATGTTTGGAACTGGCTATACTAGCGCCATTAGTTTCCCAGTTGCCATCCATTTTCTAAAATTTTCTCACTGACAGGACACAGGCCTGCTCGTGTAGTGGAATTGGCTGCAATTCAATTAAGAACTTAATAAGACGAAAAAAGTAACATTTTGTTAATTTCAAATACTTTGTTTTTAATTATGTCGCTTATTGTATGAATATAATAATTACATAAACTTACTTTGCCACTCACTATAATATGTTTTTTTTTCTATTCTTTTAATAACACTTCATCTAAATTTTATCCAGTTTGAGTTAGAATTTGTTTGATATTGTACTTACATAGATTTTTAGACAGTGTCTGTTATTTTGCGCACGTTTTTTCTCAAATTAATATATTTAAAAAATCTCTAAGCAAGTAAGCATAGACAATTAATAAACGAACAAACACAAAAATAGCCAAGTCACTTAGGTACTAACGGTTTTTTGTAACAATTCCTCTACTGATGTTTCAAGAAATACTCTCAGGTTGTTTCAATAAGTGTATATAAAGAAACTACGTTTAGCAATGTGCGTAAAACATCGAGAATACGAAACATGTGCGTTTTCTGACGTCACCGTCTTAATTAAAAACAGACATAATTATAACACACAAGAAATACAGTTAACTGGACATGTTTGTTATTAAAATGTAAGTAATAAGTTACGTTAAACAATAACTTGTGGTTATGTGACTGCAAAATATGACGGTATTACATTAGTAAGGTAGTAACTTTCTGATCAAAGACGAGCGTATGTACAGGCGCTAGCAGCTCAACCTACCCGAATCTGTAAAATGCCAATCAAACATTAACCTTCAAGAATGATATGGTTGAAAATCTATTAAAGTAACAGATTGAGGTCGCGGGACTAACGATTTACCGTGACCCCGGAATGTAAAGGGCTTTTGAAGGACACCGTGAATTTTAGTCAGTACAAGTCTGACAGTCCCTCCCGCTCTGCCCTGGATGGTAGTGGTAATTTGATGATTTTACCACGATAAAAAAAATCAATTTGAGGTAGGTTGATGTGCTGGCGTCAATACACCAAGCTATGTTAAGTATTTGACTTAAGGTGCAGTTCGTATGCACGTCATGGTCACATAAATGCACATTAAATTATCAATCTACTATATAAAAATAAGCCGGGTTTTCCTTCCTGACGATATAACTCCAGAACGCACGAACCGATTTCCACGGTTTTGCATTCGTTGGAAAGGTCTCGCAAAGAAAACGAAGCCATGTGGTGGCGAAACGGAGTTCGCCGGGTTTGCTAGTACTGTATAGATAATAATATTGTGCATTTCTAACATATTAATTGGATCTTCTAAGCTTTTCATCAAAGACCATTTAACCCCTTTTCTGACACATTTTTATTACATTTTTTCTATCTTTATTAACATCCCAATTTGTCTACAACAATGTTATAAAGCTAGAGTTTATTTGTTTGAAAGTACTGATCTCAGGAACAACTGATTCGAATTAAAAAAAGATGTAAATATTTTTTTGAGTTGGTTAAGCCATTTATCAAGGGAAATTGCTAGTGTTAGTAACGTTAAAGCCCAGTTTATTATCATCGTGCGAAATCTTTCCAGTTAAATCCGTATTCCCTATTGTTTGTTTTTCTTTGAGCCGTGGGAGGAACTTTTGGGTTCTACTTTTAAAATCATTCTATTTTTAAAACAATGTTGATTGACTGTGTGGGATTTTGACTGATGTTATGTCCAAATAAATCAGTTTGAAATTCGAATTTGTGTTTTTTTTTCTGGCCAGTACGTGGAACTAATCAATAATTTTGTATCCGTTTTTCTCTGCAAGTATTTGTACAGTCGACAAAGTTGAATCATGACGTATTTTGACAAAAAATCGTTTGAATCTGTGAAATTGACAAAGATCAAAGTCGTTACCATAGATATGTAGGTTAGGGTGTCCCGTCGATGTATGAAAAAAAATGTTTTTTCAAGCTACATAGTCGCAAGAGGTATCAAAATTTGCGTAATTTTATGTAGATTACGAATATGCTAAAAAACTATAATTAAGTATTATCTTTAGGGCTCTACCGGAGCTTGAAGTTTGGTAAATTTTAATTTTTGCAGGCAGAAACCGTATGGTTAACAGAATATAAAAATCAGTTAAAAAGGGTATTTTATTATTTATATCAGTAAAACAAAGCATTATAAAAAAGAAAATAAGCTTCTTATATTATTCAAAACGTGAAATTCAAACTTATTTTAATGTCAAAATTTCGCACTTCTATTCAAATCCGTTCTAAGTGACTATCTCTAAAAGTTTCGTCAGCTAGACTTTATGAGGCCTATGTTATGGTTTAACACAACTTTCCACAGCTTGTGTGTGACAGAAAAAGTCAATTATTGACAAGCCCTTACTTTTACCATGATTTGATTGTCCTCGTTATAAATACGTTTAAAAACAAGTGTTGCTGTCACCTAAAAGTTGTGCCACACACTCGTTTCGGTGTAATCTCTATTTTTTATTAATGGTTTAAATATCCTGTGTTTACAGTTACTTTTATCTCCTCGAGCTTTTAGTATTCTTCGAAAAACCAGCTCCTGAATGTGATCTCTGTCATCATAAAGCGTGCTGGCAAGAAGGTTTTCTGAAAAGCATTTCTTGTAGTGATAGAATTCACAACAGAGCCTAGATTTTCAAGTAAAATTCGAGAGTACAACATATTATATTCTTCAAATGTGAAGTATATGTTTGGCTCCGTCCTTATAAGACTTCTTTAGTTTGAAAAGGAACGAAACCGAACAACGTAGTTGACAAGCAGTTGTAAATTTTGTGATGGCTTATTAGTATTTAAGTAAAGGTGTAGGTTGCGATAGGAATCAACGATTTAATCCAGATAGTATTAATCTTTTCAGAAATAATCGAAAACACATCTAAATTGGATGGATCCTTTCTATTTTAATTTAACTTTAAGTCATTCTTAAAAAATAAACCATATTTTAATGACGTTCCTTATAGTTGGTAGCTGTCGTTCGTCAACTTATTTGTAGGCCTCATTAAATCATAAACAGTTTCATCTGCCTCGAACTCAATATTTAAGAACGATTAAACACAATAACAACCGTAATTAGATACGAAGAAAACATTCGCAGGTCAAGTGCAGAAAATCATGGCGCTATGTAGAAACTGAAGGGTGTTTGGATATCAAATACTATAAAACCTTACGGTTCTAAGGGTGCAAATAGAATTTTTGTGTATGTTTTTTTTTTTTTTTTTAATAGCCTATTCTGTGTCCCACTGCTGGGCAAAGGCCTCCCCTTTCTTCTTCCAAACCTCTCTATTTTGGGCAATTTCTGGCCATGTCTGCCCTGCGAACATGATCAGATCGTCACACCACCTCCGCCGCGGTCGACCTCGACGGCGTTGTCCTCCCTCAGGCGTCCAGTGAGTGACGATCCTTGCCCACCTCTCGGGGTGCATACGTTCAACATGGCCCGCCCACTCCCACTTCAGCTTGGCTGTTTTTACTCCTACATCAGCTACTTTAGTAATGGAGCGCAGAGCCTTTTGTGTATGTATGACACCTAAATTATATAAAAAAAAATATTTATAAACTATTATGTAGTTCAATAGCCAAAATTAGGAACAAGTAAATATCACAATAAAAATGTCAAATTGATGAGAAAATGTAATTTCGTAACTTTGCAGACCGGTAGAGCCCTAAAGATAAAATTTGATATTTTTTTTATTATTTTTCCAGTAATCTACAATAAATTACGCAACTTTTGACATGTCTTGCGTTGTGAAAATCTAAAAAAAAAATTTTTCGGGACACCCTAATGTAGGTATGTTTACGCAAATGTGGACCTAATTGTATTTGAATGTCTATTAGAAAATAAGCTTATGGTGGGTCATGATTCAGCTTTGTCGATTTTACTTGGAATGAAATACGCTCTGACTTATTACGACTTCATGATACCTTTTATATGTGTGAATGATCTTTGAACTTTGACTGCATCTTTTACGAAGAAGAATTGCGGAAAATTAAATGGAATCGTCATTGGTAATGATAGATAATAAGTGACTGTAACTAATTAAACTCGATATTGTATCATTTTACTAGAGGATCGTATTATTATGTCAAATGTTTATGTAGTTTTGATGTCATTGAAAGTCAACATACATTACAAGCATTTAAAAAAAAAATTGAATAAATTAATTTAATGTCCACATAACGATTTATGGTATTAATTAAACACAGAATAACAAACAAATATAAAAGCTCAATAACAGTTACAGATTAAGCTATAACATGAGAATTATATCAAAAAAGATTCCTAGAAACACTACGATATTTAGCCACGCGCTGATAGTCATGACTACTATCAGCTCGTGGCTAAATAATTACAGCCGCACAGGCCGATCTTTCAGTTAAGCCACGTTTGCCAAGGTTGGTCTGAGGATGGGTGGACTATCCGTCATAGCGAGTTTATTCTGTGTCTCGAAAGCACGCCGTATGGGTTTCGGCTGGCTGTCATTTGTAGATCATTAACAGTCGTGACTATTATATAGTCAGAAGCTCTAAAAAGTCTGACAACCAGTCACCATAAGTAATCGATTACCCAGTTACTGGGTTATGGAGGACCGTCAGGCAGTCGCTCCATGTAAAATACTGACATTCAGCTGCATCTGGTTCGACTGGAAGCCGACTCCAATATAGTTGGGAAAAGGCAGGCAGATGATGATCATGATGTGCTATCAGAATTTATAATCTTCCTTCAAGGCTCTTTGGTCGTTTGACCCCGCTCTGGTGGGGCCCGCGGGTCCAAACGACCAAATACGTTTTTGAATTGGTCGTTTGGACCCACTTTCAAAATTTAAGAATTGTACTAGCAAATAGAAAAGTGTCCTACCCCTGCCAGTCTGTTCCGACTTTCGGTATGCCGCTTGTCCAAGGAGATGGTGATGTAGACCGGGATATAACACGCCGGATCAACTAGGGATGCATGAAGTGGCGACAGGTTACCTGAAGGGGCCCATTTATTAGAGCGCAGCCGCGGGCATTTACAGTTTTTATTTCCTGATCCCCTGTCACGTGGCGTCACAGCGCTTTTCAAATGAACTTCGCTGACCCCGTTGAAAAATGTACCACCTTGAGCTCATGCTAGCCTAGTATTTTGGCAGGCCATTTAGAGTTACCTTACCCCCGCGCTGCATGTCACGTGGTGCGAGAGCGCAAAACATACCACCTTGATCTTATAGTATCCTAGTACTTTTGCTGGTTAGTAGCATTCTATTAGTTTTTAAGCATAGCTGAAATATAAAGTTTTAACTTTTGAAAAATGCGCAGTACAAAATGTCTCTAGGAGATATCGACACGGCGCACAGTGTTTCGTCTAGTACAAGCTAGCGAGACAAAATTATTTTTTTACTTATTTTAATTGTTTACGTATAAATAAGGTGTCTTACGTCGTTCTGTGTTCCCTAAGTCCAAAGGTGTGCATGCAAGATGGTCACCAAATTTCTTACTTTTGTTTACTAATATCACGAACGTGAACGTTTCGTAGTACAACAAAAAAATAATTTTGAAAATCGGTCTACAATTGACGGAGTAATCGCGTAACAAACACGCTAAAAGTACAGATATCCAAGTAGCCAAAATTAATAAAAATGCTCACAAAATAAAAAGTACTGAACCAAATTGGATGAATTTTTTACGAGACCAAATGGCAAGTATTCGAACAAAAAAAGAATCACACTGTATGTATGTATATACATACATTTATCATAGCTATGGCTCGTTCTGAAAGAAAGTAAATTACTTTATCTGCGGGCGGGGACTTTATTTCGGGTGCCAAGAACTAAAGCAACCTACGCCTGAATGTTTCATTTATAACATACAGAAAAATCTAGCCGGATACATTGGGATACAAAAAGTTGCAACCCTTTAAAGTTTGAAGTTAAGAAAAAATATGTGGGATTATTTCAACATACATATAAACTCTAATTTGGGCAAAAAAGTACATGTATTTTTTTCAAATCAAGTCAATATAGTAAGTATACATACCCTCAATAGTACAATCCATAACAAGAAAATCGTTTCACTTTCATATCAAATATTTGAGATGGTGTCACAAGTGTGCTAAAAATGCAACTTATTTACAAATGAAAATTGCACTTCCTTAATAATGAACATTAACCCCTCCACAAAATTACTTGTTGAAGTAACAAACAAATATTTTTTTTGAATTCCTTACCTGGGAAGGGTTGGCTACAAGTTCTTATCACGAATTCCTGGAAATGATGTCATGAGTTTTGTCCCTCTAGCTTGTACTAGACGAAACACTGTGCGGCGGGTATAATATTATTGCATACCTTTATGCATTTTCATTTCGAAAAATTCTTTGAAACATGTTGAAAATTCATCTCTTTAATTCATAGAAGCAAAGTTCGTAATAATCGCAGACGAAGTCACGGGCAAAGTGCTAGTATATGCTAGTGCATTCCGCATTACGTTTTTCTACACGTCTGTACTGAAACTTGAAATTAAATGTCATTTCGAACAGTAGGTCCAATCGACCAATGAAAAAATAATCAAAATCATGAATTGGTTGATTCATCCCGCGGGTCCCATCTGAGCGGGGTCAATCGACCAAAGAGCCCCTTCAAATAATAGTCAAAACACTGACACAAATAAAACACAGGCGCATTCAATTATAGAAAGATTCCATAAGCGCAGTCGTAGGCGCACTCAATCGTGTATTGACAGTTGTTTTGATTGGAGCAGTGTTGCCAGAGTTGAATTACCCCGAATTTTGGGAAAAAATAACAAATACGGGAAAAATTAGATCTATTGCCTATTGATACGGCATATATATAACCAGGGATTTCGTTAGTAATCATTTCGTTGTTTTCAGATAACCAACAAAAACTATTAGTGTAATTTTTTTTTTTTTCAATCAACACTCAGAACAAATATGTATTATTGTTTGTTACTCAATCATAATAAAATTTGAAGTCCATGCGTGCGAAGCCCCTGGCAACCACTAGTCTATTCTAAAATTCGGCAGTAACTGAAGATGATGTTAACCCTTGGGGTGCCTGGTGGGTCTGACAGACCCGACACTTTAAAGAATCGACAATATTTTAGAAAATTCGTAACTACCGCCGCTGTGTGCCTGAGTAGCTTCGTGATATAGACTGGCGGCTAGATTGCCGCCCCTCCCGCAGTCCGCAACGCGCACGTATTCGAGTAAGCCTCTTCGTACACTTGGTGACGCAAGTCTCCGATACCTTACGATTTGGTATTCACTGACGCGTGCTTGTGTTTGAACCTCTATGGGTTTGTATTGCGATAGCCGCTTGGATACCGAAATCGTAAGGCATCGGAAACTTGATTCGCCTTGTCTACGAAGGGCCTAACACGTGTTTTATGTGCGCTCGGGTCTGAGAAACCCGACCAGGCACGCGGCGTAACTTTTAACTTGTAGTTATTATTTTTATAACTTTTTATAATATATTGTCGTATTTTTTCCCTTTTTTCATTAAGATACAATATTGAATATAAATTACAACCTGTTGTTATAGTTTGTAACATCAAAATAAATAGAAATAACCATTTATGTTTACGGGTCTGTCAGACCCACCAGGCATGCCATGTGATTTTTACCTACCAGGCACCCCAAGGGTTAAACATCGTCATTAAAACGGAATTGAACATAATAATAATCGTAAAAAGTACTAAAAGTGAATAAAAACCTTGCTATATAAGTTAAATTAAGGTAACGGCTTACGTCTGACTGAACTTAAGTATCCATTTGATCGTCTATAGCGCCCCGTTTTCGATATATTACTCTTTTTAATATCTGGGCAATATATTCCCACTATTTTATCGAAACATTTCAATGCACAAAGAGTATGGTAAACATATTGCCTTTTTTTATCAAAATTCTACTTACTTGGTTGAACTTGTTCAAAATAATCAGTTTCCTCGAAAATATTAAATTGTAATTCTATTATGCCTTTGGCAGTCACTGAACCTTGAAAACTCAAGAAGTGAAGATATTACAAAGGGAATATCAGGAAGGTTTTTTTTTGCGTTTAAAAATCATCAAATGAGTCCCCCCACCCAGATTAGGGCAGGAGGGACTGTCAGACTTATACTGATTAAAATCCACGGTGTCCTTCAATAGCTCTTTACATTCCGAGGTCACGGTATCTCATTGGTCCCGCGACCCCGGCAGGCTTTGGCCCTCTAAGAGGGCCCCGTCATAATTTCACAGTTAGCTATTGCCTTTCGAAATATGAACTTGAGGAGGTACACGAACATAATTTTATTAATATGAGTGCCAATTATTATCCAAAAAAAAACAAAATTCTGTGTTACAAGAGCGATATTGCCACTGTTGAGAAATTGTCTTTTCCCAGTAGAGATTGATTGTAGTCCTACGCCAAGCTGGTTGCCTTACAACATTTTCCTCATTTGAAGGGTCAGTGGTGATTAAATTATTTAAAGTTTCTAACTTTAGATCACACCACTTAACGACCAAATATTCTGTAAGATTGAGCCTGGTAAACATTTTCCCACGTATGGGAAATTTTAATCTAAGTCTGGTAATCGAAAATGCGCGTGGGCAGCGGCATTTGTTTGTACTAGTCAATCTGTTTCGAGTGTGGTAACCGTCGATTCACGCCGTCCCTTACCGCATGAATGCATAAAAATATTTTAAAATAACGGAAGCATGAATGAAAAAGAAAACTCTTAGATCTAAGAATTTATTTTTGATGTATGTGGCAGGTGAGGTGGGTTATTTCTATTTTGAAATCGATGAAGATGTGTGATTTTTGGCTAATATTAGAATATTACCTAGATCTATTTCCAATGCAGATGAAGGAGGAGATTTGGATAGAGATCAGGTATTTAGAAAAGCAGACGACTTAGTTGCTATTGCTGGTAGTCCTGAAGGAGGCTTGCCTTGGAGACAGGCACAAATAAAGAAAGGCCTAGGGTGAAGATGGGTTCTGATGTAAATGATAATGGCATAGCAGTAAAAACAGAATTTGAAAATACAAGTTATTTCAAGAATTTGGAGTTATCTGATGCAGTGATTGAAAAATATTTGTCAAAACTACCAATGAACACACATGATAAATTTAGGCATCGTATTTGTTTTGAAGTAAGAGAAATTACGATGAAAACTGATTCAAGTGGGTGGACAGAAGTTACATAAGAATTATGTCATGCAAATGTTTAAAACAATGAATTTATTTTTAGACATTTTACGCCTCGAATAATGTTAAATTTTAAACAAGAGCTGTTTAATAATTTCGATATAGGTACACATAATTACGATCTATGTAACGGACTAGTTTTACCATGTGAACCAAATAGTAAATCAATGGTTTTATTATGTGAACCATAATATCATCAACATGAATGAGTCTTTTATAAATAAAAATAGACATATGACTATAACGATCGCTGTAACAAACCAACTTATCAATACAGGCGGGAAAACCGAGAACTATATAAAAATGTACCAAGCTTGACTTATGGATGCTTTTTTTTCTTGGCAAGCAGCGCCACCATGAACTGAAAACTTTAATTTGTCGTACTTTGTGATGAATGATACTGACTGACACGTCATAGTATTGTTCTAAGAAACATACTTGTTAGACAATTAGTAGATTCTATAAAAACTGTTGATTATAATGCTACAAACCCATCGTTCACACTGTTTTGTGAGAAATATACAGTTGTATACAAAATTGAAGCTGCTTGGGATCTAATGAATAAAATGAAATTGAAAGTAGAAACAACATTAGTAACTGGAATATTAGTAAGGACTAAAACAATAGTGTTTCTGAGTAGTTAAAGAGACTATAGGATTTGATTGATGATTGGATCAAAACGGGTGCAAATGAAGTATTATACAATTTCTCGTAAAGTATTTCTAAATAATTTGAAATGGTATACACAATGATGTAAGCCGACCTGTCATCCGAGAATCTAATGAAGCTAATACTAGAAACGTCTTCATTATTTGCTAACCATATTCAAAAAAATGTGGTGGTCAGTCCCAGTAAAATAATGGATATCATTATTTTACATAGAGTAACTGTCTATCTGATCTCTATATTCTTGTCACTGGATTTACGATACCCTTTGGAAGGACTAGTTGTCTTTTCATGTATCAACGTTTAGTGTATAACAACTGTTAAACATTCAAAAGACAGCCAGAATTTATTGGTATTCTATTTTACAAACCAGTCTTCATATAAATTTTAATATCATCGTAAGTACACCTACTGGTTTACTAAAGATAAACAATTTAACAACACTATTGAACTCAATATCCATACAATATTATCAGTAGTTACGGTGTGAAGCATAATAAGGAAATATATGGTCATAAAATATTGTTTCACATCAATACTTCGAGGCATCCAAGCAAATGTAACTTTTACTAAAATCTTCCTTAAATAATATCAAAAATAATTTCGATGAAATCAGACATAAAAACACTAAACGGTATAAGGAAATATGGTGAGAAAACTATGATATCCTAGATTTAAAAATTGAAAGAGGTGATAATTTACAAACCTACACTAGACTTACGTCAATGCTGACGTCTGACACAGGAGAAAAGAAGAAAAAAACGTGTTGCACCCATCGTAAGTAAAATAGGTGAAGGGCAGGAAGATGATGCTGATGATGACTGAGCTAATGTGATGGAATCTGCTCTAATCTTTCACACAGAAAGGCAAAATGTGTTTTGGCAGTGGGAATATTCATGAGCTCATTGTGAAACTTCAAATCTTAGCCAAAATATTTGAGCTTAAGTTACCCAAACTGGTACATAAACCTTAACTAAAGATGATCTTTAAAAGTAGAATTGAAATAATAGATAGAATATTAGATAAAGATAATCATGATTGATATCAAAAGACATCGAAAAGAAATATACATAGAACTCGTAGGTGTACGTCTATAGTCTAAAGCATCCATGTGCTTCAATCAGGGTACCTATGATAAAGTTAGTACCTTGGCGTACTCCAATAACCAGATATGCCATTTTTCAGGAAGACCTCAATGATGCTGTTATACTAGTGGATGACTGATTTATAGCAGACCTAACTTTTAAAAATGCAGTCATAGTGGTTTGAAGTATTCTAATGAAATGAACGATTACAATGTACTAAAATAAATTGAAAAGTAAATTTTTGGCACAAATAATATATGAGTTAGACGACATTAGAGCTTGTGAACTTGTCACACTAATGTTCAAGGACAAAATCCATAGAGTATTCAATATTTAAACATAGAAGCCAAATGTTGGAGCAAAAAGCCCCCTGCAGTGACGTCATTCCACCTGTCATAGAAACCCATTGACAGTTGTATTAGGGTACACCTTGTACTACCAAAAATGAACCAACATGTGTTAATGACAAGGTGCAAAATAGCACTTTCATTTCATTGTTAGTCATAAAGAATTCGTATTGATTATGTGTAGAGTTTTGTGTTACAGAAAAATTTAATTATTGCAAAGAACAGGGGTATTTCGAAGCGGGCATGTGAAGAATACAATTATTGATTAATGCTGCCCCTAGTACAGAAATTACTGGGACTCAAGCAGTCGTTGAACCGAGCCCAGAACAATACGATGAAACATTTAGCACTACGGGAATTAGCTAAAATAGGACGAATATGACACATTTTAATTGACTCAAATGATCATTGAACAGAATTTGTACTGTACCATGACGATTTTTAGTTCTAATATAAACGAATTCAGTGAAAGATAAAAACACATGTAAAAATACACGAAAAACACAGGGAATCTAATCACATCGATTAAACAGAAAAAAACCAGCACATAATCCCTTAATCGTTGCACGCCCTCCACGCAATTTTATACCTTTTGACCCGTTGTTGAAAGCACTATTATCGCTTGCACACACATAGGGCGACTCCCGTTCCTTGCACTACACGTTTACAATCACTCACAGAACTAATATTTATTTTTTAATTTTTAAATAAAGAATTACTCACGCAGCAATGCTTTTTGAAAGTGGCCAGCGTTCCATAGACGCTTGGTACTTCATGTTTTCAATCTGCTTTTTCAGTGCTTCTTTGTCCATGGCTGCAAGAATACTAGGGTCCATCGCGCAGAATCTGTGGTGTAAAACACGCACACATAGTTAGAGCATACCGTGTCTGTGTAAGAAAGGGACGACTCGAGTACAGTCGGGTAGAGAGTGGTTTCGGTGGGAATTAAATCTGTTGTATTTTTATAGCGGTGTATTGTTTGTTTTCGGCACTGTTAATAATAACGTTTTCATTTGATTTTGCTATTGCCTACTTAATTAGAGATTTTCAACACCAAAAGGGAGATTTTAGAATTAAAAGGGTTTAAAAATAGGTAATTGGAAAATAAGATTGTTGAATTTTATTTGTCCTTTAAATAAATTATTTAAATGTTGATTAATTATGATGTAATTTGTCACTTAAAATGCTCTTCAATAATACCCAAAATAACAAAATAAAAGAAGAAGTTTTAAAATAATAATAGTTTAAAAAATACACAATTTTTAACATAATAATATCACTTGAGCATTAACTTTTAAATTATGTTGGGTTAAAAGTTGAGAAAACCACCTTACTCTAAATACAAAACTGAAATAATATTCATAACAACGTCATAATTCTATATGAACACACTGGCACATTTTTCTTTGTTTTCCCATTACTAAATAATCAAATGTTCGAAAATGAAGGTTAATAATAACATGAAAATCCCATTTTAATTTTCACCAACTAACCCAATTAAAACAATACAAAATAATTTATTCGAATCAAACACTTTTCTGCGACACTGTACGATATCGCCATCTCTTTCCCTCCTTAGGGGAAACCTGTCTATGTGTGCGTGAGCGTACGCGTGTAGGTGATGCGCGCGCAGAACTTCAGTTTCTATGACAACCCCTTTTAGGCATACTGAAGTTGGCTTGCGCAAAGTTAGTTAGTAACACACAATTGTAATTTAAACTCTATTTGTTGTTTCGTATGGTCCGTTTTCAATTGTTACGTCAGTTGTAAAATTAATGAATTAAAGCGTAATGCCCGGTAGTTCTTGGCATTTTGTACACCATTATTCTTTGTTTTCGAACGGCTGTCATAGAGGGCTCTGTACGCAGTCATTATCAACGCATCGGTAGATTTTTATTACCACAACATTCTACTGAAGTTATTAAAGATTTTACAGCTGAAAGTTTCAAGTAATTAGGTAGCTAATCAGACGAGCAATGGTGTCTACTGAAATGGGGTTTTCGTGACCTTGGAATAACGCCCCGATGGCCTTGAAGGGGTTAATCTTTATCTTGGTTTAATGATTTGGAAAATGAACCGATGGAAAAAAAGTACTTAACATTTTTTTTTTTTTGTAGCCTATGGCGTTCCGCGGCTTGGCAAAGATGGGTCTCATTATAATAAATATTATTTATTTATAATTGTGTTTACATTTAATATATTCACATCACGTCCTTGCGAAAAGTAAATATCTCACTTTATTTATTTTTCTAAACAGCTATACACATACCAAAACCTTCGTACAACGGTAAGCGACAATAAATTTATGAGTTCTAAAAGCAAGAAATCTTTGAGATAATAATTAATTAAAAGTACAATGGGCGCGATAAGATTTTTATTCAGATAAAAACAATAGGTTTCTCTTTTTTAATACCAACAACACTGGGAAAAAGGCCGAGAATTCAATCCGAGTTTTTTTTAGTTTAGCTTTTAATTTATGCTTCATTTTAGAGTAATGGAGTCATGTTAATTAAAACATACTCATTATGCAAACACGATTAGAATGAAAATGTCAATGTCCTCCAACTATAAACTTTAACTTGAATATTAAATAAATTATAATTAAAGAGTATTTTTCAAAATATAGAAATCACTGTTTGAAATTAGAGCTTCTGGGTAACTTCGTGGGACATTTATAAGCCAATTGTTTATATCGATGTCCTTACCGTGACTTTGACAACTTCACGTAAAGATGTATTTAATTTTTTCCTTTTAAAATGAGTTAAATTTTTGTGATTCAAACAGTCTAATTTATTGAGAGTGTTTCGAAGAATCAATGTCTGACGTTATCTACCTATTTAGATACCTAATCATGTGATTTTCCAATGCAAATAAATTCTTAAAAAAATGAAGTCGCTCCAAGATGTCTCTTGGGCTTCTAGAAAGCTTCTCGATGCTAAGCTGTCTGTGATGACCAGGATTGACCTCATATAACGGATTCAAGAGTTGAAGTATGGACAATGGACAGTCGAAAGTATCAAAGGGTCATATTCTTTTGAAAATTCTGACTTCCAAAACAAACTGATTATCAACCTAATTTGATTATATGGTTGCCGCAGTGGATGCTTTTCTTTGGGCTATAGAAATTGTCAAAATGAGTCCTGCTGCCGTGGTGGTGGAGTGGAAGGGACTGTCAGACTTCTACTGACTAATAACAACCCTGTCCCTTCAGCACATGTTCTTCACGTTCCAAGGCTCCGTTTTAACCTCCACGGTGGTACTATATTTGCTTATCTACAATGGTTAACTATGACACAAGTTAGTGCACTATTCGAGACCTTTAACTGCGTACTGATTTGGCTGGCACAGACGAAGCGATACATAAAATGTTTGGAAAGTTATAGATGAAAACATTTCGTGAGTGAGTAATTTTAACTCACGTTATGATATCTATCTCTATATCTATCATATCTAATATGTATTTAGGAACGTTATGTATCTGGGGTTAAGACCACCCCGAGGCCCTATAGGCTTTTGGCCCAATCTACGATTGCCCAAATAGTGGAAGTGGATGCAGCACTGCTTGTCATGGGTTCGATGAAATAAAAAAAATATAATATATAATTAGGTGTTCTAGGTCTGACTGTTTCATCATCATCAGCCCAGCCTTTTCCCATCTATATTGGGGTCATCTTCCAATAGAACCAGACGCAGCTGGATATCAGTATTTTCTGCCTGTCAGACCTCCACAACCCAGTAACGAATAAATGTCTTTGTCAATAACTGGGCAATACGATACCCCATGATAAGTCTGGCTGTTTGTATAATCCAAATAATACAGGATAATTTTTAGGTAGAAGCGAAGTTAAAATCTAATCGAAATACTATCACTATTGTGGGGATAGATCCATTTTCGAAAACATGTTTCCATTTGGTATTTTTTTTAACGTGGTAAAATCATCAAATGAGTCCTCCCACCCCCATACTGTCAGACTTTTACTGACTAAAATCCACGGTGTCCTTCAATAGCCCTTTATGTTCCGGGGTCACGGTAAGGAAATAATCCCGCGACCCCGGCAGGCTTTGGCCCTTTGAGACCGGCCCCGTCAGTATGCTGACGCTCTTTGAGGCGCGCGTGGAGCACAACGCGCCGTCGCGTCGACCCGGGCATGGTCCATGGTCGGGCAGCGAGTTGCCCTTTACTCGCTGCCCGCATGCCCGCGCCTACGGTGGCCGGAGATTGTCTGCTGTCCATTTGGTACTGGCCGAAGATACATCGATATTAATTTGACCAATAACGGCTGTATACATACACAAGACACGTTTTCAAGAGAAGCACGCTTAGTTGATTGCGTAGACCAGTATTTCAGATTGTTAACTTTCTATAAATTCATTGGACCATAGTCCAAGGAGATTGTGTATCGATTCTCAGCAGAACTTACCTTTGAACGCTTTAACAAGATAGAGGTATTGAGAATTCAAGTTTATTTGTATATCAATAGGGAGATTCACGACTATGTAGTTGCTCGATCAACTGAGATGTATGCATCCTACTAATATTATAAATGCGAAAGTTTGTGGGGATGTATGCATGATGTGTATGTGTATGTTTGTTACTCTTTCACGCAAAAACCACTGAACGGCTTTGGTTAGGTACACAGATAGTTTATAAGATGGATTAACACATAGGATAGTTTTTGAACGAAGTTCTTTATCGCACGTTGTGAAAGGGGGCTACACGGAAAAAAATCTTACGAAAAGTTGTCACGACACTTTTTGGAACGAAGTTCCTTATCGCGCGTTGCGAAAGGGTGCTAGAGCTCAAAGAGTGGAGTGGAGTGGAGCGGAGTGGAGCGGAGCGGAGTGGAGCGGAGCGGAGCTGAGCGGAGCTGAGCGAAGTCGCGACGATTATTTTTATTGAGTGTATACAGTAACTTCGTTCCATACGGGTGTCCCTTGACACCTCTCAAGTTTTTTTTTTATCCCGATTTTATGTTTCCGTGGGACAATTTTCGAGTAGTAGCGGGTAGAGCCGCTGGCAACAGCTAGTATGCTTTACTATACAGGATGAATCTTTCAAATGCGCATGGATGGCTTTATATGAAACTATGGAGAACATCGAAAAATACTGAATGGTGACTCGAAGACGATTTTGACAAAAACTAAATTAGTTAATTATTATAAAACTAAGTCATTGAATATATTTTATGAAAAAATCAATAATCGTTTGCAATCGAGCAAATCAAACCCAGTGATGTTGTAGAAAAACCTCAACCTGTGTTATTATTAATTACCGTTTGGTAGTGTCGCTAACGGGCTTTGAAGATTTGTGGCATACCTGCCGCCGCCATTTTGTTTTTTTTTCAAAATCGCGGCCAGCTATGAAACCTTTATAAATCGTTAGCTGAAATAAATGCCAACAAAAAATATTATGACAACAACCCGCGTAAAGTTTCCGGTTTCCGAGATAATAACCGTGAAAGTTAATCACGTGACATTCACAATTCTAAGCTAGTGTATGCGTTCGAATGTATCAAGATGTTAAAAATAATAACTTTTTGAACGTAATATGTATGTTGCATTATATCTGGATGTTATTTAAACCTTATACGTCTGTTATAATCTACTTTTTGAACTTAATAACTTATTTTTAGACCGTCTACACTTATTGAATAAGTATAATATCTTCATATGATTTAACTATCAATACGATAGTTATACGATAAATGTTAAACAATGTAAATGCAATACATACATATATACAAGACAGGTTTAAACATTCAGTATAAAATACAACTGATAGTACTCGTTACATTTATATATTGTGTGATGGTTCTGTGGTTATTACAATTTCTAATTTAAAGCATATAACGTAATAAACTGACGTCTAATATTCTCTCAGTCAGAGGTAATAATACAAAAAGTAAAAAATGCCTAATTGTGCCATATTGAGTTGTAGAAACAATACATAAGAAGTGGGACGATTAAGACGAAGTTTGTATACTGAATTACAGTTGTATCATCAAAATATCTGCGCAAAATATGACACGCTCGTCTTGATACAAATTGAAGAACATATTGCTTCTATCCAGATATATTGCTGTCATGGCCACAGTAAGCAGAAACATCATGAGGCATATCATCATCATAACAGCCGTAGAAAGTCCACTACTGGACTAAGGCCTCACTCAAGGATTTTCCATTGGATAGTTATTGCCAAACTCACCACGCTTGGCAGGCGGGTTGGCGAGCGCATTTATTTCAGCTTATTAGTCTTCTAGCGCTGCTGCCCATTGAAAGAGTTTTAAGCTGAGGGGCTATGGATCTTACATTTTGCCCTATACCTCGACCGACTTTTACGGTCTGCCGGAAGAGAAGCAATACATTCTACGTTTTTCTTTTTCTCCCAGACCAGAATTATCAATCACTAAAATATTTTATAAAAAAATATTACTTAAACCTTTGTCATTCCGAATTAATGGGGTCAACTTTAACACCTTATATCTCAGAAACCGGAAACTTTACGGGGGTTGGTGTTATAATATTTTTTGTTGTTATTGATGTCAGCTATCGATTTATAAAGGTTTCATGACTGGCCGCGATTTTGAAAAAAAAACAAAATGGCGGCAGTAGGTATGCCACGCTCCATAGTAAAATCTTCAAACCCCTTTCAAATTCTCGAGATAAAGACATGCAAGTAACAATCGCAAAAAAAAAGTATAATTCGCAAGATCGCTGTAATTGATCAGCTGTTTGCAAAGAGTCATAAAATGCCTGTCAGTAAGTCAATGGTGAAATAATTCTCCAGGTACGACCTAACCCAAATGAGAACATCCACTACAGTAATTATCGTTCTTTGACGCCTAAATGTCTCTTCCCATTTTGTGTTTTTATTTTAGTAATATTTTAGTTTCTATCTTTTGTATATTAATTTAAGAAATAAAACATTGTTGATATCTATTGTAGACACTAAAAACACTGAAACTTTCATAATCGGTGGCGATTTCACGGAATAACGAACACAGATCGGTATCAAGGGACCTTCCCTAAACTAAACATCCTAACTGTTTAATATTGTCAATGCGAAAGTAAGTTTGTTTGTGTGTTTAAGCCTAAACCATTAAACAGATTATAAATGTTGAAAGTTTGCAAATACGTTGTCCAATATTGAGGAGCTCGTGGTTAAATAATCACAGCCGCACAGGCCGATCTTCCGAGTTAAGCCGCGCTTGCCGAGGTTGGTCTGTGGATGGGTGACCATCTGTCATAGCGAGTTTCCTCTGTGCCTCGGAATGCACGTAAAGCCGTTGGTCCCGGTTGTCATTTGTAGATCTTTGACAGTCGTTACTGTTAGTCAGAAGCTCTAAAGTCTGACAACCAGTCTTACCATGGGGTATCGTATTACCCAGTTACTGGGTTGTGGAGGTCCGACAGGCAGTCGCTCCATGTAAAATAATGATATCCAGCTGAATCTGGTTCGACTGGAAGCCGACCCCAATATATATGTTGTTGGGAAAAGGCTAGGCAGATGATGATATCCAATATTTAGAAACTGACAAAATGTACCTAACATTTCGTAAAATCATTAATCGTTAAAAAAAAAGAAAAAAAAAGTTTATCGTTCATACACTACAGACGCTTCTTCACTTTTCCATACAAAAAACGCATTAAATTTGTAAGTACGCTGTAAAGTAAAATACAGTGTGTGCCCAGAGGCCTTATCATGAGTTTTCTATGGTCTTATCATGTTTTTTTTTTAAACTGGAACTTTGAAATTGACACCAGGAAAGAATTAGTTCTTTCTTCGCACACCAGAGGCGCTGTTCCATTTTTCACAATGTAAAGTAAAATAGTGAAAACTCGTGATAAGCGTAATATCACGAGTTTACACTATAAAATGTCTAAGTTCCAGCTTACACTGAAATAACTGAAAACTCATGAAGGCCTCTGAAGTCTTGTGGTAGAGCTTCTGTTGAGCAAAAAATACAATAACTTTCATTTGGCACCATGTGTCTACGAATTTACTGTAAAATTATAAATAACACAAGTGAAGTCACGGGTAAACGATAGTAGTACTACATAGTTGTGACAGAAGGTTGTAGCCATGTTATGATAACCTTCCACTAACGATTTTTAAAGCTTCTTTTGAAACTTTATTTTTCAACTATTTCACAAAAGTTAGGAAGCACTTTCCTGAAAAGTCTTTCAAAGTATGTGTCGTAAAACAAATTGGAGCAACAGAAAGTTTTAAGGCGTGTAAAGAAAAATATTTATCTTTAAAGTTATGGTTGGAAGAATTAGGTAGTTACAAACTATAAATAAATAAAAACGAATAACGGCACGATTAGTGCAGTTTCCGAGCAGTAGGGCGCAGTGTCGCGGGTTCGTTCCCCGTCATCATCATCTTCCTGCCCTTATTCCATTGTACTTGGGGTCGGCGCAACACGTTTTTTTCTTCCATTCTCCCGTATCACTCGGCATAGTATCATCTACTCCTTTTTCTTTCATATCATTCCTTAGACAATCCATTCATCTCTTCTGTGGCCTTCCTCGGGTTCGCTCCCCGTATGGATTAAATATTTGTATGACCTGTAATTGTTGTTCTGGGTCTTGGTATTTGTGTATGAGTGTTTTTAAATGCACCCACGACACGGCACAAGAGAAATTCCTAGAGAGGGGTACCTAGTTTTTTGAAATTGTACACGTACAGTCTGCAGGGTAATCGAAACACAGGATGGAGGAACGAAATATACAAATTTGAAAATACATTTTCCGTAGCACAGAAGCAGATATCCAGAAATATAGTGAACTTAAACAGAGATCTAATTCATTTTGTTGTACAACAGCTTCGCAAATGTATCGTTACAACAATTTACTATCGGACAAATTGATTATCCAAACCCTGTATTTACAGTCCAATAGCTTGTACATTTTATGATAATTGAGGTTTATTTCCAAATTGTTGATACTTCAAAATATAATCATACCAGTTAATGCTAAAGGGTAAATAGATGTTTGTTATTCTTTACATCATAATAATTATAATGATTCTGAAACATAACTCCGACAAACGTTTCTCCGCTGAACGATTCGCCGACACAACGATTCATTCCTGGACGGTTCGACGACAAAACCTTTCCTCGACTAACGTTTCGCCGACAGAACGATTAAGTCAATGGACGTTTTTCCATTAGCCGGCACGGCACCGGCACCGGCGACGGCGACGGCGCCGTGCCGGTGCCGGGGAAGCAAAAATGTATGAAAATGTACGGCTCGCTTTTGCACTTACCGGCACCCCGGCGCCGGTGCCGGTAAGTGCCGGCTAATGGAAAAACGCCCATTGTCATGTGTTTCATGAAGTATTGTAAAATTGAAGCCATTCAGACGAAGCCTCGCTGCGCGGGGCTTTTATTTCTGTGTTCAGGGTTTAAAGGAACCTAACTAACGAAACCTCGGGGTGCCCCTGATGTCAGATTTAGTTACTAGTATAGATTTAGTTATAGTGTCAAACCATGTCTTTGTCGATGAATCGTTCTGCGGTGAATGTTTTTGTCGTCGAATCGCCTATGAATGAATCTTTGGGTCGGCGAATCGTTCAGTGGAGAAACGTTCGTCGGAATTTCTCCTGTATCGTGGGTAGGTTCACAAACATTAAAACTTACATACACAAACACAGAAACCCGAAACAACTTCTTGTAGATCAAACCGTTTCCTGCGGGAATCGAACCCACTACTCGCAATAACGTATTCAATCGCTCAGTCACTGCTCCAATCGTGACATTGTTAATGAATGCATTAATTAAATGCATGCATGTATGGCGTCCCCGTGGTATAAAAATTATAATTGTGTTCTTCTAATTAACGGTGCTTTTTGAGATTTTATGGGTATAGTCATAATAGCTATAAACGAATTAATAATAATAAATGTTAAACAAGAAATAACAAAGATTTACGAGTAATGACAATAAAGAATTTGAAAAATAGTAGATATTGCATTTTTGTGGTTCCTATGGCTTTTTCTCGACAAATGCAATAACTTTTTTTTATAGTGGTAAAATCATCAAACCAGTCCTCCCACCCAGGGCAGGGAGGGACTGTCCGATTCGTACGGACTAAAATCCACGGTTTCCGGCTATTGAACAGCCCTTTACGTTCCAGAGTCACGGTAATTGAAAAAGTCCCTAGAAAAAAGAAACTATAAATGGCCGCAACTAATCCAAAATTTCACACTGTTAGGGGTAAAGCAAAATTAATTAAAAATATAACATCAACGCCAAAAATTAATTTTTAATTATTCCTGTAACGTTAAATAGGCATAATTCCGAGAACAGCCACAAAACCTACTTACAAGATAAACCTTAGATTATGATATTTTTATTCTGAACAAGCTTATTTAAAAAAAACTTTTCCATTTTGAGAGACAAGATCCTTAATGAGCCTTGGATTCTTGAAGTACTGTCAGGGTCAAAGATATGTGCACATTTGGTAAAATTCCACAACTATTTAGAGCAGCTATTACTAGCGGCTTTGCCTGCGTATTTTACGTTATTAGTGAATGTTTTTGACAAAAAAATGTTCTAATATTTTTATTCGTTTCTGTATATACAACATCTTCCTGCCCTTATCCTATTTTATAATATATTTTCTGTCTATACAACGTGTAATGTTAATACCTAGCACAAAACCTTTCGTGGGGTAACTCAGCCCATGTTACTGAACATAGTTTGTTCTGAGACTTTTGGAAATTCGCAAAAAAATTAATTTGCTTTCTCATACAAAATGAGAAATTGATCGGGCATCATCATCAGTATGAAAAATCATTTATTTTTCTTGCGAATTTCCAAAAGTCTTAAAACAAACATTGTTCAGTAACATGGGCTGAGTTACCCCACGAGACATTTTGCGCTATTAACGTTACACGTTGTATAAGTATGCATTTTATAATAAGTATGAATCCATACTTACACTAAATTAAAAGATATTGCTATATCTTTTAATTTAGTGTAAGTATCTGTCTGTGTATCTGTTGAGGTAATTGGGAAATAACCTGCTGGTTATTTCCCAATTACCTCAACAGATTAAAAAAAAAACTACTCTGCTATTGCCAAGTGTCATGGCAATATTTATTTGTACGAAGTCGCTGACAGAAAGTATAGTACATAATTAATTTGTGCCCTTGACTGTACAAAGGCCAATTTGATAATATCTATACGAACAGATGTCCTTGCCGAAAACAGCAGAAACGAGGATAAAAACATGGTTCGTATTGTAATTGCCTCAGGCCTCGTCTTTTATAATAATAACATTTGTTTATTTTCGGTAAAAATATTTTGAGGGTTAATTTTTGGGGTAATACATGATAATATACTTTCTGAGGCGAAGAGGGGCGTTTTGACGGATTATCTCATGTATATTTAATTTTGATAAAAATTGGTTCAGTCAGAACTTTTTCACAAAAATATATTTAGGTTTAAACTTAACGGGAATTAGTATAGTGGTGACAAGCACAAGCACTGAGTATGAGATAATTCGGCTCCTAGGTTGAGCAAAGTTGGGTTAATCAAACAGTAATTTCAAGGTCCGGATGCATGCTTGCTCAATGGCAAAAAGCTCGCTCCTTATTACATGGGGGACTTAAAATATAACTGTTTTTCCCTTTTTGCCTAAACCTTTCGCAGGCAATATATATTGGGATTTCATTCTCATGCGCAAAACTAGAGGAGCACATGGCTAAATAATTACAGCCACTCAGGCCGATCTTCCGGGTTGAGCCGCACTTGACGACGTTGGTCTGTGGATGGGTGACCATTTTTCATTGAGAGTTTCCTCCGTGTTTCGGGAAACACGTAAAGCCGTTAGACCCGGCTGTCATTTGTAGATCTTTAACAGTCGTTACTATTAGTCAGAAGCTCACCAGTCTTACCATGGGGTATCGTATTGTCCAGTTATTGGGTTGTGGAGGTCCGATAAGCTGTCGTTCCATGTAAAATACTGATATTCAGCTGCATCTAGTTTGATTGTAAGCCGACTCCAATGTATGTAGTTGGGAAGAGGCTAGGCAGATGATGATTCTCAAGCACCAAACTAGATTTAAGAAAAATAAGAAGCAGACTGATAAAAAAGACGTTTCCAACTTTAACATCTTACTGTTTTGAAGAACTACCTAAGTTTACAAAACCTAAACGACTGAGTGTATACAAGATAATTTTCTGAAGTCTGTTGTTATATTTCTTGAAAGTCTCGGAGGACCGATGAGCGACTTCGAAAGTTTATATAGCAAAAGTTGGCGTTACGAAAAATACACCTTTTAATATTAACTGGATTCTGTTTCGAAATAAACTTGGAAATATTGTTTTGAAGTTTTATGTACAAAATAATTGGGGATGAAGAAATCTCGTAATGGGAATCGGAATCATTTTAGTACAACTTTTTTTCAGTCTCTATATGACGCATATTTCAAACATAAGCAAAATAACTCAAAATAGACCGTATTTTAGTAAGAAAACAGTCTTTCCGTAATACCAAACATTCAGTACTACTGAATGCTTTTCACACACTACTTTCTCACGGCATTATTTACAGAGATTTTCACAGAAACTCGAGCTGAACACTCGTGTTCAACAGTCGTACTAGTATTTACTAACAAGGTTTGTTTGTGATTGTCAGCATTTACTAGTAACAGATGGCCCGTCTTGTCTCATTATTACGATGACTTTTATTGTACCTAGCCTACTGATGTTTTGTCTAGATAGACACGTGTGTGTTTTTAGGGTTAAGTACCCAAAGGATAAAACGGACACTATTACTAAGGCTCCACTGTTTTTTGCTTAACTTTGGTGATTGGACGAGAACCAGTGTATTCAACGTAGTGTGGACTTTAAGACTCCGGTGTCAATCTGTATGTCTATCAGTCTGTCACCAGGCTGTATCTCAAGAACTGTGCTATGTTGACAGTTGTTTTTCCAGATGCTGTATTTCTGTTGCCATGGCGGCAACAACAACAAATACTAAAAAACCGGCCAAGTGCGAGTCGGACTCGCCGTAGCAGCAAGTAACTTAATATAAAAGTTGGTTTCAATAGGATAGCTCTTATTCTTTCGTTAAAAAGTGGCTGTCACAGACAGACATGACGAATCTATAAGGGTTCCGTTTTCTGCCATTTGGTTACGGAACCCTAAAAACAGACTATAATAAATATTAAAAGGGGCTTCTAATGACAAACGTGATTTAGGTACGAGCATTCACAGAATGTTTAGAATTTCATTGTGTTTACAATTGAATAGTTAACTTCTAAAGTTATACTATATTTTCAAGAGAATCAAAAACTGTTACGGCTCTTTGCATCCCTATTTACAAAGGACGGTGGCATAAAACGTGGCACACATAACGCACTAAAGCCAATAAGGAAACATGATCAAAATAAATGGATTGTCAAATAGAATTCTGTCGAGGGGACTGTGCCCCATTCTCCAGAGAGTGCTACCCTTTGACGCGTATCTCTAGAGAATCAATGATATAATAAAGAAAGATACGCCATGTTCATACTGAATGGCGTTCAGATATCGTTGCGTTGTTATTATAGTAATTTAAAACTACGACAAAGATAGATAATGCGTAACGTATTAAGATAGAAAGAGATAACAGGTAGCAAAGAGCAACAATTGTCTTACTTTGTCCTCAACAATTTATGCATGCTAGTGTGGTATCTACCTTTTTTATTTATAATTATTATCATTGTAGAAAATGATATATCTTATTATTTCAAATCGATTCCTTCATGTTAAGCTAATTTAAGGGTATGCCAAGAAATTGTTGAAAAATGAAGTGGCTTTTCTTGTGTTTGCAGAATTATCTTTATAATTATGTAATTATTAAGTAACTAGCTGTGCCCGAGACTTCGTTCGCGCAGATGTTGAAACTTAACAATGTATTTTTTATCAAATTGACATAGTTTCATACAAAGTTTTATCCCCTATTATATAATTTTGGGGGTAGAATTGATCAAAATCCTTTCTTAGCGGATGCCTACGTCATAACATCTACCTGCATGCCAATTTTCAGGCCGTTCAGTGGTTTGGGCTGTGCGTTGATAGATCACTATGTCAGTCAGTCACCTTTGAGTTATACATGTATATTTAGATTTATGTAACGATTGATAAGTAGAAAATGTGTTAAGTCTGCTTATGTACCATATTTTGAAATAAAGTTTGAATGAATAATGAAATTAAATCGACTAATACTACCCAAGTAGGATATAATTAATGTGTAACTTCTAAAATTATAACTAAACCTCAGGATATAATTATGTCCATATTCTACAAACAGCCTCGATAATATTATTTCTTTTTATTAAAGTTTCAACCGACTGTCAAAGATTTATATAGTGAATAATGTATCAACTTTTAACCCAACACTTCAAACATAAAAAAATCAAAGCTCCAAATAAAGAAAAACTGACAGAATTATACAAAATACTCACCATAAAACCAAACGCCCCTAAAAATAAAGCTGGTCTTAAAAAATCAAAACATTAAAGAGGTCTCACCTTTCTTTCTAATTGCTCCTCAAAATTCCTCACTGCTCTCCAAGCTTAGTGTTTCCCCCGGCTTAGTCTGTAGAAGCGTACTGCCGTCTGAAATATAATTGTTGGAATGAATATTTTATTGTTACAGTAGTGTCGTAAAGGAAGGAAGGAAATAGAGTTAATTGTTTTCATTTAGTTTTATAGAAGGAAAAGTTGTGATTTTATTGTTGTTTCTGGTCAGGCAATTATTATGGATTTTGTTGTGTAAGAGCATAGCAGCAGAGCACATGACAGAAATTATAAAAGTGATTTGTGATGCCTATAATATCTCTCCTATGGCTTCTGTGGGAGTTATTTTGATTTTGAAGTGTCTAATTGGAATTGGAACAGGATTGGTTGGATCATTGGACAATTCAAATTTAATAGGAGCGTCTACACAGAGCGAGCAACCTCGCGAGGCAGCTTTGCTGATGTTTGTCTGAGACTGTTTGCCTGTGCGAAAAAAAAACAGATTTAAAACGGATGTTTATTTCAAGAAGAGTGATATACAAACTAGTTAGTTATGTAGACAAACCCACCATACTGTTCCTAAACTACTGCAACTCTTGAAAGCCAAAATCAACAGTGGCAACCACCAGAAAGGCGCAGAGACCATAAAGCTCGACGTGTCCCGGAGAATTAATTTACCTACCTAATTAGATATCTAATAAGTTGCTTTAGGTTGATGTGTTTGTTTGATTATTTTGCATATTGGTTGTAAATGTACAAACAACGTAACCCATTTTGACTAACCATTCAAACAAACACGATTGATTGATGGAAACAGTAATGGTCACAACTTGTCAATAAGCGCCATTTAGATGGGGAGAGTTTCTCGGACGTTTCCATTCGATAATGTCTAAGCAATTATCGCAAGCAATAATCGCCATAACATAATCGTGTCAAACTGTTTACACACAGGCAAGAACTAAAATCTCGTATACGATTATATCATACGAGATTCGCATATGACATTATCGTAGGCGATAATGTCTTTGTTTGTTTACACGGCGATATTATTGTAAGAAGATTATCGCATACGA
This sequence comes from Agrotis segetum, assembly GCA_036375495.1. Taxonomy (NCBI): domain Eukaryota; kingdom Metazoa; phylum Arthropoda; class Insecta; order Lepidoptera; family Noctuidae; genus Agrotis; species Agrotis segetum. The sequence goes on from JAQSVV010000033.1 coordinate 480,968, forward strand.
GAAACTCGACTTGTCTAAACACGATCTCGTATGACATTTTTTCTCGTTCATACGAGTATCGTACAAATCAGTTTGAACCGTTTTGTTTTGTTAAGCGCCATTTAGATGGGAAGAGTTTCTCGAACGTTTCCATTCGATAATGTCTAAGCAATTATCGCAAGCAATAATCGCCATAACATAATCGTGTCAAACTGTTTACACACAGGCAAGAACTAAAATCTCGTATACGATTATATCATACGAGATTCGCATATGACATTATCGTAGGCGATAATGTCTTTGTTTGTTTACACGGCGATATTATTGTAAGAAGATTATCGCATACGAGAAACTCGACTTGTCTAAACACGATCTCGTATGACATTTTTTCTCGTTCATACGAGTATCGTACAAATCAGTTTGAACCGTTTTGTTTTGTTAAGCGCCATTTAGATGGGAAGAGTTTCTCGAACGTGTCCATTCGATAATGTCTAAGCAATTATCGCAAGCAATAATCGCCATAACATAATCGTGTCAAACTGTTTACACACAGGCAAGAACTAAAATCTCGTATACGATTATATCATACGAGATTCGCATATGACATTATCGTAGGCGATAATGTCTTTGTTTGTTTACACGGCGATATTATTGTAAGAAGATTATCGCATACGAGAAACTCGACTTGTCTAAACACGATCTCGTATGACATTTTTTCTCGTTCATACGAGTATCGTACAAATCAGTTTGAACCGTTTTGTTTTGTTATGTCACTCATGTTAGCAACTGTCAATGACAGTTGGTAACATGAGTGACATGAGTGACAGTCTGTCATAAAAACTCGAAATGCGATTATTGCTTTGACGTTCTGTTTAGATGGACACGAGAAATCTTCCTATTCGAGGCGATTATCGCCCAAGTCAACGGGCGATGTTTAGACGAAGACAATATTTAATATTCCTTCGATTATCGTATGTTCGAGTCGTGAATCTCTCCCCGTCTAAATGGCCCTTTATGTCACTCATGTTAGCAACTGTCAATGACAGTTGCTAACATGAGTGACATGAGTGACAGTCTGTCATAAAAACTCGAAATGCGATTATTGCTTTGACGTTCTGTTTAGATGGACACGAGAAATCTTCCTATTCGAGGCGATTATCGCCCAAGTCAACGGGCGATGTTTAGACGAAGACAATATTTAATATTCCTTCGATTATCGTATGTTCGAGTCGTGAAACTCTCCCCGTCTAAATGGCCCTTTAAGCTTATTAACGCCATGAAAGTCATAAAACTAAAATTGTATCTTAATCCAAACTTAACTCTTTGGGTAGGGTAGGGTATCTAATGATAGGACAATTTTAATTCTTATTGGCAAATTAGGTCCATTGCATAGTTAAATTAGGATTGACATTGAAGACACATTATTACGGGGATCGGAATCAAGATTGACACCGAGATGCGAGTATCCGAGTTGGCTACATACATTTTATTTATCGTACGAACCCCCTTATTTAAGTATATCGACTAGCAGACTAGCATTTGCCATCGATAAGCATCACTCCAACTCGAGTACCATAATTGATGATCATCTCATCATTTCAGCCTGTTGCAGTCCACTGCTGGACATAGGCCTCTCCCAGGGAGCGCTACAGCGCACGATCTCCTGCTTTTTTCATCCATCCACTTCCAGCCACCTGCTTCAGGTCATCCCGGGGGCGTCCCACCCTACGCTTACCTACACGTGGTTTCCATTCGAGATCCTTCTTCCTTCCATAAATTGATAATAAAATAATAATAAAAACGAACAGTCCTCTGCCCACACCTTTCTTTAATTACAGTAAGTAATTACTGTATAATTTCCCCTAGGACATTACGTTCCCCTGAGCACGTTAATATTCCTTTCACCTTGAATACAGAGTGTCGCTGTCACTACATATAAATAATACTAATGGCCCCCCATTGGCTGTTTCAGTGCACGCATAGAATGAATAAGTGGAAGATTAGGTCTTTGGAAAGGGAAAACTGTGAGGCTAGGCTATTTAAGGCATTATGTACCATCTTGAATTTCTGATCATGTATATTGTGTAAGATGATCGTAAAGTTTTAAATAAGCTATTTTATTCAAAAAGTCCGTTATATACATAGATTATCGTTTTTTTTTTGTTACATAAACCAAAATTGATGAAGATACAACGCTTCTAAAAATCACAAAACGTCACTCGGTCGGTATCATTTTACAGGCGTTATGACGTGACAAGCCAAAAAATTAGCTGTTCAATACATTTATGTTTGCCTAATGTACCGAACAGCTAATATTTTTTTCACGATTTTGGCTTTGCTCCCATAATAAAAATAGTTTCTTATCATGAGCACAATCACGTGTTTAGGTATCGTACACTAATTGCCAGTCACCCTATATGTATAGTTAGAAAAACTCCATACGTAACTTTTTTGTTAATTTTCCTCGACCTGTACTGGTAATCAATAAATTGTAATCTAATTAGTCCTTTAATTAGAATTGTGGAAAATATTGGACACATATTTATTATTTTGTAAAATCAATGATTATTAATATTTACAACGATAAAGGTCAAAACTCTGTAAAATACTATTAAGTAGTGATTTTTTTTATGTGTTAAATTCGTCAAATGAGCCAACCCAGGCAGGGCAGGGCGGTAGGGGAGGGGTGACTGTCAGACTCGTACTGACTAAAATCCACTGTTTCCTTCAATAGCCCTTTACGTTCCAGGGTCACGGTAATTGGATAAGTCCCACGACCCCAGCAGGCTTTGACCCTCTCAAAGGGGGCCCCGTCAAAGTTGTGACGTTGTGACGCTTGCCTTTATTTTCATATAAACCTCAAAAAAAGCATTGTTAAAACAGAAAATTAATATAACGTTATTTGAATGCCAACTTTCATTCATTTTGAGAAGTGCAGATTAAAAAAGGATACATTTTTGTGCGGGCTCATAATTCCCTTTGCATTTTTCATGTACGTCATATCGAAATTATTTTCACTGGAAATGTCCATTGTGCACGCAAACACAGATTAAAGAGACACACAAAAAATACTGGCCACATTTGTATGATTGCTTTTAATCCATTTTTGAACCAAAAACCATTTTCCGCAGCTTCTGTTTCCGTGTCACGTAAAAACTACTGAATGAAATTCAATGAGGATTATTGAAAAAGGATTGTTATGTAAAATATTTATATTCATAAGGTGATATACATATTTTGTAAGTCTGAAACGGCTATGTACGTAATTTAGCTGGGGCATTCACCCAACAAAACCTTTATATTTTGCGAAACAAAATATGTGTACATACTTAATATCGTTTTATCCGAAAAATATATTTTAAAAAAGTAACCATGGAGTTTCTTATCAGTTCTTCTCTATGGAAACGACTAACTCGAACCTAGCTCCTGTCTGTCGACGTTTTATAAATGGCTATGGGCCTTTATGAAATTAAGTAGGTGGTTTGTTAAAACGCCTGCGTTGCGTCTTCGCAAAGATATTTTCATTTCGAGAAATGAAAAATTCAGCTGTGGGTGGGGTTTAAACCTGCGTCTTCTGTGTAATATTCTATCCTCGAAATATCTTTGTTTTTTTATTTGATTTCTGCATTAGGATACATCGAAACAGCCATCCATCAGCTGGTCTGAAACCATCACCTGTCTACATACATCATTCTTACGCCGCGCCGGGTCCAAACTGGCGCATGTAACGCTTGTAGTGCCGTCCATTATACGATGGATTACATTACACGTTACACCAGGGCCCCAATTCTGCTAATTTAGTAATGACTCGATTGAATATCAATTGGATCTCAGTAGCAGTTTTAACTACATTTGGTATTCTGCTACTAATTTAAGACCAATGGTTTTCCAGTGACATTCCATTGAACTGCTATCAGAATCTTTGCTAGTCTGCTCTTCAATCGTGTTACAATTGTAAATCGATTGTGGACTTTATCAGTATTCTACTCTCTAATGGCAATACTTATAACTGTTCAACAGAGAGTCAATTACAATTACACTACGATTCCATTACGACTCTATTGAGCTTACACAAGTTTTTGCAGAATACCAAATTTGTTCTAATCGTAATGGAGTCGTGATTGAGTTTCAATTGAATATCAATAGCATGTGAGTTAAATAAAATTAGCAGAATTGACGCCCTGCTTGGACCCGACGTTGCATACTCCTTAAGTTTCGTGCACGTTCTTACAAGCACACCAGTTTCAAGTACTACACACTTGACCATTTTGGAGAACTTCACCTTTAATAGTTCAACGTATTAATGCCCGGGGATGCCTTAGGAACTTGAGCCAAAAGTTAGGCAAGATTGAGCCTGTATACCAATATTTTGTTAGTTGTTGAAATGCCAGCCTATATTCGGTCACCTGTCCTGCTCACGAAACGGGCTTTTTTCTCTCGTGTTAAATAAAATCATCAAATGAGTCTTCCCATCGTAGGGCGGGACGAGGACTTCTACTGAGAAAATACTAAATGAATGGAAAAGCTCAAGAATATTTTGCCGAAACTAGTAATTGACGAGAAATTATTATACGACTGTGATTATATAGTGTTTGCGACCAATGGAGCAAAAAGGCTATTAGAAAGATTAAATGATTTTATCACCATTTAAGGTGCATTACTTCGTGATGTGAATACTAAGTGATATGCGAAGTTTTTCGAGGATGTTTGTTACTCTTTTATGAAAAAACATAGATCTTTTGTATTATTTTCTTTAATAAATGCTTTGCCCCACACTAGTCTTTTAAGTCGTAGGTGCCTTTACAAACATTTGAACTCACTTATGGCTGCTACACACCTTACGATACATCATTATTCCGAATTTAATTTTCAATATGTAACTAGTCAAGATATAGTTAAAACTTTTCATACGTTAAATGTTAAGAAGACCACCGATCTGTGGGGTCATTCAGTGGACGTTACTAAGTCCATTATAAATATTGTAGCACCATCTTTAGCCTTAATTTTTAATGATTGTATTGATCGTGGAGAGTTCCCTGATCTAATGAAATATAGTAAAATAATACCATTGTTTAAATCGGGTAGTACATCAGACCCCACTAACTATAGACCCATTTCTGTACTACCAACCTTTAGTAAAATCTTTGAAAAACTTATATTAAATCAATTGCAAACATTTTTCAATAAACATAACTTACTGCATAATAAACAGTTCGGATTTACAAGGGGTCGTTCAACTACCGATGCTGGCGTTGAACTGTTAGGACATATTTATAAATCATGGGAGGACAAATGTGATGCTTTGGGCATTTTTTGTGATTTGTCCAAGGCATTTGATTGCGTTCTTCATGAAACATTAATCAGGAAACTCCGCCACTACGGAATCCGGAACGCCTCTCTGGATCTTCTTACTTCATATTTGAGTGAAAGGATCCAGAGAGTGGATGTCAACGGTAAAAGATCTCTCGGATCTGTAATAAAAATGGGGGTACCCCAGGGTTCAATTCTTGGCCCTTTTTTGTTTCTTATTTATATAAATGATTTACCGAGCCTCATAAAGGATAATCATGATATAGTGCTGTTTGCAGACGACACCTCTCTTTTATTTAAACTTAAACGCCAACAGCTAGTTAATGATGAAGTAAATAGATCCCTTGCAAAAGTAGTAAATTGGTTTAACTGTAATAATCTTCTACTAAATGAAAAAAAAACGAAATGCATTAAATTCACGTTACCACATGTTAAACAAGTGGAAACCCGTGTACAAATCAAGGATCAGGAATTGAGACCGGAAGATACCACGGTATTCTTAGGCATAACTTTGGATGCTAAACTTCAGTGGGGCCCCCATATAGATAAATTGTCCAAAAAGCTCAGCTCTGCGGCATTCGCCGTTAGAAAAATTCGTGAATTAACTGACATAGAGACAGCCCGTTTAGTTTACTTTGGTTATTTCCACAGTGTTATGTCTTACGGTATACTGTTATGGGGCAGTGCCGCGGAAATTCAAACAATTTTCATTTTGCAAAAAAGGGCTATTCGGTCCATCTATAAATTAAGTCCCAGATACTCCCTCAGAGAAAAGTTTAAAGAGATTAATATAATGACTGTGCCAGCTCAGTATATCTATGAAAACCTCTTATACGCACATAAACATATTAATCTTTTTAAAAAATATAGTGATTTCCACAATGTAAATACGAGGAATAAGGACAAATTCAAGGTTCCAGCTACCCGGCTCAAAAAAATAGGGGGCACATTTCGATGTCAATGCATACGTTTTTATAATAAGATTCCTAGTCCCATTCAAGCACTAAGCATAAATAAATTCAAATTGTTTATAAAACGGAAATTGATTCAGAAAGCCTATTATCATGTAAACCACTATCTTGAAGACAAAAAGGCTTGGGATTAAGCTGCTCCAATTGAATTTACTCACTGAATGTTTTGTTGTATAGTATCTTCATTTAATTTTTTTTTTTTTTTTTCGTATATTTTTTTTTTTTTATTATTATTATTTTTATTAGTATAGTTTTTCATATTTTTACCGCTTTGTCTGTTTTTTGTTATTTATTCCTTTCTTTTTATACAATCTGACATTTATTTTTATGTTTATACAATTTGACTTGGGTTACTTTGTGACTTTAAAATTTTGTTGTTTTTTACACTTTACCATTTGACATTAATTACTCTGTAATTGTATTCTATTTTCATTATTTATTTTTTACAAATTGACATGTTTCCAATTTTTTATTTAATTTTTATTTGTGTACTTTTTATCATTGTGAATGCGAGGACGAATGTGGGGAAGTTTTGCTTTTGATTTATAATAATTTTACTGTCTGACAATTTGAGTACTTTAAGCGGCCTACCCAAATGTCCTTTCTTTGGTATTGTTCGTCGTGTCGTTGAGCTCCTTGAGTTCTGAGTCGAGCTACACGATTACCGACAAATGCTTGCACTGACTGGACAGGTCCACTCAAATCTGTGTTGCTCTTTCCTCAAAAGACCATCTCAGACACCCGCATGGTCCTCGTATGACCTGAACAAAACAATGTCTGGACTTTAAAAGAGACTGTGACCTCTGAGTTTGTTTCGGCTGTTTCTTCTCAGAGTAGTCAGGTACGAAACACCGGCCCCATCTAGCTTTAAAAATATTGATGACGTGTAAAAGTGTTTTTTATAACCAACTTGCAAAATAAATATCATTTATCATTTATCATCATTTATCATTTATCATTTATTTATCGTCGTAAGGTGTGTAGCAGCCATTATACAAACACTCAAAATCGGAGCAACTACTTGTCGATCATACAAAACTTGTCACACACGTATTTTATAACCAAGGTTAGCCCTAGATACAAGGTCATAATAATACTTTCTGCAGAAAGTATAATTATGACCTTATATAGTATAGTATAGTTAGTAATAGTATGATTTCATGGTACAATTATCGAACCCCACGATGGCAAGGCCCCGTGGAAGCAACTGTATACATTGCGAAGGTTAGGCACCAGCTCTCGTCAAACCAGTAACTGGGTTTGTCATGTGTAAAGTAACTAGTTGTATCCTTGAACCGTATTTAACTCAAGGATGACCAGAAATAGTCTGTATCCTCAACATAATTATTATGCTTTAGCAGAAGTCTATTGCCAACTTAAGGTGGCGTAGCCGCGAGCATGCGGACGGACCATGGACCATTCCCGGGTTGACACCGAGGATTTCAGTCCGTATGCATCTGACAGCCCCTCCCGTCCCACCCTGGGGCCGTATTACAACATCTTAAAACCAGGCTTGTTCCAGTGAGTGAACGAGATGGCGCTAAACGACTTGTATAGCTCTGTCACTTTCACTCGCCGGAACAAGCCTGGTTTTTGGTTGGGGTGTCCCATATTTTGATGATTTTACTCTCTTGTCTTATCACAAGTTTTTATTTTTCCGTTCAGTGCACTTGAAGACCGATTCAAAATCGATCTGTGCAGCTGTTATTTTACGATACATCATTATGTATCGTCGTAAGGTGTGTAGCAGCCATTATACAAACACTCAAAATCGGAGCAACTACTTGTCGATCATACAAAACTTGTCACACACGTATTTTATAACCAAGGTTAGCCCTAGATACAAGGTCATAATAATACTTTCTGCAGAAAGTATAATTATGACCTTATATAGTATAGTATAGTTAGTAATAGTATGATTTCATGGTACAATTATCGAACCCCACGATGGCAAGGCCCCGTGGAAGCAACTGTATACATTGCGAAGGTTAGGCACCAGCTCTCGTCAAACCAGTAACTGGGTTTGTCATGTGTAAAGTAACTAGTTGTATCCTTGAACCGTATTTAACTCAAGGATGACCAGAAATAGTCTGTATCCTCAACATAATTATTATGCTTTAGCAGAAGTCTATTGCCAACTTAAGGTGGCGTAGCCGCGAGCATGCGGACGGACCATGGACCATTCCCGGGTTGACACCGAGGATTTCAGTCCGTATGCATCTGACAGCCCCTCCCGTCCCACCCTGGGGCCGTATTACAACATCTTAAAACCAGGCTTGTTCCAGTGAGTGAACGAGATGGCGCTAAACGACTTGTATAGCTCTGTCACTTTCACTCGCCGGAACAAGCCTGGTTTTTGGTTGGGGTGTCCCATATTTTGATGATTTTACTCTCTTGTCTTATCACAAGTTTTTATTTTTCCGTTCAGTGCACTTGAAGACCGATTCAAAATCGATCTGTGCAGCTGTTATTTTACCCATGAGCTCCTAGGTCAACATAGATAAAGTATTCTAAGGTCGTGGGACTGACCAATCAGGTTACCGTGACCTTGGAATGCAAGAGGCATTTGTAGAGTTTTAGTCATTACCACAAAAAAATAAACACCCGTTGAACACTTTTCTAAAAAAATTGTCAACGTCGAAACGACATTTCCTCTTGATATAAGGGTCGTTTTGCAGTTACACTTTTTTTTGACAAACGTTCAACGGGTGTTTATCATTTTGAGGTAAGGCGGTAAGTATCTGACAATGGTCGCGGGACTCACGAATAACCGTGACCTGGAACATAAGACTGACAGTCCCTCCTGCACTGCCCTGCGAGGGAGGACTCATTTGATGATTTTATCAAGCTAAAAAAATACTGGCACTCCCAAGACCTCCTGCCCTGGGTAGGCTATCATTAGAAGATTTTCCACCTAAAAGAAAGGCTTAGTGCCGTCAAGCAGTCACACAATACAAAAGAATGTATCTAGGGCATCCAGCAAATGTAATTAATACCAATAGCGTATTAAAACCACATGAAAGACAATACATTCGCCAACAATACTTGTGCTAATTGTTATGTTTAATATTAATGAAGCGCGTGTATACTAAAGAAAATAGGTTTTAGTTATAAATTAATTATCTATGGAAGTTATTTAGAGGTTTTTTTGCCACGTTTTGTAAGAATTAATTGGGTTCTCTAAGTAAATATTTTAATGAAATTGTGATAATTATGTTTTTACAACAATGGCGTTGGAAAGGAAAATTATTTTAATATTCCAATGATTTAAGGCTTACTTATTCTGATGAAGGAGGAGATTATTTGCACAATGATTTATTATACTGACATAAAAACGACCGTGGACTTACATGGGAAAGAAAACTTTTTGAATCGTATTTTCCAAGATTTTGCACCAAACACTATAAAAAAACCACACAGTGACAAAAGACTTAACACCGACAAATATTCAACCTATATTTTACATAGCGTGACTTACCGGGCTTGCCGCAAAACTAATTTAATTACCACTAATTCGATTACCCCAATAAGCTTCTGTCTGCCCTCCACTTACACATACTTATACACACACAAACACACGCACAGAAAAAAGGACACAATGACATCCAACCTCGAAAACTCGAAACTCCTTTCGTGTCAACCTCTTTTCAAACTTCGAATAGATCGAACTAATTTCAAACCGTTCGTGCGCGAATTTTTAAATTTTTTTTTTTCTTTCGGCCACGTTTTGTTTTTGGATTTTTTTATTGAAATCCTTTTTAGATGATCGTATTATTTTTATTTATTTGTTAGTTTTTTCACTGTTTGTTCAATGAAATGAGTAACGTACCGTCTTACTTGAGTGTTGATGCCACTATACACAGGCCTCGTGTGCCGCTACCGCTCTACGCTCTAATTGAGCAAGAATGTATCATGCAACTTCTGATATTCTAGCTTTGTAGTGCTAAAAATAAATAAAAGAGATGTCAATTTGCATTCTATTATTGCGTGATTCGGTACGGTATTAGAAATTTCAACATTATTTTTCATGCGACTTTGCATGTATTAGTTGAAATGTTTTTTGTTAGAATTTTTGTTTTTATTCCCGTATTTATTACGTATAGTGTCTAAAATTTCCTTTTTTATAAGACGACGTATGTTTTGTAACAAAATGAAACACAATTACGTTTATAAAATACTTAATCTATAATTGCATGAATACTGTCTGTCACCTGAACAAACATTGATAAAAGTTATTATGGTTTTTATTTTTTTTGTTCCCACGTTACTGTTCTAGAAAAATACGATGAGGCAATTCCTGAGAAAAACTGTCAACCAACTCAGCCTATAGTGGTCCATCACTGGCCATAAGCCTCACCTAAGTTGCACAACAAAGTCCAACCATGCAACATTCACAACCAGTCTGACACAAATCAATAAAAAAAAAGTAAAAATTAAAAAAATTCAGTACCCATCAAAAATCCTTATTTTCAACCCCTGAACCCTCCCTCAATAATTAATAATTTATCAAAATAATTAAAAACGAGTAATTAAAAAAATTCTCACATACAGTCTTCTGCCGACCAGCCGCTTCAAACAAGGGCTCGCACACATGCACAGCTAATAGACACTCACACAAACACACCAGTGTGTGTGTATCGACGACGTGGATGCATATTGACCGTTTAGTATTATGAGTTAGGTTATAGAGGAGTGATTGCATTGTATCACGGGAATTAATTTGACGGATGATACAATTTTGAATCCCTCAACATGATTATGGTTTATCGGACGTCTATTGCCAATCGTATGGCGACGAATGGGTAACTCACTGTCCGATCATGGACCATGACTGGTTCGTCGGCGCGTCTGGTTCTTTGGGCGACTCAAAGAGTTGTCAGCAATCTGACGGGAACCCATAAAGGGCCAACGCCTGTCGAGATCATGGAACTGTCTCATGACCCTGCAACGTAAAGCCTAGGGCTGTTGAAGGACACCATTTTAGTCAGTACGAGTCTGACAGTCCTTACCGTCCCGCCCTTGGAGGGACTAAGACTAATTTCATGATTTTATCGCCTGCACCGTGTGCTCAACCGTGTCCTCTGGGCGATCTCCGCAGTGGTGATATCCAGGCGCTTCTTCTTTTCCAATAAGATACAGGAACCTCCCAAAAGCATCCGTGTCCGCTGCTGACCTTCGTCAGACGGAAGGTAAGGACTACGTAGAGCCGCTCCAGCCATTCCTGAAAGAGGGATCATACCGCTGCGTTTGCGGAGTGCTTGACCCAAACTGCTAAAATGGAACTACCTTCTCTAACTTCCATAGCCAGAGTGTCTTTCTAATATTCACTTCTTAGTCAGAAAATTTTGGGTGGATGGCGCGTCGTGTTCCACACGTGCCTCAAAGACTTGTCAATGTCATCAATATGATGAGGCTGCCCTTAGAAGGTCAAAGCCTGCTGGGGTCGAACCGTGGCCCCGGAACCTAAAAGGCTGTTAAAGGTTTACCGTGAATTTTAATCAGTAAAAATGTGACAGTCTCTCCAGCCCTGACTTGGGAGGAAAAATTTGATGATTTTACCACGTAAGAATAAAAACGGAATGTTCTTTTTCAACTCGGTTGTTAATCAAACAATGGAAACACACACCGTTCTCACAGAGACATCAAGTAAATGATTCGTGTCATACATATATGTATGGCAGGTGCAAGCTCTCATACACAGCCATACATTTTACTATTAACCCTAGATGCCATCAGCGGCGTCGATGTCATTATATTTTCTATCGAGCAGTGATTAAGTATCGATTAGTTATCGGTAATTTAGTTGGCTTTTAGCACTTGGTTTTACACTAACTGGAATTTTGGCTGAAGATAAACTTGTATAGAATTGTAGAAGTTATATTCTGGAAAAGTAACCTATAACTGTGTGTAACTGGAGAAGCTCGTGGCTAAATAATGACAGCCACACAGGCCGATCTTCCGGGTTAAGTCGCGCTTGCCGAGGTTGGTCTGAGGATGGGTGACTATTTGTCACAGCAAGTTTTCTCCGTTTCTCGGAGAGCACGTTAAGCCGTTGGTCCTGGCTGTCATTTGTAGATTTTTGACAGTCGTTACTGTAAGTCAGAAGCTCTAAAATCTTGCCGTGGGATATCGTATTACCCAGTTACTGGGTTGTGGAGGCCCGATATGCAGTCGCTCCATGTAAAATACTGATATTCAGCTGCATCCGATTTTGACTGAAAGCCGGCCCCAATGTAGTAAGGAAGAGCCTAGACAGATGACGATTCTGGTAAAGTAACCTAGATTTCTAGAAGTAACTGTTTCAAACATAGGTAAAATTGACGAAGATAGGTACGACGCATTTAAAATTTACCTACGTAACTCTTGGTATACTTCTTACTGGCCCTGACGTCACAAGTCCCACTCTCTAAGTTTGATGAATTCTATCTTTATCGATATTTTTTTAAGCACAAATAAAATAAGCGGCCATTATTTTTCAAGACCTTTAAAATTTAGTAATGCTGCATTATTATTAATATTACGAGTACATTCAGAACTCACATTTTATCATTCTTCAAAGCGTAGTCATGCTATCAGTAAACTGACGCCCTTATAGTCGTTTGTAGGTGGTCATATAACAGCTATATAAATATATTCACAAGCTCCCTTAGACGAATTGCGGAGGCCGTGAATATGATAAATAAGGATTTAGCACGTATTTCCGGTTGGAGTACTGCCCATGGCTTAAAAGTTAACCCGGTGAAGACGCAGGTCATTGTTGTTGGCAGCCCCAGACTGCGTTCAAGAATCAACTGGTTGCAGCTTCCCCAAATTATTTTTGAAGGTACAGTTATTCCTAATAGTGACAAAGTTAAAGACCTGGGAATTTACATTGATAAAGACTTCTCTTGGGGCCCACAGTTGCAAGAAGTGAGTCGCAAATTATTCGCATCTGCAGGATCTCTGCGTAGATTGCGCAATTTTCTTCCAACTGCTACCAAAACTGCGCTCGCTCAATCCCTCCTTCTCCCGATCCTTGACTATGCCGATGCCAGCTATCTAGATCTCACAGAAGCACAATTGAATAAGCTTGAGCGACTTCAAAACTTTTGTATAAGGTTTATATTTGGTTTGCGCAAATATGACCATATTTCAGAATTTCGCAATAAACTCAAGTGGTTACCTATTCGCCTTCGCCGGAATACGCACGTTTTAACTCTGCTTTATAATATTATTTATAATCCCTTAACCCCCTCTTATCTCAAAGAGCGTTTTAAATTTTTACACGATGGACACTCTCGAACTTTGAGATCATCAGAGAATTTGATGCTAATGATGCCTGCACACTCCACAAAGTTTTATGACGATTCCTTCACGGTCCAGGCTGTTCGTTTGTGGAATGCATTGCCGTTAGCAGTCAAACAAGCACAATCGCTGGTTTCTTTTAAAAAGTCAGTTATAAATAATTTCCTTTCGCTTTGATGTATAATATAATTTATATATATATTTATATGTATTTGTATAATGTATGTTTGTATATGTATTTGTACCTATATTTATTTTTTGGGTCTATTTTATGTGTAATTTAATTAGGTTTTGTTTTGGCGCATTAATTGTGTATGTATTTGCTGTGCACCACTAACTACCCTGTTTTTAAGATATTTTTAGTCCATTCAGAGGTTGTCTGGAAGATATCGCTCTCAGCGATAAGACCGCCGTTGTACCGTTATTGTAACAAAATTGTACAATGCTGCTTATTGATTTTTGGTGTACAATAAAGTATATTCTATTCTATTCTATAATGTTCAATGACCACCTACCCAATTTCCTTGACCGCTTTGATTGATGGTTTGATAGGCCTACCTAACGTTTTACAATTGAAAAACAATTGGCTATTGAATTAATGAGATTGATATCCATTCTATTTAACCCTCCTATTTTTAGTTATATCATCATCATCATCATATCAGCCGTAGGACGTACACTGCTGAATATAGGCCTCCCTCATTGATGTCCAATGGGATCAGTTGGAAACGGCTTGCATCCAGTGCGATCCTGTAATTTTCATCACATCTTCTGAACGTGGACGTCTCACGCTACGCTTATCGATACGGGATCTCCATTCGAGAAGTTTAAAAATTTGAGTTATTATAACTTACAATTATTGTACACATATACTTTGACCAACTTTATCATAGTTTTATCCTAACACAGTTCTGCTAAAGTAGCCATTTTAGACATTACATTATGGCAACCACATCATTTTTAAAATACCTAGATGATGTAAGTGCTGCCAAGTTTGAAGAGCTTCATTTGATTCTCAGTTTAGTCTATAGTAACCTTGCCACCTGAAATTGTGGGGTAGTTAGAAGCAGAATGACATTTTCCCACTTTTTTCGATATTTGACAACTTCAAGACCTCAAACTTTTTTTTGTGGTAAAATCATCAAATGTGTCCTGAACCCTGGGCGGGACGGGATTCGAGGGGCTGTCAGACTTGTACTGACTAAAATCCACGGTGATCCTTCAATAACCCTTAATGTTCCAGGACCACGATTACCTGATAAGACAATCCTGCAAAAGATCACAAACTTGGAATATTTATTCATTTAGGCCAAGATCATGAACAAGACCGCAAAAATCAGAATAACCAATAACACAAGCTGATTAGATTTTAAAACGACCGATTAGAGGGTTTAAAACGACCACTTAGCAATACGCAATGATTTACTTCGTGAATTAATAATAGAAGAATAGCCAATGACGTTGCTGGAAACGCACGACGTAATAATTAGGAGTAGGTATTGCTTATAGAGCCCGTTTTTGACCCGCTGATGTGTAAAGTTATCGGATTTCATAGAATGAGGGCAAATTGATATTTTATTTAGCAGAATTTCGTGTACTAAAAATTCTCCTGCCTTTTCAGAGATAGAGACGAAATGTTAGGCAACTATGATACAAAATCCCTACACATAATAAAGCAATTAAGCTGAGTCAAAGAGCAACAATTGACCATAATTAGTGAAGGGTCACTGCAGTAAGTGGCCTTATTGCTTACTCACTGACGTTTATGGTGACGGATCTTGACAGATTAAATTATTTGAATAAAGCGAGATTTGATGAGGAATCGACCAGTAGACAGAAATGTTTTTTTTTTTTTTTTTTAATATAATCATTACGTTCAAAATCACGTTTGAGTTTTCAAGATGATTCACTTTATAACAAATGAGTTCCATTGTGAAGCGCACTCACTTTATTTAATAAGAAAAAACAAACAGTAAAATATTAAGACAATCGTCTACCGAGCGCTCGTCCATACTAAAAGACAAAACGTTTTCCTGCCCCTAAATGTTATCCTATCTCAATGATTTTTAAGAATGCTTCTGAATTAGTAAAAAACTAGGTTCTAGGTTTTCTTTTTTTCAAAAGTAACTCTTAGGCGCGTGTAACTTTCAAACTATCATAAATTTTGAAAAAAAAAGAAAACCTATAAACCTAGTTTTTTGCAATGAAGCAATTTAAAAATGCCTTGAGATAGGATAACATTTACTCTTTTAGTATGGACGAGCGCTCGGTAGACGATTGTCTCAAGTAGTCCCTAATATCAAGTCTTACAAGAGTGAAAACTCCTTAGCACGAGTTTTCACTCTTTTACTTTACAGCGTCTTCGTATTACTGGTTTAGAAAACAAAAGAAACATACGTTTCAAATATTTTTTGATAATCTAACTCACGGAAGCGGACTAATAGGATTTTTTCCAAAGACATTAAACTATATTTGATTTTTTCAGTCAAATATCATGTTTAGCTCGAGAACGTAATAGAAATAGCAGCTGCACTAACGTATTTTATTCAGTTAACATTTCAAGTAAATCACTCTTAATTCATTAATGATCGGCCATTTAACGTTAATTACCAGGTAGTTAACAGTACTATGCAACCACATTAACTATGAACACGTCAATGACCTCCACAAATCGAATGTCACATGTTAAATGAAAATTACAGTTAGCAAAAAAATACTTTGTGCAAATTAAAGTGTTTGTAATAATAATAATAAACTTTACTCAGAAATAAAAGGTAAAATACAAAATTAATCTTAATTTTTTTGTGTTATGCTTATGTTATTTTCAAAAGATTATATTATGTATGTTGACTATAGCTGTTATCCTATACTCCATGTATTAAACCAGTTTATAAATAATCCGTGTAAAAAATTTCATCCAAATCCGTTCAGTAGTTTTAGTGCGTTAGAGTAACAAACTCACACACATTTTTTTATTTTTTCCAGAAGTAAGATATTTTAATATACGTAGTGTGCAAGTAGGTAGCGGGACTGCTTAAACAGGTCTGATCAACTGCTTAATCGTGTCCCTGGAACGTAAAGGGCTAATAAAAGACAATTATTGTAGTTAGTAAGTGTGACAGTCCTTGCAGCTCCAGACTTATTTCAAGTTTTTTTTTTTTGGTTTTAGTGACATCCCAATATCAAGATGGCGGCTTCACAGCTTCATTCTTATCGTAGTCGCATAGTTAAATACTAGTTTCCTAGTTATACCACTGCGATCTGCGGTTAAGCAATGTACCGAGGTCGGGTTCCGGATGAGTGGCGCGCGTGTAATACCGCTCTTACATAAATACATAATATTACGCTTGTAAGCAGTAATTGGGTAAGCAGAATTGTATGTAGTGTTAGTTGTTTACCATAAGAGAGCAGTAGGTTAATCAATTTCTGTTTCAACTGAGTAATTGTGTTAGGAGTAGGGTTGAGATCCGTTTTATTATTTACTAGGTTAAGTCCAAGGCGTTGACCGGTAAAGTTAACTAAGGGAGAAGAAAATTAAATTAGAATGTAGTTTTTTTCTTTTTAATACTTCTTCGTTTCTGCATAGCTTAGAATTCGATGTATATTTATTGTGACACTGCAATTCGGTCTGTTGATAAATTTAAAACTTCAGGGTTCTACAATAAAAACAGAAATATTTTTTGTTACTGCTCGATTGAATTAGGAAATGCAAAACACTTTTTGAATACATTTAATTTGGTATCAAAAATATAGCTTTTCTATCAGCATATTTGGGAATGCTGAAATAAAAGCTGTATTTTTCAAAGCTAGCGGTAAACAACATATTACTGTGTACAAAAGTAAGCGTTTAAAAAACATTTTTCTTGGAGTGAAACTTTCTCGTTTTCCTATTGTAAAACACCGATGTTTTAAGTTACTATCGGATAAACAAACCGAATTGCTGCGCCTGACTACAACGTTGTCAAATTTCAAGTAAAACTGAAACGGAAAAAAAAACAGATTTTCATTTCATCTGTAGACTTCAATAAAAAATCCTAAATTAATCCCATATAGACTTTTTTTAAAAAATCATAAAATGAGTCCTCCCACCCAGTGCAGCACAAAAAGGAAAGGTCTAATAGCATTACACCATTAAATACACCTCTACCAATTCTAATAAAAAGTCACATATAAATAAGTAACACTCCATTCTATCATTCGTCACACACCATTGTCCTCCAGAAACCACAGACTAAATGAAACAGTAACAGCGGCAGTATATCGAACTATATAAACTTGCTCCACAGAGTATCGTATTACGTACACTTATGGCAACTGTACGGCGTATTGTACCACTTCTAGTTCTGGACTTTTCAGTTTTAGGGTTGGCACTTTCAAAGAAATAATAATAATATTCCACAACTATCACACAACACCATTTAGTCCCAAGCTAAGCTTGTGTTATGGGTACTAGACAACTGATAAATATACTTATATATTTCTAAATACATACATATTTTATATAAATAACACCCAGACACAGAACAAATGATCATGCTCATCACACAAAAAATTGTCCTGGGTGGGAATCGAACCCACGACCCCCGGCATAGTGGTCTGGGTCACTAACCACTAGACCAACAGGCCAGTCAAAATAAATAATTTATTTGATGGTTTCGCACAGGCCGATCCTGCAGGTTAAGCCGCGCTAGCCAAGTTGGTCTGTGAATGGGTGACGAACTGTCATACTCGTAGCACGTTTCCTCCGTGTCTCGGAAATCACGTAAAACCGTTGGCCCCGGCTGACATTTGAAGATCTTTGACAGTCGTTGCTATTAGTCAGAAGCTTTAAAAGTCTGACAACCAGTCTTACCATAGGGTGTCGTGTTACCCAGTTTCTGGGTTGTGGAGGTTCAATAGGCAGTCGCTCCGTGTAAAATACTGGTATATAGCTGCATCTTGTTCGACTGGAAGCCGACCCCAATATAAATAGTTGGGAAAAGGCTGGGCAGATGAACATGTATTACGAGATTAACGACCTAGACTTGAAAGAACCGAGCACACTATTAAGTAAGTTCTGTGTTATTGGTACATAATTTAAATTAGGTAATCAACAAACATTCAACATACCAGCCCTAATTCAAACAATTGGTGTGACAATGATTGTTGTACCGTCGCACAGACAAGGGTCCCACACAATGCGTTCTCACATCGGACTATTGATTTAACACAGTTTTGAACACCCCCTCTATACACTACACTACAATACACATACATAATGTATAGGGTAATATGCATGACGTATAGGGGAATGGGGGACACGTTAGAGTGCATTGGGAACATTAATAAGGAAAATAATATGTTAATAGTTACTTAGGTTGATTGCTTTTTTTTTGTGTTGGAACGAAATTCAAGGGAGGAGACATTTACTCCAACATAATGTTTGTTAGAAAAAACTCGCCCTATTTCTTCAATTGCCCTTTGGGGTTGGGGGCTGCGGTTACCTCTAAAGTCATTCCCTCCATCCCGGTAGACATCATCTGCCTAGCCTTTTCCCAACTATACTGAAGTCGAAATTAAACCGGTTGTAATTAAGTATCAGTTTTTCTCGCGAAGCGACTGCTTATCATAAATCATCATGTCATATCATATCATCAGCTTAAAATTTGCAAGTTGAAGTGGCAATGGGCAGGCCACATCGCTCGTAGAACTGGCAACCGATGGGGAAGAAAATTTCTCGAGTGGCGACCACTGACCGGAAGATGCAGCGTAGGCAGACCTCCCACTAGGTGGACCGACGACATCGTGAGGGTCGCGGGCAACCGATGGATGCAAGTGGTGAATTGTCTTTCGGCGTGGCGGTCTAAGGGGGAGGCCTATGTTCAGCAGTGGACGTCTTTCGGCTGATGATGATGATGATAATGATGCTTATCTAACCTTCACAACCGTAACTTTTTTAACCTTCTTAACTGGGTAATACCCAATGGTAAGGCTGGTTGTCAGATTTTAGAGCTTCTGACTGAGTAACGCCTGTCAAAGATCTACAAATGACAGCCAGGACCAATGGCTTTACGTGCTTTCCGAGGCACGGAGGAAACTCGCTATGACCGATGGTCAACCATCCACAGACCAGCCTTAGAAAGCGTGGCTTAACATTATACCCGGGTAGACATGATATTTATCATATTTTTTTATGCTGACATTTTCGAGTCACACCGTCAACTTGGGCCTTATTTATAAGGGATGATATTGTATTTGAAGGTTCATTGTCTGATGTGAAAAACTATCTTTCTATCTGATTGGTTAGATAAAGTCAAAAGTTAACAAGTCAAGAATACTTTACTATATACAGAGTTACTGTGGTTTTTTCGAACTTTAAAGAGTCATATTTTCACACTAATTCTACAACTATTATAGCCAATTATGGGTTACCCCATTGCCCAATCATCATAAAACACATTAAAATTATAAATTCGATCAGTAAAGTCATAAGTCATTTAGCAACAGTTCCAAAATATATTTGAAACTTAGCATTTTTTTTTTTTTTTTTTTTTTTTTTTTTTTTTTTTTTTTTTTTTAGCGTGGTAAAATCATCAAATGAGTCCTCCAACCCCGGGCAGGGCGGGAGGGACTGTCAGACTTCTACTGACTAAAATCCACGGTGTCCTTCATAGCCTGTTAAGTTCCGGGGTTACGGTTAGGGAATAATTCCGCGACCCCGGCAGGCTTTGGCCCTCTGAGAGGGGGGCCCCGTCATTATGCTGACGCTCTTTGAGGCGCGCGTGGGACACAACGCGCCGTCGACCCGGGCATGGTCCTTGGTCGGACAGCGAGTTGCCCTTTACTCGCTGCCCGCATGCCCGCGCCTACGGTGGCCGGAGATCATCTTGCGACGTCCGTCGCCGTGGGCGCCTACCACTGCGGCTGGGGCGGAGGGAGGACGCTGTCCTCTCTCGCTCACGGCCTGCCTCCTCCTTTACGAGCATTACTGCCTCGCAGAAGGAGCTGACCGCTTCCCACTCCGTCTCGCCCCGCAGCATGGCCGCAACCAATGCCGGGCGCGAGAGGTCTCCGCCTATCGCAGCCGTGAGGACACGTCGGTGCTCCGCCCAAGCTGGGCAGTCTTGCACCGTATGCTCCACCGTGTCCTCCGGGCGATCTTCGCAGTGGTGACACCCAGGCGTCTCCTCCTTTCGCATCAGACACAGGTACCTCCCGAAACTTCCGTGTCCGGTGAGGACCTGCGTCAAGCGGTAGGTCAGGACGCCATGACTTCTCTCCAGCCACTCCTCAAAGAGGGGTCTTACCGCCGCAATTGCGGCGTGCCCGGCCGTCGGTCGCGACAGTCGTTCCTTCCATACTGCCCTGAGATCACGCCGGAGGTCTTCGCGCCGCGCCTCGACTTCGCGAGGCAGCGGGGTCACGCCCCGGCGCTGCGCCTCCACGCGCCACTGCCTCCACGCGCCACTCATAGACGCGCTGGAGGGCAGTCGCCTCCAGATCCCAGGGCAGCAATCCGGCAAGGAGGTTGGCCGATTCGCCGGCGATCGTGCGGTATCCCCGGATCATCCGGATAGCCATGACCCTCTGGCATGCGACCAACTTCAGTGGTCGCGTCCGGATGCTCAGGGCCCACACAGGGGCCCCGTAGAGGGCCATGGACCGCACGATACCGGCGTACAACCTCCGGCAGGAGGTGTTTGGCCCGCCGATATTGGGCAGGAGTCGCCTGAGGGCGCCTGCTGCCCGGTTCAGCCTTGGGGCCAAACTCAGGAAATGCTCCCTGAAGTTCCATCGGCTGTCGAGGACGAGTCCCAGGTACTTCATCGTCCTCCCGACGCCGATGCGAACCCCTCCCACCGTTATGTGGGACTCTGACCGCGGCGCATTCAGACGGCCATGAAAGCACATGGCCTCCGTCTTGTGCAGCGCCACGTCGAGTCCCAACCGCCGGATCCTCTGAACGACTGTCGCGACCGCTTCCGTCGCCACGTCGGCCGCCGCCTGGTGCGACTCTCCCTGTGCTAGGACGAGCGTGTCGTCAGCGTAACATATTACGCTGACGCCATCAGGGAGGTCGCTGCGCAGCACCCAGTCGTATCCGATGTTCCACAGGGGCGGTCCCAAGACCGAACCCTGTGGAACACCGCACGACATCTCTCGCCGGTTCCACTCTCCCCGGTGACCGTGAAACTTAGCATTACGATAAAATAGAAACAACTAAACAATAACACTAATTAAATTATGAGCAAGCTGTAATAACCAGTCATGAACAGAGTAGCGTACTTTCTAAACCTAATTACGGAACACCCCAGAACCCACCCTTTTTCAGCGCATTCTATCATGGTACCACCCCACCCCATTTCAGCGCATAACGCGATAAATTCTAATAAATTGCAACAATATTATATTCTAATCTGTGCCGACGCTGTGAGTTGTGGAATCAATTAAGGTTGTACCTCGTAGGGGCGAGTGTTCATTATACGAGGACATTCTGCATACACTGGGGCGTGCCATAGTGGTTGTGGATTAAAGGGTTGTTTTTCGACAACATTTTTCTTTTTTCTTTCAGGGCACTTAACTAGTCGGCCAAGGTTTTGGCCGCCTTGTCAATGGCCAATAATGGCTTTTTGTAACTTAATAAACTTTAATTTTTTTTAATGTTTTATACAATAAACGGGTGAAACAAAAAAGATGGTAGACGGGAACATTATATTATTATTGACAATTGAATCGATTGTTTGGAGAATGTTTTGAAAGAAAAAGAAGTAAATAATGCCGTGACGTCTGATAGAAAAACAAACTTGTTGCTTTGACCCCATGTGAAATATATAGAAGAAGATAGTGATGATGAAGACTCAGTTTTCAGAGTATTTTTCAGTGCTAAAACGACTATGAAAACTATAACTTTTCAGAAATAACCCCAGGTTTCTTTTGCATTCATGTCAAACATAATCCATATTGAATCTGTTCATATAATAATAGGGTCCGTCAAGTAGAATATTGAAAAAGAATAGACACATATTTTTTGTTTTTTGAAATAAATGAATATTGACAAAGATAAAATCTTCCGAATTCGGAAGTGGGAGCTTTTGACGTCATTACGCTTGAGATAAATTATGGAATCAGGCGTTACTTTGCGGAAATCCATGACATTAAATGTTATGAAAAATATTTAGTTTTAAATCCACTACAAAAAGCTTTGCTGCATGTGCATATGCATGACTGCATAAGGTGGGATTGCATCCTGCAACAAGCCTGGCTTTTTGTCGCGGAATTAAAACTAAATATTTTTCATAACATTTAGGGCGACTTTCACCAAAAGTTAAACAGGTTTAAAATTTTATTTAAGCGCACTTTTCTATTGAATTTTGTGCTTAATTAAAATTTTAAACATGTATAACTTTTGGTGAAAGTCGGCCTTAATGTCATTACGCTTGTAAAAATGTACCGACCGAGTGACGTTTTCTAATTTGTAGAAGCATTGTATCTTCGTCAATTTTGGTTTACTTAGCAAAGGAAAAGATAGGGGTCTAACATTTTTTTAAAACTATATTTCAGACTGATAAATATAAAACAGCCTATTGCTTAAATTAAAACATTTTCTTTCATAAATTTAATCAGAAAACACCATCATTTTTTCAACCACTGTAGAGACTAAATTTCAGTGTAGTTCGTTTTACACGTTCTGTTTTTAATCAAGCACGAGCACGTCTGGGGTCTGTACTGTGAGGCTGTTACTAAATCCATTTAGTGTCGTGTATGAGACTTATATTTGAAACCTAGCTGGCTGGTTTCTTGTCTACTAAGACCTTGGATTAGTCGTGTAGTGTATTATTTTGTTGATGAAAAAGTCGGCTTTAAGGATTATGTCGGGAAAATGTTCAACATGTTGTTGCGTTGAAATTGTTGTAGACGTTTTTTTTTTCGGATATTTGAAGAAATGGATTGTATTACTTTCAAAATATGTGTATAATAGTATCATGTCAATATTTACATACCCTGTGAAACTTAAAATATTTTCAATAACTTTACAACTTAACGCTTCAGAATGCATTGGAAATAAGACTAATAGGTTGGGGGGGGGGGGGGGAGGTCGGGGTGGGATGATGATTTTACCACGCTAAAAAAAATAAGTATGGCCGATTCTATATATTCGATAATAATGATGAATAAACTGTCTGCAAACTTTCTGTATTGTTTTGGTTTTCCCAAGAGCCATTCTCAACACTTCACTTCAAGAATATGGTAACACAACCTTCATTTGCAAAGAAAAGTCGACAAAAACAACACCGTCTTCCATCAACGTGCCAGACAAAGTTTGATGCGTTTCCAAGCAAACTCAATTTCAAGCGGACACGCGATGAATTTGAACAAAAGATGTACCTAACTTGTTTAACGAAACATGGCGCCAACACCAAGTTATATTGAAAAAACTGTACCGATGTTTGGAATTAAGTTTTAGAACGAAAATGGTCTTGGAATATCTGATGAGATTAGGTGATGAAATAAACAGATAATATTAGAAATTTATTCATAAAAATACTTATCTGGAAAACTTAACTAAATCTTGATCACTCAAATAAGTTATTATTAAATAAATAGAAACAAGAAGAGATATAAAAAGGCACGATTTCTTCCCTATTTTTCTTTTGTTTATGTGGTAAAATCATGCCCGGCATTGGTTTCGGCCATGCTGCGGGGCGAGACGGAGTGGGAAGCGGTCGCCTCCTTCTGCGAAGCAGTAATGCTCGCGAAGGAGGAGGCGCGCCGCGAGCGAGAGAGGACAGAGTCCTCCCTCCGCCCCAACCGCGGTGTAGGACGCCCACGGCGACGGACGTCGCGATCTCCGGCCACCGTAGACGCGGGCATGCGGGCAGCGAGTAAAGGGCAACTCGCTGCCCGACCAAGGACCATGCCCGGGTCGACGGCGCGTTGTGTCCCACGCGCGCCTCAAAGAGTGTCAGCATAATGACGGGGCCCCCCTCTCAGAGGGCCAAAGCCTGTCGGGGTCGCGGGATTATTCCCTTACCGTAACCCCGGAACTTAACAGGCTATGAAGGACACCGTGGATTTTAGTCAGTAGAAGTCTGACAGTCCCTCCCGCCCTGCCCGGGGTTGGAGGACTCATTTGACGATTTTACCACGCTAAAAAAAAAAAAAAAATGTGGTAAAATCATCAAATGAGTCCTCTCACCCAGGGCAGGGCAGAACTTTTGGACTTGTACTAACTAAATCCACGGTGTTCTTCAATAGCCTTTTATATTCAGGAGCCACGGTTAGTCGTTAGTCCCGCGACTCCGGCAGGCTTTGGCAGCTCCAAAGCGCGCATGGAAGACAACACGCCGTCGACCTGAGCATGGTCCTTGGTCGGACAGTTGTTGACAGTTGCCATTACTTGCCGTCTTCATGACCGCTCACAGCTTAAGTTTAAAATTAAATAATTCCACAAGCTGATCACGTCTCACGAACCATATAGTGAAAAGCAAAACTCTGCAATATTTAAGTGTAACAATAAACTTGATGAGTTAGCAAGTTGTTAAGTATTTTCTCTAAGATGTGCAGACCTCGTAGCGTTCGGTAATAATGAGTGGCAGCCGATGGCGGTGGCTGTGGTCTGACTTACAAGAGATAGCGGGTGTCGTGATTTAGCAATTATCATACTCGTAATACGAGTATATATACTCTGTACATCTAAATAAAATTGGAGTGTCTTTTTTGTAATATTGAAATAACCGTTTTTTATTACATGCATAGTTACGAATACGGTACACACACCAAAAAAACTATTTTTTTAAATTTTTGTCTGTCTTTCAGTCTGTCTGTTTGTAATGGCTAATCTCGGAAATGATGGGGCCGATTTTGACGGGACTTCTATTGGCAGGTAGCTGGTGTAATAAGGAGTAACTTAGGCTAGCTAGCTTTTATTTTAGAAAAAAGCCTTTGTCTAAATTTTTTTTTTGATTTCCGATATCCAAGGGAACGAAGTCGAGGGCGCAGCTAGTTTTGAATAATTTTTACTATTATACTAGCTCTTCAACAATGTTTCGGACTGATTTGATGAAATCAGTCCTCCCGCCCAAGGAAAAAACGGTGAGTAACGGGTGACTCGCCTTCCGATCATGGACCATGCCGTGTCGACTGCACGTCGTGTTTCACGCGCGCCTCAAAAAGCTGTCAGCAATCTGACGGGCCCCCCTTAGAGAGCCAAAGCCTGCCGGGGTTGCGGAACTATTATCAGATAACCCTAGGGCGTGAAGGGCTATTGAAGGATTAATATGGATTTTAGTCAGTACAAGTCTAACAGTGCCTCCCACCGCGCCCTGAATAGGAGAAGTCATTTGATGATGTCACCACGATAAAAAAAAAACTTTAAATGGGAGGCTATATTATTGACTAATCACGTCATTTCTCCCATTTTTTTCCACAAACAAAAGTTGTAGAATGAATCACGCAAAAAATCGCTAATCTCTCATCACTTAGACACCTCACCACCATTAGCGGCCGCCCATCAAAGTCCACTTAGCATCTGTCTCTCTTGTACGTACTGTTCTGTAAACTATTCACAAGTACTTGGAGGTGCAACGTTTTGTATATTATGTATGTATGGCAGTTTACTTAGTACTTTACAACTTGTGGGGGTATTTTTAACTTTGTTAAGTTATGCTTTTGTGAATTTTCTTAGAGTAGTTGTGGTTTTGAATTTTCGAGTTTTTTTTTTCTGTTGGTTACAAGTCAAGCACTTGTGATAGAGTGAGTTGGTGATGCATTTGATCCCTTAATGAGCCCAAATATTAGTGATAAAATAAATAGTGTAAATCTTGATAAAGATTTTTTAGGCCCAACTGGTACATTCTTATGTATTTGAATGAGTTTAATGTAATATACCTAATAACGATTAACAACTCAAAATTTCATTGATATTACAGACCATACCATAAATTCTTTCACATCTTAACAAAAGCTCATTGTTAGAAACCAGTCTTCATTTAGGCAGATGGATTAATAATATAGTTTTGCAGCACTGTTTGAAAACATCATCGTGGCTCGGGAACTTCCAAAACCCTAGTGAATTGGGTGGTTTTTGTTCAGAACGATTTTGACAGTTGCTTCCATATCAACCACGGCTTTACTTGATGAATTTACCATTTTAAAAAATGCTGTAATTATATACTTGTGTTTTTCATTCATAAATGTGCCGATATTTACATGACGTACAGGTCAAGCCAAGGTCAAGCACTCACTTGTGGTATCTTATAAAAAATACCCACCTGCTGGCTAAGGTTCGGACAAGTGAAGATGATACACAATCATGTAATTCAGTCAGTTGTAGTGACCAGGAAAAAAAAACGAACTCATAATATTTCCCAAAAACTCAGACATTCCCAACCGAAGAACCGTATCACCCAACATTCATAGAAACCTATAAATCGGGCTCATGAGCTATGATAATAACCGCGCTGTCCAGTGGACGAGCAGACGAACATCACAGAATCCAATAACCCTAGTGATCCGCGCAGATTTTGTGAGAACCAAGATTATGATGGAGTAAGTAACGTAGATGGGACAGGGGCCTTACCACGAACTTTTATAGCGTGAGTCTTTAGGCTGTGGGAAAGAAACAGCACTAGATGACTTGTATAGATCTGTCTCTTTCCAACAGCGAGCTCGTGGTTAGGCTTCAGAGCTTTCATGTGTACCCTTTTTGTTTTAGTGGTAAAATCGTCGGAGTCCTATTTGACGACCCAGGTGGGGCGGGAAGGGCTGTCAGACTTGTACTAACTAAAATACATATCGACGGCGCGTTGTGTCCCACGCGCGCTTCAAAGAGCGTCAGCATAATGACGGGGCCTTCCTCTCAGAGGGCCAAAGCCTACCGGGGTCGCGGGACTTATTCCATCACCGTGACCCCGGAACATAAAGGGCTATTGAAGGACACCGTGGATTTTAGTCAGTACAAGTCTGACAGTCCCTCCCGCCCTGCCCGGGGTGGGAGGAATCATTTGATGATTTTGCAACGTTAAAAAAAAAAAAAAAAATACATGGTGATCCTTCAATGGCCTTTTATGTTCCAGGGTCATTATACCTGATAAGACAGTCCGATGAACCCGGCAGACTTTGGCTTTCTAAGAAGGGTGCTGCCAGATTAATAGCTCTTTGATACACGACGCGTCGTTGACCGGTACAGGAAGGTACATGATCGGATGGCAAGTCGCCCGTTACTGGACGTACGCAGGCCCGCGTTCATGGTTACTCTTAAATTATAACATGACCAGATTCCGTGTTAAAAAAAAATTGTTTTCGTGAAGCTGCTTTTTATTAATGTGTGAGAGAGCGCCACGCACAAATTTACCTGAAAGCTTTCCTTGGAGATGTTCACTTTTTTTACGTAGGAATTGGATGTAGAGGATAATTATTCTTTCTTTTTTGCCTTCTATCCTCAGTGAATTACTAGGAATCTGGACATTCCATAACAATTATGATATTTAAAGTCAGTCGTCAAAGAAGATAACTAGAGCTGCCATCTATGCCGTAACGTAAGAACTACGTAATCCTGCATCGTCGCGTTCGTTCGCGAGTCGTAGCGTGTGTTTTTTTTTTAACATTTTCCCCACACATGAAAATAATCTTATGTCGTGGGCGCTTTAACTCACATATGGTAGACAAACAGCCAGGCCTGGAACAACTACTTGTAGGTAATACAAACTTTTAATCCGCGATTTTTTACCGTGCAAAAATTGAAGCCCCGACACGTAGCGCAAGAGTCGTTCTCAGCTCTCTCAGCCACTGTGCCACCCGACTCGTCTATTTATACGTGGGTTTTTGTTTCAGTCTACATTTTCACTTGCGTTAATTTCCAATTTTATAGTCAATTCGTGGACACGTAGCGCCATCTGTTATTCAATAGTGTCATCGCGATGTGACAATATGTACTTTTTTCGAGATGTATTCTACAATATTAATGTACACCAAGGGGCCTAGCATGACGTCATGAAGATATTAGTTACACTGTGGGAAAGGGACAGAGCCATACAAGTCGTCTATCGCCATCTCATTCACAGCAGAACTACTAGCGGAACTACTCTCGTTTTAAGACGTCATAATTGTAGGTCGTGAGAGTCGCAGGCAGCCGATGGATGCAAGTGGCGAATTGTCGTTCGGCGTGGCGGTCTAAGGGGGAGGCCTATGTTTCAGGAGTGGACGTCCTCTGGCTGATGATGATGATGATGAATTGTAGATCACCTGACAATTTCTAATCGAATGGCACCTAGCATCGTCATTGGTTCAAATCAGTTCAAATACTTCAAAATAGTACTACATCATTGGTCGGATTAGGACTAAGCTATGGTGGCGCCATCTACAATTAGCTTTAACTTGCCTTCCCCATTATTTTATTTTCATTTACGTTTTTCACTATTTCGAGAGCCACAGATAAATAAATAAAAAACAAAGCTGTTTCAACGACACACACGCCACCTATAAAGAACTCAAACAAACAACTACATAAACTTCCAGTTCCATATCTACAGTGTCACATCTATCATCCACATGCCTACTCTATGACGGCAGATAGAGAACCAATATCTGGTATTGCAGGCGGCTTTCATAAAGTGTGGCGCGACCTCGGATCAGTGGAATTTATTAGTTTGCTGCGACGGGAGATGAAATCTATAGAGGACTGACCAACTGTGTAAATGAATCAACGTATGGAAGTAATCGATTTTTTCTGAAGGTGTCGTAGTTAGTTTTCAGATTAAAACTAGGCTATTCTGTAAGAACTGATTTTTAATGACAGAATGAGTGCGTGACGCATTTTTTGTGAGGGCTTCAAAAAAACAAACGCAAGTAAAATCTGTCATCCATGCAACAGCTGACCCGACAGCATGATTGGCGCAGTGATCTGGGGCCGCGGGACTAATACCGTGACCCCAGAACGTAACTAAAGGGCTGTTGAAGGACACCGTGGATTTTAGTCAGTACGAGTCTGACAGTCCCTCCCGCCCTGCCCGGGGTGGGAGGACGACGACGCTAAAAAAAAACAAAAGTCGTTGAGTGATTAACTGCTGCACAGCATTTCGCGGGTTTGATCCTCGCACGGATCAAACCCGCGAAATGCTGCAAATTTTTATGGCCTGCAAAGTGCAGGTAGTTGTTACGGGTCTGGATATGAGTTTTTATGTTTGTAAACGCACCCACAAAACAGGAAAAAATCCTAGTGTAAGGCAAAGATATTTGAAAAAAAAAACACCCTTGGTGGCAGGTATCCTCTTTTTCACGTAGTAAAGAAATTATAAATGAGTCGTCCCGCCCTGGGCGGTGCAGAAGGAACTTTCAGACTCGTTAATTTGGTGGTGGGATACCTTCAGGGTCCGACTAGCTAGTGACTAACAACTCACATAATAGTCAGGCTTCCAATAACTCGTCTGGGTTTCATACACGAAGTTGAATAGTTACTTATCTAGACCTAAATATAATTATGTTTCTTGATTGAAAACTTAAATAACCACCCTATACCATCTCGTATTTTTTAGAACAATTTTCAAGTCAATGTCTCAAAAATGTGCCACTCTGAATAGTGTCACAGTAATTAGGATTATAGACTTTTAAGGGTGAAACTAAAAAAACTAAGTCCTTGTGAAAGTGTAAATTGAACATGACGTGCTCGCCACAAACTTTGTAAAAACTTGGCCTGTAAGCTGTCATGTGCTCGATTATACTCGTAAGTTAGAAGAAACTTTCTTTGATTTACAACTTACTTTTTAATAAAATTTATCTAAAATTTAGCAGATCGGCTTATACTAGCTGACTTGTGACACGTAATACAAATTAATGTATACTGTTTTATTGTATAAAATCATGGTTTTTCTAACCTGTGGATTAACTTTTCTTAAAAGAAAGAAATATAAATCTATACCAATCTATTTTAATGAGAAAATAATGTGTACTGTTTTTTAATGACTTCGAAGTTTTGGCAATGTACCCAAGTAACACAAACGTGTCTAGAAACGTACTACTAGATAGCTTATAGAATTAAATTGAATTGTCTACCATAAGAATAAAACATCTACAAGCAATCTTCTAGAACGCTTATAGACAGAGTTTAGTAAAAGTGGGCACATTCTTGTACCCTCTCTTAAGAATGAGTTAAGAAAACATGACTAGATAGAGTTCAGATCAAATTGACTTATGAGATTTTTCTAGTGTCTCTCTAAACCGTTTATAGATCGTACGTTTATCTAGTAGCGTACTAGTAGATAGTTTATAGATAGAGTTAAGACCTTTAAAGGAATCATTGCTCGTCACGTTTTAAAACCAAATGATCTTAAGACTAACAACTTTAAGTAACATTTTACTAGTGACGCATAATGGCGTGGAACTTACAAGAGTTATTTTACTTAATAATATTTGCATCATGGCGTAACAAATTTATTACTTTTTATTAATTTGAATTTTAATAACGGGTAAATAAGCAAATCAACATGCGATTGAAATTCTATCGTTGAATAATATGTAAAACTCTTGTAAAATAAGTGCGCCCGCTGTAAATGTAAGATTTAACATTTTTTTTTTCAAAATATGTACATTATTTAGTATGAACAAATTTTCGAATTAACATTTTAATGCTTAAAATACTCTTTTTATTTAAAATATAGTAATTTAAAACATATCAAATGTCTGATTAGACATAATTTAATGATAAAAACATTAAAGTACGCAACGAAAATTATTTGAAGCAAAAATTAGGCAATAAAAATGGCGTCCAGATAAAATTTACTAGAAAACCGATTCCTATAGAACAAACAGTCTAGAGATTTTTTTTGTAGTATGGCTCTAGAATAATTTTACTTACTACATACTAAACTATCTAGTGAGAGAATAAACAGATTTAAGAGTGGTTTAAAATTATCTAGTAACTGTCACTCTGTATTCCTTTTTATCTTGTCACAGTATTTCTAGACGTTCTTCAGTGAATAGGCAATTTCATGTTTTGTGAACGTAAGACCATTTTATGCAGTAACAAACCAATATAATTAATCAATACAAGAGGGTACCCGAGTAAAAAGTATTTCTGATTTATTTAGGTATAAACAGTGTGAGAAATAATAATTATAATTGTAATTACATTAATACCCTTTCATTTGATACCCACATCATTGGAGTGGATTTCAAACAGCCAGTCCGCCATCTTGAATTTAAGTCACGTGACTATTTTTTCTATTTCTGACAGCAAACCCTTTCATTTGATACCCATATTATTTGGGTGCATTTCAAATAGCTTGTCCGCCATCTTGGACGTCTGCCATCTTGGATTTAAGTCACGTGACATTTTTTTTCGTATTCCTGACAGCAAACCCTTTCATTTGATACCCATATCACGGGGGTGCATTCCAAATAGCCTGTCCTCCATCTTGGACGTCCGCCATACTGGATTTAAGACACGTGACTATTTTTTTGTATTCCTGACAGCAAACCTTTTTATTTGATACCCATACCCATATCATAGGGGTGAATTTCAAACAGCCAGTCCGCCATCTTGGATTTAAGTCACGTGACCATTTTTTTCGTATCCCTGACAGCAAACCCTTTCATTTGATACCCATATTATGGGGGTGTATTTTAAATAGCCTGTCCGCCATATTGGATTTAAGTCATGTTTGTGATTTTTTTTTTATATAATTATAAAAAAAAATCACAAACATGACTTAAAACCATATAATTCTCATCAACAATTTTCTACGTTTTGGAGGAAGTTACTAGGAAGTTTCGATTCTTCTTCGGTCGACTGTTCTTCATTTTTTTTTCTTTTTAAATACTTGCGGATTTTTCGACGAAAACCACCATCACCATAGATCTTTTGTTTCATCTTCTCCATTGCATAAACTCATCCAATTAAAATTTCTAGTACAAATGCACTTAACTAAGCCACTTTTAAGGATAAAAACTCTATAAACACGACTTCTCTATCAGTTTTCTAGACAAACTTAAAATTATCTAGTAAAGTATTTTATCTAGACTGAAGTATCTATAGAAAAAAAAGATAAGAGTACCATTAGCCAAAATAGAATATCTGTAGAAAGTTTTGTCTTCAAACATATCGTTTTATCTATAAAACTACTTCAAAATAGGTGCCTATAGGCTCTTTTAACTATTTGTAGAGCATTTTATCTAGAAACATTCGTAATAACTATAAACGTACTAAAAATAAGTGTTCTATAGAACAAATGCTCTTAAAATAATACAGCTTTAGATAAAAAACTCTATAAGATTAAATGTTCTGTATCAAACCCATCTCTAGAAAGCCCGTATCTAAAGATTAACCCTGAATAGACAGTCTATAGACAGATTGGTTTTAAAACTTCCAGACTGTGTTACTTGGGTATGGCATATTATTTGCCCCCTCACTCAAATAGATTACAGAAATACAGGTCTTTTGCTATTGTCCTAAACGTACCTGTACACAAAAGATAAGTCTAATCTCAGTACGAACGAAAATGTACGAGTAAAACAAACTTATTAGATGAACTGCATGTAACAGAAGTATAATAACAAAGGCTGTTGAAGTAGCTCTAAGTATTGGCCCGTACAACGTACTTAAAGTATTTTTTTTATCTTTGTAAAATCATGAAATGCGTCTTCCCGAAAAAATTAGGACGGGGGGACTATCACACTCGTACCGAATAAAATCCACGGTATTCCTTCAATAGCCAAACGTTCAATTAAATAGCGGAAGTTCAACGTTTCATTGTCACGCTTACCTGATACAACAGTCCCCGGCTTTGTATGGAAAATAAAAAAGCGCCTCAAGTGTACGTACGATGAACTATTTTTATCAATCAAATTCGACTGGCCTGTTGGTCTCGTGGTTAGTGACCCTGACTGCTATGCCGGAGGTCGTGGGTTCGATTCCCACCCAGGACAAAATAAATGTTTGTGTGATGAGCACGATCATTTATTCTGTGTCTGGGTGTAATTTATCTATAATATATGTATTTATTTAGAAATATTTATGTATTTTTATCAGTTGTCTAGTACCCATAATACAAGCTCTGCTTAGCTTGGGACTAGATGGCGTTGTGTGATAGATTTGGAATATTAAAAAAAAAGGTTGCACTCCAGGAGTGCCGGTAGAAGTGAAAACTTTTTTGTTACTATGTTTTATTTTTAATTTGAATGACGTCTTACTCATTTTCGATCAGGGTCACGTGACCCTGACGCGAGTTTTGGTCACGTGACCCTGACGCGAGTTTTAAATTTTTTACCCATTACAGAAAAAGTGTACAACGCCGCTAAAGAAGTTTTCACTTCAAAAAAATAACGTCAACGTCCCGATTTACTTTATAAAATAAAAATAAATAAATAGACACATCTGGTAATTTTTCTGATTGATCGCGCTACACTTTAAAACACACAGTTGGTTATAAAACATTATTTGTCCAACTTTTAAGAAAGGCTTTATGCTATTTAAGCTATTTTAACAGCTGGTAAAACCGCGGGAAAAAGCAATTTAATTTTTGAAGTGAAAACTTCTTTAGCGGCGTTGTACACGTTTTCTGTAATGGGTAAAAAATTTAAAACTCGCGTCAGGGTCACGTGACCCTGATCGAAAATGAGTAAGACGTCATTCAAATTAAAAATAAAACATAGTAACAAAAAAGTTTTCACTTCTACCGGCACTCCTGGAGTGCAACCTTTTTTTAAATATAATGTTGTCCACAATTTTCTCTAAGCAATCAATCCTTGCCAGTCGTCTCCAATTTTCTCAACAATTTCTTTCCCCCACTTAACAGCTTTAAGTAAAGGCTGACGTGACATTTTTCTTTTCTTTTTATTATTTAACTGAATGTGACGGCTTCACCAAATCGTCACCTAAGTGATATTTAATGGGACCAATAATTTCCCTAATGGTGCCTTCAGCACTTCTTATATAGTGAAAATGTTATATTGAAGTGCTTGTTCGTATTTGCAACAATTTCAATGCTACATTTTCTTATAAGAATCACGAAAAGGGCTCGGAAATTCTATTGTTCAAGACGTACCCAAGTGACTGGTATGAATGTTGATGGATGAAGAGGAACAGGTGGGGTATTACAACGTCTTAAAACCAGGCTTATTCCGGCGAGTAAAAGTGACAGAGTTATACAAATCGTCTAGCACCATCTCGTTTACTCACTGGAATAAGCCTGGTTTTAAGACGTAATACCCTCCCAGGAAGGCCTAAGAAGATACGCATGGATTGTCTAAACTAAAGGATTGATAATTATGAGACAAAAAGCGGTAAATGATACTGTAACGACTGACAGGGGAGAATGGAAGAAGAAAACGACCGACCAAAAGTAAAATGGGATAAGGGCAGAAAGATAATGAGAGCGTGCTAACCTAGATGATGCGGAGTTTGATATTTAGTCGAGTATGATGTCCATTGTATGCTATGATTTCATGTGTAATTTCAGACATACAAGAGCCGGTTTACCTTCAAGTGTATAACGCGCTGGAAACGCTCTCCAGTAAACTTGACGGTGATAGACATAAATCGTCATGTTTACGGAATGCCGCGTCATAAGGCAAATGACGCCTTTTATCAATGACAGTTAACAGAAAATACAGTAAGTTACCTGTTACGATCCTTACATACTCCTTGTGCCTCGTCCATGTTCAAACGTCTATGTTAGGCGTCAACGTCCGGAAATATGTGAAATTAAAAACGTAGGTACCTAGCGAAAAATAAAAAGATTTAATTTCATGAGACAAAGTTCAAGGGTCCAACTATTCTAGGTTTCCTTAGGCCGAGCAGGAGGTTTGCTTTACATCTTTACATCCTACATTCAGCAACCTGGATTGTTGGACATGGGATACATGGACTTCTCATATGCTCCGGTGTATCCCTGGTCCATAATATTTTGCCTGAACGTTCAAAAAGAGCTTGCTTTTTACCTTAGTTTACATAGACTAAATCAATTACTTAGCTTTCTGTAAAAGCGCCGTCAACTATCACTTAGCTCTGCAATATTTCAGCGCTTAACTGAAAACTGTTCACTTGGGTTACATCACTTCTTGTCTGAACGCGGTGAAAATCTTAGATGGCGCGTGGTTGGCTTTATTAGATTGCTTTTTGATATAAGTTGTTCTAGCATGACATTATAATTTTTGAGATTTCAAAATCTCAAACATTTCTAGAAAATAAAAATAAAAATTTAATTTGACTTCTTATACTTTTTCTAAGGCGATATTTGTAGGGGCGAGACGGAGTGCGAAGCGGTCACCTCCTGCGAAGCAGAAATGCTCGTGAAGGAGGAGGCGGCCCGCGAGAGGGTAAGGACAGCGTATGGATTATCCTGATTTGATTGTTTTGACCAAGTTTTAACATTTCGTCAGGTACCAATGACAAGTCGCCACCTACCGTGAGAATCGTGCACCTTTTCACCCCTTCTGCATTTTTTATTTAATTTTTCTACTAGGTATATTTGATACAAATCGCCAGTATCTACAGAAGTCTTTTACTTCACACCCCCACTTCCATTTCCAGCACATTCTTCCTCACGAATCCAAAGCATGTAACTCAATATTCAACCTTCAATATAACGGACTGTGACTCATCGACTTTGAATATATTACCTTTACCTGGCGTCGCTTCGTGATCCAATATCTCGGAACATTCAGCTCCCGTCGCTCTTCGCCTCGCTACGTTCTTGCTACATGAAAATCTAAGGCACCGCTGCCGATATTGAAATTGCTTTAAACTACTTTGCGATTGAGCATTCCGACTTGTGTTTATTTCTTGTAGTTTCTATTAGGTTGCGGGACTGTCTCAAACGAGACCCTGGAACGTATAGGGCTGTTGAGGGAACACTGTGGAATTAAGCCAGTACTAGTCTGGCGGTTCGTTCAGGCCTTAAGTCGGAAGGAATCATTATTGATGATTTTTTGGAAAAACAGCCAGTCAAGTCAAGTCCAGCGTACGTCTGCGATGCAGCAGGGTATGAAGTCTGAAACGAGACAGCCTCTCATCATACGAACACCTCATTCTGACACCAGGGGTGACAAAAGAAGATGCTTTTACCAAAAAAAAAGCAGAAACTTTCTAGTTTACTGTTTCATATGGATAACTTAATTATACAATAAAGAAAACCTCTATTTATTTTAGAACTATTTACTAGAACAAGTTCAGTATTATTTAAATAATTATAGTACCAGTATCCGAACGAAAACAACTTATGATAAAACATAACCGCACGTTTACGACTTTGTTCTAAGAATCAAGTCACACTAAAACGCGACGCTGCGTGCACATTTCAATAGAGGTACTCAAAATCCAACTTTATTTACTACACGAAAGGCGACATTTCGCAACGAAGCGTGACGCAGGACGTCGAACAAAGCTGTTTTTTTTTATACGTGTTATTTTTTCCTTCTCTCTTCCACCAGACCGTAGTACATGCCCTGTCTTAAAACAAAACTAAATATATTATGTAATTCTACTTTAATGTATCTTCTCTTACGATAACCTTCTATTTCTTCTTTTCAACTACTTTTTTTAATTCCGTCTTCTTCTTGGTTGCCGACAAGTTTCTGAGATTAACCTCTTGAATAATAGCTTCTTCTTTCAACTCCATCACTTCTATTATTTCTGGCTTCATAGTGGCATCTACAACGAAAATTTCCTGTAGCAAGACATCTATTTGCTACATACATACAAACATAAATTCACGCCTTCCTTTGGGGTTGGCAGAAACTTTAGTGCGCCATTTGCTACGATTCTTACATGCTCCATTTGCCTCATACACATTCATACATCTGGTCATACACGCCGTTTGGTAGTACTACGCACCTGGCCTTACTGACGCACTTCACCAATAAGAGCGTGTAGCCAAACGGCAAGCGACAATCGTTAACGTTAAGCAGTCGCTAATACATTTTCAACTTTATACCCCATCGCAAAATAGGGCCAGGTCAGTGTAGGTCTTTCTATCTATGTATTTGCTTAACACGAACAAATAATTTCCGATGTCCTCGACTCCAAGCTTTACCACCACAGGTGGATAATGTAACAGGATTTTACAGATTATTCCCCTCACTTACAAAAGTCTTTTCACGTGTACAACAATGGTCATCATTATCATCAGCCGGAAGACGTCCATTGCTGAACATAAGCCTCCCCCTTCGACCGCCACGCCGTATGACAATTTGCCACTTGCATCCATCGGTTGCCCGCGACCCTCACGATGCCGACGGTCGACCTAGTGGGAGGCCTGCCTACGCTGCGTCTCACGGACCGGAGTCCGTGGTCTCTCGTGGTCACTCGAGATCTTTTCTTCCCCATCGGTTGTAAGTTACGGGTACGAGCGATGTACTGCAGTCCAACAATAGTAGCCAAGAGGAAATATTATGTAAATTTTCCCACTGTCCACCTGGTCTACTCTTGTGTTAAACCATTAATAAAAGAGACGAGGAATTTGAAATTGCGAGTAAGCATTGCGGTCGCTTTCTGATGTACTGAATCAGACGGTCGCAGGTTCAAATCCTGCTCGTTAATTACACTTATCACAAAAACCTTAAAATTCGCTATACAGGCGTAATGCATATTAAGATATTTAAATTACTGAGAAATCATGAATTCGCTATTGCAGCGCAGCCCCAGAGTAGAA
Source organism: Agrotis segetum (assembly GCA_036375495.1). Lineage (NCBI taxonomy): Eukaryota > Metazoa > Arthropoda > Insecta > Lepidoptera > Noctuidae > Agrotis > Agrotis segetum. The sequence goes on from JAQSVV010000033.1 coordinate 519,135, forward strand.
TCGTATATCACACAGCACTAAATCCTTCCAGAGAAACATTAACACCTCCACTCACCCACGAAATGTTTCTCAAGCAACTTGGTCCGGTTCCTCTGTCTCCCTATGACGTGCTCTTCATTGTAGAGTTGCAGCTCACGCATGCGCTCCAGAGATGCCTCTATGCGAGCGAGTCTGTCTTGTTTAGCTGCTTCAGCCATGTCTGGGGTGATGAGGACGCTAGAAAAGGAATTAACAGCTTACATTCTTATACGTGTAGAGTTTCCCTAGGATTGAATACAAGACCTGCAATTCGTAATTTTCACCATAATGCGGGAGCATTATATTTTCCGGAATAAGTAATAACATCGATCGAATAATAAATCGTTTCAAACAGAACAGACAAAGTTTTGACGAGCGTAAAGTGTCATGCTCCAATAAGTATTTATGGAAGATTGTTAGTCTCTGGAAAACTTCAACGACAAGATGTAAGGCCTCTGTCTTGAAAATTGAATTGTCAATGAATTGGTAATGTAAAATTGAACTGTAACGTTAATAGCTTCTTCTAACGGTATATCGACACAGGCCACCCTGGCATATTATTAATTGGAACCTTTTTGTGAAACACTGTCTCCTAAGATACAGGATATCTTAGTTTAGGAGACAGAGTTTAATCTTTTGTGTACAGATTCCAGTAGCATCATTATGTTATTATGTATAATAATGTTCTTTGTCATTTTGTTTTGTATATCTTATCTTCAGTTTGAAATTTACATTAACAATATTATCTGTATTTTTTGGTAAATAAATACTTTTATTATTATTCTCTTTATTTATCTTTTTACTTATTAATTACATTTTTAAATATTTTTATAAAAAACAAACAAAAAAAAAACATTTAAAAATATAAAAAATAGCAGTCCACCAGCGTCGGGAACAGGGTCCGGGCTGCCGGTGGTCAGGGCCCTTGAGAGAGGAACCTCCTAACAATACGCGCCGTGTCCAGAAGTACTGCCTTCTGAATCAGGCGCTTGATCCAGCTGCCAAGCGAGAGCCTCTTCAGATGTTGTTCGAGGCTCTTGGCAATTAAGCCATTGGCAGACACGACTATCGGCACAATGACTGCCGTATTTACGTCCCACATGTCAACAACCTCGCGAGCCAAATCAAGATACTTGAATTGCTTGTCTTTCTTTGCCTTCACGAGGTTCTCATCATGCGGGACCGTAATATCAACAATCATTGCGCGACGCTCCGATCGATCTATCACCACAATGTCAGGTTTATTGGCAACAATAGTCCTGTCAGTGATGATAGGTCGATCCCAATACAACGAGATATTGCCATTTTCGAGAACTGGGTCGGGCGCATACTTATAGTAAGGCACTTCCGATTCCACAAGGTTGTACTTCAAAGCAAGTTGCTGGTGGATAATCCTGGCCACGAGGTTGTGTCTATGCAAATAATCTCCGTTAGCCAGACTAGAACACCCAGAAATAATGTGTCGGATAGATTCTCCAGGACGGTGGCATGCCCGACATATGTCAACCGTGCCATCCTTCACAATGTATTTCCGGTAGTTATTTGTCATCATAACTTCGTCCATAATTGCACAGACAAAACCTTCAGTTTCCCCAAACAGGTCACCGAAGCGTAACCAGGATACGGACGCTAGAAAGTCTACATCGGGACCCGGTAATAGCGTCCGTGAAGCTCCTTGCTTTGCCATACCTCCTTACGATAATTAGTGTCTAAAACTTTAGGTTTGCGCCAGTTCCCGTTAGCCAAGGAGAGCGGAGTAAGACCCTTGTCTACCGTGACCACATCTCGGTGCATCCCCACGTCGGTTTCTAGGAAATATTCCCTGAGACTGCATACCTCACGGTTGTGCAGGGTCTTAGCATTTAAAAAGCCACGACCCCCGCACTTCCGTGGGATATACTGTCTCATCACCGACGATCGTGGGTGATGCATCCGATTTGCAGTCAGCAGTGAACGGACTCTTCTATCCAGGGCGTCAAGTTCCGTCTGAGTCCATTTGAGTATGCCGAAAGAATACATCAACACCGGCATGACCCAACCGTTGAAAACGCGCACCTTATTGCCACCTGACAAAAGACTGTGAAGTACCTTATTCAGGCGACCAAAGAAGCGCTCTCTCAACGATTGTTTCATGTCAGCGTTATTGATGCCTAATGCTTCCGACATACCCAAATATTTGTAGGTCTCTGTTAAAGAGAGGGATCTAAGGTGTATGGAATCCGAGAGTTGAGTTCCCTCTGATTCCATAATCTCCCCTCTCTTCACATGCATGACTGCACATTTGTCCACACCAAATTCCATCCTGATGTCGCTACTGAAAGTTTCTGTTACCTTCAGTAGCTTCATCAGTTGCAAGTTGTTGGGGGCAAAGAGTTTCAGATCATCCATGTAAAGAAGGTGAGATATGAGCTGACCACCTCTCTTCAACCGATATCCTAGCCCCGAACCCTCCAGCAATGTGCTGAGCGGGTTCAAGGCCAGACAAAACCACAAAGGACTCAGACTATCACCCTGGAATATCCCGCGCTCAATCCTTATCGGTTCGCCGCTACCTCGGATCTGTCGACATCCTGGATAGCGAAGGACTGTTCTCCAGGTCCCCATACACGACAACAGGAAAGTACGTAGAGTTATATCAACTTTATACAACTCTAGCACCCTCATGAGCCATGTATGGGGTACCGAGTCATAGGCCTTCTTATAATCTATCCAACATGCGGACAGATCTTTTCGGGAGCGGCGAACCTGTTGGCTAATGGCCATATCAATGAGGAGGAGCTCCTTAGTACCGCGGGACCCGTTCCTACATCCATTTTGAGAGGCAGACATGATAGAGTTAGTCACAATATGTTGATTGATTTTAGCTCTCAAAATGGATGTAAGAACTTTATAGACCGTTGGTAGACAAGTAATCGGTCTATAATTTTTGGGTTCCGCAGTACTACCCGATTTATCGAGCAGGTGGGTCACTCCTGTTGTCAAGAATTGGGGCAACGACCCTGACTCTAAGGCTAATTGGAACTGGGATGCCAAGCGAACGTGTGATCTTTTAAACCACTTGATCCAGAAATTGTGCAGTCCATCCGGCCCTGGGGATTTCCAGTTAGGCAGCGGATGAACTGCACAAGCTACGTCTTGGGGACTGATAGTGATTGCCCCCATTTCGGTAATCTGATCACACGCACGTTCAACATCCCGGGTCCAATCGCCCTCAGTGTGACTGACAGGCACCGACCAGATGCTGCGCCAGAATGAACTCATGGCGTCATCATCCGGTAGGCGCGTGTCAGTAACACCTTGGTTTGGTCGCTCCCAAGTTCTATAAACCCACCTTTCGTCGCTTTGGAATGTGCGATTCAAAGTGTACCGTTCCACCCGCCGCTTGTACCGACGAATACGGTTCGCCCATGCACAAATCTTCTGCCTCAGGAAGTCGATGCGCTCTGTGACGCGGGCCAAATATTCACGTGGACGAATATCAATCCCCGAGAACGCCCGCCTCACAAAGCGCATCACTCTAGGGCGAGTATTACCCTCCCTGAAGCAGATCAACTTGCCGATGAGTGCTCTAGCCTCACCGATACGCCGCTCAATCCTGCACTGCCAAGCCGGAGTAGCTGATTTTGGTCGTGTAGCTCTGTCACTGTCAGGGAATTTGAAGTGAGCTATACGACATGCCGCTACAGCTGCACAGTACAGAATTGAGTGGGTATCAGTAAGGTCTTTGCTGCTATCAAAATAATTTGACAGCTCCGAGTCCAGAGCACACACCAGCGCCTTGTTTTTATTGTGCATAGGCAAACGAGGTAAACGTGGTCTAAGTTCAGGAGGTGTTGAACGGTTTTCCCGTAACGCACACTCCAAAGCGCTCCTCAATTGTACGTTGCATTGGGTACTCACGGATGTAACTTCGTCATGATCCTCTCCATCAGCGTGCTCAGACAGCGGTGACACACTGGGATTGTTTTGTGGTTGCGTCGCAATCAATGGCAAAGCAGGATCAGTAACAGGGTTACTCCGCGAGTCAGAGCGTAGTCGATCAAGTACTGTGTCATTCAACATACGGTTACGTTGAATGACCCGCACTTGATCCGACAATCGTTGCGCCGTTACATTGACATCTGGCTCCAGCACCTGAAACAGAGACAGCATCCGACCACGGTACGCAGTCAGGTTGCTTCCCCCCTCAGTAGCCCCATAATATGCGCGCATGACGTTTTCGTTAATGGACTGAGTCCATCGCATGCGCGACACATTTCCACCGGCAGCGGGGACCCTGCTCGGGGCCTGTTGGCCTCGAGGTCCCAAGCCCGCTGGTGGCCGTCCTCTTCCTCGTCGTCTTGCTTGTGGAGGCGTCGACGGCGGAGAGAAAAACTCATCGCTTGAGCTCGACGCGGCTGTAGTCACCGGCGACACGGCGTCCGCAGGGGTGGCGCGTCCCGGTGGCTGCGAGGCGGAGCTCAGCGACGAGCCCGGAGATGGTAGGTGTGTCTCTTGTAGTTGCTGTTTGGCCCGGCGTCTAGTCAACATTGGTGATGACATTTTCTAGTTTTTTTCTGCTCCATATTTCTCAGAATTCGGTTTTTGGTACTTGTGTTTGGTTTTTATTTTTCTATTGTACATTTCTCGGCGAGTAAACTTTATTTGGATAGATAAAATGTTTAAAATGCAATTTAAATTAAATATTTTTCAAAAATATGACATTGTCACATTGACAATCGGGCCACAGATTTATTATTATTATTATTAAATTGTGCGTTGAGTGGCAATGGCTGCGCGGGAGTGGCAATGGCTGCGCGAGAGTGGGTGACGAGCGATGTACTGCAGTCGAGAGGTGAACCCCCTACCGTCTGCTTTGATAGTGCACATTTTCTGTTGCCCACAAGGAGATCGTCACATGAACTATTGCTTTATATTCAGCGTCAACCTATGTAAACAAGTAAAGTCAAGTATTTAAAATCGATACAGAGCAAAATGGTAGTCTGACTTAAAAACTATATCCTTACCTTTCTTCTTCATTCTTCTCTTTGGTACAGAAAGGCAAGAAGTAGAGCGGAATGAATTTATCTCTTAGTGCATCTGGCATCAGTAGATACAGAGTCTCTTCTTCAACCTCCACCGACATTTCAACCACTATGAAATAAATTATATGAAAAAATAATCTATTTAAGTGTTACGTCATTCGTAATGCGAAACCAATCTAGAAGTTTCTCGAAAGTTCCAGAAGATTCTCAACAATTCTAATGAAGATTGCCCTGGAAGTTTCTGGAAATTTCTACCCGTATCTAGATGTTTCGAGATTGTTGTAGAATGCTCCAGGGCCGTCTGTGAAAGAAGTGAAGGAGTGTTCCACTCGGATGGATTGACGACTCTGCTCTGAAGTGTAAGGCCCGTCATCCACCAAATTGGAGAGGAGAGGAGATGTGTTTGAATAACCAATCAGATGTCCACATCTCCTCTCCGCTTATTGACAGACGCTTATTACTGACATCTGATTGTTTATTCAAACACATCTCCTCTCCTCTCCACTTTGTTGGATGACGGGCCTAAATGTGGTGCTACTCCACAAACGATGAGGTACTTAATATCGTGCTCTGCGTGCGTTTCCGAACAATCAATTTGTTCATTACACTCCTGTAATTAGCTCCCTAATGAACGCTTCTGAAAGTGCTAAACTCGTGGCCCAATCTTGGGTAGACTCAATTTAGATTGTCATCCACACGCTTTTTTGGTAAAAACATGAAATGAGTCCTCCCATCCAGGGCAGGGTGGGTCGTACTGACTAAAGTCCACGGTGTCCTTCAATAGCCTATTACGTTCCAGGGTCACGTTAGTCCCGTTAACGTCATCCACACGCTTAGAAGAAGAATTCGCTAGAGTAATGGTTTTACAAATTTGATGTTACATTTTTTAAAGGGACTCAGACTTTTCATCTGTAGTAAGCATGCGAAAGTGACACTTATTATAATAGCAATAAAGCTGAATTAAAAAACAAACTCAGTAATGATAACTCACTTTCAGTCTCAGACACTGGAGTTGGTCTTTGAATTGGAACTGAAATAAAGATATTACAATTTAAAAAAATGAAGTAATTGTTATTTTTTTATACATAAATAAATAATTGTGATATCTTACCTTCAGTAGGTACAGCTTCGGTATCTTCAAACTGTACTTCCTAGAAAAAAAAAAGAATAATTAACAAACATTTTTAATAATATCATTACTTCATCGATAAGTTAGTATATTTAGTTACAGTAGATACTGTTCAATCATATATTGTATTCGTTCGAAGACAAATAATTACTATCGTAATGAAAAAAAAAATAACCACTCACAACGCTTTGTGGTTACAGTACGCTATTCACATCACTATTTATTTCATGAAATTAATTAATAAAATCAAAAAATACAGGATAAAAAAAAGATTAAAGAAAAGTTACATTATTATTAGCTATTAACATAGGCTAAAAATGTAGCCAACATTTAAAAAAGAAAAAACTTGAGAGGAGTCAAGGGACACCCGGATGGAACGAAGTTACTGTATACACTCAACAAAAATAATCGTCGCGACTCCACTCCACTCCACTCCGCTCCACTCCACTCCACTCTTTGAGCTCTAGCACCCTTTCGCAACGCGCGATAAGGAACTTCGTTACAAAAAGTGTCGTGACAACTTTTCGTAAGAATTTTTTCCGTCTAGCCCCCTTTCACAACACGCGATAAGGAACTTCGTTCCAAAAATCTTGCGGCTCAAGTTGCGGGCAGACCCAGTGTTTTTTTATAAAATAAACTTACATTGTAAGTGGTGCTTCCAATGCTTTCAGACTCTGTTGGAGTCGGCCCCGGCGGAGGTGGTGGTACCACCAGGAATTCGGCTCGAAAGTCTTTTCTTAAAGAAAAATAAGCAAGCTGTTAATAATAATATAATATATTATGATTTTTTCACAATTCGATCGACTTCAACTACAAGTTAAAATCACCCTTATCGAAAACGAAATATGACATAAAACGTGCGGCTAGATGAAAAACAAAACACGCTCGCCACGACGGCAAAGTCAGCCGAATTGCATCATTATTATCGTAGTAGAAAAAACAATTTTCATTTTTAGTTAGTAGAATTTGCAGAACGCAAGAATCGCATCATGGGCAAGATCACTAAGGGTTTTTCTAAGATCACGATTGGAAAATTCGAAAGATATAGACTGGAAACTTTTTTTTGTGATAGGTACACCTTTATTTGAAGTACACAGTCTCAGAAACATAATATGAAACGTATTTTCTCATTTGTTACGTAATCCAAAATTGACGAAAATACGACACTTTCAAATTGTTAATACGTCACAAGCAAGTACCAATTACTTTCTTTTGACGTCACAAGCCCCGACTCTCAAATTTTGATGCGATATATATGTCGTAGGATAATTTGATACTTCGAATCTTCGCGGAAATCCTAGGGGTTTTGCGAAAACGCGGATAATTAGAAATAGGCGAAAAATTATCAAATCTTACTGGACAGAGTCAGGATTTTTGCGAAAATACTCGTTATTATAGTAAGATTTGATGTGCTCAACACTGATTGGCTACAATTTTGCTGGCTGACTTCTAATTGGTTCCTAGTTTGTCGATGATTAACGTTAAAATTAAGACGTCAACCAATCAGAGACGATCTCTTATTGAACGCGCTGACCGACCAATCAGCGTTCTTATTTCATAACAGCCAGCGTTTCGTTTCGCAATATTGCTATAATAACGAGTATTTTCGCAAAAATCCTGACTTTGTCCAGTAAGATTTGATAATTTTTCGCCTATGTCTAATTATCCGCGTTTTCGCAAAACCCCTAGGATTTCCGCGAAGATTCGAAGTATCAAATTATCCTACGACATATACAACGTGTAACGTTGCCCAAAACCTCTCGTGGGGTAACTCAGCATGTTTGTTCTAAGACTTTTTGAAATTCGCAAAAAAAGAGATTTTTCATACTGATGGGCCCGATCAATTTCTCATTTTGTATGAAAAACCATTTTTTTTGCGGATTTCCAAAATTCTTAGTACAAACATTGTTCAGTAACATGGGCATGGGTTAACTCAACCCACGAGAGTTTTTGCGCATTTAACGTTAAACGTTGTATATCTTTGTAAATATTTTTATTGAAATAACAATGGAAAAATACGTGTCCATATTTTTAGAAAACTCTAGCTGATATAATTTATTGATGTTGTCAACATATTGTCTTTTATATTATTTGTGCAGCATCGACACTACCTTTTTTTTTTTTTACAAATCATCATCAATCACAAATCCACGGTGTCCTTCGGTAGTCCTTTGTGTGCCGGAGTCGCGGTATACGTATGTCCCGCAACCCCGGCAGGACTGTGGCCCTCTATAGGGGGGCCCCGTCATTATGCTGACGCTCCTTGAGGCGCGCGTGGAACACAACGCGCCGTCGACCCGGGCATGGTCCATGGTCGGGCAGCGAGTTACGTCGACACTACCTTACTGCACTGACCTGATCTGCGCCCCCCTCTGATTCCTGCCAGGTTCAGAAGCATCCCATGACTTCCTCGCTGCTGCAAACTCCAGATCCCTCTCATCATCTCTCTTTGCTATAACTCCACCTCCAACTGCTGACGCGCACTCCAGTTCTACGCAGGCATCACCAGGCAATGGTTGAGGGACCGTGATGAGTGTAGGCTTCTCTACTTTTTCTTTTACAGTTGCCGATTTGCTTCCCTGTATAACTAATTCTTAGACAAATACATACATAAACATCTGATGGATTAGCAGAGCTTTACGATATTGCATCCTCGGTATATTAAGTCTCATGTAATAAGGTAATTTGAATAAAGTACTTAGTCTGAAATGTAGATTATCAAAAAAATTTATCCGAATTTTTTCTTTTGCTATGTAAACCAAAATTGGGGTGCTATGACAGGAAACCTCCACGTGCGCCCGTGGACTGGAGTTCCCTCTCGGATAAGTCCGGGGGGAAGACCAGTTTTTCGGGCCGGTGCACCCTGGGATGCGGGCAAAAACTCTTCCTTAGGCACTGTGTGCCTAAGTGGTCTCTTTGCCCGTATGCGAATAGCCTGTCGTGTGGATGCTCCAACGCGTGTCCCTCTGATCAGCAGAGGGCACAGCGGCGGAGCGGGCTTGCGGACGGTGAGTGATGGGTAGCTCGCCGTCCGACCAAGGACCAAGCCCGGGTCGGTGGCGCGTCGTGTTTCGCGCCAAATGCCTGCTGGGGTCGCGGGTTTTTTCTTAACCCAGGTTACCGTGGCCCCAGAACGTAAAGGGCATAGAAAGGAACACGGGTGGATTTTAGTCAGTAAGAGTCTGACAGTCCCTCCCGCCCCACCCAGGGCGGGAGGACTCATTTGATGATTTTACCACCTAAAAAAAAAAAAAAAAAAAAAAATGTAAACCAAAATTGATGAAGTTACAACGCTTCTAAAAATCACAAAATATCGCTAGAGTCAGTATAATTTTACGGGCGTTATGACTTCACAAGCCCCCACTTTCAAATCTTGAAGCGTTTTACCTATTAATAATGTCAATAAACATTGATAAACAAAAATACAAGTTCATTATTTTGTTAACTCTAACCCCTTTATTAATAAAACGAGAAGTAAAATTACGCCAAGGTTAATCCTTAAAAATGTATGGTTAGTTTCGGACTATCCTGGTTGTAACTTTAGTCCACGTTTATTAATAGGGGGGTAACTGATGGTGTGCACCAATTCAAGTCAATTTCTAATTAGTCCATTAGGACTAATTAGAAATTGAAATTTATTGACACTGTTTATATGTATGTCTACTATAGCTGTTGCCAGCGGCTTCACCCGCTACAACTCGAAAATTATCCGACGGGAACATAAAATCGGGATAAAAACTATCCTTTGTGTTAATCCAGATCTGTGTACCAAATTTTAGCCAAATTCGTTCAGTGTTTTTTGCGTGAAAGAGCAACAAGCAAACCTGCATACACATACATACATCCTCACAAACTTTCGCATTTATAATATTAGAAGGATTCGGACGAAACTTTTCCAGTTCGTCTCGCCATCTCATGAATCTATAGTTATTTAAACTTATTGATTACCTTTTCAGATTTAAGTGCCTTTTCTTTCTCTTTAGCAGTTCCTTTCTTTTGTATTTGCATTACTGCGGTTTCTACTGTGGAGTTACGAACTTCGTCCACCCTTGTCCATTGTTCTAAAGTTAATGGCCAGCCCTGTGGACAGGTAACCCTGAAAGCGGCATCTTTTTCATTACATAGTTTTTCAAACTAAAGCCTCATATTATCAAGAATCGTTTACGGCCCTATTACGACTTTGCCGCTATGAGCCGTGACTTAGGGCCTATGCCCACAAAGCAGTTTGTTGTCGTTTACATGGCGTCAAACGTCTGTATCGCGTCAAACTCGCGACACCGGCGCCTCAATATCAAACGCGTGTAGACGGCGCGTTTTTATCAAATAGAGCAGTTTGTTGTCGTTTATATTGCGTCAAACGTAGGGCACCGGCGCGTCTGTATCGATACAAACACGCCGGTGCCGCGCGTTTGTAATATATACAGTTGAGCAAAGGTATACAGGCTGCGTCTGCCTTGCTTTCGTATCGCTGCAAACGCGGGTCAACGGCGCGTTTAAAAAACGTGCTGTGGCATAGGCTCTTACGTGGGCAACTAGCTGTAAAATCAAAAGTATAGAAATATTTGAAAAACGCCACTGTCTTAATTCGCGTCCTTGAAAAGTAACGTCTTATTCGCATCGCCCGTCGCTCTGCTCACCGCTTATACCACAGTCGTGTACGGGTTCGTTTTAATAACGTGATTGATTAACAAACGTCTATCCATTCATCCAAACATCCACATTTATAATTTTAGTTAGTTAGACAAGCCATTGCCAACGGGTTTTCTGTTACCTCACGAATATCATCGTAATGCAGGGATAAGAAGGAAAGCTTTGTAAAATCTCTGATGATCAGTAGGATATACTTTTTTGAAAAAAAAGTGAATAGTTCATAAAAACTTACTCAATCGTATACAGCTTCGTTCCAGTATTAGTTAGTTTCAACTGAAATCAGAATACCAACTAATACGTATACCAATTAATTTAATTTAAACTGAATTTAATTGCTTCTCAAAAAGTAAAAAAAAAATAAAAACATGTATAAAAAAATACCTTTGAAGAAGAACGGTTCCTGTTATGAAGAACAGATTTCGCATTTTTCTGAGTAGGTTTTAAAATGGAACGGGCACTTGTTATCACAGTAATATCTCTGCCACTCTGTTTAAACATAAATCTTTCATAATGGTAACTTTATCAACTATCATTAAAAAAAAACAAGCAAAGCCTGATGCAAAGCGATCACCGTAGAGCCGGCACTCGGCACTAAAGGTACCGCCTTCCTTTTGCTGACCTTGCATCTCTCCCACGACCTTTTATAACAGTGTGGAAAAAGTAGGAAGCGTTGTGACGACAGTTAAAGGACCAATAGTATCTACCACTGACAGACTGGGTCACAGGCATCCATGGATGAAACGCCAAGCTACGTGACGCCACACTTATGCGAGTTGGTCAGTCGGACCCTGAAAGGGTACCTACCACCAAGAGTGAAGAGCATCGTCGCTTCTTACGACTTGCATCTTTGTTTTTTACGGTCTTCGCGGGGGATCTCATTTATTCTATCTAAGTCTTCACGGCTATCTCTGTCCTCTGCCGCAAAAAGCGCTTACTAACTACAAAAATGAAAATTGGCGACAAAACGTCATACAGTTTTTGTAATGACCTCCTTTCTACAAAGGAGGTGACTACTGAAATGCTGAGTAATAGAAAGATTGTAAGATTAAACAATGATAACGAAGCAGTGTATAAGAAAGGGGAGGCGGAGTATGATTGGAAATCACACACTTAAGGCAAACTTAACACAATGCTAACGTAGCGGAAGCGCCAAGAAACGCCATCTGTTAATGGCCAATTGCAAATGACCTCCTGATGGCGCTTGCGCTAAGATAGAGTCGTGTAATGGCTGCTACAAACCTTACGATAAATCGTTACGATTAGTCGGTACAGTTCAAACTGCAACGATAAATCGACAAGTGTGTATGAGAAAAACTGTACAGTTTGTTCGATTTTCATACACACTTGTCGATTTATCGTTGCAGTTTGAACTGTACAGAGGTGTGTAGCAGGCATTAAGTATGCCTAAAGAGTATACGTCCCCGTCTTACGTGGTGGCCTGCGTGAGCGACGAATGCGACGCGACGCCACGCGACACGAAGTTAATTATAAAATAATATTACAAAAGTAGTTGAATTTGTTTGAATCGCATCGCGCCCTATACACTGTTCCCCTACGGACCCTAAATTAAATAGGATACTGTTAGAAGAATGATGACGAATTTGCTTACAGAATTCACTCGCGATCTTTTGAGTGCTGTTGGCTCCAGTCTTATGAAAGGCCAGTAAATTTCTCCTCTGCCTGAGCAGGTTCCTAACTCTTCAATTCCACCGTCAGATGTTGTAGCTCGTAAGGTTGCCACCATTTCTAACTGTGAATAACGAATGAAAAATGCACAAATTCAGAGAGAATTTCTATTTGAAATTCATAGGTATCATTTCCAAATAAAATTTTAATATAAACAATAACAGCTGCATCGTGGATTGATCTTCTAGGTAAGGTTCTGCCTGATCAAACTGTGTATGTAATTGATACAGAGTTTCCTTCGTACCTCAAAAACCACGCTTAGCCATTGGATGCGGCTGTCATTAGTAGACCTTAAAAGCGTGTAATTGAGTAGGACTGGAAACCGAACTTAATTTTGGGTAAAAGCTGGGAAGATCATGATTGGAGCGTTCAAAACATGAAAAGGTCAAATAATCACACAGAAAGTTATACTTTAGCACAATCAGCTTATTATGTTCCCACTGCTAGGACACAGGCTGGGGTCGCGGGATTATTTCCTTACCGTGACCCCGGAATATAAAGGGCTATTGAAGGAAACCGTGGATTTTAGTCAGTACAAGTCTGACAGTCCCTCCCGCCCTGCCCGACGTTAGAGGACTCATTTGATGATTTGGCCACGTAAAAAAAAAAGGACACAGGCCTACTCTCTTTAAGAGTACGGGTTGGTAAATGTCACATGTCTTAAAATTTCTGATACAAGGTTCATCACCATTTTGACAGCAGTGGTAATGAAAAAAATTACACAAAGTATTCCTAGTTATACCTAGCTGGGTTAGAACCAACTTGAAAGTTGCCATTGTTAGATCAACCTCTTCGGAAAAAGAAAAAAATATATATATACTTACATCACACGAAGACGCAGCAGCTCGAAAGCTGACTGCGTTGTACTTTGTCACGGAAATCTGGATCCCTCCCAAAATGTTCCTTCTATTCGGCAAAAAGATCTCGTCTAAATGTAGTTTGGTTGATGAGGGCAGAGGCAGCTCCTTGCAGGGATCCTCGTTGTCACAAATGTGAAAGGCGTTGGTGAGACTGGTCATAACTGTCAACTGCCAGTTAGCATCGCTGCCGATGCCGGAGACCTGAGCACGCGTTCCATGGCCTAGAACCGTATAGCTGTGGAGGACATTTTAATTTTAAACGTTGCCCAACATTAGGAATTTCTCCTTTATCGTGGGTGCGTTTATAAACATAGAAAGTCACATTTAAACAAACAACCAGACCCGGAACAAGTACAAGAATGTACATTATAATAACTATTATAAATAATTTGTTTCCTGCAGGAATCGAACCAGTGACACGCAGGTGTTTAAGACAGAACTTAGAATTTAAACATCGGTGAAGGGAAATAGTCAGAGGCCTGTGGTATTCCCAGCGGCGGGTATATAAAAAAACTACTTCATCATTATCAGCCCATATTGTCCCCACTGCTGGAGTACAGGCTTCCTCTCTGTGAGAGGGAGTGGGCCATAATCCACCACGTGGGCCTAGTGCGGGTTGACATGTCACATGTCTTCCAATTTTTGGTTCTAGGACATGCCGGTTTCCTCACAAAGTTTTCCTTCACCGTACTATTTATAAAACAAAAAACAAAACAGAAACAGAAAAACACTTACCCAAGGTAATTAGGAGAAAATTCAAAAGTGATATGACAATTATAAACTTGTGGCAACTGTTCTCCTGTGTCATTATTGTACACTTCCACAGTGCTACGCGCAACACTGCTCAGAACATCAAAATGGACTTTCACAGGAGCATGACAGTAGAAAACTCCTTGGAAATGCGGAATCCACTTGCATTTAGGAGAAACAGGAGTGATACCAGTATGCTGTTGTAGACCATACACTCCGCTTAACGCTGAGGCTACCGAGTAAGAGTAAATAGTACCAGGGTACATCAGGAAGAATTCGTTCATCAGACTTGATAGCGCTTCTTGGGTACCGAATGCTCTCTCCATTAACTAAATAAACGTAAATTGAATCAATTTCTTTGGTTTCACACAACCGCTATACTTTAGAAGAATATCATTCATAATTAATTTTGATAATTGAATTTCTGTTTTTAGCCTCTATAAGATCAACGGAACGTGTCCAGATTTTACAATTATAACAATGACTCGATGAAAGAGATGATATCACATTTTAATTCACATGATTGTAGTAAATACATAGTAATGAACACATTAGTACCTACTTCTATTTACCTACCTGAAAATATTGTACAGTTGGTTTTGTATGCCAAAGCCGGGTTAAGAGCAAATGAAATATCTGGAATTGGCATGCGAGGTTTTCGATATGTAGAATGTGAGCTTGACTATCATTGCACCTATTGTCGTTCCGACCAGCGTCTGATGGCTGCGACCCTCGACGAACACCTTTTTAGGGTGTTGCATCAAGAGTCTGATTTAGAAGCCTGTACGTACTTATCGAAACGACCCAAGGAATCTGCTGACAATGCAGATGCGATTCCTGTCTCTGGAGCCCTAACAACCAGAACATTGATCCCTGCTTCCATGTTGGCGGACCACTTTTTTTTTAAAACATAATTATTTAAAACTGTAATTAATGTGTGGTAAAACGAATAAAGCATAAGTGGCTGAAGTATAAAATTGATTAAATTTTATACTCCTGCCACGATTACTCGTACCAAGCATTTAACTTACGGATTTTGTAACTTCAGAAGTAAAATTTATATTAGCCGCGAGGACCTTCCTAACCCAAGTTCCCCTCCAATAGGATTGAAGAACAGTTGCTGCTTCATGTTTTCTGATCATCTTCTCTCTCTCCTCCTTTAAGATGGCGCAGTGTAATGCACTAGTGGCCAACTCACAAGTTTGGGATATCACGGGCGGTTCTGGTGCCCGTAGTAACTGATCCATTATTTCAGGAGCTACTATAGGCTTTTCTTCAAACATCTGTAATATTATTGTCATGTGGGTCTCGTCAATATCTGTATCACAATTCATAAATATCAGTTCCGCCATTTTGACGAGAATCGAGGGGCACACAATCCGTGCCACGACTGGAGTTCTTTTGACGCGGCGCTTGTGTCTATTTCATTACATTAAATTGGAATGTAGTACGAATTTTCCGATGGACTTCAACCGTAGCACGGACTTTACATGAATACTCTACACGCTTTTACAATTAGGATTTTTCTACAAGTAACAAACGCTACTGTTAGCCCAATAGTTAGTTCTCAACCGCGTCTCGGATTTGCGTCTCAAAGTGTAACTGGATTTTCTCAGTAGCAACGTCATATTTTGTAGTTACGTGGTTGTAGCTGTTGGGCAGTGGGAACCGTGACTGTAGAGTGCAAAGTACCTACAGTACTTTCGCAGTTATTATGTCTTAGTCTCTTCCACTCCACCCAGGGCGGGAGAAATCATTTAATGGTTGGAAATGGAAAAAAAAAAGCTGTTGAAATTCATCCCCTCCTACCTAAAATTAAAATAAATAAATACATACAACTTGCTCTCCGAATGCAGTATCTTGATCTGCAGGAACCTCTGGTACTTCTTCCTCCGGCGATTCTACTTCCTCCACCTCTGGCATCAGACAATCACAAATATCTAGTTTCGCGATTTCTCTCAACGAACTTGGTGGTTGAGGTTTTGAAGGGAACCCAAAGTCAGGATCGCAGAAATACTTCCTCAAAACATAAGAAGCAGCCTTGAACTCCGTTTGATTCATGTTCTTTATTAGAAGCGACTGAAGAGCTTGCCTGAACATCCAATGGACCAGATGTCTGTCATAACCCGTTACTGCGTCATCCCACGTCAAGTCAGGAAGATATGACCTTTTGGAAGAAAGAAGACTGCTCTGAATTGGTGAAGTTTTTTTAAAAATTTTATACTAAGACTGTACCAGAAAGGCGGTGGGCGGCGTGTAATGGGCGACTCGCTGTCGCTGATCATGGATCAATGGATCATGCCCGGGTTGACAGCGCGTTTAGTTCCACGCGCGTCACGGAGAAAGAAAGAAAGAAAGTGTAGTGTAATGTGGTTCATCGTCGACCACATGTTCGGCGAGATAGTAGTAAATCACAAGCGTTACATAGATAATTGAAAGGTTTTAATATACATAGGCACCTGAAAAATTCTCTATCCGCCATTATTGGAGTAACACCGGTCCGGCTAACTTTGATCCAATTAGAGAAAGCTGATCCAAGGTTTAAAAGAAACCGTGATGCCCAGGGACATTCACGAACGGCCGCTCCCTGTATCACGTCTCTTGTGCTCAGCAGCAGTGAGGATTCGCTGATGATCGCCACATGCCAGTGTATTCGGTAATGAGTCCAGATCCTATCGAAATATAATGATTATGCCTCGTTTATTAGTTTTTATCATAAAATGTCGTAAATAATGTTTGTAAAAAAAAAAAGAAAAACTAAGCAGTTTACCTGAAAAAGTGTCTCCCTGGCTCCAAACTAATTTCAAGTGCATCATACCCTGTGGTCATTAAAAACGCCTTTTGTACTGGAAGTTCTGTATCTTTAAACCATTCAAATTTCTCCACGACCAAATGGCCTGGTTCAATATACTCATCTATTGGAGAGCCACTGTTAAAGAGAATTCTTGGATGCAAAATGGCCATTGATATTCTCAGTACATTTGTTTCGGGACCATCCAGTTGCAAGTATAAGGGTCCGTAAGTTGGAGCAAGTACTTCTGTCGTTTTTGCTGGGCCCGATTTGGTGATCCTTGATAGTGGGCTACTGCCGGTTGACACCATGTTGAACAGAGATGGGTGGTAAACCACTTGGATGCAGTCCAGAAGAAGAAAGAACTAGAACATAAATTTAATAACAGTAAATGCGTTGTTGTACGGCAACTCTATCTATGTTCTTGAAAAATTAAAAGCCGTATCAAAGTTGTCTACGGGTCTAGCCACTACTGTCGGTTGAAGGATTCTCCTTTTTTAACAGGGTAACGAGAAACTTACACGCTGTTGTTCGTACCCCTAAATTCGTCCAATCAGTTGCAGCCTAAGAGTGAGCCTTCATTAAGGCGTCGCTAGTCGCGAGCTCAAACTCACTGGCAGGCATGGTCAAAAACCATGATATTTCACCGGAAATCGAGCCATATTGTTCATGTGTGCGCGAGCGTCATCCCCCCGTGGAGAAAACAGGGGAAAACTTATTCAGTGAGATGCACGATCATTCAGAGTAAAAGGCGCGCGTAAAACAATACGAAAAAGCCTTTGGAAGTTGGGGTTTTATATTTATTATTTTTAAAAACCACTGTACCAATTAATTTCAAATAAAATTTAATAAATTCTTCGATAAATTTGCTGTGTCGGTACGGACTTCGTTTTGGAAATTTGATGTTTCTTTAGCTTCTAATTTACACCTAAAGTTGTGTTAAAATTAGCAAAAAAACTAATCTTTAGAAGCCCGTAACTTTTTAATAGCTTCATATTTTACAATTCTGCTTCCGTACAGACAAAATTAATAATAAGACAAAACGATACCATGTTTAATTTTGGATGTACCTTGTCAAATAGTGGAGTAAAACCCCAACGAAGTTTCTATAGAAAAAATGTTGACTTGTTTTGAAGCTACGCAGTCCATCGCAGTCGCAGCAAAGAAGCTACGCCAATTTCAGCCAACCAGTGCAAGTGTCGTCGCACAGCTGTCAACGCTGCGACGAAGCGACTCTCCCAAAAACATTCATCTCGAAAAGTTAAAAACAGGATACAAAACAGTATTAAATTGAATACCGTTTCATATGGAATCCATTCTCGGAGTTCTATCTTGGCTTGTTGCGTTTGGACTAACGCTTGTGCAATTTGAGATTTGGTCACCTCTTTTTTCTTTTTCTTCGACGTATCGTCATCGTCATCTTTCTGCGGTGTTAGAAGTAGAAAAAATACATGAAATACTTATTTCAGGAGCTCATGAATAAATGATTTATTTTACTACCTTTGCTCTCAAAACGGTTATGGAAAACATCGAGGGGAAAAGGTATATTCTAGAAGCAGATAATTATGTTCATTCAAAACGTACTCGAATGAAGGTGTCTATTATTCAATGTATTAAAAATTCTTTAGTACTAACCGGTTGACTTTTAACATGTTCTTCTATAAAACACATAGTAATCTGTAATAGAACGAGGTTCAGAGTTAATTAATGAAAATGTGAAAAGACCAAATCAAATACAAAAAAAAATAGGTAATCAAAATAAAAGTGCAAGTGCTCTTTATAATTATTGTATCTATTTAGACAATATGTTTTGGATAAAGACAACAACAAATACATTATGATACATACCGATTCCGTGCTCTGAACATCCAGCAGATGAGGAGCGTATGAGCTCTTCAGCAGGCCATTGACTTTGAGGTACTTGTCCCGGGGACAGTCATAGGCCGCGTACAGACCATGGGCCTTGGCCCAGTCTACCCAGCGGTAGTACTTCCATAACGCTACCTCTGGAAAAGAAACATAAAATTTGTAGGATATTGAACCTTATGTTGTGTCATCATTATCATCATTCGCAAAGGCTTGCCTTTTCTCAACTGTATAAGTCTCGTTTTCCAGTCCAACCAAATCTTAATGCTAATGTATTATATGGAGCATTATTTTTCAAACGGTGAAGGAAAACATTGTGAGGAAACCGGCATGTCTTAGAACCAAAAATTCGAAGACATGTGATCTATCAATACGCTCTGGGCCCACGTGGTGGATTATGGCCAACTCCCTCTCACAGAGAAAAGGCCTGTGTCTCAGCAGTGGGAACAGTATTTATGCTGATGATGATGATGAATCATTTCATGTAAAATAAACCATCTGATATTCAGCTGTTAGTTAGTTTTTGGGTACTACGATACCACTTTGTAAGACTGGCTGGTAAACCATTTTAATAGTGCTACTGTATAAATAAAATTACTACCTGGTTCCGGCAAAGGCTTCTTTATTGGAAGATCTCTTGCCATGGTGATGAGTAAACTCATTTCATGGCCAGGAGTTATACCCGGGAGGTGATAAGGTGGGAAGCCCTTAGTGTCGGTAAGGATGGCATACGTCATAGCACCAGGCCGCTAGAATCATCAGACAATGATTACAAACGTAAGAAGGAAGGCAAAAGCGATATTTTTAGCCTTGCAAGGAGACACGGTGCGTGGGGAATGCGTCGTTTTTTAACGAGCCTAAATTTTAAAGAGCCGAGACCTAGACAGGAGACCGAGACAGGAAACTGAGACAGGAAACTGAGACAGGAGACCTAGACAGGAGACCGAGACAGGAAACTGGGACAGGAAACTGAGACAGGAAACTGAGACAGGAGAACTAAACAGGAGACCGAGACAGGAGACTTCTACTGGAGATTGCTACCGTATCTGTCTCATGTCTGAGTCTCGCTCGCGTACTGCCGCTCATGCATTGCCTAATGTTAAGATAGATAGATAGAATACACTTTATTGTACACCAAAATTGTTACAAAAAACGGTTTTACAGTATTTCAAATTTATGGTTAACTACTGTCGCGGTCTCTAGTCGCTTTCTTCTGTCTCAGTCTCGAACATTTGCCGTCGTCTTACCACAAAAGATAAACATTTGTTGAAAGCTTGTCTAAAAGAAAGTGTAACTGTAAAACGACCCTTATATCAACGTGAAATGTCATTTTGACGTTGATAATTTTTTAGACAAGTGTTCAATAGATGTTTTACTTTTTTGTAGTGAGACGGTTGGGGTTCTTAATCAGAAGGTCACAGATTCAGACGCAGATTACCAATTACTATGGTCTTAAGTAATAGGGAATTGCCTAATGCTAATAATTCGAAATTAATTCAGACTTGGGTCTGCTACCAAGAAATTAATGTTGAAAAAACCCAAAAACATTTTGTTTACCCAAATCGTTTTAAAAGCAGTGGTATTGAAATACCATTATAGATACTAATTCAAAGTAGAAAAGGAAACTGCCTGTCTGTATTCGAGACCTCATAGTCGAGGGCTCGAATATAGACATACGTAAGTCGTTACTGCTCCGGTAACCCGTACTCTTTGTACTACATCACAAAGTTCAAATTAAATTGAAACCTTAGTGCGATTTTTACATACTTTGACAACAGCTGCTAACTCCTTAGCTGTTGGTTTCTTAGAGCTTTTCGTTTTGACTGTACTGTTGTCTTCTTCATCATCCCAAGAGAAGATTGGCACTTCAGTGGTAATCCGTTGCCAGAAGTCTTCAGAACCTGTTTTACGGACAGACATAAAAGCAACTTTATACTCTGTAAATAAATGTGAAGAAGAAAAACATAATTATTCTTTAAGTTTTTTTCTGGGTCCGTACCCAAAGGGTAAAATTACAGGGCCCTATTATTAAGACCCTACTGACCGTCTGTCTGTACGTCTGTCACTGTATAGACTGTATCTCAGGAACTGCGATAGTTAAACACAGTTCAAACTTTAACAGATGATGCCGCTGTTGCCGCTTTAACAACAAATTATAAAAACAGATTGTTTACGGATACCCAACCACTTGTAAATTCATATACCTAAATCTTTTTTAAGTGCGGGACTTGAACCCACGACGCAGCTGTCTAATCACTCAACTATAGCGCCAACCGTGCCGATAAATTATTTGTAGACACTTCTAATTAGATAGTTTCTATTACACGTTTCTTGTGTCTCCAAATGGAATCAAAATCTTAAAACCACAAGAAAACTAATTATAATCATTTATTTATTACGAATATGAGAACAGAAGGCCTTAAGGTCTAAAAAATAATGTCCATTGGCAATTTTTCTTATCGTAGTAAAATCATCAAATTAATCCTCTCGTCTATCTCTCAGAGAATGTTAGACTCGTACAGTGACTAAAATCCACAGTGATTCTTCAATAACCCTTTACTTTCCAGGGTCAAGGTCGCTTGATGAGACAGTCGCGCGATCCCGGTAGGTTTAGAGCCTCTAAGGGGGACTCTGTCAGAGTCCATTACCTTATCTTAATTATCTTACCATAAAGGCACACAATTACACAGATCCTCACGTGGTCTAAACAATTCAAACAAAGTCGTTGTCATTCATTTTATTTACTTACTTCCAGATATAGGATATCGTATATTCATACTGCCAGTCAAAGCGTGAAGGATGTTGAAGCTTGCCATCTTCTCATCCTCCACATCATCCGTATCTTCATCAGAATTCATGTCAGGAGCCGCAAGCTTGAGCAGCGCCTGTTCAATTTTGATCAGCAATTAGTTGCTCGCGTGAGACGAATGTTTATAGTTCTTGTTGTAGGCGCTAGTTTGGTTAGGACTGGTTACTTGCAAGTGCCAGTACTTCAACGTTGTACACAAATATAGACTGAGTAGATTTAGGTTAATTTTTTGCTTACTGTGCAGTGTGCAGAAGAGAGAGAGAGAAGAATAGAAGTCGTCGATCGATATTTTATATTAAATCAGCTGTATCGCTATAGACATTTTGAACACCTACGTATTTGTAAAACAGCAAATTACTTAAAAATAAAAATTTACGTATGTGGTTCGAAATAACTTACAAAATATTATTTACAAATCATTTATTTGTGTGTCCATTATTACAGACATGTTTCCATAATATTTAAGACACCACTATAACACATATAAATGCCAAGTGATTTTGCAATTTCAAATACATATTACTTTTCAGGTCTAGATTACAAAAAATAAAAAGCCACGTCCTACTTTTCAGCGACCACAACCAACATAAATTATCCAATAAGTCCAAACAAGATCCTCAATTTTACATAATTTGTTGTGCCACTAAGAAAATAACCCAATTTGCAACCATCAAGCAATTTAGCCGTGTTGTCACCATCTGAGCACTTTCTCATTAGGAATTCTACGGAACCACAGAGCGCGATTACTTCGCCAACGGTTGTGGTGAACGGGTATAAATCTCCAATTTATTTCGCAATGAACTGGCGGTTACTGTACTTGGTCCCGTTGGGAGATGAGCGAGGAATGAAAGAGTAAATGTTTGCCGTTTAGGTTTGTGGGAAAAGGAGACACAGCCTGCTTCCAGACGAGTGTTATGTTCACTGTGTTCGAAGGGCTGTCTGCCACAAAAATATATTTGTCCGAATTATTGTGTCTAATGAGCTCTTTACCCGACAACGGCAAAGCCAAAAGGAGGGTTATGATTATAACCGGTATGTAATGCATATATTTGTATGTATGTATGTTTGTCTGTTCCCTCATAACTTCTCTTTGACCGATATTGTGCTAGCCGTGGTCGTGTGCCATCTAGCCAATAAATATTGTGTAGATGTAGAACAACCGCAGGTGGCACACGCCCACGGCTAGCACAATATCGGTCAAATGAATATTGTTCTTGTTTTGTACTTTTCAGTGCGTGTTTTTTTTCGTAGTCGGGTTTTAGTTATTTTTAACTTATTTTTTGCACGACAATTATCTTTTTCGGATCTTTTTATATTATGATCTAAATTGACGAAGAACTTGATTTCTAGTTCTTAAGTAACTTCATAGATGTCGGTAGTTGTCTTTTTGCTGCCTTAATATTGGTTTCATTTACCAAGATTAAGGCAACAAAAAGAGGTGCTAGTTTTTATTACAAATTAACTTTATAAAAAAAAAAACTAGCTATTGAAACTAATTTCACGGGATCGGGATAAAGCGAAGATTCTCTGTGGATTATAGAATTTCTTGATTCCAAGTAGACCACTGAAAATTGAAGCCTAAACAAGGAAAGAAAAATTAGCCCCTTCATTTGATCTCAAAGTCACACGTCAAAGAAGTATATCTAAATGTGTGCGTGTCGCTCACTTACACATTTAGAAAAGTCACGAAAAACATTACGTTTTGTTTTGAACACGGAATCTAGACATTTTATCTACGGTTTTAGAGCATTTTGACGTGATTATAATAAAAATGCATTAACCCAAACCTTCGCATTAATAATATTAGTTAGGATAATAGCAGTACTGTTAAAATACTATGTAGCGGAGCGAAATCCATCTCTCAATACAGTACAACAAAATGTTTTATTACTATAGTAACTATAACTCTATTACAGACTCACTTTGTGTTAGAAAGGTTATAATTGTCTGTTGATTCAATAAAATAACTGAAATGTTTGCATGAATTCGCAACTGTTGTATTATTCCACCTTTCTATAGAGTTGCTTATTCTGGGAAGCAAACATACCTATACGGCAAAAATGGTCTTTTAATGTTTGGCGGCAAGACTGTATCGTACTGTGCGTTTCTGAACGTAACTCAAAGAAATGCACTTGGCTGGGTTCGGATACTAAAACTGGTAAATCATCGGGCGGTTACAGAGGTAACTTATAATTGAGCCAGAAACCAAAAACATTACAAACAACAAAAACGGTGAAATCAAATATTGCCATTTCCTAGCAAAAATCTCTTAAAACTAATATACACACATCAAAAGTGTCTAGGGATCAAGCATTTTTATGCGGATTTCTTGAGATTGAGATGTGGCTTTGTAATAAATTTATGATTTTATAAATTTATATGGATCCTTTTTGGTGCATTTCATAATTTGAATCAGGAACTGTAAATCAAATTCGAGTAAAAGATGAAAATCAGCTGTCAATATTTTCCCTATAAAAACATACAACGCATTGAAGACATTATTAGTGCTACTGTTTCCCTACTACTGATTAAAACCAACGTTATTATGGAGCGGCGACGTCATTTAAGCAGGGAAGAAATGCTCAGAGCCGTGGGAATGATAGAAGCTGGTTCCCGGCAACGTACTGTGGCTTTAGCTCTGAATACAAGTCAGAGTGTTATCAGTCGACTTTGGACACGTTACCGAAGCACTGGTACCGTGGCTGAGCGCCATGGAGGACGGTATCGCTGCACCACACGGAGACAAGACCGATACATTCAAATCTTAACTCGAAGAGCTCCAACAATAACCGCCATGATGTTAGCCGTGAGGCTTCATCACTCTTCAGGGAACTTAATTAGCGACCAAACAGTCAGAAACCGCTTGCATGAAGTGAACCTTCATTCCCGAAGACCGCTACGGGTACCACCTATAGCAATGCACAATCGTAGGATTCGATATCAATGGGCTCTTGAACACAGAAATTGGGCAGAAGAACAATGGCGTTTCGTGTGCTTTTCTGATGAGTCTCGTTTTGGTATGAGACCGGATACATGACGTATACGACACTGGAGAACCCCTGGACGCCAACAGCGATTAAAATCGTGCCAGGAAGTCCATCCTTATAGTGGTGGAACCATCATGGTATGGGCGGGTATTTGGATCGGCGGAAGAACTGAGTTGATTTGGATCAGAGGCAACCTCAACGCTCAAATTTATGCTGAGACGATTGTATCAGACGTCATCGTTCCTCTACAAGTGCAAATCGGTCCCTTATTTCAGTTAATGCATGATAATGCACGACCGCACACCGCAAGAGTTGTAAGACAGACTCTCGCCGCAGCTAACATCAATGTCCTGCCCTGGCCTGCTCAGTTGCCAGACTTGAACCCGATTGAGCATGCATGGGATATGCTACAGAGAAGAGCTCTGCCGAATATGGAGGGTATCCAGTCGCAAGAAGACCTTTTTTTGTTGTTGCAACGAACATGGGCGGCCATTCCACAGCGTGATTTGGATGAACTCATTTTGAGTATGCCAAACCGATGTTCTTGTGTTGTTAGTGTTCGCGGTAGAAACACGGATTATTAATTGTTTAAGTTACCCAATAAAATTTTAAAGAAAACTGTTATTTCAGTCTTTTTTTCGAACTTTAATGTTAGTGGTTCAAATGTCAAAAATCCCTTTATTAGGAAAATGGCAATTTTCTTTATGAATGCAAAGGTGACTTGGTTTATCGTTACTGTGACAAACGATAACACTTTATTTGATGAATCCTTAAAGAACATTTTAATTAATATAAATCAGGAGAAAAGTTATTGCAAAAATATATGTTGATCCCTAGACACTTTTGATGTGTGTATTTATCGTAAGTGGTATTACAACGGGTCGCGGGACTTATCTCATTACCGTGACCCCTGGAACATAAAGGGCTATTGAACGACACCGTGGATTTTAGTCAGTACGAGTCTGCAATCCCTCCCACCCTGCACTGGGTGGGAGGAAACATTTTGATTGAATTTACAACACTTAAAAAAAGTAGCATTACCACCGTGTGAATTCTAAGAAATTTTATAAATGGACACGTCGCTCGCGGATGTTATATTTTTAATTAAATTACTGATTGGCATTAATATATCTGGTTTCATTTCCGTATCGCCACAAAGTTATTGAGGTTATTTTTGCGTAACGCCCAATTACTAAGTGTAATTTTAGGTTTATTATTTTTAAATTCTAGGTTACTAAACTGATCTTTAAAAATAGAAAGGGATGATTGATGTAATATCTAGATGCCTCCAGCAATGAAAAATAAGTGGTAATTTGACAGGACAGGTTTGTTGGTCTAGTGGTTAGTAATCCTGACTGTTATGCCGGAGGTCGTAGGTTCGATTCCCACCCAGGACAAAATTAAATGTTTGTGTGATGAGCGCGATCATTTGTTCTGTGTCTGGGTGTAATTTATCTATAATATGTATGTATTTAGAAATATATAAGTATGTTTATCAGTTGTCTAGTACCCATAACACAAGCTCTGCTTAGCTTGGCGTTGAGTAGTAGAATATTATTATTATGATTATAAAATAGAATTCAAGCGACCAAACCGTAAAAGGCTCATTAAGAAACAGCAGCATACCTTAGTCAGCAACAAAGGCCAAAGATAAATAACACCAGCTGTAACAGCTGGAGGTATCCTGGTAGATCCAGGTTTAGCAGGGGGGTGATACAGGAGGGGGGAAAATGGCAGCAGGGGAGCTCCAGAGGTATCTACCGGGACCTGATCGTTCACCCACACGCAACGCCATGCGCCCAGGTGGTACAGACGAACCAGGTAACATCCTGCGAGCAATGATACATTTGTATTAGACTTAGCTCAAACTAAGTTCAGTTGGGCTTCATCCTAAAACATACTTTATTTAGGTTAAATTAATATCTTTAATTGTATGTTCCTACAACCTGTTATGACCGACCATACAGAAAGAAAGAAAAGAAGAAAGAAAAAACGTTTATTGGCACAACAAGTGCACACAGTATTACAAAAAGAAAATACACAAAGGACACAATGAAACTAAGAAAGAAAAAAAAACTTAAAACTAAAGAATTTGTAAAATTATTATAATATACCTATCTAAGCCAAAAAAACAGCATCGTGACATAATATTATAAATACTGTGTGACTATACACATGAAATGATACCAGCATTACATGCAATGTAAAACTGTTAGTCCACTGTTAACAATATGGACTATTTTGTACAATTTCTGCACCATACAAAATCGTATCTACTAATGTTTTTCCAAACTTGCCTAAGTTGGTCCGTGGGAAACCAATCTGACCATCTTCTTAATACCGAGCTTTTTTCCATGACTCAGAAATAATGGTAACTGGTAAGATGTTCATGTTCATGTTCTGGGCAGACGACATTGTTGCCATTACAGAAGTGTCCTGGGTGAGGCTGGCGCAAGATCGTGGAGCTTGGCACAAACATAGAGAGGCCTATACCCAGCAGTGGGTGAAGACGGGCTGCGGATGATGATGATGATGATGATGATGGTAAGATGTTAGTTCCGATTGACAATTATTATAGAGAGAGGAAGGCAATTGTTCCATCAGTCATTGTCCTGGAAGTTGTCAGACACAACTAATCTTACCGAGGGGAATTGGATTGTGGAAGATAAATATCGGCGGCTAGTTTTGGCTTCGTAGAGTGCTATCTTCTTCACACACTACTATTTTGATAACTCTCAATGGTTGGTCGTGTCGCGTATGTGCTTTTCTCACCTAAGAACCCCAAAACTAGCCGTTTATCTCTTTTGCAAGATACGGATATTCAGCTGCATCCGGTTAAATTAGAAGCCGACCCCAACATAGCATGATGCAAAAGTGTTACTAATATTTAAAGTATTACAATAAGAAAAAAATAAAGAAGTACAGGAAATCTTTGATGAATCAATGTTTTGTTGAATCATGGTGAATCAAATTCCTTTTATCAATATTTTTTATGTGTATTCGATAGATACTGATAAATTAGTCATCTGTTAAAACTGGGTTATAAACTGCATGAAGCCTGCATGCACCTAACGTGATCAACCTGTTGACCTATTTATAATAATTTGAGGATGATGCAATGATAAAACTTGTTCCATCATACAAATACACCAAATAATAGACAATTTAAAACTTGGAGTCGAATGCATAAAGATGTGCGTTCAAACCCAACAAAAAGAATAATTAAGATATTTTTTAATATTAATCGCATTATCGCATGCGTAGCGAATTTGAAAGATTTTCTTAGGAAAGGAAAAATCCGATCCTCGGGCAGGATTCGAACCTATGGCCTTAGGATTCAGTACATCCGACGCTCATTTCCAACCGAGCCACCGAGGATCTTACCTACCACGGCGAATTCTACCTTCCATTTCTAACGTCTCAAGGTGTTGTTTAACACTTGGCGTCGCATGCACAAAGACGTGCGTTCAAACTTAACAAAAAGCAATAAATATTATGTTGTTCAGTTTTTTTTTTATGACAAAAAGAATTACCTAGACGTGGAATTTCTCTGTGGGTGCATCTAAAGGCGTAGAAACTCACATAATATACAATCACCCAAACCCGAAACAAATACCTACCTACTTGCAGATCATCATACAAAATATTTCGTTACAAAAAACATGACTTTTCACATTTTTGAGACGAATTCCTAAACTGAAACTTTGGCGTTAATTTGGTAAAAAAAATATGTTTCCTCGTTCGAACCCTAGAGGTGCTTTTTCCATTCAATAAACACCGTACATCCTACAAGTACTCTGTAAATAAAATATGGAAATCTTGTGCAAAGGCCTAATGTAAGTAGTATTCTGTGGCTAGATCTTTTCCTTCCGATGACTAGCGAGTGTTTCAAACGACATTTAAAGCACACTGAGATATAATCGCTTCCCGCTTTCAAACAATACCATATGCAGCGAATAGGAAACACTTTTCTTACAAATCCCTTTCTCATTGCTTGGCTAAGTGATAAGACTGCATTTTTGAGAACATTTTCACAAAAGAATCCACGTCCTTTTTTCTGTTTTTTCTGATTCATCATCATCATCAGCCTGTAAATGTTCCCACTGCTGGGAAACAGGTCTCCTCTCTGAGAGAGGGAGTGGGCCATAATCCACCACGCGGGCCTAGTGCGGGCTCGTGGATGTCATATGTCTTCGAATTTTTGGTTCTAGGACATGCCGGTTTTCTCAAGATGTTTTCCTTCACCGTTTTTCTGATTGAACTAATATTATTGAGAAGTTACATTTAATGATACATACGTGTAGATATAATAAGTTGTTGACGTACAATTCAACCATGCACGTTCAAAATATGCTCACCAAAAATACTTCTACGACAAGAAATTTGGTTCTACATTTCAAACTAGACGGCGTTGACAGCGAAAAGTAGGGATTGTCTGCATTGAATGATAATTATATTAAAATAGATTAGTATAAAATACTGGTCTATTGAGCTGTTTCATTCGTCTCTCAACCTTTCTAAAGTACACCTAAAGTTCAAATAATTAGTACTGGTGACCCCCGTGGCAACAAACGCGTCCGGTATTAAACAAAACAGTTACCCTGTAGAAAACATTTTGAGGGATTTGTATACCAGCAGCAGGCGTAGCATGGCACCATAGAAAGGGGTTTTGTTGATACAAGAATAGACAAAATTACAGAACGTAGAAATATTTTTAGCGTTTTAAGCATGGTAATGTAAAAAATATGGAAAATAAACATTCTTTTCTTCAATAGTGTACGAATGGTTCTGGAAAAAAACATTCGATTTGTGTAGAAATAACGATGTAATAACTTGGTCTTTTCTTGGTAGAATAGAGATAAAATCGCCATGCTACGCGTGCTGTAGTGGGAACATCATCATAGAATTTGTAAAAGGTAAAAATTACCGCTTTTAGACAATGTAGGCTTATGTTGTGGACCTCCGCCAGGCTTCAGACCAGGTGAGTATATATGGAACTTTGCTCGCCAGCCCTCCGGTGCGTAGACACACGAAAACAGCTCCCATTGATGTTCCACCTGCTACATGATATAAAGCCTTATTAATCGTATTATCTATGATAGGTATGAGTTCGGAACCGACTGTCGATAGCAGTAGTAGTCGATGTGATGTTGCGACATGTCTGAGGCCTTCTTTTGAGCCAAATCAGATTGCTAAAACCTCTTTCAGCTGCGCACGAATGCTGCTGAACCGGGCATGGTCCATGATCGGATGGTGTGTCACAGCTTCCACCTTACGTTTATGTGTGAGTTTGTGTATGTATTTAGGAGTGTTAATAAGGTATAAAGTTCCTTTCATGGGATACCGGAACTCATCATAATATTATAATTAGCAGTTGTAGTCCAGTGGTACCGACTTCGAATAACAAGCTGTTCGGTCTTGGGTTCGAAGCCTCTGCTCTTAAAACGGTGAAGGAAAACATCGTGAGGAAACCGAAATGTCCTTTAACCGATAATTCGGATACATCTTACAACATGCAGTTGATCCTCATGGTAGATTATGGCCCATACTTTCTCAAAGAGGTGAGGCCTGTGTTTTAGCAGTGGGAAATTCTTAGGCTGATGATGACGATGGTGATACATTAATTTTATCTGTCTATTTAAACCATCATGAGAATACTTACCATTAAATCTACTCTCTCCAGCAAAAAGCATGCAGATAAAACCTGTCGACAGAATGACGATCTAAAGAGGACCTGGGCATGGCACAGTTGCATGTCTGCAATCGCCATCTTGGCTGTGGGGTCTACCTCCTGTAATTGTAATTTAAGCATTAGCTGCGTCACGAACTGTAAAGCCTGCTCTACACTACTCGCGAAGTTGACCGAATACGATAGTGTAGAAGGGCACTTCGCTTCGCTTCGTGCAACTTCGGCTCGTTTCGGGCGACTTCCATTTTGTTGTCGGTTTTTGGGACCGAGTCAAAGGGCATAATGAGCTCCTCGTGAAGTTGGACGAGTATGTAGTCACATACTTCGGGTCTTCGATCACCTTCGACGAGTACTTCGTCGAGGCAACTTCGCGAATAAATAGAGCAAGCTTATAACTTTTTTGTTGTTGAAATAAAAAT
Source organism: Agrotis segetum (assembly GCA_036375495.1). NCBI lineage: Eukaryota > Metazoa > Arthropoda > Insecta > Lepidoptera > Noctuidae > Agrotis > Agrotis segetum. The sequence goes on from JAQSVV010000033.1 coordinate 549,813, forward strand.
TTGCGCCTCTGATTCTTTCACCATCTAATTCAAAATTTCAGAAGCTTCTTCCAAACGAGCTATCGCAGTCATGCTCACGGATTTGAATTCGTCGATGAGAACTGTCTTCTGAATCAGGCCTTTGATCCAAGCCCCTTGAGAGCCACAAAAGGTGTTCGTCGAGGCTCTTAGCCATCAGGCCATTGTTTACAAACATAGGACCTCCTATACTCGTACACCAGGCACGGAACAATTATTTAGGGGTCATACAAATATGACCGTGCGCTGTGCTGGTGGCCTTCCATGAACTATTAACGCGACACGTGCAGTTTAGTTGGTAGGAAAGAGATGGCGCTAGACGCCTTGTATAGCTCTGTCTCTTTTCCACAGCCTAAACTGGATCGCGTTAACCACCTTTAGTCTAATCGCTCAGCTACTGCGCTAACCGGCTCATTTAAATAGTAGTGAAATTATAAATTACATTGTAATTATTCACATTGATTTATGATATTCAATCAAAGTGCTAACACATGGAAGTTACCTTGAAGACGTCGAAACAAAATTAATCGGTTCCGGTTTTTTATTGGTAGATAGTTTGAGATTATTGAAGTCATGGTAAGGACATAAAAACAATACAAAAAAACAAAGCAAGAATGGTATTATTCAGAGACACTATCATTTCGTTTTCACCAGGTTTTTTCTCCGTAGTAACTCAAAGATAATATTAGTACTCAATCAATATTACACTTGTTACCTGTACACACGGCTACACACCAATTTACAACCAGTATAAGCTGACCGTTCATTGTCTGGGAAGATCTTATGAAGCGAGACTAAGCCAAATTGGTTTTGTGTGCTTGTTGTGTAGCCATTGTAAAAGTACACCTCTCTCAAAGGAACGTCATAATGGAATTAAAAATGTCCATTTCAAAAACTATCTTTGTATCGAAAAATCAAACTCGTTCATTAGTTTTTGTGCAAAACAGTAGGTATATCCATTCATCCTCACAAATTTCGCATCCTACTTACTATTATAAAGGCGAAAGTTTGTAAGTATGGATGTATGGATGTTTGTTACTCTTTCACGCAATAACCACTGAACGGATTAAGCTAAAATTTGGTACACAGATAGTTTATAACCTGGATTAACACATAGGATAGTTTTTATCCCGATTTTATGTTCCTGTGGGATAATTTTCGAGTTGTAGCGGGTGAAGCCGCGGGCAGCAGCTAGTTTATAATATTAGTTTAGTAGTTGCTGCTACCTACCGCTGTGAGACAGGACGTAGAGTGGGGCAGCGAAAGATCAAAATTAACGTATGGAAATGTTTCAAACACAAATTGAGGCGCCACCAGTAGCGAATACGTATAGTCACAAAGTAGCTAAAGTCTTATTTACGCCGCCCGTCACTCCGCTCACAGCTTGAACCAAAGTTAAGGGATTTTAAATTGGTGAGGATATTATGCTTACATCAAAAATAGTAAGTTCCGCACCCCATCTATCCATTGCCAGATCTTCAGCTTTGATCCACCCATGGAGATACTGACGCACAGACCTCGGCAGTGGTTGGGTCTGCTCATCAATCCAAAATCCTGACGTCACCGAAATGCCAACTTTGACTGACTGGGAAACTGCATTGGAACGTTGTGCTGAATCGGCTTTCTGAGTTGCTTTTATACTTTGGGCATATAACAACGTCTTATAGCCTGCTGCACCCTTAAAAGATGTAAAGGTTTGATATTTTAAAGCTATTAAAATGCTGCCTGAGCTCTCACACCTGGAATAACTGCAAAAGTTCATTCGAATGTTTGTTGCATGTGGAGATCGAACCAGCCTCATGCAATGCAGTAGAAAATCGGTCTGCCAGTTTTTTTTTACCAATACTTTGCCTGATGCCAATAATGTGGTCGAAGGTGAATGCCGCTTGCTATAATCTATTCACTCTCATTGTCTTCAAGAAACTTTTGCTATTATCTATCCGGAAATACAGATTTTGTGAAGGGGATACGAATCTATTGGGGACCATCCATGGGACATAGTTGCATAGTCCTGTTAGACAGCCCCATTAAGCTACCAGGGGTATGGCCAGTGGTGAAGTGGGTCCGCAGTATTGCGGTCGTACAACGAGTCCACCATAATCAGATCCTTCAATTATTTTTGTGTTCGTCAAAAACCCGACAAGAGGTCGAGCCCTAGAGAATAGAACGCTCGAATCTCGCTCGTAAAGGAGGCTTATAAATCGGCCCACGCTACACATAATTATTGTGCTTGGCGAGCCACTCCCCTCGTGCTGGGCTCCAAAGCGCAGACTTGAAGCGGGGTGGCGGACTGTATGACTTGTGTTGAATATGCGGCTACACATCCGTGCCATTATCTCGTCCTCCTGATGTCCCAGTGACCGCGGCAGTGTACGATAAGGACCATATATAAGAGGCAATGACCGCAGATCGGTTACTGTGGAGGCATACCGTGAGCACTCAAGTGTTTGCGTTGGAAAGACAACGTAAAGCAAAGCTGGATGCTAAACGAGACGAGCTTAAAGCCCGACCACCCGCGGCCATCCAATATAATTATATCGGAGGGGTGCTGACTTGCAGTGAATGTGGACGCACCTTCACATCAGCGATGTTCTCAATAGGAAGATAGAAGTCGCTGTGGCCGAAATCGGTCAGGATCATACTAAGCTGTTTCAGCTAAGTGTATGACGTAAAGAAAATGAAACTTACCAGACCCCAAGCATCTGATTGCAATTCATTGTCGCGAAACTCCCTAAAGGGACATTCCATAGGATCAACCGTTGTTGTTATCAAGACAGATTTCGTACTATCTAAGCCTTTTCGAGACATTTTAGTTCAGTGTTTCTGCGAAATAATAATAAATTATCACGTTTTTAATACTGAAGTGTCAGTCAATGATGACAATTATTTTTTTCAGTTGCCAACTTGCAAACTGTTTTCAAGGAGGTAAGTTTGGGGAGGCTTTTTGATATTCTTGACGATTAAAGACTGATTTAAGTTTCACCAACTTAAATCAGTCATGTAGCGCCACTGGATTGATAAATAGGAATGTGCTTTTTTGAAATGAATATCTGAATACTAAATGCTTCTGGATATAAATCTGTACTCAATACTTTTATTGCATTCCACATGTTTTCTTAGGTGGTAAAACTTATAATTAGATCATAACATGGACCCTGTCGGGCACAGCAAATAAGTGAGTTTAGGAGAGAGGAAGCCATTGTGCCTTTAATCAAATATCTTTGGATTTCGTTACTACTTGGATGAATGATCAAATGAGCCACCCTGGTCAAGACGTATGGGACGAATCTACGGTGTCCTCTGAGGGTGTCCCTTCAATAGCCCTTTATGTTCCGGGGTCACGGTAGCTAGTTAGTCTAGTGACTCCGGTCCTAATGTAACGTGTTTTTTTCTAAATAATAAATTCCGCTTCAAATCATAAAATTTCTGTCACCGTAACGAAAATTCTAGTGTGGGGAAACTTTTTAATCTATACAATACTTTCCTTGAGCACAAGATAAAATTCATCGAATCACACATAACAAACGTCATTCAAAGCACAATTATTATGTAGATACAATAAGACGCTGTAATACAGATTTGATCTGACATTCTTGAGCTTGGACCGGCAAGCAAGGTCACCCATACAAAAAGTCTTGTCATGGACAATACGGACGTAGTCACAGACTTTGTATGTATGTGTAGCATTGACGGCAGCTTTTATTCGCGGAGGTTCCTTATGACTGCTATCAATCTCTCGACGGCACTGTTACCGCAGTGGTTGAGCGAAGGTCTGCTGCTGGGTTCGATTCTCACACGCAACAAATATTTGACCTACATTTTTTTTTCTGTATCCCACTTCTGGACAAAGGCCTCCCTTTTCTTCTTCGAAACCTCTCTATTTTCGGCAATTTCTGGATATGTCTGCCCTACGGTTATGATCTCTAGCAGTCAAATTCGAGTCAAACCTCTGTATTTTGACCAATTTCTGGCAATGTCCGCCCTGCAAACATGGTACGAGTCGATAAAAAAATCTCAATTACCATACACTGATATTTGTCCACTTCTGTCAATGCTGTGTCGGCTGTATCGTAGGCGGATATGGGTCGGCATTTAGTGCAGGAAATGGACCAATAAGCTAAGAGTACCGGTTCGCCGTGAAAGCCTCGGCGGTTGTCGGCGTGGGTAATACTTGCCGCGTTCAAATGGTTAACTACTATAGAGTGTTTTATGTGGGAAAATATATTTCATTGAGATGGTTGCTGTTTCTTGCTGGTGTAGTATGTAGATTTTGGAAATAGTGTGGAATGTCGTGTCTTATGGGTAGAATCAAGGAACTATTACATCAGGTAACCTTAACCGAGGGGGATTTGGCCAGTGCAAGTATGTAGACCCTCCGGCATGCCCTGAGCTCGGACGCATTTGATGATTTTACTACGATCAAAAAAAAAACTTATAGTTACCTAGGATTTTCATCAACTTTGTCTCTGTCACCTATAAACTAGACAAGAGACATCCATTATTTAATTTTTTTATATGATCGGCAGAATAATAATACAAAATGAGCCTTTCCCCTAATAAATAGGCTTTCCCCTAACCAAAAAAACAAGACTTTTCTTCATAAGAGAGAGAGTAGGCCGTAATCCGTCGATGGTGCAATTGTTTGTAAGCTTCGCGTAACGGTTTCGATTCCTGCACGGAACAAAATCATCATCATCAGCCTATATAATGTTCCCACTGCTGGGACACAGGCCTCCTTTCTGTGAGAGGGAGTGAGTCATAATCCACCTCGCGGGCCCAGTGCGGGTTGGTAGATGTCACATGTCTTCGAAGTTTTGGTTCTAGGACATGGAACATTATGGAAGTGAAGAAGTTTCTACCGAGCAATAAATGTCCGGATTCCATTAGGTCGCCCGTGTATTTGATTCCTTGTTGCCAATATGATATAAGAAAACTATTGTATCACCAATACTGAAAATATAGGAGTAATTTCTAGTAATATCAAATAATTTTGTCACTATAATATTTAATTTACTTTGTGGTGATAACGATCTCGAAGGCTTATTACGGGTTGATAGATATTACTTTATACTTGCGAAAACTCATCTGTGTAGCCATTTCCATCGTCCGCTCAGCTTTTTCCCATCTATATTGGAGTCGGCTTCCAGTCGGATCAGATGCAGCTGAATATCAGTATTTTACATGGAGCGACTGCCTATCAAACCCCCACATTCCAGTTACTGGATAATACGACACCCCATGGTAAGACTGGTTGACAGACTTTTAGAGCCAAACTTTTAAACTTAATTTGCCAAAATTATTAGCATTAAATGCATTACTGCTTACTTTCAAGACTTAAAAAAAAACTACATAGTAAACAAGTTTGTTAGCGAGAATCAGGAAGGAAATACACCTGTTTTAAAGGTCACTTCATACCTACAACCACATGAATCATCGGTGAACGTACTTTCACTTAATTTCGATGAAACAACACTAAAATATGATTGGCACTCATTTCTTTTGGTGAATCATACGATTTTTGTAAGGGAAGGGGACATTTTTAGTTTTCGAGTCTTTTTGAGACTCATACAATGATGAGGTATGAATGTATACGCAGTTGTATACACATACGACTAAGAGACTGATGTGTATGGAGAGAGAGGAAGACCAAAGCAACGATAGATGGATTGTGGAAAGATACGAAAGAAAAAGGAGTAAATGATGCGTCTGACCGAGGATATATAAGTAGAATAGGACATATTATTATGTCACTGGGATTAACAAAACATTTTCATAATATCTTTTGACATTTCAATCATCATCAACATCAGCCTATTAATGTTGCCACTGCGAGGACGCAGGCCTCCTCTGTTTGAGAGGAGTGGGCCATAATCCACCATGCGGATGGTGGATGTCACATGTTTTCGAATTTTTGGTTCTAGGACATGCCGGTTTCCTCACGTCCTGCCATTGACATTTGAATGACTCTGAGAAGTTATGATGGTATACAACCTACTAAGTTTTGCTTGAGGCTATGCATGCTTATCATTCATGTAAAAAAAGTGAGATGGGTGGTCGCAGAACTGGTCAAACGGGATGGAACACAGTGAATTTCAGTCAGTAGAGTCTGGCAGTCTCTTACGCCCCTGGACTGGAGGACTCATCTGATGATATTATTATTACTTAAAAATAATGTAATATTATATAAAAACAGCATAAATGCCGATATTGGGTCACATGTCAATTGCCATTATTATATGCCTTTATTAATTTTGAGAAAAGATTCTATTCGACAGTGGTTTTGTGGGTTATTTGAGGTCAGAAAGATTTTTAAAGAATTAATTAGCAAAAACACGTGTATCACACGTTTAAATAACTTGAATTTTAAAGAAAAGAAATGTGTATTTGCTACAATCGGATTTAAAAGCAATCAGCATAAATTATTACAGAACGTGATATCTATAGAATTAGTTCCGTCTGCGCGCACCAGAGGCGCTGTTCCATTTTTCATACAAGAAACGCTGTAAATACTGTAAAGTAAAAGCAGAGTAAAAGTGTCTAAACACACTATGCCGAGGATACGCGACGGAAATTCGGCATGATTACGCCTGCAATGCTATTTGAATTACTGGCGACACATTATGCCGAAATTACGTTGCGTTATAGCGTACAGCCGAACTTTAGTCGGGCGTAAGTTCAGCCGAAATTCGGCGGCAACGTATTCTGTAGAACACACATTATACGCGACCGAAGTTCTGTCCGGCTGTTTAGATAACACGACACGACGCCACGACAGCGCTCGAAACAATATACACACAAAATTGCGCAACTGAATTTCTGCCGCGTAAGATCGGCACTTATGGTGTGTCACATCAGCCGAATACGTTGGAACGTAAAATCAGCCGCGGAACTTCGGTCGCGTACGTTCGGCATAGTGTGTTTAGACACTAAGAGTGAAAATTACAGGATGCATACGACAGACAGTGTTCTGTCAAACCATTAGCCATTCGGTTGGCGTTGATCAAAAACAGATCCCTCAAAGATAGCCTGACAGATGATAGATGCATTTCCAATTTGTGGGAAACGTGTTTTTGCTGTCCACATCCCTAGAGCCAGTAGCCATGTCACATGACAGATGATGCTATGACGCATAGACAGGATATACAGACAACAAGTCAATGTAATAAATTGCAATTTTTAGAGCAAGGTTGAATATTTGAGACGGAATTTCAAGTAAAATTCATAATTAATGATAAAATTGACATTTCCTTTTATTTGCATTATAATTCGTTCAGATTTTGTTCGCAATTTTTTAAGTTTATAGAGTTAATTTTGGGGATTTCGTGATCCGGCTTGTAGGACCACAGTTTGTTGTTGTTTTTTTCAGCTTTGCTTTGCTGAGATATAGACTGGGGGGTAAAATTTTGATTGGAAAACAAGTTACATTCACTGCATGATTTTGTAGAAAAACCACCGAAAGCTATGTTTCATCTGTATGTGGAAAATAACTCACATTGGTCTAATTTATTTTTCAACACATTTGCTCGAAAAATGCACTTACGAAGCCTGTATACATTGTTCGAAAGTTAAAAATTACGCACCATACAACGGAGCGTGCGGTAAAATAGGTACTCTCACCTAAGTACCTACTTTACCGCACGCTCCGTTGTATAGCACCGTGCGTTTTCTTTACGGTTTTTTTTTAATTTTCATTAAAAATAAAAATAATTCTACCAAAGAGTTTCACGTTCTGAGAATAAACAGCCTGACTGATCGAACCTCCTTGGAAGTGCTTTTGATCAATACGTTGTCTCACTGTAATACCAATGAGTAAATGAGACGAAGGATGTAGTTCTAATTTCCACCACGTGCATGTGTCGCCATTTGCAAATTCACGCCATTTTCATAATAGGAACTTCAAAAATTGTTGCGACTTTTCTACTGTTACATAAAGTTGGTTTAATTACATATTGTACTGTTTTCTCGCAAATGTGTTGAAAAACGTTGTATGACACACGTGCGGAAATTGGTGTTTACAAACTCGTGACTATGGTAAGCCCTCGGCTTCGCCTCGGGCTTACATCCGTCTACTCGTTTGTAAAAACCAACTTACCGCACTAGTATCATAAATAACTATTAAAACGGCGTATTCCGAGGAAACAAAGTATGGCAACTGTACTTGCATCTTTAGGGGCTGTCCAAAGCCGCTGATCTGCCCCTGAAGTGGGAGAAGTTCTGGTCGAAGGTTTTACATAAGATAGGATAACTTTTCACATTGGATTTCATTATGAACCAGTCATACAACAAAAAATAGAGCCAACCTCGGAATGAGAGATATTAAGCTGGATTTCCGACGCAGACACTATATTTTATGAGACAACAACGTTTAGAACGCGACAAAACAGAACCATATTAGTATCTAGCTTATTATGTCCCATTTCGAGGTAACAGAAACAATAAAACACAAACAAATCTCTGCTCTACATACCTCCAATTAAGTCTGTTATAATTCTATCAACCTTCATCGAATTGTTTTTACCTATATGTCTTTAACCGCTCAAGGTGAACGTGCAGGCGAGTTGTAAATGTCATTACATTCAATCTGTATGATTTAAATCACTTGATTTACTAGTCTGTGGTGCATCTGGTATTGCAAGATTGTGAAGAAGGAGGCAGATAGCTTTTTTATGTTTGCTATATGATGCTAGCTATCTGCTTAGCATAGATAGAAGGGTAAGTAATATATGATATAACTACAAAATCTCTAAAACTTACAAGAGATAACAACTGAACATATAATTTTATTTGATATAACGATCTGTTAATATAATAAACGATTGACATAATTTTATAATGACTAATTTCTATAAGCATAACAATCAATGAATATAAAATCGTTTTGTATACCGCTCAAAAGACATAAAACTAATTTGGTCTAATTTTTTTTTCTTCCTGGCAAGTAATCTAACACTGATGTACCTAGTAATAGTACCACCTGCCGTGAATCTTGGACGGAGCCCCGCTTCGCGGGGCTCCTATTTCTGCGTACAGGGTTTAAAGTAACCTAACACGAAGGGGATGGCGGGGTCTTTCAGACCCCGCCATCCCCTTCGAACCTAACCTGTCCGTGTCGGGGTGCCCCAAGTCCCGAGCTCGCTTCGCTCGCTCTTGCATCCTAGGTCAAATAACTGAAAATTTATACGTTTCAAACGTTACATTTAATGATCTTCGCTTTATTAAACGTTATATCAAATAAAGTTATATAAAATGAGTTTTAGAGTAACACAAACATTATGTGTGGAGAAATTATATCAACCGTTGGTATATCTCACGTTGATTATATCATGTGAACGTTATTGAAATGAAAATATATCAAATAACTTTATATGAAATGAGACGCACCCTAGATAGAATATCATCATCATCAAGATGAAATATACTTTATACAATGTGTAACGTTAGTAGCGCAAAACCTTTCGTGGGGTAACTCAGCCCATGATACTGAACAATGTTCGTTCCAAGACATTCAGAAATTAACAAAAGAAAATTTTGCTCTTTCATACAAAATGAGAAATTGATCGGGCCCATCTTCATCGGAACTAACATTGTTCAGTAACATGGGCTGAGTGGCCACGATAGGTTCGTTACAAATTGTATAAAACAAAACATAGCTATTTACAACAAGCCATGGATTTAGACGAGAAGGTCTTTGTTCATCAGTCAGACAATACAGGTAAAAACAAATGTTTTTTTTTTCGGTGATTTCATGTCATGAGAAAAACGTTTAAGGTTTCATGGTATGTATGAATTAAAACAGCTTATAATGATCCCACTACTGGGACACAGGCCTCCACTCCTTAATAGTTGGCTAGAATCTACGTGGGTCTAGTGCCAGTAATTTATGATTTTGCCGTTCTATGATATGATTGACAGACAAACCTGCGACAAGATTTTTTCTTATACCGATGGTATATACACCGTGACTTTTTAGTCGTCTTACAAAAAGGGTCCACTTAATGTATCCGAAATAAAATACCTCTAGGCAAGTTATTTTTTTTTTTAATCGTTAACAATAATTTTTATTTTTAATAAATAGGTGCATTAGAAATATGAAACACCCTGTTAAATGTTTACGTATCTAGCTGTAAAGTATACCTACCCAGCGCAATAGTCGGGCAGATCATTCTATCTCCATTTTCTATGAGACAAGGGTGTTTCTAACTACACCTTGCGTCATAATAACGAATTAAAATTTTATTTTAAAAATTTAAAAATCTCTTAAATACCTATTTTTTTATTATAAACGTGTTCTAGTCATTGGGTACATGAACTGGGCTGCTTTTGTAAGACGACTAAAAAGTCACGGTGTATATAAAATACGATGATATAAATAACACAAAGACTGACTGAATGACTACGTTTGAACCTGCGACTTACAAATCGTACTTTTGGACCACCACTGTTGTAATGTAGCTAAATTAGTTCCACGCTTATTATTAATTAAAACCCATTCAAGCAATGAAATATTTCACTGAAAACACAATGATCTTATTGCGATGCCACAGTTACTTCTTTCTCAAACATGTTACGTGTTTTAATCTCATTGAAGTTCACATTTAAATATTCTTACATAAACTTTTAAGAAACAGGTGTGTCTGTTTCTGGTTCAAAGACATTAACACCTGTAGCATCTTGTTCATAAAGTTTTAGGGTTCAACTTTTCGTTCATGTTGTGTAAAATTTCTCAATTCCACAATAACTGAGTTACCTGCTGCTGTCTGGAAAGTTAACTAGGTAACTTTTTGATAACGATCTCTCGATTTAATTATAACTTTTCTTTCGGAAGTCGGTGCCTTTGTATTTTTTCTTTTCATTGTCTTTTTAGCCACCGACTTCCGAAAGAAAAGTTATTTTGTAGATTATTTTACACTTTTTTGTGGTTGTTTTTGAAGGCGGTTATATTTTTTTTGAAAAAGTTTTTATTTTACTCTTTTTAGTTTAAATATTCAACCCAAATTCTTGTTAAGAACATTATTCTCTTACATGTGCACTAGAATTTTGTAATCCTTCGCACCAGTACTTACATCACTCATGTACACATTAAGCTAATAAAATTCCATATCTCAAAAATTACTGAACCGATTTTGATGAAACTTGCAGTATTCTCTTAGTTAAATGATACCTAGTACAACAAAAAAAGAATTACTTAAATCGGACTTGTAGTTCCGGAGATATAAATCAATCTATGCCTACTCCTTACTATTAAGGAGTTGTACCTTCCATCATCAGGTCATCCACCTGAGATGATGATTATCAGATGCAGATACTTGAACAGCTTTAGAAAATATATGAAAATGGTACTATGTGCCTATAAAATTTGAAGGTTGCCCTCAATTTCCCTAGGATCCCATCATCAGATCCTGACCTGGTGATCATGGGACCAATTGGAAAGTATATCCTTTCAAACAAAAGAAAAAAATTCCAAATCGGTCCAGGCGTCTTCGAGAAATCGGGGAACATACATAAAAAAAAAAAAAAAGATTCCGACGAATTGAGAACCTCCTCCTTTTTTTGAAGTCGGTTAAAAATAGACTTAATTTAGAAATGTTTAAAATCAAAGTAATGGAACCTGTACCCTTAACATGAGTTTTCAGTATTTGAAAAGTAAACTGGAACGTTGACAACTTCAAATTGACAATTTTAAAGAAAAAAATTAGTTCATTTTTCGCACACCAGAGGCGCTGTTCCATTTTTTCATACAAGAAATGCTGTAAAAATACTGGGAAGACGCTGTAAAGTTTATGAGTGAAATCTCGTGCTAAGGGTACTGGGAAATTTTATTTTGTTATGATTCAGGAATCGAACTGGCAATCAAGATGGAAAAAGATCATTAATAAAAATACATTTTACATAAATGCTGATGCAATATTGTCAGTTGTTGCTGATTTACAATCAAAGGTTAGAAAATGTTTGTTGTAAAATGTAGGTTAGGTTATTCTTTCAGTCTTCAGAAGCTGGTAAAACGATTTCGATAAGACTTCGTCTTCATCATCATCATCATCATCTCAGCCACAGGACGTCCACTGCTGAACATAGGCCTCCCCTTTTGATCTCCACATATACCGGTTGACACTATACTAAAAGACTTCGTATCGATGGTCAAATATCTATCATCAAATAATAGCCAGGATTAATAATATTATTTTAACGTTCTGACCGTGAAAGGCATCGACAATAATAAGGGAGATAAAAGTGGGTAGAAAATATTTATTTGACTCGTAAACTTAAAGCCCACCATATTTTAGATGATAATCCTATTCATGGTCTCGGGGAGCTTTTGGCAATCGTCCAAAAACATCACTTTTCTTAATACACCTTTATGGAATAGTAAATAGAAGTGGTGCTCTGCTTTTTCTTTTTTTAAAGGTAATAAAATCACCTGGAAACGACGTCCTTTGAATTTTACTTAGATGTAAGTTAAAAACATGCAGTAATTTTGCTATATTAGACTATCTTTTTTAAGTGACGGTAACCATTTAATTGAAGTCCAGCTAAAGTACAACAAACATCATAACCAGCCTGTAATGTTCGTTTTTATAAGCCTTCCCTTAGTGAGAAAGGGAATGGACTAAAAAAAAATAAGTCCAGTCAAAAGTACAAAGAACTTATTGATAATTAGCCATAGTCATAATCCAGTGTTTGAACATAGACCTTCTCTCTCTAAGAAAGGGAATGGACTTAATCCTTTTAGTATCAATATTAATAGATATCATGAGGCTTAAAGATAGCGTTCCAATTTACAGATCTTTCAACTTCAAAATTCTGATAATAATTTTTTATGACAACCAGTTTTACCAAGACTAAATGGGCTATGAAGATTATGTAACCTTCAGAGCCCATTTAGTACTATAATAGCCCATGTAGTACCTAGTATTATTTATGGAGCGGTTAGCTATGTAGCTAACCACTCCATAAAAAATACTAGTATTTAGATGCGTTCCGTCAGGAAGCCAATTATAACATTGTTTTGAAAAGAGTAAACAGCTTATTATGCTTCCTAACTTTTGATACAAGGATCGCTCCAATCGCAAGAGTCCTTTCGCAAGAACTCACCAAACTTTTTCATAATCCTCACCTCATTTAAATATTATCGCCCATATTAATACCTATATGATACACTTAGCAATGCTTCCTGCATACGTTGCACTGATATAATTGTCACAATCTACTCAGCAACTCCACAATAAGGTCAATTGCAAAATGTACTGAGTGAAAGTAGTTTTAAATCTCCACCCAACAAGATCCTTCATCCTTCAAATTTTCCTTGCAACAACGGGTCTTTGCACTGGTCGTTAAACATCCAGTTTATAAGACCTCTTGCCTTGGTTCGTCTTGGAAGATACTTAGAATAAAATGGAGGTCTTGCAACTGGTTTTAGGTATCACATAGTTGGGCAAATACTCGGTTCTTGTTTAACGATTGTGTCTCGATGAATTATACGTTAATCTTTATAATCGTATGATAGGTAATTATGACAGATTTTTGTGTGTTTCGACACTGCAGAGATTATTTTGTTTGTAATAGGTAATACGTTTCGAGTATATTTTGTGCAATTTAGTATTGTCTTAGATCTGTTTTAAGATGCATTCATTTTACAAAAGAGAGCCATCAGGGCCTTATACGATCATTTAGCTCTCTTCAAAATGGTTGAGCTGAATGGTGCTGATATATGTGTCATGTTCGTGAACGGGCGCTGTCAGTTGGGACTGGTCATCTCTTAGCTGCCACGGTCTATTTTAATTATTAATAACTTTATTTTGAATTGTCTTTTTATTTTACTATGGACACTATTATCTTGCCACATCGTTCTCACATAATGTACCACCTGATGATGAATGATGTAACAAAATTTTTGTAATAATTTTGGCGATTGAAAAAGAGTGTCCATGGAGTTTCTTGCTCATTCTTCTCCATAGAGATCTACGCCTTGGAATGAGCACCTACGGTACTTTCACAGTTTTTATGTCTTGTGTCTGGGACCGTAGCACCATAACTATTTTAATACTTGTTTTATTTTATGTCTTTTGACAATTCATAAGTGCCTGTAATTGGCCTAGTTGAAATAAACGATTTGATTTGATTTGATTTGATTTGATGAATCCTTGAAAAAGAGATCGTTCAGATAAAATATTGGTAGCATTGTTATATCGAGTAGTTATATTACCTACAGATAGTAATAAAGAGTATCCGAATACTAATAGACTTAAATATTGAATAACGTGGTCTCCTTTGCTATACTTACCTTTTTTTGGGTGGTGAATTCTTCGAAAGTATCTTCCCGACATGCATGTAGCAGAAGTGACTATCCCACCACACTATTCCCAAATCACTGCAACTCCTGAAAGTCAGAATCAACAGTGGATGGTACTGTCTGGGACCTGTCTAAAGGCTCATTTTAGACGATGCAAGAACTTGCTTGCGAATTGCGTTACATTGCGGACTTTATTATGTACAACGAATTCAGTTGATCAAACAAATACCGCAATGTGGTAAAACTCGCATGCGTGGTGCAGTTCGTGCTAAATGAGGCTTTATTAAGCCTCATTTAGCACGAACTGCACCCTTTCCTTCAGCTGCTCTTTGCGTTCCATGGCCACGGTATCCTTTACAGACTATCCCGCGACATCAGCAGGTGTTTGGCACTATGTCCCGTAATTTAAAATTAATATTATATTGAGAGCTGCGGACTGGCCCAGACGTGGTATCGGACCCGACTTACGAGTTGTAGGTCGTGGGTTCGAACCCCGCCAGGCGTATTATTTTGTGTAATTTATTTCATCACCATTGCTCTCAAAACGGTGAAGGAAAAACATCGTGAGGAAACTGGCATGTCCTAGAGCCAAACATTCGAAAACATGAGACATCTATCAACCGGCACTGGGCCGGCGTGGTGGTTTATATCCTTCTCCTCTCATTATAGGCTGATGATGATTATGTTGAAAAGAAAAACGGAAAATACGGCTGGGCTAAATGCCCAACCGTATTTTCAACATCATATTCTGAAGGATGCAGAAGGCGGAGCAGACTGTTATGCTGCAATTTGGGAGAGGTCTATATCCAGCAATGGAATGTTCTAGTCTAAAAGATTTAATTTGAATGGCTGTGGAATGTTGCTGTGGTGAGATTTACTATTGACCAATCTAAGTTTAAGTCAATAACCTAGTTGTTACAGTATGCCTGAAGCTAGTTGACCAATACCCGAATATTTATGTTAATTTGAAACATAGTAGAGCAAACCTAGAGAGCTTCTTTCATCACCATAAGCAGGCTATACTCGTATTATTACCACTGCACTGTTATGGCCTGTAGTCGACTATGATCCACAATGTGGGCCCATTTCTTTGATTATTTTGTTTTAGGCTATGGCCGATCAATGCTATGCTCAGCGACCTCAGTATCGTTTCCCAACGGGTCGGCCTTAAAACGAACATGGACAAGACGAAAGTCATGTCGAATGTCCATGTGGCACCCTTACCGGTTGTTGTTGGGAATGATACTCTCGAAGTTGTAGACCATACTTACCTTGGACAGATTGTTCAGTTAGGTAGGTCCAACTTCGAGAAAGAGGTCGCCCGAAGAATCCAACTCGAATGGGCAGCGTTCGGGAAGTTACGTGATATCTTCTCATCGAGAATCCCACAGTGTCTCAAGACGAGGGTGTTTGACCAGTGTTTGTTGCCAGTGATGACATATGGCTCTGAAACGTGGTCTTTGACTGCTGGCCTCTTAGAGAAACTTAGAGTCACTCAACGAGCAATGGAAAGAACTATGCTTGGAGTTTCTTTGCGGTATAAAATCCGGAACATGGATATTCGGCGAAGAACCAGAGTCACCGACATAGCTCATAAAATTTGCAAGTTGAACTGGCAATGGGCAGGCCACATCACTCGTAGAACTGACAACCGATGGGGAAGAAAAGTTCTCGAGTGGCGACCACGGACCGGAAAACGCAGCGTAGGCAGGCCTCCCACTAGGTGGACCGACGACATCGTGAGGGTCGCGGGCAGCCGATGGATGCAAGTGGCGAATTGTCGTTCGGCGTGGCGGTCTAAGGGGGAGGCCTATGTTCAGCAGTGGACGTCTTCCGGCTGATGATAATGATGATGATGATGATGATGGCCGATTTCCTCCCGGGGCCGGGGTCCCGGGACTTATTCCATTACCGTGACTGTGGAACATAAAGGGCTATTGAAGGACACCGTGAATTTTAGTCAGTACGAGTCTGACAGGACTCAATTGACGATTTTACGATCACCGATAACTCACGCGGTTTTCTGTCACCACCCGGTTAGTAGTGGTGATGAAATAAATTACACAAAGTAATGTGCCTCAAGGGTTGTATGTATCCAGGTTTCCAACCAATGAACTACAACTCGTAAGTCGGAGCCTTTACTATATACTGGGGCACCACTGGTTTTCCGGGCGGCAAGTAATACGTAGATAGACCAATCCTGGGTTGACGTCACCGAGAGGCGTATTGTTCCACGCGCGCCTCGAAGCTGTCAGTAAATTGACGATGTCAAACGCCTGCGGGAGTCACAGGACCGTTTGTAAAGGTAACTGTGGCCCCGGAACTCAAAGGGCTGGAAGGAACAGGGTGAATTTTAAATCACTTAAGTTAGAAAGACTGTAACAGTTCTTTCCGCTCAACTAGGGTGCAAGGACTCATTCGAAGATTTTACCACCTTAAAAAATCATAACTCCAAAAGAATCACCACACACATGGATTTAAACACAAAATACCTCCCAATTATTTATTACTCTATGCAGAAGTGCAAAGCAATTATTACACACTAATTGCACTCAAGTTATGTCTATTAATAAACTAGTAATATGTCTCTTTCGATACAGTTACCGTTAGATCACATTAGGCAATATTTTTGGAACCTGTTCTTGTCCGCTTGTGTTATAATATTAGTGCAGTAATGCTATTGGCAATATTGCAAATAGGTAACTGTTTGTGGTTTTTTTGTTTGTCATAGTAAGTAATTAGGTTTTGTCAAAGTGTTTGTTAATTTCCGGTTACTATGTAATTAATAATATAATAATAATATTCCACAACTATCACACAACGCCATCTAGTCCCAAGCTAAGCAGAGCTTGTGTTATGGGTTCTAGACGACTGATAAACATACTTATATATTTCTAAATACATACATATTATAGATAAATTACACCCAGACATAGAACAAATGATCGTGCTCATCACACAAACATTTGTCCTGGGTGGGAATCGAACCCACGACCTCCGGCTTAGCAGTCAGGATCACTAACCACTAGACCAACAGGCCAGTCAATTAATATTGCAACATAATATAAAATTCAGTATCGGGACATGGCCTATTTCTTTAAGAGGCATGACTCATGAAGATATCACTTCAACTGGATTTAATCCATTTTTTAAAAGAAAACCTAAATGATAAAATGCCTGTACCGTGAGTGGCGATTACAAACATTAAAAGTATTTAAACAATCATTCAGAGCAGGAACAGGCGAGGCGCAGGCGTGGCGAACGCGAAGCGAGGTGTTTTTGTTTGTAATGTGTATGGAATTGTTTGAAGCCAGTCACATAGACTATCGAATCGCTTTTGTGACTGGATTCAAACAATTCCATGCATTACAAATAAAAACGCTTCGGATAGCATTCGCTTCGCCTGTCTGTTTGACAATAGCTTTAATGCAAATATTTTCAAAGCCATGACACAAAGTGCAACAGTCTATGCTTGGTCATTTGCGCCAATCGTGCCATCCTCTTATTTTTTCAGTAATTTCACAATTTCATCAAATTAAATCTACCTTTTACAAAGATGTTAACAATCTCTAAAGACGGTGAATAATAAAATTTTGTCAAACTCGTTATCCGCATAATGAGGATATAATGCTTTTTTTATAATTCTGATTCACGTATTTTTATCACATCATTCTGATCGACTCATCATACCGATTCATTAGTGGATTATTTTTTTCCGATATTATCAAATTTTTGAGTCAGACTTTGACATTTTCCTCCTTCATGTTTCGATAGATAAATAAATGATATTTTCTATACTGGACAAATACATAAATATTAATTAAACTTTTGAAATATAAAAATATTAAATTAAAATAAAACTAGACTAAACTAATTATAGGGCATAGAAAAAATCATCCTCAACGCTGTCAGCTGGCAATGTGCCCAAGAGACTGGCGGCGTTGCCTCTTTGAATGACAATACTTAGCCTCTGGCCAAGGTAAAAGCCAGCTCTTGGGTCACGGGAAGCGTCAACAAGTCTTGTAGCAATATCTCTGTAGAGGCTGTGAGCACTCGAACCCCATGGCCTTGTAGTTTAAACCCAAACGGCTCAAAAATAGTGACCACTAAGGTTGCTGTGTTTACGCCGCTTGTGGTTCTCAGCAACCGCACCAGCAGCGCCAGCAGAGCACGATGAACTTGGAAGATGGGATGGCGCAAGAGTATCGACACAGGTAGCGTCCCATACTAGAGGCCTACCTATCTTCCAAGGAAACAAAGACATACCATCCGGTCTTTTGCCATCGTCGCGTGCCAAGCCGTTGGGTTCTAAAACAGCTGGAACGCCGACGGTAACAAGAGTTCGTCGAATAATGTCATTTATGTTCGCGTGCCGCGCAAAACGGCCCGCGCTACGGCCGCAAGACAGGCCATGGTGTCCGAGGCTGTTGACGGCTTCACCACAGTGACAGCGATGAGGAGAGCAGAGTGGGGATCCCAAACGGAGAGCAACAGCGAGCCGGAAGGTGGTGTCGTCGAGTGAGGTACCGATGCTCGACGACGGCAGTGCGTGAAGCCAAAGACCCGACTCCCACCTACCCACAGCCAGTAAGCGCGCACGCTCAGCAGTAGTAGCAGATGTGTTCAGTAAGTTATTCTGAACTACACTGCAGAGCGGCAAAAAAAAACAAACTAGCTCATATTAAAGTCTTACAAAATAATCCATCAATAAAACTGCACATATTAAATCACCAAATACCTGACCCTAATATGTTCCGGCAGCATTCAAGACTATATTTTGTGGTCTACCTCTGGTCTGACCTACTTGCGTAAGTTTGGTTATTGATTTCAATTAGTTATGGTAGATTACTATTAGGTAGGTATGTAGCGAATAGAATAGCTACATGATGAATGATATAAAATTATATTATGCCAGTTTGAAGACGAAATATCGTGTTTGGTGTTGTATGCTCGTATGTGATAAAAAATCTTTGGGCCACACTAGTGTGGCCCAAAGATTTTTTAAGCCCTTACGTTCCGGGGTCGGGGTAGGTGCTAGCACCTACCCCGACCGTGTAGTCAGTACATGTCTGACAGTCCCTGCCGCCCTGCCCGGGGAGGAAGGACTCAATTGATGATTATAACACACTAAAAAAAAAGAAAAAAGGACTTAGGACTTCAGACCTTTTCTTAGTTGGTAATCATCTTCCTGCCTTTATCCCATTTTACTTGTGGTTGGCGCAACTCGTTTTTTTTTCTTCCATTCTCCTCTATCAGACGTCATAGTATCATTTATTCCTTTTTCTTCCATATCATTCCTTAGACAATCCATCTTTTCTTTGGCCTTCCTCTTCCTCTCCATCCATCACCATTCATACTCATCACTCTCTTAGTCACAAGAGTGTCATTCTTCCTCATCACAGTCAAGTCCATACCAAGACAGATGATCCCCTTTCATTCGTCTGTAACAGGCGCCACTTTCAAACTTCCCCCTATAAACTTATTACTTTTTTTGTAGGTAAAATCTTGAAATTATGCCTTCAGCCTGAGCTGGATAATTTTTGTCCTGTTATGATGTTTCCGTGTGTTATTTACCGAAATTCATTCGAGCAACGTCGGGCGCATAAGCTGTTATACATGTGCAAAATTTCATCTAAATCTTTTCAGCAGATTACAGATAGAAAGAAAGAAAGAAAAAAACATTTAATTGGCACAAAACCAAACAACAAAATAAAATTAAATAGTAAAGAATACTACTTTTTTTTGAAGTCGGTTAAAAATAAAAAGCATCCGTCCATCCATCCATTTATTCTCACGAACTTTCGTATTCATAAAATAAGTAATATAAGAAAGGTACTTACTGTATGAGCATAATAATATTTTCAAATAGAAAGTGTACCTAAATGTTTGTCAAATTATAAATGAATCTTCTCTCAGTTAGCTACGCTCAATGATGACAAATTGATGATGATTACAAGGTGGTTATTACACGCTTCTGATTACTGATATTTATTTTCTTAAGGAAAATGATGTTGACTACTCTTATTGTACTGGTGGCATACCATTATGTCTTACTAGTAAAGCGTGAGTATTTAGGCTGTGCGAAAGTGACAGAGCTATACAAGTCGTCTAGCGCCATCACGTTCACTCGCCGGAAAAAGCCTGGTTTTAAGACGTAGTAATACGCCTCCTGGTGGCCTACTATGAAATGAACTCTGAAGCCTGGTTTTAAGATGTTGTAATATAAATGTATGTTTATTTTATCTAGATATATTTAACTTAAAAAAAAAAAATATTAAATAATAATCTCTTTCTTTTTATGCACCTGCTATGTTATTTCTCCACTACCCTTGGTTGACTGGTAAAGACTGCCTCAGGCATTAAGCCCGCCTATGTACCTTTAGTGTTGCATGAAGTTTTAAATAAATAAATAAATAATACCCCCCCTGGAGGGGTATTAAAACGTCTTAAAACCAGGCTCATTCCAGTGCGTGAACGAGATGACGTTAAAATCAAAATCAAAATCAAAATCAAAAGTCATTTATTCAAATTAGGCTGATTTATCAGCACTTTTTGAAGGTCAAATTTTACATAAGACAGTCCCCCAAAGCGCCCCCCCTTCGACACTTCCTAGTGTTTTGGCTGGGAAGAAGAAGTGGCGGAACAAACTCCCCAGCAACACATCTGTCTGTACGGTTAGAAGAACCAAGATTTATACAATTTAATTTAATTTAATAGAACACTTTCACTTACGTGCTCTGTCACTTTAAAAAAAAAGCTTTTGTCAAAGCCTGGTTTTAAGACGCTGTAATACCCTCCCTGCTCTTATTAGTGAAACTTTGACATTCTCGCAGTCGTCCCAAAACTACAACATAAAATATTTTCCTATTTTTTGTAGCATCGTAAAATCATCAAATGGGTTCACCCAGCGTAGAGCGGAAGGGACTGTCAGACTCGTACTGACAAAAACCCACGGTGTCCTTCAATAGCCTTTTACGTTCCGGGGTTACGGTAATTCCTGAGTCCCGCGGCAGGTTTTGGCCCTCTATAGAGCATGCCCGCGCCTAAGGTCGCCGGAGGTCATCTGGCGACGTCAGTTACTGTGGGCGTCTACCCCTGCGGCTGGGTTGGAGGGAGGACGCTGTCCTCACCCTCACGCGACGTGCCTCCCCCTTCACTAGCATGACTGCTTCGCAGGAGGCGACCGCTTCGCACTCCATCACGCCCCCCAGCATGGCTTCGACCAATGCCGGGCGCAAGAGGTCTCTGCCTATCGCCGTCGTGAGGACAAAGCAGTGCTCTACCCAAGCGGGGCAGTCCTTCACCGTATGCTCTACCGCAGTGTTTCCCAACCTGTGGTCCGTGGATCCCTGGGGGTCCGCGAGTATATGTATGGGGGTCCGCGGTGTCATCTCCGGACCATACATAAATGCTTATGTCTCGTAATCGCTACGCTTACTTAGCACGGCGAACGTGCGCCAACGTGTGATGAGCAAGATTGAATGAAGGATGTGAGTGAAATAAGCGTGTGCGTATAAACAAAAAAACATATAAAGAAACAGATTACAAGTCGAATTTGATTTGAGATTACAATATTTTTTTTTAAGGGGTTCCGTGAAAACTGTGCTTGATTTCCTAAGGGTCCGTGGTCAAAAAAGGTCGGGACACGCTGCTCTACCGTATGAAATATTTTCCCATGGCACAAGATTAGAGACAGTTAAGTACAAGTACCTACAAAGGTTACTCTCATTACCTTTTAAGAGGCAACATCGTGAGTGGAATATAACGGTGTAAACACTGAGAAAACAACACTAATCAGCGTGCCTTCAACTTTCGTTTCATCCTCATTACGACCGCCATTTGCAATCTGTGCAGGTAGAAATGTCAAGTTATAACTTATACCTGCAGAAAAACTTTGGGAGGAAGTCGTGAGGAACTTTGCTGTGTATGAAATCGTCAAGACTCTCTGAGTAAACGTGTTCAGTAACTTTTGGTACTTAATTCTTAAATGCTCTTGGTTCGTTTGACTAGTCGTGTAAATTCTTAAATAGGTATTTGGAAATTATCTTTCTTCTATTATTTTTTTTTTGTTGCCCTTCAATTTTTTTTTCTATTTAATTATAGGTGCGCTTTTGGCTAATATCTCTCCTGATGGTAACTAGTGATTAAGAACCAAATCACTTAGTGAAGCACGCTTGTCTAGAAATAACACTCTTCATTCAATACAATTAGAACATTTAGGGTTTTTTTTTTTTTTAGCGTTGGAAAATCATCAAATGAGTCCTCCAACCCCGGGCAGAGCGGGAGGGACTGTCAGACTTCTACTGACTAAAATCCACGGTGTCCTTCATAGCCTGTTATGTTCCGGGGTCACGGAAAGGGAATAATCCCGCGACCCCGGCAGGCTTTGGCCCTCTGAGAGGGGGGCCCCGTCATTACGCTGACGCTCTTTGAGGCGCGCGTGGGACACAACGCGCCGTCAACCCGGGAGAACATTTAGGGATGCTTTCACTTTATTGTGTTTCAATGTCACAACATTATGTCGAGGTTTACACTTTTGAAATATTTAAATGCATGATTAACAGAGAGTTCCAATATTGAAAAATAAAAAAATCTTTTGTGACTTATTTATGATAATTTGGCAAGAAGTATTTTGAAACGAAATTCCATTTATTCACCAGAAACCCAATATCCACTTTTTTCCCATTAAAAAGAACTGAGTTTGCACGTTTAAGCCAATTAAATTATGACATGTAAACCAAGTGCAAGAAAGCTGGTTCATCTAAGAACAACAACTATTATAATAGCGACCACGGAATTCGGCATAATTATACAGTTTGCGTGTTGAATTGAACACAGTATGAGATAATAACTTCTAACTAAAATTGTCGGCACGCACACTCTTCAAGTTTTAACTAGAATTCTCGAAGATTTAATTGGGAGTACTCGTATCAGATGAACGAAGTGCAATACCTGTATATGATGAGCTAATTAATACCTTTATATTTTTTACGTGCTAAAATCATCAAACGATCCCACACAGGACAGGACGGGAGGGACTGTCAGACTTATACTGACTAAATCCACGGTGTCCTTCGATAGCTGTTTCAGGGACATGGTTACCCGATAGTCCCGCGACCTGTGCTTCGGAGCTTGGAATTCAATAGTAATCAGAAAACAGCTTACGAGGAACTATAAAGGCAGAAACACTAACGTCTCTTGGCTTGACGTGACGCAGCAGAGGAGAGCTGAGACGCGTCATGATATGTCACGACACGTTAGTATGATTCCGCTTAAGGGTGCTTGTACACGGCGCATGCAACTCGCGCAAGTAATAGTGCAGGTTTGCGGTTTACCCGCGCGAATAAAATGCGCAAGCTACTTGATCAAGCTACCCGCGGGTTGCGTGTATACGGCGCATGTAGCTTGAGCATGTTGAGGCACTTACGCGGGTTACATGCGCCGTGTAAAAGCACCCTAATCGGAAAGCGCTTTCTTGCGTCCAATGCGTACATATTTCTTTGTTTTCTACTTTTCAAAACAGCCTAGCAGTAACTCTCCAGACTCAACACTGGTCTGATAAGAGCATTTGCCGTTTTTTACAAAGATAGTCGCTTTGTAACAGTTACGGAGAAAAATAAGCAATGTAAGAAACACATTTCTAACTGCTCAAGTAAAAGACATCAACGACACCAAGAGTTTTCGTTCAAAGTTTCAAACTCATGTTTTTTTTTTTATGCATTTTGTTGTTGATCCGTAAAGTCTGTATTTTCACACAACCTGTCAAAATTACTAATGACCAATCTACCTCAGCTTTAGCAATCATTGGGGTCGCGGGAATGTCTTATCAGGTAACCGTAGCCCCGGAACATAAAAGGCTATTGAAGGACACCGTGGATTTTAGTCAGTACAAGACTGACAGTCCTTCCCTGCCTGTCCTGGTGGGAGAACTCATTTGATGATTTTACCACGTACAAAAAAGCCTTAGCACGAAACTGTCCAAACGGGGTACTAGAGACCCTAGATCAAATAGTTCAATTGAAGGAACAAAGTGTATTTTAGTCAGTTCGAGTCTGACAATCTCTTAAGCTCCACCAAGGGCTCAGTTGATGATTTTACCACCGAAAATATAACTTTAAAACTCTTATAGGCCGTAGGCTAAAACTAACAAAGTAATTACTAGTCTTCAAGAATGATATCCGGTAGCCACATTTGGTTCGTCAGTTCAATACGCATCGGAAATAATACTTTCACTGATGACGGCGATGATCGATTGTTTTGCGTTACAAAACACATTCAGACATTTTGATTCACTGCCAAAATATTAAAGGCTTTGTCAAACAGTGAGCTTGGCGTGTCCTTGGCGTTTACTTAGCGTGCTACTATGAAAAAATAAGTAAGACATCACACAAGCCAGAGAACAGTGAAGGCCCAGTGGTATCGGTCCCGACTTACGAGTTGTAGGTCGTGGGTTCGAACCCCGCCAGGCGCATTACTTTGTGTAATTTATTTCATCACCACTGCTCTTAAAACGTGAAGGAAAACATCGTGAGGAAACCGGCATGTCCTAGAACTAAACAATCGAAGATATGTGACATCCACCAATCCGCACTGGGCCCGCGTGGTGGATTATGGCCCACTCCTTCTCACGCGGGAGTGTCTCATCAGGTAACTTGAACATAAAGGACACCATGGATTTTAGTCAGTACGAGTCTGACAGTATCTTCCGTTCCGCCAAGGGTGGAAGGACTGTGGAGTATTACGTTTTTATTTACCATGTAAAAAAAAACGTAACATGCCACAGTAACGCCGACGGGTCAATCTTCAATTTTTGAACTTCCGTTTAGGATAATGACGCCCGATACTTTTGCTGTTAGTGCAACCATCCATTGACAAAAAACAAAAATATACATTATTTTAATTACGTTTAACTAAAATGAAATTAAAATAATATATATTTTCGTTTTTTGTCAATGGATGGTTGCACCAGCAGTAAAAGTATCGGGCGTCATTATCCAAAACGGAAGTTCAAAAATTGAAGATTGGCCCCGGCGTTAATAGGAACGACACACGCCATGGACACTACGCCACGCCAAGGACAACCCACGCTAAAGTCGCGCTACGCCAAACTCTTTGCTTGCCAAAGCCTTAATACCCTGATTTCCATGACTTTTGGATGAAAAGTATCATTTAATTCAAGAGGAATTGAATTCGTATAGTGTTAAGGTGTTACTGGCAATCTGACAAAATCTAGGTGTTGGCAATCTATCACTGCTTTCTTCGTGATCTTGCGACGATTATAGAATACTGAATTTCTACAATTTAATGATGGCTAAGGGAAGATGGTGTAAGATATTAACTTTTACATCCTACGGCAATTAAATTAAATTTACGTAAGACTAAGCCTTTGCAAAGGTGGCCCGGACTTAGGAGATGTAAGGTCGTGGGTTCGAAACCAGTCAGGCGCATAACTTTGTGTTTTTTCATCACCACTGCTATCAAATTGGTGGAGAAACCGGGATGCCGTAGACCCAAAAATTCGAAGACATCTAACATCCACCATCCATCACGCACTCGGCCCGCGTGGTGGATTTTGGCATACTGGGATCTCACAGAGAAAAGACCTGTATCCCAGCAGTGAGATCATTCATACGCTGATAATTGTGATGATGAAGCCTTTTTATGGATTTGTTCTTGGTCTCAATATAGCCCAGGAGACGAGACATAAGGAGAAACGAGCTCACCTATAAGGTACTAGAACTCTTGTATATTGACGTAACACAATCAAAACTGTTTAGCTCCGGATTACGATGGAATGGTGGACGGGAGCCAGGCGCCCTTGGTGAGGCTACCACCGCCAACGGAATCTCTCAGCTTTCACCGCAGGTAACAGGGCTAGTGATGCATGTTGTTTACATCTTTACACAAAGCGTGGTCTGCCACGTCTTGCCAAAATTAATCTTAAAATAAAAATTAGTACTTATGCTTCTATTAGTAGTATTAACTTTTAAAACAACAACTAGAACTTTTGCTTATTTCCTTCAGCAAAAGAACGATCAGCTTAGAGCAAGCAAGATAAACAGAAACATTATCGTAATGCAGTAACGGTAAATTTAATCTGTCGTAAACTATACTTTAACATTATAACGTAGGGTTTATTGTAAGTTACAAGCTTTAGAACTTATCTCATAGATACCGTTTTGAGCTAAGATTAAGGTGGTGAGTTAAGATAGCTTATAAAATATATTGTAAACCCTCAATAGGGTATTTTACTGTATAAGAAAAAAAATCTTTTAATGTATAAATACGATAGTATAGGCAAGAAGAAGTCGGAAAATGTTAGTTTCAATACATAAAATGATGAAATAAATTTTAAAATTCATTTCAAAGTTTTCACTTTTTTATTCTGTGCTTTTACTATGCGAAACGGTAGCCGCCATGATATTGCGTCATTGTGTAAGTAAACAGCAGCTGTCAAATGTCAATGCATTGTCAATGCTAATAAGTGGCTAATAACCTATTATCATTGCATTCGATTAGGTACATTAATGCTATTGAATTTTTGTTTTCCTTCAATATAAGTATATATAAGTATCGTTATTATCATGGAAGACGGTTTTGTAAAAGGAGACAGCACAAACCTGCCGAGATTAAGTTCTTTAATGATCGGAAAATTCTTCGCCGTAAACCCTGATTTTTGTTCAGCCGAGTTACGAAATGTCAAAACAACGATGTAAGTACTGTTCTCTTCAAATAAATACAAGAAAACCTATCTAATTGCATTATACAGGTGCTTAAAAATGTGTTTGTTTGTTTTCAGGTCTGGAAGAGAATCTTATGGCGACGACGCCGTAGGCTACGTGCAAGTGAAACGTGAAGAAAATGTTTGTGTTGTGAAATGTACAATTTGCCCAGAGCACAAAGTGCGTTTAAAACCATATGCAGCTACAATAATAGTTGATGAACAAGAAGGATTGGTGAAAAGTGTTAAATGCCATGATTGTCCAGCATCTGAAGGTGGTTGTAAACATGGAGTAACATTTTTGATGTGGTTGCACCGTCGCAGTGAAGAACCATCCTGCACTTCTGTGGAATGTTATTGGAAAAAGGCCAACCTTGCTAAAGTTGGAACATCAGTAAAAATATTGAGTACAACAGAAATGGCTAAGCGGAAACCTAATGAATTAGAACCAGACAGCGCCCTGATGAGTGAGTTTGTGTCAGAATGCAAGAAAAGAAAAATAACATCATGCCAGTTCTTAAAGCATGAACCTGATTTTATTGATATGGAATATATTCTGTCTTTACATAAACTTATGATTAAATATGGTGATGAAAAGTATGAGAGATTTTTAAATTCTATATCACAGGAGTTTAGTAATGTCAATATTAGACATGCTGAAAAACAAACTCAAAATCAACATAACAGTGGCTTGTGGCATGAACTTAGATATGGAAGGATTACAGCTTCCAAATGTTATGAGGTTAGTCGCTGTAAAACAGCTGATGGTACTTTAGTAGCTGTCATTCTTGGTGCAAGGATTCCAGAAACACCTGCTATTATCAGGGGTCGAAAATTGGAAGCCAAAGTAAGAAAATCTGTTGAAAAAATGTTAGGTATAAAAATCCAAACATGTGGTTTATATTTGTCGAAGGATTTTCCCATGGTAGCTGCATCACCAGATGGAATAAACGGAAAAACCACTTTTGAAATTAAGTGTCCTACTAGTGAAGAAACCTCAAAAAATTACATAGGTAAAGATGGCAAAATAAAAAAAAAATATTATGCACAAATACAAATGCAGATGTATTGTGCTCAGGCAGAAGAAAGTTATTTTTGTGTTGCTAAAAGTGATTTTGAGAAGAGTAATGAAGTGACTATTCTTAATGTAGCTTATGACGAGCAATATATATTAACTTTGCTAGAAAATGTTGCATCTTTCTGGAAAGAAAATATATTTCCTACTTTGTACAAAAGTGTTAAATAAATAAATTCCTTATTCTGTTCACTATTGGCAACACAAAAATAACTTTTTCAATCCTAATATTTTTTTTGGTATTTTGCCATCTTTACCTGTGTAGGTAATTTTATGAGGTTTCTTCCCTAACATTTTTTCAACAGACTTTATTTTTTTACCCTTGCACCAAGAATGAAAGCTACTACAGTTTCATCAGTAGTTTTACAGGGGCAAACTTTACATTTGGACGCTATAATCCTTCTATATTTATGTTTATGACATACCTAAGCCACTGTTATTGATTTTGAATATGTTTTCTGCATATCTTATATTGACTTAACTAAACTACCTATGGTGATTTAGTATTTAAAAACCTGTCATAGTTTTCTTCACAGTAATATAGGTAATCAAGTTTATGCAGACAGAATACCTATATTCCATATCAATAAAATGTGATTCATGCTTTATTTATCTCATCAGGCGCTATCTGGTTCCAATTCTTTAGGTTTCCGCTTTGCCCTTTTCTATTGTATTCAATATTTTATTGATGTCCAACTTTTGCAAGATTGGCCCTTTTCCAAATGTAAACGATGCAACTAAATCAAAAATGTTAGGTACTCCATGTATTGTTAAAACCACCTTCGGATGCTGGACAATCATGGCATTTAACGCGTCTTGTCATAAATTCTATTTGTTCATATACTATTATTGTAGCTGCAAATGGTTTATATCACTTTTAGCTCTGGGCAATTTGTCCATTTCACAACATAAACGTGATTTTGAGAAGAGTGATGAATCGACTATTCTTAACTTATGATGAGCAATATGTATAAATTATAATTAAGAACATATTTTTCCTGTCTTGTATTAAATACATACTTTCTTATTCTGATATGGCCTTTTTATTTTATTACTTTCTAACTAACTAAAGAAAGTTATCCCACGGTTGCTTGCCACATGCGAAGAAAGTAAATAAAAATAGATTTAAACAATCTAAAAACCCACGTTTTTAAATTGCCTTAAAATAAGATAATAACCCTTCGGGGCTAAGAGAGGGGCCACTAAACGTGGGGGCGTATATTATATTTAAGGGAAAATCAAAACAATAGTTGCAGTAAGCAAAATCAATGTTGTGTTCAGTAATAGCTACTAAGTGTTGTCTCACATTTGATTGGCTCTCTATGTGTTATATATCTATGAGACTGTATTTTCGATGGGTGTATTAGCAGTGAAAAAAAGAAACATATTATGTATGTACATATTTATTTAATCAGAGCATCTTGTAAATTTATCAAGCCACATGCTGCTTTTATGCATAAATTCAACATTCCAATCAAATTGGAATTTATGACAGAATGTAGTTTTAAAATTCCAAATTCTCTGAGTCTTCGAATAACTCTCTCTACATGTATCCGAAGACTGGCAATTTGTTTTGTTCGTTTCACTTCTGCCTTCGATAATTTCATTCCAGCAGGAACACTTGGTGGTCGAATCAAAAATATTCCTTTTTGAGATAAATAATACTCTATGTTTTTAAATCCTCTGTCTGCTAAAATATGTGAACCAGCTTGCAAGTATTCCAAAAATCCACTATGTTCTAACAAATGAATATCGCTGATTCTTCCTGCATATCCATTTGAAACAAAGTTTACCTGACCATCGGGTGTACATGAAATAAGATACTTAATAGTATTTGTTTTTTTATAGTCTGACCAGGATAATGCTTGATGCATGGCTTTTGAAGGTTTCTGTATTTCAATTTCCAAGCAATCAATAATGCATGTTACCCGGTAATATTTGTGCCTGAAAGCTATAGGAAGATTATTCCTTATAGAGCTTGTTGAAAATTTTTTAATAAACGGCGAAAGGACTTTAACAATACCGGGCATGTCATTGAAAAAAATATTGCTAGCTTGAGTCACTGACAAGTCAAAATCATCGGACAGTTGAGAAAATGTTCTATTCAATTTGATTTTCATCAAGCATAGTAAAATGTTTTGCTCAGGAATCTTTGTATGTTTCATAATTAAATCAATTAGAAAATATAGATTTTTTGGAAGGCCAATATATACTTTTGGCTTATTCTTTATCTTGAATAAAGTACTCTGGAGATTTATCTTCTCAAGTTTTTTATATTCTTCTTGTGAGCTTGTGTCTGAAGTTGTCTTGGAGAGACTGGGTACCTTAAATGGAGAAGATGTTGATCCTGCTAAAGATGGTGCACATGATGTATCACTATCATAGTTTTCTTCAATGAAACATAATTTCCGTGATACAGTTGATTGAGATGGTTTCATAGTATTTTCGGCTGCTGTTTTCAAGGGTGATGTAGCAGTAGACACAATAAACCTAACTGGTGATGTTATCTTATCTTTATTTTTTTTCACAGCTTGTATCTGTTTACTTCTGTATTGTGTCTTTAAATGAACCTGAATCGATTTATGTTCCTGACTTTGAAGTACCTGTGTTGCTTTGTTTTCCTGTTCTTGAATAATTTGAACAGCTTTGTCACATTTGTTTTCTATATAAGTAAAATCCACTTCTACTGGTGAATCTGTATTAACAAAATAATGATACACATTAGACAAAAAAAGAAAGTAAGAGAATGTGATAAAGTTTAGCAAAAAGAGACAGTCTCGGTGATTGGCTGATTTGTTTACATAATATAATAAATGTAAGATTACCTTCGATGCAAGATGATGATACCCTGAGATTATAATCATCTGTAAGATCTTTCTCTTCTGATTTGGATATTTTTCGCTTTTTACTTGATTGAACCAAATGAGATTCACCAGAGTTTGATTCCCGGCAATCAAATCTAGACGGTACACAATACGGTTTCATTCGGATTCTTTTCACTGATCCCAGTATCTTATACTGTGTAAAGTTTTCCATGTCATTTTCCAACTGAAACAAAGTATAAATACATATAAGCAACAGAATAACCTCAATAATTCAAAAATAAGAATATACCTAACTTGAACTATTACCGTTACAAGTTATTATAGATAAGTATGTAGATAATACTTACATCGAAGTGATCTTCACAAAAATACAAATGAGACTTATGAGACACTAACTTTGGATCCCTTCTCGCAAGTTTTAACCAAGTTTCTCTCATATTTGTATCATTATTTGGTACTTTTATCCACAACTTGCCCGGTGTTTTTACGCTAGTATTCTTGCATTCCGGAACAACACACCAATGATAGGGATAATAACTCATTTTATTCATTTTAAAATGGATTAATACTTTAAACTCGAATATTTCACAATAGACTGCTTACATTGGGCTGCGTTTAAATCCTTTATCCAGTTTAATTTTATACTGACTAAATTTTAAACAGCCCGTTTAAGTACACCGAGAGGTGAAAAATTATTCCAATTAAAATACAATCTGCCCCGTTTACGGTCGTCCGCTGGTCTATGTTTTTGCTGAAAGGAATAAATTTTTGCGACCTTTTTACCACGCAAAATTTTATCCTGCTGTCAGATTGACATTAAGTTTTGTTGTTGTAAAATAATATTCGTTTTTACGGCGAGAATCTAGCAATAGATTCTCGCCGTAAAAACGAATATTATTTTTATTTTAGAGAGTAAATATTATTTGTGGATTATGGATTTGTATTAGTATTATATTGATTATTTGTTCAATAAACTGAGCTGTCAATTGAATTTGACAACTAACATTGACAGAAACTTATGACTCCGTTCAGCGAACCCTCGCCGGTTTAATTTTTTTCCGGCGAAATACCGCAGAAGGATTTAAACGCACCCTTGACACACATCTTATAGTACATTTGACACACATTGACAGCTCTGTTTACTACGATACTGACGTCATCAAAATGGCGTGATGCGTTTGCCTCAACTTACGCGCGAAATTTGAAAATCATAATTTTAAATGTATTTTTATGGCACTTACGGGTTAAAGAAAAATTTTGTAATTTTTTTGGTAGTTTATTATGACCTAAATATTCGATTGAGACACTTTTTGAAAAAGGGTAAAATACCCTATTGGCAAATATGTATTCGACGTTGTAGAACCCATTTTGGAAATGCGGAATATAGTTGTAATTTTGTACGTTCCATTTTCACATGGCAACGGATTGGCGAATTATACAGAGACGGATGGAATCCTAGAGATGAATTTACATAGGATAAATGACGCTGAAGGTAAACACGGACTTTTAAATTTTAAAAATAAAATTAATTTACTTAAAACATGGCCAATGATTTCCCTTCGAAAGGACAATATTTACCACTTGTTGGATTAATGTAATTCAGTAGCAGTTTTACAAAATTGCATTATAGCAACTGCTCTTGCGACCACTAAATAGCTACGGCAATACAGCAGACCCATAAGGCATGTCATACTAAAATATTTACGGTCATTTAAACTACATCTGTTAATAATTAAATTGACAGAACTAATGGAGTGTTGCGGTCGTGTCTTGAATGTGATATTTTTTGTCTCTTTCGCACTCATGGCGCGTACGCAGGGGGTGAAAGGAACCGAACTGATTTTTACTTTGACAAAAACGTGTGGAATTTAAAGCGTGAGTGGTCTTGATACTTTGTGAGATGACTGAGTACTCACAAGTATCTTAATGTTTCAAACTAAATGAAAAAAGGAGTTGCAAAGACTTTAGGTATAATACTGCACATTTTAGAAAGTACATACGTATCTCAATTAATATGGTTTGAGCATTTATCATTTTGGCTTAAGCATTTCAAATTAAGAATAGTTGTTATTAAATTAAAGGAACAAACATCTTTTTTGACATAATGTATTTTATTATTTTTAAGCTTTTTTTTTAAGGAAAAACAAATATA
This sequence comes from Agrotis segetum, assembly GCA_036375495.1. Taxonomy (NCBI): domain Eukaryota; kingdom Metazoa; phylum Arthropoda; class Insecta; order Lepidoptera; family Noctuidae; genus Agrotis; species Agrotis segetum. Next base: position 582,894 of record JAQSVV010000033.1, read on the forward strand.
TTCTTACTCTGATGACTTCCAAGATTTTCTGATTCAGCGTTTGTTTCAGTACTATATCAGAAAGTAGCAGTTTCAAATTGCTTTTTTCTTCCCTAACAAAAAAAAAACTGAATAATTCACGCCGCAGAAGCATGACTTAGTGCGCATTTAAAAAAAACAAAAAATTGTCCTTATTTTGCCTTTTTATAAATAATCTGATGACGTTTTTTGCTCTTAGTAACTTTAATCCAAAGAAATATTACTCGCCGTTTCGACACTCTGACCTTCAAATGACTACTTTAGAGAACTGCCCGTATCATTAACATAATTTTACTATTTGTAACATTCTCATATATTTTTTGTTTGATGAAAAAATGTCTCACTGTTGTTCCAGGAATTAAGAAACAACATTATCATGGCGAACTTATTAAACTGCTTGACTAATGACTACGTTTTGAAAAAAAGTGAAAAATTATTATCACGTGTTGAAATATAATTATCCAAAAATCATAATATGTTTTGGTTTACTTGATCATAGTGCTGGGCATAATTCGTTTTGTATAATTATAATAAGGATTCACCGATACTTATATAAATAAAAACTTAGAAAAAAAAAACAATATTTGAATATCATACAAACAAACATTCCCAAACAAAATAGGAAGAACTTTATTCAATAAAAATATGCATTAAAAAAGCACTCTCGTTTTTAAACCAATCAAAATTCAAGACAAAGCGTCAAGACAGTTAGGTCCGCATATCGGCGCGAACGCACCTTTGAATAACCAACAACCACGAAACGCAAGACTTTCCGTCGCACGACCAGTCCACGACTGTCTTTCAACCCGGACAGACGCCAGGACAGACATGTCTATATGCCAAACGATTTTTATATAAATTTGTCAATGCGAAACTAGTTTATATAGCAAAGTGAACGAACAAAAAATTGTGATTTTTCTTTTTTCTTCACGTGTTTTTGTGAACGACTGTACATAGTGCGGTACTGTGTTGTGCGGATATTTGGTTTTCTAATTTTTTTGTTGTATTGTGATTTTCGTGGGAACCCGCAAAAATGGTGAGTAAAAAAGGTTTTCTGATGAAAAAAGAATTAAGTGATTTTATGTAATTTTTACAATGTTTTTGTGAAAATGAAAGTTCTTAGAAAGTTTTATATAAATAAGAAATTAAAATAACATTAATTTGTGATATAGGTATAGTTAAATTTTAGTTTTAGTGTTTCAAATTTTTTTTTATACGACTAATTTGCATGAATCCCGCATAATCCCAAAAATAAGTTGCTCTATTGTAAAATTTACGAGACTTTCCATGATTTTTGTCGCAAAAAAAAAAAACGACGATTAACATTTTACGTTTCGCCTTCAACGTCCATTTTAATTTAAATCACCTTAAACTTTACAAAAATAAATAACAAGGTCCAAGAACTTTTGGACCTGTTTTACTTAATACCTTTTTTGCATAAAAACACGAAATGCCACAATCTGCGTCTTATTTTTTTACACAAGCTTTTTAAAACACATATTTTTTTCGATTTCCGTCTTTTGTTCTAAAGTATTAAAATTAATTAATCCTGATAACGTAAACTAAAATTCTAATTTACAACTAAAAAAATACTGTGACAATTTTAATTCAAATCTCTATGAACTACTACGACATGTTCCAAATTCAACTTCTCCAAACTGAGTATTCCAATTAAAAACTACAAATTCCATATTCAAATTCACACACCAAAATCCGTTCCAAAATTCAAATCCACAGCCTTATTCTGCTCTGAATTCGATTCGAATTCGAAATCCTTGCGGTACGCTATCGCTATTCGAAATCGGTAACCGTTGTAGCGCTGACAATGAACAAAAAGACTCGGTTTCTCTCAGTGAAAGTGAACAGAAAACAGAACAGTGGTCTGGTAGAAATCGGCGCATTCGCACAGCGGCGCTCGTGTGTACAACGCTGATTTAGTTTTTTTCGTACGTGCTATTATGAAGCGTTAGGAAGGTAGAAAGCACATGTTTGTGAAGGAAAAACAATGAGAAAGTTTTTGAGCGCAAGTTTTTTATTGCTGAATCGAAGTTATTTTACTATTGCGTATTTGCGCAATATTCGGATTTGGGTTGAAAGCACCAAAAAATGGCGCCTTAAAGAAAAAATATTTCCGAATAGCGTGAAACTTAATTATTTTCTTACTTCAATCAAGTAAGCATTACCAAACATTATGTTTCGATAGAACTAAAATCTTCAATTAAAATCACATACAAACAAAATTCAATGCAAGTTCCACCCGACCTACAACTGCACTAACTAGAATTTACTGTATACAGGAGACGTATCCATTTTATTTACTGTTACCTTGCCCTCACACATTAGCTAATGTACCACATCCACTGCTCCTTCACCACCTATTTCAACGACCCTATTGCATACAAATCCAGCTATGGATGCAGTTTCTAAGACGTCCTACGTATGTGGACGCAGCGAAGATCGATGGTAACATTAATCTTACTGCGCCTGAGTTGTTCGGAATAGAGGGAATTGGGTTATAACGGTGCTTCGGAACTGGACCTTGATATATGTCAACTGGTTGTTAGATCGTATGGTTAATGGTTGTTTAGGCTTTGGGAATAATCCGTAGTGATTGTTAGAGTACACTAGGATTGTTTTCAAGTAACGTGGGTATAAAAATTTTGACTGGTGTGGCGTGGGTTAACTTTTTAAAGTCACAATAACAAACGGTCAGACCCGGAACAATCTGTAGGTCATACAAAAATAACTAAGATCCATACGGGAGTCAAATCCCGCGACACACTTTGTCTCAGCTAATTGTTGAACCACTGCGCTAAACGTGCCGTCAATCGATAAGACGCTGATGATGATAAATAGACAAAGAAATAGAGTCAATGAAATGATTGATGGAGACACAAAATATAAAAAAAAAATATATAACCCCTAAAAATTATTGGAATAGTATTTATCCTAACGTTATTGTCTCTTCCCGTTCATCGCAATGGGGATAGCAACTGAGAAACGATTGGTGCTAGTATCGCTATCCAAGCATCGTCATTGGTTCAAATCTTATAGTTACTTCAAAATAGTACTACCTAGATCGGACCTAGGTCGGATTAGGACTTGGCTATGGTCGCGCCATCTACAATTAGCTTTGACCGGCCTTCCCATTCAAGATAAAGAAGAATGGACAAATAAAGCGCTGATTTCGCTTTAAAATGGTTTTTCAGCACTTAGCATGTCCTGTTAAAATTGCACATTCTACATAATATGGTCATAAACAAACAAACTGAAGAACACTAAAATAATTATCCTCAATTATCATTAAAGAACCATTAATGGTTTCCTGCAACCGATAACAAATTTACATTCATCTAAATAATTGATACACGCACCGCCATTCAAATTACGGATAATTGTAATTATTTGTACGAAACAGACACTTTTGTAGTTTTAGATAAGTATGCCATCGACGCCACATTTCCTTGTTTTACTAATTGCTATAAATTAGTAAAGTGGAAAAGTTTGGCGTCAATTAACGGTCATGGAACCAGTTACCAATTTAAACAATTAATAAAATAATTTATTAAATTATTAACTAGCAAATCCGGCGAACTCCGTTTCGCCACCAGATGTTTTTCTTTGCTATAAACCGCACGGAGCTCGAGACCTTTCCAACGAATGCAAAACCGTGGAAATCGGTTCGTGCGTTCTGGAGTTATAGCGTCAGGAAGGAAAAGCCGACTTATTTTTATATAGTAGATTATTTGTTAAGTTGCAATATTAGCAGCAGAAATTATCTAAAGCTGTCAAAGGAGTCAACTTTTATCTGTGAAAATGAGTGACTCACTAGCTTACTTTAAGAAACATGTTACTAATTAGTAAGTAGTAAGTGACTTAAATCAATGCTTACAACCTAATGATTCTTTTAAGTGCGATATTATATTGATCTTTCTTCAGATTTTTAATGTGGTCTACGAATTATGTCCAAATTGTCTCTTGATAAAAATAACAATATTTGAAATAGATCAATATCATTAAAACATTTAATTTAAATGGAAATTGAGCGTTTTATCGTAAAACATAGGTATGCCTTTATGCACAGGTTTTTGAAACTACATATGGAACTAATTTTTTTTTTATGAGATTCTGGCGAATATCTGAAGCCACACTGTCAACCTGTTTGAGGAAAAAAAAATATGAAGATTTAAAAATAAAAATCACAAAATATTCCGTGTGACATTTTAAAAAGCGTAGCACTCAGCTCGCGTCTGCTATAATTTCGTTTGCAAGCTGATTACAATTTTTAATGAAGGCATTAAGATTCTTATTTGCGTAACTTATGCATATTCAGTTAAAATAACTAGTTCAAGAACAAACTTTCTTTGTTACCACACTTTTTCTGTAGGTTGAGTCTGTCTGAACAATTTGTTTGAACTTTTGTGACCTGCACGAACTTTGTCACCTTAGTTCGTAACCGGTTGTTTTATTTTTATTCAAATCCTGTTTTTTTGCTTTTATTATCCAAAGTTTTACAACCAGCTTGAAGGTGTAATCAGAATTTTTGAATGCGAAATGATAAAAATGAATTCCGATTTAATAAAAATCTTAAGATTCATGTTAGATGGAACACCAATGAGGTCTTTTTTATTTTATCCTTATATTTTTACACGACTGCCCAAATAAAGAAGTATTATGTTTTCGGGGATTATGTGTGCAGGTATATGGATATTAAAATACTGCACAATGTATAAAGTCCACAGCATGGTCCAGCGACTACAATATTTTTTTTTTGTTTTTCACTTGTTTTTCGTTGATTCACATTTTGACACTGCAGGCATTTTTATAATTATTTTATTTGTGTATGTTTCATTTAAATTGTTTCTTAACTTCTATTTATTCTTAATGTTTTATTATTTTAAACTATCCTGTATATTAAATTTCATCTTTTAGTCCAACATTGTAATGAAACTTCAACATCTAACAAAGCCACAAACAAAAACATCTACAAACCCGCTTCGTGACTAACCAACTGTAAGTTCCACTCATTTGCCTAACCAATTGAGATAACATCAATCAACAACCATAATCTATCAAAGATTAGTAGTTAAAATTGTCACTTCAAATACAAATGACATTTACATTAAAAACTGTGCCGTGTCGTGGTCTACGCAACGTTATTACAGTTATGGCATAGCAATGGTGCAATGGCTATCAGCCTGCCAGCTTAAATGGCAACTTTATTGTTAAGCTAAACTTAATAGTAGCGAAGCTAAATGTTTTCAAATTAATTGGTTTTGTAACGTTATTGATATTGGAGTAAAATCGTGAAGTTTGTAAGTTGTGAAAATATCGTTGTTTCAAATTATCTGCAGTCAGTTTATTACAAAAGAGCTTTGGTTTAAAGAGCTTTTGTGCAATGACTTAAGACTAGAGAAGAACATAAAAAATGTTGTACCACACATCTGTTGAAAGCTTGTCTTAAAAAAAAGTATAACTGCCAAATGAGAAATGCTGTTTTGACATTGACAGTTCTTTTAGACAAGTGTTTAAAAGCTGTTTTACTGATTTGTAGTAAGTGAGAAAGCGTTTATTTAATTTCTAGGAGTGTAGAACTATGCTGTAGCCTCTTTATAATATTTAAATAAGTGGTAACTTGACCATTACTTCTTTCTAGTTATGAATTTTGGCAATAATGATTAAATTCTATTAACAGTTGCCAAATTATTTATAACATTAGTATTGATTTTCCTCTAAAACTTTTCCAGCTATACCAAAACAATTGCCTCCACCAACTGATTGACCTATTCAAACTTCACTCTTTGTCTATATCTCCCTAGGTTCTATCATTACTAGCTATGCCCCCCGTCCCCCACTTCCCCATCAGTCCCGACTTCCCTTTCACCCAGTCCTTACGGCACGATTTCGTCACGATGACGCAACGAGTCCGTAACGACTGTTGAAGTTGGCCAACAGTTGCGTCCACCAGCATTGTGCTACTGAATTGGAATATGTTTATCAATTGATATCGTGTGTTATATTATGTCCTTTTGTTTGTATGACGTGAAGTATTGATTGTGGTTGCAGAAACTTGCTTGCTTTGTGTTGTCTTTTGAAGAAGGGATGTTTGGAGATGTCTGAAGGGAGTTTTTAGCAAGAAAAAACCATGATTCTTTTAACATTGTGTCCTCCATCAATCCTTAAATTAGCCATATCTTCAATCTCATCGATCAGTTCGACTTTTACTGCCACGATCGGACCACGATACACGCATTTAAAAAAATTGGATTTAAACCTTCTTCTTTGAAGCATCTTACAAATTGTAGGTTCTTGGTTGTAGAAATTATTAGCAAGAAACTTTTATGTTTATACGATAAATGACATGGATTTTTAATCCTCGCAAAGACAACAGTTATCGCAGTTCCAGTAATGGACATATTTGAAAAAGGGGATTGTTGTCTGTATCTTTAATTAAGGAAAAAAAGAAAAAAAAAAATTGTAAAATAAACTGCATGATAAGTGCCTATACATATAAACCAGTCTAGAGTAGACTCATGCGTAGATAGATGTTCTCCACAGACCAAAGAACCTGATCAACTTCTGGATGGAGGTGGGCTGGTTGGAATAAGCCACCAAAGGCCACTATGGCCCACGCACAATGGTCCACATGAGGGACTAAGTGCGGAAACCAAACTCCCTAACATAGAACATAGACTCCTACTTATATTCTGAGAAAGTATGCAAGCAATTCACTATTTTGTTTTTTACCTTTTAGTCGGAATATTTCCCAACGCGTACTGCAACCTCTGGTGTGTGGTTTTGAGATTTTCTGCCACTGTCGTAGTCACGGAATTGTGTTAAAAATTCGGGAGAATGTCCCGGAATTTTCGAGTTACAAAAAAGGGGACACTGCTGCATTGTTTACAGTGGAAACCAATTTCGTGTTTGCTCTGTACTGAAAATAGGGGTCTAGTGTTTATGTGTTTCATTAATAAATTAATGAGGTTTTGGATTATCGCATAATTACGTACTTTATACTCCATTGCATAAAGTTGAAAATCTATCAAAGATTACAGATCGTTTTCGTTTGTTTCGTTCGCTATCGCTCAGCAGTCTTTACTAGATTTTCAACTTTATGCGATGGGGTATAAAGTTGAAAATGTATGCGACTGCTGAACGTTAGCGAATGTCGCTTGCCGTTTGGCTACAGGCCATGCCCCGTCCAGTCCCACTTAAGTTGGGCAGCCTTTTGTTATTTGTTATAGACTATTGTTTTTTCTTTTTTTTTTAACATTTCCCCACTAGCTTGAACACACCAAGTATATGGCAAGTAATAATCAAGCAGGCTCGTTTTCACCACGGGTCACGCTTGGCCAGGCGCGCTGACGAAGCGTAGTGCTCATTTGTCACGTCCATTAGATGTAGTGTGTAGTTATCTGGAATAGAAGTAGTTTTTAGTTCTAATACTCTATTTTCTACCTTCAAACGTTTCTTGAAGCATTATAATAAAAAAAAAACGCTGATATATACTAACATTTATACAAAAACTGGGCAGTACTTTAAATATTACATACATACGAGTCGAATTGATAACCTCCTTTTTTGAAGTCGCTTAATAAACCATTCAGAAGTTACGGCAGGTTGGTGCAGTGGCAAAGGGATCGACTGACTGCTTTGCGTGTCGCAGCTTTGATTCCCGCACGTATAATAATTAGATGACCTGCGGGTAGATGTACTGGGTCTGGTTGTGTATGTGAGTTTTGAATGTTTGTAAACTCACCCACAACATAAGTAAAATTCCTAAATAAATAATATAACCAGTTAAATTACTTCTTCAGTACTAAAATATACTATATTCAGTCATGTTTATGGAAATTTAACTTTTGATATTTATTTGAAAACAACTTTATTCATCATTGTGAGACCCTCGAATTATCACGCTCTTTTGATAAACAAGAGGAATCATAATATTATTTTGAAAATCAAAATAATAATTATTTTCGATTCTCGATTCTCCTATCAAAATAAGGAAAATTGTGAAAATTAATTTTCGTTGTAAATATTTATCTATAACTTACTCGCTTCCTGTGTAAAGAACCTAAGTAAATTACGTATATTTTGTACGTTTAAAAGCTTTCATCGCTTTTTTAATATCTACTCAGTAATATTCGTATATTTTCTTCATAATTATACAAGTACATTAATAAGAAACGCAATGATTTTTAAGTACAATTTTACCTGAAAACATAACATTCTCAGTCTCTAACTTTAGTATAAAGTTAGTTGTATACCTAAACACTTATTTATTGGAAACTTTTAAGAAAAATATTATAATAAATATTAATAATGAATTTTTGTGTTACGTTTTCATTTATTTTCATCAATTAAAACTTTCTTTTCAATTTAAACTTTGATAATAACCCATAACGACACCTAATCCAAAAAAAATGGATGAATGATAGCTAGGATGTAGAAAGCAAAGGACAGGGTGATGTGGCACAGACATAGAGAGGCCCGTATCCAGCTGCAGTGGACTGCTTTAGCCCGAGATTGATTTTTTACTTTTACCTCCTTCAATCTTAAGTAGCTATAGTCTCCGTGCTCCAACCAGGTGGATAGGTAAACTAGAAGGTGCACGGGTCCGCCCCTATTATAAACCCACATGTGTATAAAAAACATCATGTGTATAATGATGTTTTCTCATAAGTAAGGTTATTTTTAGCACTCCTTTTACCTTTTTCTCCTTCCCTTCTTTATTTACACGTATATAGGTACTTATCGAAATGCAAAAAAGGACCAACCTATTTGATCAAAAGGACGTTTTAAAAACATTGGCCCACTTATAGGAATCCCCATCAAACACGTTCCCATTCCCCGGGGATTATCCCGGAATCGCGGGACTATCTTGGAGTTTGAATTGTTGCCAATGAATTTCAACTTGGAATCCTTCTTATGTGGAATTTTGGGGATCCATGATCCCCTTAGGATTTAAAGGATCAGTTCAGCTGGATTTTGCTTTTATTTTGTTTTCGGAAAGCTATTGACTGTGTTTTAAAAATAATTTTGGATTCCAAGTATTTTTTACCATTTTCAATTCGCTTCCTTACGTATGTAGTACTACGATGAAATATGAAATAAATTCAGTCTTTATGTATACGAATGGTGTACGAATAAAATATAGTCGATCCGATGGATGTATAAATGGATGGTTTAATTGTATGAAACTCATGATTCTTCTTACTTTACAGACAGATATATGTTGCTGGGGAGTTACTTCCACCACTTCTTCTAGCAAGCTTCGCTTTGAGGGACTGTCGTATTAAAGTTGACATTGAAAACGTGCCCCTGTAACGGCCTATTTAACCCCCTGTATAAAATCAGGACTTTTAAAAAAGAGTCTCTCGTGAAAATATTTTTCTATTACTATCAGTTAAAACACAACAATTTTACAAAAATAAAATGGAGAACCCAATTTTGAAGAATGAAAATACGGAAAAAGTCGAGGCATACAGTTTTAATCATTATGTTCTGAACTGTTAGCTCACGATAATAATCTGACTTTCAACACCTTCATCATCATCATCATCATCAGCCTATAATGTTCCCACTGCTGGGACACAGGCCTCCCCTCTGTGAGAGGGAGTGGGCCACAATCCACCACGCGGGCCCAGTGCGGTCACATGTCTTCGAATTTTTAGCAACACCTTTTTTTTCAGAATTTACAGATTTTTTTCCAACACCTTGTTTTCCTTAAATTCCCGAAGGCGTTAACAGTATTTCCTCAATATTAAAAACATTGATTGCTGCGTTCATTGGAGCGCATAATCAGATTAATAAAACGCCACGCTCAATTTTAAGCTGTTACTTTTATTGTTAAATGCAAATGAGACGAATAATAAGATAGTGAATTAACAGAAGTACCATTGCTTTCATAATGGTTGAAGATTTAGGGATCTAGCCTAGGAAGCGTAAGCGTGAATTATAATATATAGAAGCGTAAGCGGGAATACCGTGACAACCGAAAGCAATTTCGAATAACATTAGATTTATTTGCATTTAAGAGCTGTCAATTTCAATATAGTGTGACACTTAAAGTGTCACTGTCACGATATGCTTAATGTTATTTGCAGTATACCTGATGAAATACTTTAATTGTGTAGTGGAAGTTAGTTGTAACTCAGTTATAAAGAAAACGTATAAACTTTAAACTCTTTACATGAAAAAGGTAAGCCTAACACCTTCTGGTGTTTTTCTAGTGTTAGATAGAAAAATACATTGGTACTTGCTCAGGTTTGAACTTACAACCTCACTCACGACAGGCCAGTGTTGAAAAGAGACAGAGCTATGCAAATCGTCTAGCGCCATCTCGTTTCCACAGTAGAACTAGTCTCGCTATAAGACTTTATGGTAGGCCACCTGGTGATAAACCATCGACACACAGCCAAACTATAAACACAACCACAGTCAACAAAATCAATCACACACAGTCTCACAAATACTAATTACAAAAAAAAAAAAATATACTATAAAACTCCGCAGTAAAAGCGTCTAGGAAACAGCAGTACATCCACAATGTACGGTCCACCTGTCAGTCTGATAGTACCTTGTACTTATGTAATCCTAGTCCGCGTGTTATTGATACGGAACAAGGAAAGGTGTTATTAGTGTGCGCAAGAGTCGATAGGCTTCCAACGTGTACTAGCTGACTAGTATTTAAGCGGAGTTATGCGATGAGTTCTAAGAGACAAGTGACAAAATGATTTTGTATAACGTACATAACGGTTTCAAACTTATACTTTGTCACTTGTTTTTTTGGCAATCTGATTTCCACAATGACTTGACAAACTCATTTCGTTAGCTTATATCTATTCAATGCTTCTTTGAATTTGACAAAATTAATGTTTACAATGTGCACAAGGTATGTTTTCGACTAGTGGCGCTGGCTCTTGACAAAATTGTGTTCCCTCAATTGCCTTTTACGTTTCAGGGTCACGGTTACACGTTTGATAGTTGACGTAAAATAAAATATTCAAACAACACAGCGTATCGCAGGCTACTACTACACATCAAGGCTCCCTCAAAATAAAAAAAGTCATCATAATTATTATAAAGTAATTCTAATTTTCGCCGCACGCAAAAGGCATCTTGCGGCACTCTAGAATTGGTCGGACAAGAAATCATTTTGTCTAGTTAGTTATTTTATTCAAATTCGTAATTAATTTGATATCCCTAAAAATAGTAAAGGATGATGCAATTTTTGGGCCCACCCTCCAATAGCAACATGTGATACGTCATTAGATAGGTATTTTTAAGCTGAACAAAAAATTCTATGGCACCGAGTCTGAAATGTTAGTCCGTTTTGAGATATGTATGATTCAATATGGCTGTTTAAGATATAACCAAATTATGTTTTTTTCGTAACATATTACATTTTGGTGCAGAGGAGGAAGAGGAGAAACTCGGTTCTAAATAATGAGAGTCACACAGGTCGATCTTCTGTCATTCATCTGTATTACTATAGTTTGTACGGCCATTGTTCATTTGCACAATAAATTAATCATCCTCTCGTTTATTTCAAAAATGACGGAGGTGAAAGCAGCTTTAACATCAATGTTGGCTTTAGTTCTGGTTTCATTATCGTTAAATGACTTTTACAAAAACCTCATGTTACAGGTTTTTTGATGAATTAATTCTTGCATCCGCGCTAATTCTTCTATCACTTTTTTAATTTCCTGCCTACTCTTGTCTAATTCTACAAAACTCTTTTTAAATTTTGAGGGGAGGATCACTCACTACACTAATAAAAATAGGGATCTGGAATAAAATAAACATAATTGCACAAGATGTCAGCAAACTATTTATCGCCGTTAGGGGATAGTTAGAAATTGCCTTTTATTAATTTGGCAAAGTTTTGAGATTTTTCAATGTGGCCTTAGGATTTGGGGGGGTGTGTGTGTCGTCCCCTGTGACCCCCCCACCCCCTTCGAACCGCGCCTGACTCTTATATCTTTTATTATAATCATCTATTTAAAACAAGGTTATTTTTGTCAAAATGTTGTTCTCGACCTAAAATTTTATAACAATTTTTCTCTTATAATAATAACTTGATTACATTCATGCAAAACACGCAAGATCAGATAAATCAATTTGTTATGAAGTAACCCAACGTAACCATAACCATGCCAGTCTAGACTGTGTCAGGAACGCGACGGCTTAATAACCGCTTCTGAATAACCGTTTTTTTTTAATAACAGCTTTTTGGATAATCGGTTCGACCCTCGAAGATGATTGGTTACACCTTAATTAAGATTTCTTCTGCTTTTTGAATCTAGGAATAAATTAGTTGTAGACTGCATCATAGATAAATAAAGAATCTATTAAATTCAGGTAGAGGATCACATTAATCATCATGACAGTCCAATATCAAAAACGCCTACGGACAAAGTAAACCAGTTAATAAGTAAACCAATCAGTAATTACTTCTGTATTCTTTGTGCATCCGCAAGCATTTAAACTCACGTAAAAACAGTCAAGACCGAAAGAACTAGAAATACTCGCATCTACCTCTGCGATTGCTGTTAATTTTAGTCAAGTGTACATATTGCATTATATGTACAGTACATTTACTGTTGATAGATTTCAATGTTCTTTACCGAATTTTAAAATGCCGCCTGGTCCGGCCGGTTGGTGTGAATCTTACTTTAGGTGTCTATTGACGTGTGCCTGTGTACGAACCTCTATCGATTTCTATTGCGATAGTCACCTGGATACCAAAGTTGTAAGGTATCGGAGACTGGCGTCGTGTAGTGTACGAAGGGGCTAAGTCAAGAGTGAATAGGTTACTTCTAGGCAAGCGTGCTTCACCGTCGACCACATCTTCGTAGAGATTGCACTCGTGCGGAGCAGGGGCGGGGCGCTAGTATATATTATAATATCTAATCTAATATCTTTAAACGAGCAATTCTTGTATATTTATTTATACATAATCAGGATCTCGGAAATGGCTCCAAGGATTTTCATGAAAGTTACAGATTAGGGGTTTTTCGGCTCAAGGAATCGAGGTCGAAGGTCCCAGGTTCGAGAAAAGCTCGGTTCCCAAGATATAGACATTTTAAAAACCGAGCGAAGCTCGGTTAGCCAGATATTTATTATAAAGCAATCTCAGGAACTGCTGGTCCGAATTGAAAAAATCTTTTTGTGTTTTATAGTCCATTTATCGATAAAGGTTACAAGGTATAAAACATCACGCTACGATCAAAAGGAATCGAGCAGCGCTGATAAAAGCCACGGGAAACAGCTAGTTGCTAAACAAAAGTAAATAAAATGAAGTCAAACTTCATACTACTACATTTTGTTCAATAGTCATAAAGCTTCCACCAAGTTGTCATATATATTTACAACATTTCGTCAAAACTCGTTTTGCTGTCGACTCAGTCATCAAATCTCAACTTTATCGCAGTCATAATAAAGTCAGATTTCCATTGTTGATATGCTGAGTAGTTTTTCGACAGATAGGTATTATAAATGTCCATGTATGTTAAATGTCACGGTAACCAAGTTGGTTACAAAATGTTCGTTTTTATTTGATTTCTATCAAGATTCTGGTTGTATCTTATTTGTATGGTTTGTTACTATTACATAATTATAATTGTAAACTTTATTGCTATGTTAGTTTTAGATAATCAGCAGTCTTTTGAAAAGAATTCAAAGGTTTTTGATGAGGGTATTAAAATACGATATTTTGGTATTAATATATGAGTCAACCGATTATATGACCATCCCGCACTGGGCCCGCGTGGTGGATTATGGCCCACTCCCTCTCACAGAGAGGAGGCCTGTGTCCCAGCAGTGGGAACATTATAGGCTGATGATGATGATGATATAAGTCAATACTCTTGTACTCACAGTATTCCATTTGTTGTCTAATAAACGGCCAAAAAGAGAGACGAGATTTCATGAAAAAAATAACATTAATAAATACCCAAGTAACAATAGGTTCTATAACCTAGGCGTTTATCACCAAAGAGTGATAAAGTAGGCCTTTAACAGTAACCATTGTGACTGCATGCACTATAAAGGTTTATAACAAAGCATTTTGGTTCTATAAGATTAAAGAGCATTTAAGTTCTATTATTTAGCTCTTAGAACGCTTACAGTGCCATACAAAAGAATCTTTAAAGTGTTGCACTGTAATGAAATGAGATAAACGATTTTGGTACTATTTAGTACTATAGACAACCTTACTGACACTTTTATGTATCTATTTTGCTCTAATATTGCGTCAAAATATTTTTTACAGTACTAGGACTGTAGCAGTATTGAAAACACTATTACAGGATCAATTTGCACTATAAAAGTACCTTACACAACCATTACCTATTATAGGATCAATTTGCACTATAAAAGTAACTTAAACAACCATTACGTAACCTTATAAAAGCTCCCTTAACATCGCTAAGGGGCTAGTTCTGTAAAAATCATGAAAACTCTTCTATAGTACTAAATAGTACCATAGCGACTCCTGGCGCAATTGCTAAATCTTAAATTCAAATAGCTCTTAAATTGAGTTGGTGTTACTGAAACGAGACTAAAGCGTGACATAAAAACACTGAAATTGATCATTAATGGACTAATTGGACCTTTAATGGCTTTTCAGTAACAATTACATCACTAGATTTCTTAATGTCGAATGTGACGCGCTCTTTTTGATCGATTCGTGGCTTTAGATTGCTACAACTACAATCCCAAATTATGCCCTAGTGTGTATTTAATGCAACTCCATCAAAGAAATTTATTTTGACTACACTATTTTATATTTGGACAAGGACCCCTAATTGGAAAATATGGCCGCTATTTCCTGCCGCGATAGCACATTAGTAGCACAGCTGGAGCCAATGTGTACTATAGGAACCGTATTCGGGACAAGTCCTTATTTTATTAATTAAAATTTAATTAAAACACGAAAATAATGAGGGCGCATTGTTAAATTTGAAATCAGCATAATGATTTTAACGATACAATTATTTTCGCAAGTGCAAGTTATGGCAGTTATGGCAGAGTTGCATGTATTTTTTATTACAATGATACGTTAGGCAACATGGCAAATGACATGAATCTTAACTTTTTTTTTAGTTATTTTGAGGAACACGACTGACACAACACGAACAAAAAAATATGAATAATATAAGTGTCAGGAAAGATCTCTCAACACGCTTAAAGTGCAAAATAGCACTTTAAACATGTTTTGGTTACTTTTATAGTGCAAATTCGTGACATTATTGCACTTGTGGCTCTATTTTAGTACTAAAAAGCGTTTCACTACACTTTTACATCTCAACTATCGAGCTGATTTATCACCGTGAGAGCCTTTATGTAATGTTTATAGAATAAATTAGTGATAAAACTGGGGCCTATTCGGCGTTTTGTAAACGTTTACAACATCGTTATAGTACAAATCGTGGAGCTTTTTAGCACGCTACAAAACGTTCTCAGGTCTATAATAGTACCAATTTTTGTTACTTGGGTAGGTACTGCCAAATAGCCGCAAAACATTATGGCACAGTTTTCTTTTTGAGTTCGTATTCTACGCATATTATTATGAATGTATAAAAGTAGCCAAAATAAAGTATACAAATACACAAAACAAATATTTTACAAAATTCACTGCGCTGCTGACAATATGACGTCATCAAACGATAGATCTTTTAAAACAAGTTGTTTGCAGATTAGATAATATATAATCTTGGTATGTATTTGCTAATTTATTCAAATTACTCATAGATACCTTATTATATCTACCTATTACCTGACTATAGTAAAATGTCAGAGCTTCTATCGTAAAATGTACAATGTAGATGAACATTTTAATTTCGAGGATAGCTTGATTATAAGGGTTACCTACTATTTTTAATTCCTAAGTGCATTGTTGCCGAGGGAGGCCTAGGAAACGCTGGCCTGACGACTTAGACACCTTCATGACAGATTGGCCGGAGAAAGCCGCTCACAGAACAGATTGGAAGGTTATGGGGGAGACCTCTGCCCAGCAGTGGGACATTGTTCATCTAGGCCGCGGAACTGTCCAAATAAATAACCGTGGCCCTGAAACGTAAAGATAATTGAAGGAAATTATGAATTTTAGTCAGTACGAGTTTGACAGTGTTTCGTACTCTACCCAGAGCGATAAAACTCAATTTTCAACAATCAGATTATCAACATTATATTAATTGGAGAGAACAATATAAAAGAATATTAAAATAATGAATGTGTGAAAAGGTGTTTGACATCAAATACAAGAGCGGACAAGTTTTTTATCTAAAAATAAATTTTAACAACTTTTTATTATTCGCTAAAACCATAAAACGAATTCGTTTTTCGCACAAAAAGAGATTAAAATTTCAATAGGATGCTGTTAATAAAAGTTGTCGCTTTAAATTATTATTGGAAAAAACTGAGTAATTAATTAATTATTTTGTTTTTATACAAACCAACCATGTGAAATTTTCCAATGGCAAACTTGAATAACTGCCATACAAACTTTTCTCCCATATAATACTTTTGCTTTTCAAAAAATTCTCCGCTTCGTTATTATTGTGCAGAACTTTTAGAAATAAGTTTTAAAAAGTGAGAGTGAGCCCCAGTGCCGAAATATTGGTAACTCAACAAATAATAATATACATAATAGTTTTATAACTTAACAATAGATGGCGCCAACGTCAGTATAAGAAGAATGACACTGTAAGCATGGCTGCGTCTAGTACGATTGGTTAGCACTTCTGTCTGATTTACTGAATCAGATCCAAATTCTGCTAGCAGTTTGAATATTTAGACCATAATAAAAAGCAATACAATTCTCATTACAGAAATTAAGATCGGAGGCTTTTTACATGGTAGAATCATGAAATGAATCCACACACACATGGCAGAACGGGAGGGACTGTCAGACTTACCTATACTGACTGAAATCCACGATGTTCTTCAATAGCCTTTTGCGCTCTGGGGCCACGGTTACTGTGCGTTTTCTAGTAACAAAGATTTTTATTGACTAGAAGATAAATTATTAGGCAAAAGACACAATATTATACACAAAAATGTAGTACCACCTGTTATGTAATACCTGTTAATTGTGTAATATTTCCAGTTGGTTTTTCAATCCGTGAGCTATGTTTTAAAGACTACCGGGTATTTTATGAGGGTTTTTTGCGACTATAGACAATTTGGTACCTGGTTAGCAATGGACCAGATTTGTTGCTGTGCAACATAATTTATTGCGTCATTGAAACCTGTTTCCTTTTTAATTTTAGTTCATGATTTAGATCTGTCAGTCATAAATTAGAGGTATTTTTATTGTTTTGTATATTTTGTCGAGGCTGTGATTCAAGTAATTTAAAGATAGTAAAAGGTGTTAGTGGTTTTAGGGCATTAAATTGATCAGTAATTTTTGAAAAACCACTCATAAAATATTGGACTGTCACTATAACTATGTAGTGGCAGTCTAATATTAATTAAAGTAGAGAATATCTGAATAGATTACTAGGACCTTAAAATACAAAGGACAATAATTGTAGTAACAGTATCATCAGCAAGAGTCTGACACTTCTTTTCGCCTTCCATCCTATGGAAATCTTTAGGCTGATGATCATCAGAAAACTTTTGAACCAATTTTTATGAATCTTGATACAATAAAAGCCATGAATCACGAGGCCAAACAGGTAAAACGAGCTAACAAAGAAATGAAAAACTGGTCACTCAATACATTTTGTGATTGTAATTTTATTTTAATCTTACCTAGTATTTATATAACAATTCTTGTTTCCAGTCCCATGCCATATTAGGCGGACTTGTTTGAATACCATTAATTTGATTTTAAATAAGGTAAACATTTTTTTTTGTGATGATGTTGTATTTAATGATTGATCGTGGGTTTTTGGAAGCCGCAAATATGCAAATGTTTATAAGGGAAAACGTAACGTGTTACGTACAAAAAAAAAAACTGTTTCGACATAAACCATCAACCATTGACCGACAAAATATTAGGTTTTATTACAAAAATATTTACAACTGGCGAAGAACCGGAGTCACCGAAATAGCTCGTAAAATTTGCAAGATTAAGTGGCAATGAGCAGGCCACATCGCTCGTAGAACTGAAAACCCATGGGGAAGAAAAGTACGTTCATGGCGACCACGGACCGGAACACGCAGCGTAGACAGGCCTCCAACTAGGTGGACCGACGACATCGTGAGGGTCGCGGGCAGCCGATGGATGCAAGTGGCGAATTGTCGTTCCTAGTGCACGTCTTCCGCCTGATGATGATGATGATGATGATGATTTACAACCAGTTCCATTATGTCGGCGGCCGCTCCATGTAACAAACTGTATCGGAAGACGACACCATCTTAATTGGAAAGAGCAAGTTAACAATGAGAGTTTAAAAATTTTTCGGTGATTTACAGACGACGAATACCTACATTAATTATAATTATCAAGTACGTTCAAATTTTTCTAAATAAATTCGAAACATGTAGTAAATAATAAACGTAAAACGAGTATTTTCTAACATTTCGCAGTCAAACTAGAGGTTCGGTTAAATATTTCGTAAGCTCAAGAATTGAAGAAATGAACTTGAATAAATAAGCAGATTCAATTTGAATAAAGTTATGATATCCAACCTCTTCAGGTCAGGTAAAGATATCGAAAGACTCTGGAGTGTGTCTCAACGATGTCTGACAGAAATGTAGACAAATTGATTTGATACCGAGATTTCTTAAAACTCAGACTCTTGAAAAACTGGTTTGGTTTTAGTTATTACATCCATCCAATTTCTTTTATTTATCATCTCTAAGCTAACTTACTACCTTTGGACATCCGGACGGCAAGTATTGGGTGACCCGCTGTCCGATCATAGACCATGCCCGGGTCGACAGACGGTACGTCGTGTTCCACGCGCTCCTCAAAGAGCTGTCAGTAATATGGCGGGGCTTCATCATCATCATCCTATAATGTTCCCACTGCTGGGACACAGACCTCCTCTCTTGGAGAGGGAGTGGCCCATAATCCACAACGCGGGCCCAGTGCGGTTTGGTGGTCGTCACATATCTTCTATCTCTCGCAGCAAACCAGACCACTTAGCCACTGCGGCAATCGTTGAAGTTGTTGTTGAAGCACAAACAAAATCAATGTATTTGGTTTAAATTTGTTTTTCCAGTACATAACACAACATATTTTCTTATGTAAAGCAGATTGGGGTGATTAGCGTAGGTTGACGTGCAAGCGTCTGTACTCGAGTGGAAAATGAAACACGAATGAGTATGTTTCGTAAATTCAATAAATCAATTTGATTGCATAGGAAGCAATCAATACAATATCTTCCTTCAATTATAAATTAGCTACTTCCATGCTGTTCCTTAAGCTTTTAGCATTCGTTCGTTACGTTCATTCAAAAATTTTACTGCGTACAGCTTGGCCAGAACGGATTGAAACGGAACAATTAATCTTTTATTTGTTGAAGCGTTTTTTAAAAAAAAATTATGTAAACAAAGAACGCAGGTTTGTTAGATTTATTATTGTGCCATAAAACTAACGTGATATGAAAAATAATAAAATAAAATCACTCAGTGCTAGTAGCGAGACTCTAGTGGCGACATCCGGTTTTCTACTGTTTTTTGCCAAGCTGTACTCATATTGCAGGACAGTTTTTAAAAATACTCAATTCCACTTTTACAAATGATAAGCAAGTACCTAACTGAAACTCTTAATAGAAATACTTCGTTAAGGTGGGTATAGACAGGCATTTGCTAGAACATTACAAGTTGTAACGTTGCGAATGGCTTATTACAGACAAAACTCAGTTTTCTAAAAACATTTTCTTGTAATGTCACAGTCTAACTTGGCTTGGTGACGTAAGCTGAAATTCTTAAGCTTAGCAGTTTTTAAGTATCTAGAAAATGTGTATAAACTGTTCACACATGCGTAAAGTTTTCACATGTTAAGCTCTCCTCACACGACCCTGTTTTTTTATGCCACAAGACTAACGTAACTCATTACGTATTACTATTTATTACATGACAATAAGTGCGGGTGCCGTGGTAAAAGTCACAGACACGCATTGATAGCCTGACTTCCTTATACGCCTGTGTGACGTAGATAGAGCTGGTTTTTTTAAGCGAAAAACTGGGACGAATGCGGCACGGTATAGCGCAAGAGATTTTTTTGCAAAAGTAGTTTTAAAACTGTGTCGTGTGATAGTTGCTTTATGAAGAAAGTAATTGGTAAATTATGCTAATTGTGTTATGGTAATAATTGTAAGATGCAAACTCTATGTGGTTTGTCTATGAACATAATTGTGTACTCTGTGACTCTTAATGATTCTATGATTGTCTGTGTCCATCCGATGAAAAGATGTAGGAGAATTAACAAACCTATAAAAAATTGGTTATCTATGTGAGCGTTGTGATTGGTTGATTAATTGTTGGTATTAGGAAGCGATTAATTAGGTTTTTATTTAGTTGTTGACATCACAATTTTTTGAAGTGATTTGTAATGGTGGTGCCTTACATTATATGGGAGAGATTGTTTTCAACTGGAGAGGATTTTCATGATCGATGCTGTTAGATTTTTTTTGTACATTCATAAAATGAAGAAATAAAGAAAGAAAAAAACGTTTATTTGAGAGCCCGTACACACAACAAACAAGCAAGTAAAGAATAAATAATAAAAAATAACATGATAACAAAGGAATATACATATCGCAAATCCCTCCCGCCCTCATTACAAAGGAAGGGACTGTCAGATTCTCATCATAATATCAACAGGAAGACCTCCACTGCTGAACAGCATAGGTAACTGTAAATTTCCAAAAGGACCTGTTAAAAGCGGCTTGAATCCAGCGCAATCGTTTGGATCTTCATCAGATTGTCTGATGAAAACGCCATGAATATAAATCCACCCTGATTCTACGGTTATCCTTTGTGTTCACGTTAACTTGCTAAGGCAGTCCTGTGATCCCAGTAGTATATAAAAAATTATGAACACTTTTTACAAAGAAATTTAATGTGAAAGTTGATAGAAACTACTACAGTCCCCTTGCACGAATTTTCATTCTTTTACTTTACGGCGTTTCTTGTATGAAAAAATGGAACAGCGCCTCTGGTGCGAGAAGACGGAACCAATTTTTTCCTTGAAAAATGTCAACTTGAAATTGTCAAAGTTCCAGTTTACTTTACGGCTCAAATACTGAAAATTCGTGCTAAGGGTACAGATTATGATTGGTTAGTTCACACTACTTACAATGATCACCACATACTCAAGTATTTCAAAAGTATTGATCTGTAATCTCAGCTTTTAGAAATCTGAACTTTAGTGTTTAAGCAATTAAAAGAAGTTTATCACCTGATAAATTGCAGCAATGAACATTACTGGCAATTTTAGTATTTTAAACAAATTAATTACTTCATCAGATATCCTACTTATCAATGCATAAATCATATAAATGCAGGTCAAATCCCCTACATTAGGTGCAGTTGCAAGCTGTTGGTTCAAAAGATCAGAAAATATCATTATCTATAAGTAGTGAAAGGATAGTTTGGTATCAAACATGTAGCAAGCCTTAAGAAATATATATATTAACGTCTTGAAACGCCAAATTTACTTAAAGGTGATGACAACTTTAACATTCACTTGAAATGAGCATACTTGAGAATTTGACATCCCAAAAAAAAACGAAAGGTTATTTTAGCGAGCATTCTAACAAGTTTTAGCTGACCCGGAATCTGACAGCTATTATTTAAAAATATTCATCAATAAGTCATCTGAAATTGAACAATAAAACAGGTTCTAACTTTTGAATCGACGTTTAATTTTTTTCGATATAAAACTAATTCTAATATGAGTTTTTCAGCATAATATAATCAAAAGTCAAGATAATGAATGCAAAAATCTTCCCTGGTCCCAAAGAAATTAATACAATAACAACATTAACAACTTTTAACCTTCAAAACACCGATAAAATTCAAGAAACTTATCAACTACAGACAGCAAAAACAGTAAACAACAAATCGCGGTACAGTCCGCAATATTAACCTCGTTGAACTCTAGAAAGTATCGCTTGAACTTGGCGAAAGTTTAGTCAACATTAGCTGCGCCTGCGCCGACTAGCGTGCGTGCGCGTTAATGGCTCCTTTCTGCATAATGTTGAGCTAGTACAAGTTTCTTTTAGTAAGTTCCTGGATTATAAATAAGACATTATTGTAATACCATGAGTTAAAAGTTGAAAGAAAACGTCGAGAATGAACCAATATCAATGCATAATCAGCCAATAATATGATCACTGCTGCTGAGGCACAGGTCTCCTCTCTGTAAGAGGGATTGAGCTATAATCCACCACTTAGGCCTAGTGAGGTTCCTCATTACATTACATTATAATCTACCAAGAAAAGACAAAGTTATTTCATCGTTATTCCTATACAAATCGACTGTTTTTTGCACAAATATGACACGATTCGTACACCATTAAAGAATAGAAACATATCTCTTCTGTATTTTAAAAATTGCTATGCTTAAATCGATAAAAATCTTTTACGTTCTGTCATTTTGTCTATTCTCGCGTCGACAAAACCCTTTTCTACGGCGCCATGTTACGCGTGCTGGCCAGGTAAAATCTATCTGTAATATAGCGACCTGCTAGATCTACGTAGGTACCTTTATGAAAACTTGTGCTTCCTCAAACTGTCTTGTCACGGAGGCTAACTTAGGTTACGACAGACCAATGCTAAACTTGAATCTTGAAACTTGTAACGATTGATTCTATAATTTATCTTAAACTGTATGAACACAAGAACTTGTTTTGCGATGACATAAAGCAGCAGATGATTCAGAATAAAAAAAATAAAGTTAGCCGCGATACTAGAATAAGAAAAAAAAAACTATTTTTAATTAAAGAGCATATAAATATATTATTTTACTCATATCTTGCTACCCACAAACTACATCAACATATCAATATCAACGTTTGCTAACACATAATATTATTTCGTCTATCATTCTATACTGAATAGATTTTGTATCAACGACTATCGAATGACCCTGACTTTTCATATAAATGCGATGTTTTTATTTATTTAAGAACGTGGTGCGTTATAGATTGAGAAATGTGTCTTAGTGATTGTCAATATAATTGTTTAGTATGATAAAACTGTGACCGCAAATTGCATTGGGCATAATCAACAATCAAATACTGATTCTAAGGCCGAGACTCCAACAAAGCTGTGCGAGTCGAGACGTGTTTTGAACAACCAATAGAATTGCGTTATTGACACTGCTCCCTCCGCCAATATCTTCTAAATATAGTTTTCATTATTGTCAAACAGACAGGCGAAGCGAATGCGATCCGAAGCGTTTTTATTTGTAATGTATGGAATTGTTTGAATCCAGTCACATAGAAAAGCGAAAGCGATCCGATAGACTATGTGACTAGCTTCAAACAATTCCATACATTACAAACCTTATTACAAACAAAAACGCCTCGCTTCGCGTTCGCCTCGCCTGTCTGTTTGACAATAGCTTTAATGTTTGTAATCACATCCATGACACAAGGGAAATTCCTAGTGGTATCATCATCATCATCATCAGCCTATAAATGTTCCCACTGTTGGGACAGAGGCCTCCTCTCTGAGGAGTGGGGTATAATCCACCACGCGGGCCCAGTGCGGGTTGGTGTATTACACAATCATGTAATCCATATTTTGGTTGTAGTACATGCTTGTTTCCTCACTATGTTTTCCTTCAACGTTTTGAGAGCAGTGGTGATAACAACAACATTATATTATTAAACAACTTTTCCAGATACACCCAACGAAGTATTAGCTATTATAATAATTGTGTAGAGTTACGATCTTTTGCCTGAAACGTCAAAACATCATAACAAAAACAATTTTCTCAATAAATCAACTTAACCATTAAATCAGCAGCTAAAGTTAATAATTTCCTTCGCCGTCGAAAACAATGAGCCAACGAGATTTATTCAATCGCCGCGAATATACCAAACTTCTTGTGTTGGGAACGAAACTGGCCGAATACGACCATTTTATGAAGAGCCGTATTGGTTTGTCCAGTCAGTTGTGAAGTTATGGCTCCTAAAGTGTTCTAGAATTAAAAGAACATTCTGGAATTATGTCAGAATGTTTTTTTTTATGAAACAAGAGGCTCATTGTGATTCTATTGAAATAAGGGATTGGATATTGTATAATACTGTGTTTTGAGATTTTGTCATAGGACATGACTTCACAGCATTTTTTAAGTACTATTTATTTATTTACTATAAAATAACTAGAAAATACAGTAACTAAACATTTTTAATCATCAGATGATTTATTAGATAATTTTCCATTTTGAGAACTTGTCCGCCTTTACGCCTCGGTTGCCATTTTGCGAATTAGTCTTTTTTAAATATCAATAGTTGCAGAATACTGTCTGTGTTATATATGTATTTTGTTACTTTTTGGAAACATTGCGATGTTCTACGAGATTTTTAGTATTTTTTTAGTCTACTTATATTTTAAATGCTGATGAGTCACATATAATAAAATACGTCATTTTCATACCAAATAAATGCTAGAATTTTACAAAATTTATAATCAACACATCAATCCAATCCATTATGAAAACAAGACCATAATTTTTATTACGTCCATTTGCTCCAAATTGACTACTAGCCAAGCTCAACTTACACTGGTTTTTACCACCAATTTGTATTGAACCCTGCCACAGAGTAAACAAAAGACTTGAATAGATCTTGGTACACTGGTAGTCGTTGGGTAACTCGGTGTTGAAAGCTTGCGCGCGCGCATGCAAGGCCGCCTGGTCTCACTAAGGACACTGTATGTTAGTTTGTCACTTTGTATTACGATTTTTAATGTCATTGCTTGTGTTTGTTGACGTTTTGTGTGTTTAAGACAAGATAATATGGATTTGTAATTTGATTGGTTCATTTGTTAGGACAGTGTAGGTAGATACTCACATCATTATTAAATGGCATGCATACACGACGCGCCTTAAAGACCTGTCAGCAATCTGAAAGGGCCCCACTTTAAGGGGCAGCAAAGCCTGCCGGGGTCGCCCTGTGTGACCCTGGAACGTAAAGGGCTGTTGAAGGATCAACGTGGATATTTTTTTATCAGTACAAGTCCCGTCCGACCCTGGGTGGGAGCAGTAATTTGGTGATTTCACCACGATAAAAAAAAAATTGTTGCAAATTGTTGGAAGTCGGTGTTTCTAGTAATATCAATATATTTTGCATTCTCCAGAGATTCTATTGGCCATTTAGATAGACAAGCTCAGTTGCATTACAACTTAAAGCATAATGCTGATCACGTACAGCTAATAATTACAAGTTGAAGTAACATTTAATGATATACCATCTTCATATTCCCTTCTCTTCGCACATCGCCATATTGAATCTCGTTCGTCCAGTCTTAAAGTACTGGGCCAAAGTTCATACATATAAAGGTTACTGCATAAGTAAATGCAATGAAATAAGTTATTTACTTATCAACTTGCTGGCAGGGAGAGTGAAGTGTGATTATATAATATTGTTGGCTTTATATTATGTACGGTTAGTTTTGCTTTCTCTAGAGGCATGTTGTTTGTAAAATATGGGGTGTAGATAAGGCCCTAAAAATTGAATTATACTTAGTCATTGTAAACATACTTTCATTGGAAATGTAAGCTTTTTGAGACTGTAAAAGTGTTTTGAGAAAGTCTGGTTAGTACAATTATTATTGATGTGGTATGGAAAAAGTCATAAATTAAAAAATATATATTTCATCACCGGCACGTCCTCACGGCATGTCCTAGAATCAAAACATCGAAGACCTATTGTGACAATTACGAACCATCACTGGACCCGCTTGGTAGATTACAGCGCACTCTTGCTCTCGAGAGGAAGCCTGTGTCCTTTTTTTACGTGTGGAAGTCTTCATGGACTTCCGTTGCCTGAGGAAGATGGTGGGGCACATCACACTTGACTGACTAAAACACAGTGTCCTCTTTTGCCTTAAGTCTGGGGTGCGGGTCCACTTGCGCAATCCGGCAGTGGAACCCTGTGTCCTAGGTAGAACATTACAGACTGATTTTGCATATAGTTGCACTCACTATAAGCTTATTGTAATTAGTACTTAATTACGGTGCATATGAATGATGATCGTTCAAAGCTTCAGTTTAAAAAAATGAAGAAAAGTAACTTCCAGGAAACCATACAGCCTGCGTACTAAACAAACAGACGCACTATTTCCAAGAAAAGCCATTGTAACCAAAGAAGTTCAATTAGTAATAGTTAGAGACACCCTGTTTCTTTGTAATGTACCTTTGCGCTAAACGACAGGCTATCCTTAAACCATAGACCACAAAGCTGTTTACATGTAGACTTCGAATACCACACTTAATGCTACTGAAATAAAGACGCTACTATACTGTCATAATAGATGTTCAGTTGTCTATGCCTCAACAGGATAAAAACCTATCAATCTAGTGCTCAGAATTTATTAGGACTTACACTGTCGGCCGACAATGTCGGTGTTTCGTTTCCATCAAAATTATTTTCAAAAACACATACGATGTTCACATTTGTCTCTGGGCATCACCAGCAGTAACGAGACACCAACTTTTTGGTTGTCATGCACTGTGCGTATACGTCAAAGCTCAGAGCAATTTGACAGTTCATAACGGACGCCGATCGGAACGCACGCGACCGCGCGACCAGGCAGAATTTTAAATCTAACCGACGCCGCGTGTGATCATCACCAGTCTCATCTACCTGTGTAAACCCTGGCCCCCATCGTCAGCTCATGGACATTCGAAAGGTGGAAGTTCAACGAGTGTCAGCTGCAGTCTGAGGTACGTACTTTGCATATATCCTTACTGTTGGCTGCCTAGATCAAAGTGAACATCTTAATTCTATCGCGTAACTCGTCAGACCTCTCATCCAGGTCTTCCCAGTGTAGCAGAAGCCATCACGGTATTTCGGCGTGGTGCGAATGCTACATTTTTATGGTGCCGAAACCCGGGATCCTTCCATTTTTGAATCGTAAATCGCCATCTTTACTTGTGGTATTTCTGGTTAAAAGTGTAGCTTAGAATATCTCAATCGATCTATTGTTTTAACTAAAAACTACAGGCACATAACGCAGTCTAAGCTATTCCACAATTTCCATAGAATTACCTACTATCGAATCCATTAGTTTACTTAACGTTCATGAGCTATCACCATCGAACCAGAATTTACAAAATCGTAGTGCAAAATAATTAAAATATTGAGTATCCATTATTCATCGAATAATTGTGAGATCGGGTTATATTGTGCAATCACATTTCTATCGGTGCACAATTTATTTCGCTCACAACTAATCAATTCGCAACTCGATATTAGGTTATTTGCACCCATCATACATCGCAATCACAACATAGGTAATCTTGTTGTATAAATCGTGTTTTACAATACAGAAATCGTAAAATATTCCATTGAATAATTTTTTGTCACTTTCTCAAATCGTGAGGGTAGGTTGAAATCTCGCTCAAATAACGGTCGAACTCGAACGGTAAAACCAACATAGGCACGGTGAATATTTCCGTTGCCAAGTGAATGAACAGATGAATGAATGAGTACCGCACAGTATCCAGAACATTCTTATGTGACGTAAAAACTTGTTTACTTCAAGTTATCCACTCGGTAGCTAATTATACCTGTTAATCGTTACCTATCTTCTATTGTATTTATTTACAGAGCGATTTGAATGACAATATCGGAACAAAATATAGTTTGCAGTGCTTTTGGATTGTACCGGAACTAAACGTAACAAAATTATCTATCCGGTATTGTTTACGTTGAACAATATTGTTTTAGTTAGTTTTTTAAAACCGAAAATACTCATCCATTTACTACTATTTGGGTACGTAAGTAACTAAACGCCTAATCGGAACTTAGCTACATAATTATTCTGTTATTTTTTTCGTATAAACCTACATAGTGCCTATAATGTCACTTCTAAAGAAAAATAGATTAGGTACTTTGAAGAAGTCTAAGTCAAAATCAATTGACATCCATTATACTACTGAGGATTTACCATCCTTGCGTAGAAAACGAACGATCGCGTATAAGCGTTTGACTAAGGCTTTAGAGATTGGAATGTTAGCAGTTAGTGACCATTCTCAGCGGGACTTGTTTTTATCATATCATCAGGAAATAAAGAACATTGCGGCTAATTTTGAGGATGCGCATTTTACAATTCAGGAGATTCTTGACGATCCTGAAAAAAGAAGATAACGAAATTCAGGAGCGTTTCGACGAAATGTATTATAAAGTGTTGTCAATAAATCGCACCTTTTCTAAAGGTGATTCAAACAATTCTCACGGTATTGGCAATGCTTCTTCAAACATTCGGTTACCCAAAATAACACTTCCGACTTTTAGCGGTGACGTCAAGAAGTGGCCGGAATACTTCGATACTTTCAACGCTTTGATACACAAATCAACTTCTTTGACTGACACGGAGAAGTTTCACTATCTGTTATCATCTCTTAGCGGCGATGCGTTGACAGTGATCAAACCGTTCCCGATGACTCACGAACACTATCAAGACGCGTACCAAGCACTCATCGCGCGCTTTACTAATAAACGCGACTTAGCTTTTACGTGTTGGCGAGACATCTTAAATGTAAATTTCAAATTCAACGACGGTCACGAGTTCAGAAAATCCCTTGATTTGTTTGAAGAGAATTTAAGTATTTTAAAAACAGTTAATCTGCCGGTTGGTCAATGGGACTTCATTCTAGTATATCATATTTTATCCAAACTTGACTCGAAATTAAGACGTGAATTTGAGGAAAAGCATTCGGATGTCGAACTGCCTACTTACGTACAATTAAAAGCTTTCCTTCATTCTAAGTGCGAGGCGTCATTACGCGATACACATTTCGTTAACACAATCAAGTCAAACGAACTTACGCAGAGGAGTTCGACTTCACATTCGCAACCAAAACGGTCCACCCCGGCGCACACACTGGTAGCTGCTACCGGTCAAAAGCAAAACGAAAGTCCTTCGGTTCCGTATACCAGTAAATGTTCTTTCTGTAGTGATGCTCATTCCATTACGGCATGTTCAGAATTTATTAAAAAATCATACGATGAACGAATGCAGATTGCTACTGAGAAGAACTGGTGCTTCAACTGCTTGAAGCCGTCCCATCAGTTGAAGGATTGTAGATCTATATTTTCATGTCGCACATGCAAACGGAAACATCACACCTTACTCCATCGCGATAAACCTATTGAATCCCACCCAACCGCATCGTCGTTGGTGTCAAGGTCACCTATGCATACAACTGTTTTGCTGGCGACTGCAGTAGTGCACGTCAGGGATGCTCTTGGTACAATGCAATCATTCCGTGCCTTATTTGACACCGGAAGTCAAAGTAACTTTATTACTCAGTCGGCTATCTCACGTTTAAACTTACATCCGACCTCAGTTAACACAACCGTGTGTGGACTCGGCGAGGCACCGGCGTCTATTCTTGGTGATGTGAAGTGTGCAGTAGGTACTAAAGATACCATATTCTTTGATTTGGACATGCATGTTATTTCAAAAATATGTGGCGATCAACCCATCGCAAAATTAAACACTTCTGGATGGTCACATATTCAATCCTTACCACTAGCAGACCCCGGATTCGATATTCCAGGAGCTATCGATCTATTGCTCGCCGCCGATGTCTTCACCGATTCACTTCTCAACCAACAAATCAAAGGAAATGTTAACCAACCCACCGCTTTTAACTCCGTTTTTGGGTGGCTCTTGTTAGGCAAAACTCGTTTAGCTTCCAGCACCCTAATGCAGACATCCTTAAACATAGATAACGAGTTGAATTCTCTGGTTCAACATTTTTGGGAACTGGATTCTATACCGAAGGCGTCAGTCTTGACTCCAGATGAAACGCTCTGTGAACAAAAATTTGTATCCCATCATTCTCGTGATTCCTCTGGCCGATATGTTGTGCGTTTGCCCTTTAAAGATGATTCGGAACCCATATTCGTAGGCTCTCGTGAGGTTGCATTGCGACGATTCCACGCTATCGAACGCCGGTTGTCTCGTGACCCCGATCTAAAAAGCCAATACGTGGACTTCATGTCAGATTACATAGAAACCGGACACATGACATTGGTACCAGTGGAGGAGCTCAGCATGGGAAAATACTACATACCACATCACTGTGTCCTTCGTCCCGATTCCGCCACTACCCGTCTCCGTGTTGTGTTCGACGCCTCTGCCAAGGACACTAACTCACGCTCCTTAAACGACTCTCAACTTACCGGTCCTAAGTTACAGCCAAATATTATGGATATTCTTTTGCGGTTTAGAGAACATAACGTTGTCTTCATGGCTGACGCCCGACAGATGTACCGTCAAATTTTAATCTGGCAGGACCATCGTGACTATCAGCGTATCTTTTGGAGAGCCTCTGCTCACGATAATCTCCAAGAATACCGTCTGAACACCGTTACGTATGGTGTTTCTTCATCCCCTTTTCTTGCATGCCGTACCTTGAAACAGCTTGCTGAAGACGAAGGAGACTCGTACCCCGTTGCGAAGCGAATCATCCTGTCGGATATCTATATTGACGACGTAGTAACCGGATGTGACTCGCTGGAAACCGCTGAGCTAGCAAAAAATCAACTTATCGCTCTATTCAAACTTGGTGGTTTCCATCTTAGAAAATGGGTTAGTAACAAGGCGCAGCTTTTGTTGGATCTTCCCAGCCAGGATTGTCTAACTGGCTCTGTATCTCTCGATAGTTCCGAATCCTCAACTTTAAAAGTTCTAGGTCTGCAATGGAATCCGTCACTGGATGCATTCTTTTTCGACATTAAACCATCCGAGCGTCCATGTACCAAACGTTCCATCCTCAGCGAATTGGCTAGAGTCTTCGACCCATTAGGCTTCTTATCCCCCATCACAATTCAAATCAAATCATATATCCAAAAGCTTTGGATTCTCGGTATTGGATGGGATCGAACGCCGCCTGATGAGATCATTCATACATGGAATAAATATATAGATCAATTACCACAGTTGTCCCAACTTCAAATCCCTCGTAAAATAACATGCTCGGAAGCAAAATCGTGCGAGCTTCACGGGTTTTGTGACAGTTCCGAGACAGCGTATGGTGCTGTTATTTATTTACGCGTCACTGATAAGGACGGTACAGCCCATGTCTTCTTGGTCTGTTCAAAGGCTCGTGTCGCACCGCTAAAACGCACATCGTTGCCTAGATTGGAACTCTGCGCGGCAGTTCTCCTCTCTAATCTCTACACACTCGTTCGCGAAACTTACCTAGGTCGGATCCAATTCGATGCTGTCTACTTATGGTCAGACTCAACGGTGGTCCTCTCCTGGTTACGCTCACATTCATCTCGTTGGACCACATTCGTTGCTAACCGGGTGAGTCAAATCCAAGACCTTACACCTCCTGAATGTTGGCATCACATATCCTCGGGTGATAATCCTGCTGATGTCTGTTCACGTGGACAATTTCCTAGTGAACTTCTTCACAATTCGCTATGGTGGGCGGGGCCATCGTGGCTTTCACAAAATCACGAGTCATGGCCTTCAAGTTCAGGCAGAATACTTCACGAGGACGACGTTACTATAAAGGCTGAAGAACGCAAAGTGGTTGTCTTGGTGACCGATGAGACCGCGACAAATAACCCTCCAATTATCGAAACGTTACTGAATCGTTATTCATCGTTATCAAAACTTGTTAATGTTCTCGCTTACATATATCGCTTTATTAATAATTCTCGTAAGTCAAATCAATCAAATCGTAAGGAATTCTTAAACAATATGGAACGCCATCACGCTCTCATGCAAATAGTCAAACACGTACAGGGTCGGTCTTTCTCGGAAGAAATCTCCAACTTAAAATCGAAAAAGGTGTTATCAAAACCTTTCCAAAAACTAAACCCGTTTCTAGACGATCAGGGAGTGTTAAGGGTGGGAGGCAGGATTTCTCGATCCGGATTAGAGTACGAACACAGGCACCCTGCCTTCTTACCATCTGATCATCCTTTAACGTTTCTAATCATCAATTTCACTCATCGTACCCACTTGCATCCAGGTATAAACACCACACACTTTTTGCTACTTCAACAATTTTGGATCATCGCTGCAAAGCGTACCATTCGCCGTTGCCTTTCCAAATGCATTCAGTGTTTTAGAACAAACCCACAGCCGCTTCAACCCTTCATGAGCGATCTACCATCTTATCGAGTCAATCAAGTTAAACCATTCTCGGTGGTAGGTGTCGATTTCGGTGGACCATTTCGCATTAAACTTGGTTCCCATCGTGGCGCTAAGATGGACAAGGCATATCTATGCTTGTTCATCTGTCTCGCAACCAAAGCAGTCCACTTAGAGGTTGTGTCGACGCTTTCAACCGATGGGTTTATAGCTGCGCTACGGCGCTTTGTAGGTCGTCGCGGCCGTTGTAACACTATTCATGCGGACTGCGGTACCAACTTTGTGGGCGCTAAAAATCAACTTTCGTCTTTAATGCAACAAGCTTCTAACGACCAGAAAATCGAATTTAAATTCAATCCACCCGGTGCTCCACATTTCGGTGGTATCTGGGAAATCCAAATCAAAGCAGCAAAGTCGCATCTATATCGAGTTGTGGGAGACCAAGTTCTCACGTTCGAGGAGTTGACGACACTGTTCGTTCAAATTGAATCCATTTTAAACTCGAGACCCCTTTACCCGATCAGCTCTGACCCCAACGACCTTTCATGTTTGACACCAGGTCATTTTTTAACCTTAGAGCCTCTAACAGCTGTCCCTGATGAGGATCTATCGCAATTCAATCCAAATCGGCTTCATCGGTGGCAGATGATACAAGCGTTTCAACAGAACTTCTGGTCTCGGTGGAAAACTGAATACTTAAACTCGCTAACACAACGCGCAAAATGGACAAAACACTCAAAACCGTTGTCGATAGGTTCAATGGTGTTAGTCAAGGACGACAATCGTAGCCCATTGCATTGGAATCTCGCGAGAGTCGTAGAACTCCAGGTTGGAGTTGATGGGATAGCTCGGAGTGCATTAGTAAAAAACGCAAACAACCAAACCATCAATCGACCTCTAGTGAAACTATGTCCTTTGCCAACAGAAGACTAGTTTCAATCGCACCAAATTATATATTATTTAGTTTATTAGATCTTAATTTAGCAAACCGTAGTGTAAGATAATCTTAACCTAAACGTTTCTTCTAGCAATCTAAACCGTAACTTAATGATTCTCGTTTCTAATTATATCTCCTACATCTTAACCAGAAAATACCATAGGTATTTTGGTGGGCGGGATGTTTCGTTTCCATCAAAATTATTTTCAAAAACACATACGATGTTCACATTTGTCTCTGGGCATCACCAGCAGTAACGAGACACCAACTTTTTGGTTGTCATGCACTGTGCGTATACGTCAAAGCTCAGAGCAATTTGACAGTTCATAACGGACGCCGATCGGAACGCACGCGACCGCGCGACCAGGCAGAATTTTAAATCTAACCGACGCCGCGTGTGATCATCACCAGTCTCATCTACCTGTGTAAACCCTGGCCCCCATCGTCAGCTCATGGACATTCGAAAGGTGGAAGTTCAACGAGTGTCAGCTGCAGTCTGAGGTACGTACTTTGCATATATCCTTACTGTTGGCTGCCTAGATCAAAGTGAACATCTTAATTCTATCGCGTAACTCGTCAGACCTCTCATCCAGGTCTTCCCAGTGTAGCAGAAGCCATCACGGTATTTCGGCGTGGTGCGAATGCTACAGTCGGTGTCTTGCGTGTGGCGCAAACTGTAATTTGTAAACAGGACGACAGTTTTGACGTGTTGCGCTTGCGCAAGTTGGGGAGCCTTGTAACATGTCCGCTTTTGAACATTGACTTAGAGAGTGACCACACTTTTGGAAGGTAGAGCTAGACTTAGCTGTATGAGCGGGTCAAATAAATCGAACAGTCTGACACGGTATCGTAAGTGATCGTCTATTTTGAAACAAAATATAAATGAAGTTTTTTAGCTTTTAGAATAACCTAAACTAACGCCCTCATCTCATATGGATTTTCGGAAAGTACAGAATAACTGCTTCTAACCTTATATACTTTTTTTGTTTTGTCATTCACTGTGATTGGTAGAACCACGCACCTGTAATTTTCACTCTTTTACTTTACAGCGTCTTTACAGTATTTACAGCGTTTCTTGTATGAAAAAATGCAACACCGCCTCTGGTGTGCGAAGAAGGAACTAATATTTGAAATCGTCTAAGTTCCAGTTTACGTCTCAAATACTGAAAATTAGTGCTAAGGGTACTGATCTCACTTTTGAGAAGAAAATCATCATTGAGTCAAGTGAAATGAGAAATCACAATGTTTAAATTCACATTCATACATTGAATGTTACGGATGATTTTCCTACTACTACAACTCTGCAAGTCATATTTTTTTCATACTGGCCGGCTGAAGTCGAGCCTTTGTCCATAAGTGTGGCCACTTCCTTAAGAGGCCGACGTTTCTTATCTATGGTTAATTTAACAGTACCGGGAAACCTGGTAGTTTGCCCTATAAGTACTGTTTTTAGAAACAAGGAAGTGTCGTGAGGAAAGTTTTTAGTAAGTATGATTGTTAACAAAAGTGGAAGGAAATAAATAAATAATTAATGAAAGATAGATAGTTATGTCATCATAATCTGACCAGCCTTTTCCAATTATGCTGGGGTACGCTTCCTGGATAATCAGATGCAAATGAATAGGTACTAGTTGTATTTTACAAACACCGATTGTCTGTCTGACTATACTGGGTAATACTTAAACGTCATACTTATTGGTAAAACTAGTGTCTGGTGGCCTACCATGAACTTTTAATGCAATCCAGTTTAGGCTGTAGGAATCAGATGGCGCTAGATGACTTGTATAGCTCTGTCTCTCCTACA
Organism: Agrotis segetum; assembly: GCA_036375495.1. NCBI lineage: Eukaryota > Metazoa > Arthropoda > Insecta > Lepidoptera > Noctuidae > Agrotis > Agrotis segetum. The sequence continues at coordinate 617,912 of JAQSVV010000033.1, forward strand.
GCCTACACTCGATCGCGTTAAGAGCTCGTAGTAAGGTCTCAGACTTTCAGGTCATGACTATTTGTAATGACTGGTAAAAAATTAATTGAATTTAATAATTTAGACAAATGATTTTGAGTCAGAAAATCAAAGTAGGTAAGCTCTAACTAAAAGACGTGTCAAAAATCGCGAGCAATTCATTTTATTCTTTGATTCATAGGTCATATCAATATTTTGTTAGTTTTAACAAATAGGTGTTATGTGGTTATTTTAAAACACAACAGAATTTAATATCGTCGTAAATATCTGTTTTAAAAATAAATATGTTGTTATTGTACCTACTAGTAAATAAACTACCTTTTATGTGTCCATAAAAATCATGGTGACTTTTAAACTTATAAAACTCATAAAGTTTCTCACCTTTTATTGATATTTGCATACATTTTGTTCTAGACTTTTGGTCTGTGTTTTCTTTTTTTGTTTAGATTCTAATTTTTGAACTCCAATAAAAAAGCTGCTACCAATAAGTTTCTAGCGACAAAAACTTATTACATAATATTCACCAGATGACTAACGCAAAATTGATAATTTATCTTGATCCTGTTTTTCGTAACTTACTAATCAATGACTTAATTTGGCTATCCGAGTCTTAAATGTGTCCTTGTGTCTTAAACATAAGCATTCATCAAATAAAACGTATCAGAATTGAGATAAAACATTAATTTCGGGCGTAATCAAATCAAATAAAATAACTTTATTTCAGACAGAGTCCATGGTGTTAGTAACAATAATACTTAATATATTGTTATAGTGTTAGTAGGTACATACAAAACATATAAAATTACAATTCGGTATGGAGCCGCATCCATCTCTGCAACATAGGAGAATCCCACCGATCAGCAAATATGTACGTTGAGAATAGTGTTGGTACTGCCGCGGACCTACTCGTAGTTACTAGGCCAACTATGCAGAAAATAATTACGTTAAAATTTTCACCTTCGAACAGCGATTCACCTTCAATGCGAAGCGATACATCGACCTCACAGTTTGCTCCATATCCGCTGATACTCCAAATTATTACAAGTTTTACTATTTCTCACATACATTAACTTTTTATGGACTTCCCTTGGATTGGCAGTGCAGCCGGTCATGAATTTTGTATGATTTCCGTTATAATATCAGTCAATTTCACTGTTAAGTATAAACTTTCTCATAGATTCACAAGAACCTCAGTAGGTACATAATACGGTTCTCTATTGTGTTACCTATAACTTTTTTATACATAATCTAATGTGACATATTTTTTTTTGTCCTAATCATCATTTTTCCGAATGATAACTTGCCCGAACTTAATACCACATAATTTCAAATGCCAGAACATTGAAATTCCTAAATATTGTATGTCATAAATATAACAATCAATAATATACAAAATATATAAAACCGATTGCCATATAAAATACATACAAGTCCTAAAGTTTGTTTTGTCACTGATTACCACCCAATAAGGAAAATCAACGGAACACCTTATGCGGGGCTCCTATTTCTTCGTGCAAGGTTTAAAGTAACCAAACACTCAGACCCCGCCATCCCGTAACCTGTCTTGTCCTAACCTGTCCGTGTCGGGGTGCCCACAAGTCCCGAGCTCGCTTCGCTCGCTCTTGGATTCCAAGATCATCGGTTTCTAAACAATTTAATGAAATATCAGTTTTACTATATCTAATTGAACATTCGGATTAATACACATTATGTAAGACAATGATTAGGACATTATTTTGACTTTATTTCATACGAAATTAGGAGATTCTATTATTATGATACTCGATATTATGCCAGAAATGCTTTAGAAGTGAAGATAATTATTAATTATGTAAAACAATATTTAGAACTTTTGATCATTATGGTTACTGAATTTTATAGCAAACGTGTTATGGATAATGATTTTCGAACAAACAGTTTTAGGTGACGAAAAGGGATACCAAGAAAGATTCATATAAAGCTATAGATTTCACAAAAATCCATTGTGACGTTCTCTATTTTTCATTAGTAGAAATACAAGTGTACTCTACATTGTATCACCTTCAAAAGCTTACAGAGTGACCTCAACTCTCCTTACATCACATCCGTAGCTGATAGAGCCTACCATTGGCTACAATTATCACTAAAGTCCATGCCTTGAATAATGTTGAGGTTAAGCAACCTTCGATGCAGTCTGATAGCGGAATGATGTGGTCAAAATACGTGCTAGAAGTGACCACCCATTGTGACACTATTACTTTTGAAAATGCAGAACTGATATTATGGATGCATTCCTTAAAATACACCTAATAGACCTAATTTGCAATAGTTATTTATTCAATTTTGGGTCCGCATTGAGTTGTTTTAGGGAAAGTGAATTTTTTCAAGAAATTGGATTTAGTGCCATCCATTTCAATGAAAAACTGTTATAAACTAATACCTATTAGTCAAAGTATTCCTTAGTTTACGAAGGATTAGGTGAAGGATTTTTATCACATCTATATTTTATGTAGTCTATTCTATTCTAATTCAAACACAAATAACAAAAGCCAGATTCCGGCGAACACTTAAAAAGGAAACAATCTGAAACCTAAGACTTCCCGTTCAAAAGTTGCATTTGCAACCAACTAACAAAAATTCTGCAAAACGCAAAGTTTACTCACAAAATCTGACCCATAAACCATTGATACTATCACAGACAATATCACGGTCATCAACTAGTTTACAACAAAAAGATTCGTGACTAACAACAAATTGTGACAAATATTACCAAACATTTGCCAGTTCTGTTGGCAAGGGTCAAGAAAAACAACTGAGTTTTAGTAAACGGGTTTAGATCATTTGAATTTTATTGTATCGTAGATTGAAATGATTTGAACCAATGAATGAATGTAATGTATGTTTATTTGTAAAAATGTACGGCATATAAAAAGTTCTTATGATCTAAAAATTGGTTTTACTATATTCGACATACTAGCCGTACAAATATTTAGGTTTACATCTTAGTTATAATAAATCATAGAGCATGCTTTTTCATTCAAGTTGCATTATGTAACATAAAAATAATGATTAAGGGCGACTTTCACCAAAAGTTAAACATGTTTAAAATTTTATTTAGTGTCAATTTAGTGTCAAATTCAATAGAATTTTGACACTAAATAAAATTTTAAACATGTTTAACTTTTGGTGAAAGTCGCCCTTAATGATTACAATTCAAATAAGTTAAAATTAAAATCATTCGGGATGATGATGAGTGTTGAAGTTTGACATAGAGGATTAAGAACATTGACATTTTAAATTGATGATTGTGAAATTTCATGCTACTTAATAATAATATAAAAAGTTTTATTTCTAATGATTGTTTTTCTCTTTTCAGGTATGTCGAGTTTCAGTATCTTTTAGTCGATCAAATTGATCTATATACCTACCACCAACCTATTCCATGAATAAGTAAGTACCTGTACTATATCCTGAACAAGTTCAATATATCTTTTTCTTCAGACTTTAGAAACAAAATAATAAGTTTATCTGGCCCCCCGAAGATACCCTCGAGATTCTAAATAGTTTAATTGGCATTACTAAAATGTTTTTCAAAAATCATATTTACAGTAAAGTTTTATTTGAAATGACAAACGGTACAAACGTGAAAGCAGGACACACAAACATACTTTCACATTTCTTATTACCAAGGATTATAAGGATATTAAATAAAAAGTAGGAAGTCTATCAATCATTGCATAGTTTATGTACAATCGACAAAGTTGAATCATGACCCACCGTAGCTTATTTTCCTACAGACATTCAAATACAATTAGGTCCACATTTGCGTAAACATACATATCCATGGTAACGACATTGATCTTTGTTTATTTGAAGGATACAAACGATTGTTTGTCAAAATGGGTCATGATTCAACTTTGTCGACTGTACACATACTTACGTAGTACATTTCCTGAGACTATCTTCCGCTAAGATTATCCAAATAAGGCTTGAAGAATCAATACAGGTAGTGTAATGTTTACATTTGAATTACACTATGTTTACTTTTTATGTAGGTATAGAGGACTTGCGAAGTTTAGTAAATTATCCCACGGAAATGGTTTTGTCATTCTTACCGAGTCTCATTCTAGTTAATTTGATAGTTTTTTGTAACAGTAACGACCATCCCATCCCCAAACATGTTCACAATAATAATATTAGATGTTGATAGAGACTTCGACTATGTGTTTGTTGAAATATATGCCACGGGAATAATATTGGGACGAAAGAAAAAAATCCTATTGCTATTCTACACTATAAGCTATATTTGTACCATATTTCATCGTTGAGCGATTTTGGCGTGATTGAGTAACAGATCCTTTCATCCATCCATTCATTCATCTAAAGGTGCAAACCATTTGTAATTACTATTCATGATTAGTAAGAAGTAGAGTTAATTAGACAGAGGCAAGCTATGCTCTGAGAGCAGTGGTGTCCCAGTGGTATCGGTCCCGACTTACGAATTGTAGTTCGTAGGTTCGAACCCCGACAAGCGCATTACTTTGTGTAATTTATTTCATCACCACTGCTCTCCAAACGGTGAAGGAAAACATCATGAGGAAACTGGCATGTCCTAGAACCGAAAATTTGAAGATATCATGATTGTGACATCGGGTTATGGGACATCTCGCCCACGAAAAAACTGGCCCACAGGCCAAATGTCACCTTTTTAAAATGTGCATGGGTATATTCGCCCGGACCAATTTAGTAGAACGGGCCAGATGTCTTCTATTAAATAGTAAAGGGATATTTCGGCAAAATCGTATAATTATTTTTAATTAAATATCTGTTAATAATAATATAATCAGCAAAAGTACTAGGCAAGCATAAGTTCAAAGTGGTATGTACTTAAATTGTACCTCCTGCCTAGAATTATTATTTAGGTACATAAATAATTATACTACTTTAAACTTATGTTTGCCTAGTACTTTTGCTGATTATAATATTATTGAACAGATATTTTATTAAAAATTTAATATTTCGCCGACCACATCTTCGCTTACTATCAGGCGAGATAGTGGTCAAACGCGAACCTATCTTTAATAAAACAAAAATTGCCGAAATGTCCCTTTACTATTTAATAGAAGACATCTGGCCCGTTCTAATAAATTGGTCCGGGCGAATATACCCATGCAAATTTTAAAAAGAGGACATCTGGCCTGTGGGCCAGTTTTTTTGTGGGCGAGATGTCCCATAACCTGTGACATCTACCAACCCGCACCCTGCCACTCCCTCTCACAGAGATGAGGCCTGTGTCCCAGCAGTAAGAACATTATAGGCAAGAACATTATATGAAGTTTAGCTCAGAATTATTAATGTTGTAATTCTCAATTTGACCTTTGTTTAAATTTTAATAGCTTCCAATGAATGATATAATTATATCATTCATACAATTACCTACAACATAATTATGTTGTAGGTAATTAGTTTCACTACATGAATTTCTTATCTTTCAATTAGTCGCTCTGAAGGTTTCATTTATGATTAATAAGTACCGTTTATGTAAAACTAGTTTAGTTGCGTTAATTTCGATTTTGATATCAATAAATAATCGTAGTCTATTAGGGTGCGTCCACATCTGGCGAATGTGCCGCGAATGTGCAACTCGCGAGCCGTTTGCGACCAGCTCGCGAGCCGCGCGCGCGCATTCTCGACAGTGAGAATGAGAATTTAGTATGCCAAAAGGCGGGCGAGAAGCGCGCGCGCGGCACGCGATCTGCACGCGTGCAGCTTGCAAACGGCGCGCGAGCTGCGCATTTGCGGCGCATTCGCCAGATGTGGACGCACCCTTATATTTCACCGAAATTGGTGCAATCATTTTAGCGCCGTGAAATTCATAGTTACAGACATACACATTTTAATATTCATCACCCACGTAAAAAAAAATTAACTTTACATATTTTCACGTTCCTAGCGAGAATCGAATCGTCGGCACGCAGCGGACTACTCAATATCTCAGCTACTGCGTCAACTGTTGAGCTTGATAATTCCATTATAGAAAATTATAAAGACGAGTGCACATTGCGCCACACAACACAGCGGACATTGCATATTGTGTGTGCCGCCCATAAATAGTAACTATTCGTTGGCCAATATGTTGACATACAAACACACACTGCCACAAAAATAACCCAACCTTTATTACAAGGGAATACGGTTCAAATTCGCATAATTATAAGTTGCCAAGCCACGTTTATATTGGGAACATTTTAATTTTGCTACCGTATTAGTGTTTATTGCGTAGGCGTTAAGTGTTTTAATAGTGAATATGATTGCAAATGTTAATTTTTTTTCGACACAATGGCGGGTGATTATCTCATAGGTTTAAATGTTAGTCATATAATGTAATAATATGTAATGGTATGCATAATTAAGGTATTTTTTGGAATTTTACTATTTGAGCAGTCAAGTTGGCTATTTTTTTTATAAACTTAATTAGCGCACTATAAAAGATGAGCCTGTTTTAAAAATAAAAACTTATAAGTTTGGCAGAATAGAGAATTTAGGATGAAATACATAAAGTGTGGTTACCTATACAGGATGATTTTTTCAACTCGCCCTGAAAAAATCACCCTGTACCCAATATCTGCTTTCTGGCCAGAAATAAATATTATTCATTAAGTTTAAGAAAAGTTTTGAAAACAAAATTTACCAACACTATAATCATATTTTAAAATCACAACTTTCAATTGCACTGACTAAGTTTTATATTTTTTCCTTATTACCACTCCTTTGTTTCATGTCGTTTTACCCAGAAGCACTAAAAACATACATCATAAAGCATATTCACTCATTCTGAAAGTGTTACAGCCATAAATTTTAGTCATACAAACAATTTGTTTAAATTTTCCGAAACGGCTCATCTTACACTGAATCTACACACATTTTCTTCAAAAAACCGTTCAATTTTGACCTCTTGCATTTCAAAAATAAGAAATTTATGCATATGCAAACCTATTTAAACGTAATTAAGGTTAATTTCACGAAAACAAAGATATCAAATGGTGACCTCGTTCAGAAAGGCTTTCACTTGTATGCACAATGGGGGTTAGGTTCCGACTTTCTCATAATTTTTTGTGCTACTTGTGAATAATATACGAGTCTTTTTGTCTTGTATTTGCAGATTTATGCTAAGTTTTTGAGTAAATAGATCTATAGTTTATTTGGTCTAGACTAATGCATTTATTTTTCTTGTCTTAATTTCTACAAGCATAGAGAGAAGTTTGTTTGACTTAAAAAAATGACTAAGTGGAAGTTAAACATCAAAAGCAAAGTATTTTTAGTGGAATTTTTTAATACTACCTTCTAGATAGATTTTACTTTGAGTTAAGAAATTATACTTTATTTTAGCTGATACTGTGATTTTCTTAATCTAAATATGACCCTTAAAAGACCTTTTCGGCAAATCCATAAAGAAAGGGATTACTTAATGAGTTACCATCAAACTCCTTGCAAATGAAGAACGTTTTTTTTAAAAATAGCTTGGGGATGTTTTTTTCAATTCAAATGTTCAGCCTAGTGGAGATTAAATTGAGAATAAATCCGTTTTTTAGGGTATTTTTTTCAATACTATGTGTTTAAAATATAATTTTATGACGTAAGTAGTTAGTTTGTGAGGTAAGTAGTTAGTTTTTTTTTAATAAATTGTTTCTAAGTAAATGTTTCAAAACGAGGAATCAGATAATAATGATAACAAACTTAATATTAAAAACAAAATTCCAATCAAAAACAGATGAACAATGCTAGTTCAAAAATATTTAACCAAAATTTCTACTACGGCTTTCAGGAAAATCAATAGGTACATTTATATATTTATATATATTTATTTTTTCTTAGAAATCTCTTATGAAGCCATGAGCACTAAAACATCTTGAAAAAACCATCTCATATTAAAAGGACCTCTTTGGTACATTCGAAACCTCTCCAATTTACCATGTTCTAAAGTCGACCAGTGCTATTAATTATGATGTTATTTCAAAGGGGCAATTACCCCTAAATTACTGATAATTAAACTTTATCCAACTTTTTGATTAAACAGCTATCTTAATTACCATTAGGGGGCTAGGAAAATAAGGGCAGAAGTTGAAGTCTTAGATTATCCTGATTTTGAGGTGTAGAATAAAAAGGGAATAAATTATCATCATTCTGTTTGCAGTGGTGGCCCAGTCCCCACCGTCGTATCTCCACGTTGTCGTCGTGGTGGGGCTTATTAACTAAGAGGGATACACCGGGGAAAGGCGCGCCGCCTGGAGGATCGAGCAGTTGGCTCGAGCTTTCAGGCGGCGCGGGCCCAGTCGTCTGAGACTGGGTCAGGGGGGGGAAATGTTCACTTCCGGTACGCGTCTAGTCTCTAGACGTAACCGTGAAGTGAACCGGGGAGGGTAAATAGGGTGTAGGCATAGAGGAACCCACCTCTCTAAAAAAGTAAAAAAAACTATGGAAAAAAAGATTGTTGAAAGATCTACCCAGGCGGGTCCCAGCCGCTCAGCAGCTGGGGAATCCCGCACCGGACACGTCCGGTCTGCCCCATCGTACTCTGGGGGGGGCAACAGTAATCTGTTTTACCCAATTTTCGCTCCGGCAGTCGCCGCATCGAGCCAGGGAGGCTCACGTGCCCGTGAGGAGGAGTCACTGGACTTGTCCAGTACGTCCGACTCACCGGCACCGAACACCGAGCGGGCACAGAGTGCCGCTCCGAAAAAGAAGGGGGCGATGGTGCTCGAGTCGGACTCCGACTCGGCATCAGACGCCGTGAGCTTCCGGAGCATAGTCTCCGGAAGCACAGCGAAGAGCGACGAGGGGGGCGCAAACAGGAGGTCCGAGTTCCTGAAGCGCCCCAGGGAAAATATCTCCTCGTCGGAGGAAGGACTTGTCTCGGCCCGTAAGATCCCCACGAGCGTGCGGGGTAAAGGCCGAGGCAAGTCCTCGGGAAGGGGGCCCCCCTCTGGAGAGCCCAACACGAGTTTGGCCTCGAATGAGGCCAAACTGGCAGAGGCTGTGGAAGCCGCCATTCGCACCGTCGCCCTGAAGCGAAAACGCAGTAGTAAGGAGGGTGCGATCGGCGAAGCCACGGCCTTAATCATGGCGGCCACGCGGATTCACGGCGGGGCTCCGGCTGCAAGGGACGATATGTCCGAACTGCGGTCGGAGGTCACCCGCTTGACTGCCGCCATGACGGAGCTCCAGAGGGAGAACGCCGCCCTCAGGTCAGACCTGGCTGGCCTTCGGGCGGCTGGCCGTCGGGAGGCGCCGGCGGGGACTGCTAAGGCGGGGAGCGCCAAAGAGAAGGGCCGGCCCGCACCAGAGGAGAACGCAGTGCTGACTCTGGTGCGGCAGGAGCTGGCGGCATTTAATCAGCGGTTCTCCGTATTGGAGAGCCGCGTGCTGCGACCCCCGCTGGCGGCGTCCTCGTACGCGGCGGTGGCCGCGTCGAAGCCGCCCCCAAGCAAGGCACCCCCGGCGAAGACGGCCACGGCGAAGACGGCAAAGGCGGTCCCTTCAAAGACGGCCCCTTCAAAAACGGCCTCGGCAAAGCCTAGCCAGGCGACGCCGGGTCCGTCCAAGCCGACCTCGACCCCGACACCTGCGGGGCCGGCACGGTCGGCTTCTAAAAAGAAGGGCGCTCAGGCCCAGCCCAACCCAGCCCAGCCTCCTCCTAAAACTCCTCCAGCCGGCGCCGATTGGCAAGTGGCTGGAGAGAAGAGGAAGGCTGCCAGTGCGGCTAGGTCAAAAAGAAGGAGGGAGAGACGGCAGCGGCGCAAAGAGCGCGACGTTGCGGCGCGACTGCGCGCCCCAAAGACCGCGGCTGTGGTGATCACACTGCAGCCGGACGCGGTCAAGAGGGGCGTATCGTACCGCGACGTGCTCGCTAAGGCGCGGGAGGCGGTGAACCTCGCGGAGCTCGGCATCGCCGGGGGCCTCCGACTACGGGTCACCGCAACGGGGGCTCGGATGCTGGAGCTCCCGGGCGCGGCCAGCGGCCCTACCGCTGACGCTCTAGCCGAACGGCTTAGGGCGTCCTTAAACGCGGAGGAGGCCCGAGTGTCCAGACCCACCAAGCGCGCAGACGTGCGCATACTGGGTCTGGACGACTCTGTGACGGCGGAGGACGTAGTGGCTGCCGTGGCCAGGACTGGGGGGTGCCCTCCCGATCAGGTGAGGGTGGGCGCCCTCCGTCCTGGCTTCGCGGGGTTGCAGACCGTTACGGTTAGCTGCCCCGTGTCGGCGGCCAAAAAGATGCAGGAGGGCCGAAGGCTCCTGGTTGGTTGGGTGGCTGCCCAGGTAAAGGTCCTGGAGCCCAGACCGATGAGGTGCTTCCGCTGCCAAGTGGGCAACCACGCGGCATGCGTGTGCACCTCGGAGGTAGACCGCAGCGACAGGTGCTTCCGCTGCGGCCAGCCCGGTCACAAGGCCGGCTCGTGCTCTGCCCCGCCGCACTGCTTCGCATGTGCGGCGGCTGGCAAGCCGGCCGATCACCGGGCTGGGGGCAGGGCCTGCGCCCCACCCACCAAGGCCAGGGGTAGAGGTAAGCCCTCTGCCGCCGCCGTCACCGCCACTCCCGCCGCCGCTGCCGCCGCTCCCGCCGCCGCCGCCGCCGCCGCCGTGGCCACGCCCTCGAGGAGGGCCCTGGAGGAGGCTGCAATGGATTCAGATTAATGTCTCCATTGCGCTTCCTCCAGGCGAACATCAACCACTGCGCCGCTGCTCAGGATCTCTTGCTCCAGAGCATGGCGCAGTGGTTGATCAACGTCGCCGTGGTCTCCGAGCCGTATTATGTCCTGCCCAGGAATGACTGGGTTGCGGACCTGGACGGCTCGGTGACCCTAATTTCGTCGGCCGCCGCCGGTACCCCGCCCCTCGATCGTGTCGAGAGAGGGCACGGGATTGTCGCAGCCCGGTTCGGGGAGATCGCCGTGGTAGGCGTTTACTTCTCCCCGAGCCGATCTATCGCCGAGTTCCACGACTCCCTAGAGGAGCTGGGAGACATCGTCGTCAACCTCGGTTCCCTCCCCGCGCTTGTCCTGGGGGACTTCAACGCCAAAAGTCCGGCTTGGGGTTCCCGGAACACGGACTATTCGCGGGGCAGGAAGCTCGAGCGCTGGGCCCGTGCGCATGGCCTGGTGATTGAGAACCGGGGTTCCGTCCCCACGTGCGTGCGGTACATGGGCGAGTCGGTGGTGGACCTTACGTTCGCCACCCCCAGCCTGTCACCGCGCGTCACTGGCTGGCGCGTTGTGGAGGAGGTGGAGACCTATTCCGACCACCGGTATATCCGGTTCGACGTCTCCGCCCAGACCTCAGACGCGCCGGTCCCAAGTGGACGGAACCTAAGTGGTCCGCGATGGGCGCTGAAGCAGCTGGACCGGGAGCTATTCCTGGAAGCCTCGATCGTGCAGGCCTGGGTGTCACCACCGGACAGGCCTGCCAACATAGACGACGAGGCTGAGTGGTTCCGGGAGGCCATGTCGGAGATCTGCGACGTGGCCATGCCCCGGGTCCGGCAAGGACGCGCCCGGCGTCAGCTGTACTGGTGGTCAAGCGAGTTAGCAGCGCTGCGCGAAGCGTGCGTTGCTGCGCGCCGCCGGTACACCAGATTCCGCAGGCGCCGCACCCGACCTCCGGATGCGGCGACTGTAGAGGCAGAGCTACATGAGGGCTACAGGGCAGCGAAGGCCGCCCTCCGCGACGCGATCTGGCGGGCCAAGGAATTGGCCCGCGAGGAGATGCTGGGGACTCTGGACGGGGACCCATGGGGCCGCCCCTACAAGTGGGTGAGAGAAAAGCTCCGCCCCTGGGCTCCCCCGTTGACGCAGAGTCTCCGGCCTCAGTTCGTGGAGGACGTGGTGAGCGCCCTGTTCCCTTCGCGAGGGGACCATGCTCCCCCGCCCATGGCTCCGTCTCCGACGGAATCTGAGGAGGAAGCTGACGCGAACGCGGACCACAGCGACGACGATGTGTACGACGCTCCAGAGGTGACCGAGGTAGACCTGAGAGTGGCGGTACAACGGCTCAAAGCCAGAAATACCGCCCCAGGACCCGACGGCCTGCCAGGAAAAGCCTGGGTCCTGGCCTTCGGGACTCTCGGGCCTCGACTAGGGGGGCTCTTAAGCGCGTGCCTGGAGAGGGGCCGGTTCCCGCTTCCTTGGAAGACGGGGAAACTGGTCCTGATCCAGAAGTCCGGGCGCCCTGCGGACTCTCCGTCCGCATTCCGGCCCATCGTGCTGCTCGACGAGGTGGGCAAGCTCTTTGAGAGAGTAATTGCAGACCGCCTCGCCGGGCACCTGAATCGAGTGGGCCCGAACCTGTCGGAGAGCCAGTTCGGCTTCCGCAGGGGGCGCTCGACGGTGGACGCAATCATGCGCGTGAGAGCCCTCACGACGGGGGATGCAGTGGCCCGGGGCAGGGTCGTCTTGGCGGTGTCTCTGGACATCACCAATGCCTTTAACACCCTGCCCTGGAGTTGCATCAGGGAGGCACTCCGGTATCACCGGGTGCCGACCTACCTCCGCCGTATAGTCGAGGACTACCTGACGGACAGAGCCGTCATCTACCCCGGTCACCGGGGAGAGTGGAACCGGCGAGAAATGTCGTGCGGTGTTCCACAGGGTTCGGTCCTGGGACCGCCCTTGTGGAACATCGGATACGACTGGGTGCTGCGCAGCGACCTCCCTGACGGCGTCAGCGTAATTTGTTACGCTGACGACACGCTCGTCCTTGCACAGGGAGAGTCGCACCAGGCGGCGGCCGACGTGGCGACGGAAGCGGTCGCGACAGTCGTTCAGAGGATCCGGCGGTTGGGACTCGACGTGGCGCTGCACAAGACGGAGGCCATGTGTTTTCATGGCAGCCGTAACGTGCCACAGTCGAGTTACAGCATTACGGTGGAAGGAGTTCCAATCGGCGTCAAGAGGACGATGAAGTACCTGGGACTCGTCCTCGACAGCCGGTGGAACTTCAAGGAGCATTTCTTGAGTTTGGCCCCAAAGCTGAACCGTACAGCAGCCGCCCTCAGGCGACTGCTGCCCAATCTCAGCGGGCCAAACGCTTCCTGCCGTAGGCTGTACGCTGGTGTCGTGCGGTCCATGGCCCTCTACGGAGCCCCTGTGTGGGCCCTGAGCATCCGGACGCGACCACAGAAGCTGGTCGCATGCCAGAGGGTCATGGCTATCCGAATGATCCGGGGATACCGCACGATTGCCGGCGAATCGGCCAACCTGCTTGCCGGATTGCTGCCTTGGGATCTGGAGGCGACTGCCCTCCAGCGCGTCTATGAGTGGCGCGTGGAGGCGCAGCGCCGGGGCGTGACCCCGCTGCCTCGCGAAGTCGAGGCGCGGCGTGAAGACCTCCGGCGCGATCTCAGGGCAGTATGGAAGGAACGACTGTCGCGACCGACGGCCGGGCACGCCGCAATTGCGGCGGTAAGACCCCTCTTTGAGGAGTGGCTGGAGAGAAGTCATGGCGTCCTGACCTACCGCTTGACGCAGGTCCTCACCGGACACGGAAGTTTCGGGAGGTACCTGTGTCTGATGCGAAAGGAGGAGACGCCTGGGTGCCACCACTGCGAAGATCGCCCGGAGGACACGGTGGAGCATACGGTGCAAGACTGCCCAGCTTGGGCGGAGCACCGACGTGTCCTCACGGCTGCGATAGGCGGAGACCTCTCGCGCCCGGCATTGGTTGCGGCCATGCTGCGGGGCGAGACGGAGTGGGAAGCGGTCAGCTCCTTCTGCGAGGCAGTAATGCTCGTCAAGGAGGAGGCAGGCCGCGAGCGAGAGAGGACAGCGTCCTCCCTCCGCCCCAGCCGCAGTGGTAGGCGCCCACGGCGACGGACGTCGCAAGATGATCTCCGGCCACCGTAGGCGCGGGCATGCGGGCAGCGAGTAAAGGGCAACTCGCTGCCCGACCAAGGACCATGCCCGGGTCGACGGCGCGTTGTGTCCCACGCGCGCCTCAAAGAGCGTCAGCATAATGACGGGGCCCCCCTCTCAGAGGGCCAAAGCCTGCCGGGGTCGCGGGATTATTCCCTAACCGTAACCCCGGAACGTAACAGGCTATGAAGGACACCGTGGATTTTAGTCAGTAGAAGTCTGACAGTCCCTCCCGCCCTGCCCGGGGTTGGAGGACTCATTTGATGATTTTACCACGCTAAAAAAAAAAAAAAAAAAAAAAAAAAGTGGTGGCCCAGTGGTATCGGTCCCGACTTACGAGTTGTGTAGGTCGTGGGTTCGAACCCCGCCAGGCGCATTAATTTGTGTAATTTATTTCAACACCACTGCTCTCAAAACGGTGAAGAAAAACATCGTGAGGAAACCGGCATGTCCAAGAACCAAAAATTCGAAGACATGTGACATCCACCAATGCGCAATGGGCTCGCGTGGTGAGTTATGGCCCACTCCCTCTCATAGAGAGGAGGCCTGTGTCCCAGCAGTGGGAACATTATAGGCTGATGATGAATGATGAATGAATCCTGTTTAGCCTTTTCCCAACTTTGTTGAGGTCCGCTACCAGACAAACCAGATGCAGCTGAATACCAGTACTTTACAAGCAAGTCAAAAATATAATAAGGTATATTATTTTTCATAATTTCAAAGTGAACCCCAATTTTCTTGCTCAACTCACACTAAGTACACTGACCCCAACACAACAAGTTCCTTATATAACTGTTAATACATACTCTAATTGAAACAAAAGTGTGTCATTTATATATTGACAGAGTATACCCTACTTATATAAGCGAATGACATGGTAAAGTATGCCGTTTGCCTATTACATAACGAGTTGCCCAAGGTACTTGAGCGATGGCGTTCTTTGCCGTTGGTAAACGGCAGGTTTGCTGACAAAGTTGGCGTTGGTTTGTCATTGCGGTAATCAGTGTGGTTAATGTCGAATTCTTACGTATTGTTGACCTTAGTTAGATAAAAATGTGGTTAATTTTTTAACGGTTGTTGGCTAAACTAGCCGTGGCATTTGCTGATATTTCCTTATTCAAAAATAAGTATGCCTACCTACTTGAACATTGACTGTGGTTGTGGTTTATCTATTGCAATGCGTGTGTAATGAAGGAGCTTTTTAAGCAAACGTATGAAATCGTTGCTAGTTTTAATTCAAGGACAATTTTTGATGTTGTAATTATTACCAAATATCAACATGTTAGTATTATATTGTCATCAAAACGTTTAGAAATAGAATAATCGCTACTGCACATTATGTTATAATACTATTAATAACTATTAAGTCCGTAATAAATAAATTACTAGGTATCTATCACTTAGAAAAATAGATAAAGCATTACATGTTTAAGGAAATATGTATGTAATAGCGACGACCGAGCGAAGCTCGGTCAACCAGATATTTTAAGAAAATTATTCTACAGGAACGTCATACTATACCGGTTCAATGGAACCCCCATTAAAATAATTTCTGGTCACAACACAAACCGCGGGTAAAAACTAGTCTAGTAATATTGGCCAAAATTTCGACCCACCTTGAAAATTTACAGATTTTTTTAACTACAAAATTAGTCCTGAAAATACAATACAGAAACACGTTAAACAGAATATCCAATTTAGTGCAGTGGTTCAGAAATAACGTGCGTACAAACACAAAATAAGCTTTGTTTTATACCATGGAAAGTTTCTGAATTATTTTCAATAATAACAAGAACCACTCAAGGAAATACCGCAGAAACCATAACAACATTACCTTAATGAAAAACACAAGTTTTCTCTAATCAAAACTTCTGTCTTCAACTTTCTACTTTGTCTAATGAAAATGCCATCAAATATCGGGTGTACTAAAGAATATCGTTTTCTCAGTATTTGATTTACTTGAACTGAAACTTCTGTTGTCTTTGAAATGTTCTAAACTGTAATTTTAACTTCTATGTCTTTTGTAAGTCTTTAACTTGAAAACAGTGTTTAGATTGGAGAGCAATTATAGATTTTAATTGGAGAGTTTGAAAGGAAATGATTTTGCAACAAAGATAACAAGTAACTGCTTTTAAAAAAAGTTTATGTTTTATGTTTTCTTTTGGTCTTTTTTTTAAATTCTGTATTCAATAAACCGTAAGTACCTATTTGTGTTCTTATCTTTATATAAAAAAAATTACTGAAAATACAAAATATTTAGTAGTAGTTGAATACTTGTTGTATACTCTACGTTATAAATACGTAACGTATGTTACAAACACCTTTTTTGGGGCTTTAAAACTACTCAAATGAGTCCTCCGTTTGTCATAGAAGTAAACCTGTAATGTAGAGTCGTTGTGCGCACAGTTAAAGAGTGGATTTCCCTCCCGTAGTCAGTTTTCTAATAGTTACGACCTTGGGGTCTTTAAATCAAGAGCAAATAGAAATAAGAGGCCGACAGTGAAGCACGCTTGCCTGGAAGTAGCCTTACTTCCAGCACGCGTAGCATGGCAGAAATGGGTTTTGTCGACGGGAGAATAGACAAAATGACAGAACGTAAAAGATTTTTATTGATTTATGCATACCAATGTTTAAAATATAAAAGAGATAATATTATGTTTCCATACTTTAATAGTGTAAGAATCGCGTCATACTTGTGCAATAAAACAATCGATTTGAATGGAAATAACGATGAAATAACTTTGTCTTTTCTTGATAGAATAGAGATAGAATCGCCATGCTACGCGTGTAGGCAAGCGTGCTTCACTGTCGACCATCAGGCGACATAGTAGTCAAACAAAAGACTTTCGCAAAAAAAAAAAAAACTCGAAAAAAAAATGGAACTAACTATAAACACTTAGCCATTTTAATAGGAAGTACTAAGCTAAACAAGGCTCAAAGTTAACGGATATCAATTTCAAAATTAAATGTCAGAACTCGACTCAAGGTTTCCCAAGTAGCAAAATAAATATTGACACGCTAATATTCTATAGAAACAAAACTATTAATAGCTATAAGATAATGTCTATGTATAGAAATACGCTGACACACTAACACAGTGAGGAATCGAATAAAAAAGAAAGTGGTGTGGATTTCAAGGACAAACTGATCGTAACGGTTAGTGGGTTTTTGTGTATTTTTGATGATAGCTGTTGGATTGACCACTTTAAAAGTATAGGGTTATAGAGTCTTGTTTACTGTCTACACTAATATCTATCTATCTATCTAATACCTTTAAACGAGCAATTCTTGTATATTTATTTATACGTAATCAGGATCTCGGAAACGGCTCCAAGGATTTTCATGAAAGTTACAGGTTAGGGGTTTTTCGGCTCAAGAAATCGATTTGTCAAGGTCCCAGGTTCGAGAAAAGTTCCCAAGATATAGACATTTTAAAAACCAACCAGATATTAATTATAATGCAAGTAGGGTACCGTTTGAACCAGTATGGTATTACGTTTCTGTAGAATAATTTTCTTAAAATACATTTTAAAGGGTTCAGTAGAATAATTACTGGTCACAACACAAGTACAACCGCGGGTAGTAACTAGTCTAGTAATACTGGCCAAAATCATTATATTTCCGTTAAAAATAAAAAGAATTCTCAGTTTACTGTTCTGGATGTATTGCTTTTTAGTAATTTTACACTGATTCGTTCATGAAAGAAGATTGACAATGCAAATTGATTTGAAGTAATCAATCTCTTCTTGATGTTTGCAAGACCATCTTGATTGCAGAAGACGTACATTG
Source organism: Agrotis segetum (assembly GCA_036375495.1). NCBI lineage: Eukaryota > Metazoa > Arthropoda > Insecta > Lepidoptera > Noctuidae > Agrotis > Agrotis segetum. Next base: position 635,605 of record JAQSVV010000033.1, read on the forward strand.
CAATGTTTGTTCTTGGTAATTTTCAGGCTGTTAACCGAATTAAAAAGTTTGGTTAAATAACTGCAAGGTTCATTTGCATTTCTTAAGCTTGTGATTGATGTATAGATTCAAAAATTTTCTTTATCTACCTACCTTCCAAAATAATAGCTTAACGGATTTTAATTTAAAGTTTTTTTTAAAACAGGTCACCTCTTTTTGTGTGGGATTAAGTCATTCAATGAGTGTAGGAGTGTAAGAGACTGTCAGTCTCTTAAAGAATAGAAGCTTCCTGTTCTTTAGATGCCCTGTGCGTTTCAGCCTCTTTTATGGCCTTTAAACGCCTTGACATGCGTGTTTTCTTTATTTTTTGGTAACACAGGCTGGGTACGAAGAAGCGAAGCGAAGGTGTATGCGTTATGAATTCCACATTTGAAGCTTTCAAATAAGCTTCCGTAACCTTAGCGAAGGGCTTTTTTTAAGATCTGGGGAAGTAATTAATCCCGGATACGAAAAAAGCATAATTTTAGTGACACTGACCAAGCAAATGTAATAGCAGGAAAAACTATGCTAGTAAATGGTAATACCTGTTTCCATTTCCCGTAAGGAATTATTCAATTGTTATAGAAAGTTTATGAAACTAGTTCAAGCTATTTCACTGAGGAATAAATTGTATTAGCAATGCCTACACCGTACATCTATTGAGAGAAATTTTAATTGTTCATGTTTTTCATGGTATAGGCTAATTTGAAGATGTTTAAAGAAAGATAAAATACAGCCGTTCTTCATATGGCAGCCGCTTTATATTGAAGAAAAAAAACTGTATTTATAACTGAAACAGGTATTTAATAAACTGGTTTGGTTCTAAATTATTTCTCAAATCAGTTTCATTTGGACAAGTTTTTTAGGAGCAAAACTTTTTTTTGCGTTAGGTATTATTAATCGGCTCTTATGAAGAGGGTAACCTACCTTCAATTGCCATGTGCGTTCTTTTTCCACTTAAGACATTACTGAAAGAAATAATTTTTGACAGAACATGAATAACATTTGACAAAAAAAGATACCATCAAATAAATTATTGAAAATTAAATCTAAGAAGACCTACCGATGAAATCAGCACACAACGACGAAATGTGAAAAAAAATGGCGGAATATTAATAATTCTAAATTGATCCGGTATCCTTTTTATAAAAGACACGTTTAAATAAATAGGTAGTGATAAAATAAAACGAATGTCTATAATTATCTCGAAGTTTAACCGCCACGGAAGTTTTTATGGCATATGAGTCATCAAGGATACCAACTAGGTCCTATTCCGTTCAGAAATCGAATTAAACTTCTTTTATTTGTTTGCTTTGTTCTTAGGTTCTTTCATTGGTGGATGCTTCCCTCCTTAGCTTAAGATTTTAATCAGAACTCATCGTCTTAAAAGCAGCATCTGCTGTAAGCCTTCATTTATCGGTAAATCCTTTCTAAACAGCGTTATGCAAAACAAAATGACTTCGACTCTTTACGAAGACGACAAGAGAAGAAGAATAATAGGGTAGTTTCCAAGGTCAAAATAATTACATTCTATTTAGTCCGTATTTTAGATTATAAAAAAATATTAGACAATTATTTTTTCTTTTTTCGATTAAACATAAAAAAACAAAGATAATAGCCTATTTAAGTTACCTGTGACGTCACTCTGCGCGAAAAATGCCACGCATCGTGACGTCACACGTAACTTTAATAGGCTATATCTTTGTAATTTTTGGTCTAATTTACAAATAAAAAAATACGTGTCCCTTAGTTTTGAATAATCTAAAAGACGGACTAATTAAATTTTTTAGGCAACTAGCTTATTCTTCTACGAACATCCACCTCATTGATTTTCTAAAGGAGGAATTCTCGTAATACGACCTCCATCATGGTGAAGGTAAGACTAGCTTTTGCTCGCAATTTCGTTTGCGTGATGTTAGCGTATGGGGGTAAGGATAATTTACCAGAAATAAAAAATAACAATTAGATTTTAGTATCGGAGAATTAAAATGCATTCAAATTTACAAACACCTCTTTTAGATTAAGTATAGGTAAAGAACAGCATGCAAAAATAACATAATAATCATCACGTTAAAGTAAAACAAGCAAAGTGACTAGTAAGGAAAACAAAGCCATCGCCTTTGCCTCAAACACTGCACATAAAACCCTTACTCACTCAGCAATGTTAACAGCCGTAACGAGACAAAACAAGAAAACAATCATTCAAAAGCAAGTCACTCCGTGTCAGGAGTTAATTTTAAAATTTCCACAACAACGCCCCATTCAATTTCTTTTCGAAGTTACGAAGAGAACATAAAAAGTTGAACTTATGGCCGGGACATTTTGTCCTCTTCACCTCTCACGACACGATTGCTATACGATTTGATTTGAAAGTAGTTGATCCTAGAAATGTAAATAGTAGTAATTATTATTTAGAAGTAACTGATGATAACCGTACTGATGGGGATGATGGTTTAGTAGACGATACGATAGATGCAAGACTTGTTAAAAGTAAAGGCGTTGTTGTCTGTGTAATAGCAGAGGTTTTTTAATAAGAAAACTCAATCCCTGAAGGTTTCAAATATGATAAAGATAATAACCATACTACGCTATAAGGTAGTAGTAGTCTTTATAAATTAAAGTAACGCGAGCAATTAGAAAATGTTAAATATGTTCATAACGATGACAAACTAACACATACGAATATTGAATTCCTAGGTACGTAATACTAACCCCCACACGACAATGCATCTATCATGAAATAATGGTATCAGGAATATTGGATTCCTCTATTTCAAAGTATTCCAAATGACTGTTTTTTAATGTTGTTACCTAATCTTCCACAGACATAAAAGAAAAAGCAATAAAACTAATCAACTTATAAATCACTCTTTTGACCTCCTTCGTCGTCTGACCTAACGACTACCTTCCGATCCATAAATCGTCAGATCAGAGCCTTCTTAAAGGCTCAAAAGCCTCCAAACGAGACGTTACAGGGACCTTCGAGAGTTTACTGACCCCTACCCTTTTGGGCTCACATCGGTCCTTTGACATTAGTTCCAGATTATTTTTCTGCGGTCCTGACCAGGTAAAATAGGATAATAGGGGATCGGTTCGAGGAAATAGAAGTAAATACAGGAAAGTAAACAGAATATGATGCAATACCTGTTCTGTTAGATGTTTGTTTGTTTATTGAAGATAAACTTTTGACCGCGGCTTTAATCGAGTTATGCGAAACGTTTCAGCATAGAACACTTGAGAATAATGTAGTTTTCAGTGAGTGAAAGAATTTTCGGAATGTGTCAAGGGGTTCCAAAAGTCACCCCGTATAACTTTACTTCTTCATAATATTAGTATTGATCTAAGAATCTCTCTAGTCGGAAGAAAGGTAAATAACCAAAGTATCTTAGTAAGACAAAAATATAGGAAAACTATAAAAGTTCATACCAAAATATTTGTTTGTTTTCGTCCCAATTTTAGAGCTTTGTGCAGCAAACAGTTTTATTATCTCCGATTCTTTGGATTGGTTTGGAGATCAAATGCAAGAGTTTTGATAGCTTTAGTAATACTAGTTTCGGATGTTGACGAACTTTTTGGGGCACTAGGTTAATGTCTTTGAGTCAGAATAAAGTTATTAGTGGTGTTACCATTAAAGTTGAAGAACCCCGATAAAGTAACTGCTTTTTTAATAATTTTGAATATTCCAAAATAAATATCATTCTGGCTCAGTATAAACTTGTGATGAGAAGCGATGAAACTCGTGACTGTGACTAAGAGAGTGATGGGCACAAATGTTTATGAATAGGTATTGTATATAGGTACGAAGACAAATGCAAACGAAACAATGGAGAAATGATAATATAAATGAATGTAAAAGAAGTAAATGATACTGCATCTACATAGCAGAAAAGGGGACAGGTCGAAATGGAAGAAGAACAGGAAGATGATTATGATGATTCCCGAATTCCAGGTCCCATATAAATGAATATCACCTTTATTATTTCCTTAATAAATATTTCGAGATTTTTTCCCTTAATAAATCAAAAGCTGTCCTTACCAATCCAAATCAACGAGCCATGAAGATACTCATATCACTTCCGATCTCTGTAACAGCCTGGACAATATCCTTCGCTATTGTTTCTACCGGAAACATTTACCACTTTAACTTTACCATCAATTTGAACTTTATCCAGAGGCGACGTAGTATCAAATTCCATCAGCTGAAGTACAATACAAATTTCGTTATTACTTTGAAAGTATTCGAACAATGATGTTTGAAATGAAGTCTTATGTGACTGAAGATAAAGTTTGATTCAACATGAGTTAAAAAATAACATGAATTTAGATTACCAAATTAATTTTGCCGTCATATCTCGCGGAATCTAGAATGATTTGAAGGTAATAGTCGTTTTTGTAATTGTAAATGTGAATTTGGTAATTTTTGGCTTTTATGTAATGGGATTCTTATGTTTTGAAGCTTCAATGTTCTGTCGCAACGATGTTAATTGAGATTCTAATTAATTAATGGTCGGTACAAAAACTGTTGATGGCGTGAGCCGGTAGCCCTAATAATTGGGTGTTATATTTTTAATTATCGACTTCTTTATTAGTAGTAATTAGGCTGTTTTTGCATTAATTAAAATTGTTGGTTATTTATTTGCAATGTCCTAAACATTATCTACTCACATATTTTGTGTGAGTTCTTTGCAGTCTTCAACGTCATCCAAAACTAATTATGAAGAATGTCTTCTTATACCTCAATAATGATTCACTTTACTATTTATATGAATACTTTGTCAATTGAATCTCTGATTATGACAATCATAATCTTTTTCAAAAACTGTTATTGTCTCCTATGAAATTTTGGGAAAATCTACACAAAAATATAATCTCTTTTCTTGCTCTATGGGTAGGCGGAAACTCTTGAACACCACCTGCTCCACCTAATAGATTCTCCAGTCTTTTTGTTTCGTCCATGTCCTTTCGTGTTTGACCAGATGTATCATCCGTATTAATTCTTACGTCATTGTCTAGTTTATCACCAAATTCTTTTGCTACCAACTACTAGACTTGCGCTTCACTCATCACTTAAATTGATTTAAATATCCTGTTCAATTATTACTTCCTTTAAAACCAAAACAAGCCAACCAGTGCCAAAATTAACGACATTATTTGACAGGTTGACGTCATTTAGATATATTGCAAAATACTTCACGATCAAGGTTATCGGGACTGACTCAGTAGTGACCATAAACTATAGTTGTTATAGTGACCAATTACGGTTATCTGTCTATTCAAAATTGAACCATGGATAATGCCAAAGTGTTATCTATTTTAGGTGTTCATGTGGGATGAAATGTGAGATTTATTCGTGTAAATGTATTCTGGATTCTTCTATTTAATGGTTGTCTAGATGATAACAATGTAAAGATTGTTTTATTTGTGTATTTGGATATTGATACAGGATATTATTATCGCACAAACGCACAGTGCAAGTAGTTTTTGGCAAAGAACTGTGACGATGAACTTCATATTTTCTAATTTGTTGTTCATCAATAACGTCAATTGTGATGATGATTCTTTTAAGTGACTAATATTAAAGCTTTTGGCTCTAAATTAAGGGTACTGTTAGGAATCTTTATGTGCATTTTCGTGAAAACAAGAGGAAGGGGCGTCGGTTCAAAATATGGAAACGAAAACACCATAGCAGAGTTTCAAAAAATACAACTATGTTATGCGGTTTGTGATATTTGTACGAAATTTTATACAAAATAATTTCTTCAGTAGTTTTTGTGTGATAGAGTAACAACATCCAACTAACCACATCAAATTTTGCATTTACTTAGATTTCAATTATTAATACACTTTAATAAATAGAACACCACTCTGAGCACAGCTTTTACCTTATAAAACGATTGGATAATAATGACCACTAAATATATATTTTTTTTTTACTTAGATGTGCATTACATTCATTTTTACTTTTGTCTTTTTACAGGTAAGCCAACATACCTCATCGATAGCTAAGTACCAATCTCCAAGGAGTATGTGAGTCATAAGATGCACAGCTCCTCAGGCACTCCATGAATTCAGGTCGAGATGGCGAAGCAGATTTGGCTAATGTCAGCCATTTTATCCAAACATTTTATCTCTTGATTAACTCATACTATGTTGATTTAGTTAGCAATTACGATGAATTTATCTAAAATTATCTATTTCTTGGAGACGAATTAAGTGTTTGAGGTCAAAGTTTATCTGTTTGCGGTTTGACATTATGGTTTCATGTATACAAGGTAATAAAGTGTTAGCCTGTTAATAATGTTTAACTTCGCTGAGAGATTTATATTCATATTTTTTATTTTATTCACGGTTTCTCGCGATTTTAACTATTTTTATTATTAACTTGACTCTTGAGTAGACTAGTGGAATAAAATGATAAGATTACAATAGTATGTAGGTACCAAAATAAATTATTTGTGAGATCAAATCTCACCATTCCTTTAAAAGACTAATAATTTATTGTAAGTTAGACGAACAGACTTACCAAGAGCAAGAGTAAGAGTATTAATTACCCAGTTACTGGGTTGTAGAGATCAATTAGGCAGTCGCTGAATGTCATCATCAACAGCCTATAATGTTCGCACTTCTGGGACACAGGCCTTCTCTCTGTGAGAGGGAGAGAGCCATAATCCACCAAGCGGGCCCAGTGCGGGTTGGTAGATGTCACATGTCTTTGAATTTTTTGGTTCTAGGACATGCCAGTTTCCTCACGATGTTTTTCTGCAGCGTTTTGAGAGCTGTGATGTTGAAATAAATTATACAAAGTAATGCGCCTGGCGGGGTTTGAATCCACGACCTCTACTCGTAAGTCGGGACCGATACCACTGGGCCAGCTGCATCTAAACTAAAAATTGTTGAGAAAAGGCTAGACAGATGACGATGATTGATTTAAAACATAACGAAGAATCAATAGATTGATTTCTCAATCAGCGAACTCCGTATTAAAATGTTGACAGAAACCATAAATAATTTATTGAAACTTTGATTTTTAACACCCAATATACCAAATCATTAAAGAACTGTTGATTGGCCTAACCTTCTAAGTTTCATATAAAATATGAATTTAAATTAATCAGCCGCAAACTTGGATATAACGACTTGTCATAAATATTAAAACACGGAAGTTGGATAAGAAGAATTATTTATTATGTAGGCGTAGGCTTTCAAAACCAGTTGGATTGGATCTACTTAGAATTTGAACAAACGGAAAAGGGTATAATGGTAATACAATAGGTATCTCTTATGTCTATAGGATATTTCCAATTTATTATTTTGTTTATATTCGTCAGACACTATTATGTAGACCATTATTTTTTTCTTTTCATTAGAGGTTATGACGACGATCCTGCAGATAAAATATGGTATATTTCTACTAAAATTTGATATGCAGATATGATTTAACAATTAATATTTAAATAACAACATTAATAGCAGTTTCTCAATAAAAAAGACGAATAGTATCACAGTAGTCAAAGAAATCGTAATTCACAACTGTTCATTTTATTTATTTCTTTTGGTGACAGTTCCCACAAAAAGACCTAATTTGTTATGTCTTATACAATACGAACAAAATAAATCCACTTTGTTACTTTTACCATTAATCAAATAAGAAACTAGGTACCAGCATTTCTTCACTCAAAAACGAATTAGCTTGCAATACAGTTACAATCAAAATGAGATCAAAACTGACTGTCAAACTGGAGCCATAAGCTGTATGTGCAACGGAACTTCTGGTTTGACAACTGCTGGTCTGCTGCCATAGAGTATAGAATCGCTTGCAACCGCTAGACATGGCATTACTAGTAAAATTAGTGACGTCAAACATTCTGTCAAAAACCGCTTCTGAAACAATGATTCTTAACACGAAAGGTGCAAGAATAGATCTTCAAGCTTATGCAATCCTTGCTGAGAAAGTTCTGTGGATGAGTGACGATTTCCGTCTTGGTAAGCAAATTAAAGTAAATAATGACAATAATTATTTTCTCTTCCACAAAAAGTGTTTTTAAAAAAATGTACGGGCTTTTTAGATTTTTGTCAATTTTTACTGATACTTTATTCAGAAACTTGACAGTGGCAATCAATCTTACCAAGAAAAATGTTGCAGAAGTCTGTTACGGAGTTACTGTGTGAAAATATAGTATTCAGCTTCATCCTGTTAAACAGTCAGTTGAAGGCAACCTGTTTAGGTAAAGGCTACACGACCAAGTGACTCATAGTAGTAACAAACAGTGCAGTGACACTCTAATCGTCATGGAAGTGGGAACATATTTTCCTACTCCTCCACTATTCTTTTCTGATTAATTTCGTTGCAGGATCCAAGACAGGTAAATTCATTCTCCGGGACACGTCGAGCTTAATTGTCTCGGCGCTTTTCTGGTGGTTGCCACTTTTGATTCTGGCTTTCAGGAGTTGCAGTGGTTGGGAATAGTGTGGTGGGTTTGTCCCAATAAAAAAAAGTCTAATCGTCATGACAATGACAGTGAGGACAGTGTCACTTCTTTCAGTTGTGCGGTCGTTACTCTATGGTCCACTTCTGACATTTTGCTACGCTGTGGCTACATTACTTGTTGCGTAAACTTGTGACAGATGTGGCGCTATTTCGACCGTTCACTGAGTGGTTTATGTTTTGAAATTGTATTAATTTTAGTGTGTGTTTTCTTGTCTTGGAGCTTGTTATGCAAAAGCTGTGTTTCGTGAGCTTTAAGTTAGTTTTATCCAAGTAAACAAAATATTGCAGCCGACAAATGAACAAGCCGAGGTTAAAACTAAGCCAGACGCATTCATCATCTTCCTGCCCTTATCCGATTTCACGTGGACCTGGAGTCACAACACGTTTTCGTTTTCCATTCTCCCCTATCAGACGTCACAGTATCATTCACTCCTTTTTCTTTTGCTAGCCAGGAGATTACATTCTATGATTTATTTTCATCATTATCGTTCTCAAAACGGTGAAGGAAAACATTGCGAGTGAACCAAAAACTCAAAGACGTGTCATATACCAATCCGTCGTACATTAAAGTCCACTCCCTCTCATTAAGGTCTGTGTCCCAACAGTGACATTATTATAGGCTAATTATGCTTATTCACGTATAACTTTGAGTATCTTTTCAATTAATTCAGTCATATATGTAGAAGATCAAGCCATCACTTATTATAACCGTCAATAGTGTTCAGACATGTCTTTTAGAGGTCAAGGTTTTTCGGTACTTGAGAGCAGAAAATTTCAGTTAATTAGTTGCTTTAGCAACACCTTACATCCTTCCAGGGCCAAAGCCTGTCTCATCAGTAACCGTGACCCTGAAATGTAAAGGGCTGTGGAAGGATCACCGTGGATTTTAGTCAGTACAAGTCTAACAGTCCCTCCCGTTACGCCCTGGGAAGGTGGACACATTTAACCACGAAAAAAAAACAACAGCTTCGTCTTTTTGGACTATATTGAGGTCAAGAGCAAACCATTTCAAATAAAAAATGAAAATTAACTGATTCGGTCTCTATGGCCCAAATAGCCTAGATGGCGTCGTAATGATCATAGGACACCAAAATAAATAGGTTTAGTAAATTAAAAGAAGAATCAAATGGCTAGCAGAAACGTACACAGAATTTCAATCATTTGGGCAAAATAATAGTCGTTATTATTAGTCAGAAGCTCTAAAGTCTGACAACCAGTCTTACCATGGGGTATCGTATTACCCAGTTAATGGGTGTGGAGGTCTGACAGGCAGTCGCTCCATGTAAAATACTGATAACCAGCTGAATCTGGTTCGACTGGAAGCCGACCCCAATATAGTTGGGAAAAGGCAGCCAGATGATGGTGGGCAAAATAATTCTCAAGAGATGTTTGACCGGAACGTTCTTTTTAAATAGCTACAAATCTATCAAATATCTTAGAGAGAACAGAAATAAAAAACTTGTATCTCAAAGCTGCACCAAATAGATTTCCAGTTATTCATCTCGTGTCGGATTGATGATGAGAACTTGAATGTTGGTTGACATCTAACATTATCATTGAGATCGATTCACAAGTTGACATTATATTTGAAGCTCGACGTGCCTAGCAACTAGAATTTACTCGTTTTGAATTATCACCTATAATAAAGTCGGCTGTTCTTGATTTCAGCTTATAATGTGCCCACTGTTGACCATTACCTACTATGCGAACCCATCCATCGTGGAGCTTCATTTGTATCATTGTCTGTGATTTTTAACAAGGACACTTCGGTTTCTCATAGTATTTTCTTTCACCAAATAATAAAAAAAAATTGAGAGGTGTCAAGTGACACCCGGATGGAACGAAGTTACTGTACACACTCAACAAAAATAATCGTCGCGACTCCACTCCACTCCGCTCCGCTTCGCTCCACTCCAATCCGCTCCGCTCCACTCCACTCCACTCCACTCTTTGAGCTCTAGCACCCTTTCGCAACGCGCGATAAGGAACTTCGTTCCAAAAGTTGAATGTCTGTATGAACTCGAACTCGCAGTCAAAAAAATTCACAGACACAGTCAAATCAAAACAAATCACGGCTATTTTCGTCTTCAAAACAACCTACTCTTTAAAACACACAGAAATCCATTAATAGCTCCACAAGCTCAACCATAACATTACACAACACCTAGTAGACTATTTGTACCACTTTTACTTTCAAAAAGCCTAGCTAGAGTAACAGGTTGAATAATACAACCAACGTACAAAAATTATTTTAAGGTACGATTTTGTCGCCGACCGCAAACAGCAGCAGCAGACGACTTGACGTCACGACATGTCACAGCGACACTTCGTATCGTCATGTCACTGCAACAATGCTGTTCTCTATAAGACAATCGCAAGGCTCTGGACTCTATAACGAGCTCATCCATGTCCAGTCTTGAGATCAACCCATAGTTTTGACAGATTAAATCGAGGCTGTATTTTAGGGAATACCACCATATCTATCATTAATATTGTAGCGGTAACCGCTGATTTCGCTGTCCGTACCTTAATGAATACCAAACTTTAGTTTCAGTGTTACGTGAATGCTGCGGACACGCTGTCTCAAGGCTGTATTTATAGATACACCAATAATGATTATGAACTGCAGCAGTGGTGGCCCAGTGGTATCGATCCCGACTTACGAATTGTAGGTTGTGGGTTCGAACCCTGCCAGGCGCATTACTTTGCGTAATTTATTTCATCACCACTGCTCTCACAACGGTGAAGGAAAACATCGTGAGGAAACCAGCATGTCCTAGAACCAAAAATTCGAAGACATGTGACATCTACCAACCCGCACTGGGCCCGCGTGATGGATTATGGCCCACTCCCTCTCACAGAGAGGACGCCTGTGTCCCAGCAGTACACATTATAGACTGATGATGATGATGATGATTATGAACTCGACTTCGTCGGACGGTCGCTCTAGCATCAGTAGCAGTTCTATGTGTATTCTGTCTTTGGGCAAAGTGTAAAGACACTTTGCTGCGGAAGGTATTTCATAGAAATACATAGGAACCAGTAGTGTCGCAGCGACATGTCGTCGGCTGCTACTGTCTGCAGTCGTCTACGAACTCGTACCTTTAGTATCTGACCCCAGATTGCCTTGGGAAAACGAAAATACTGTGGGAAGATTTTACTCTAAACAAAACAACGTTGCTTCTGAAATTTCTTCCGCAAATAGCTAAGCATTGAAGAGAATAAGTTTGTTTCGTTTCTTCGAAATGGTGGCCACTTTATTGCGGGCGTCATTTTGTTGGTGCGCTAATAGTTTAAGTGGATTTGGCTAGTTTAGTATGTCGTTGTAATTGCTAGGATATCGTTAAGTTTTAACCTATTTAACTCTTATTAATGATTTACCTGTGTCCATGCATATTTTTATCCACTCCATCCAACGCTGAATGTAGGTAAATTCTTCCCAAATCCCTCCCCTTTGACACTTTTATTAGCGAAACAAGATGCAGTCTCAGTATAAATACTGCGTTGAAATTTCTTAAAATATTTAGCTTTAGGTAAAGATGTATCACTTTTAGCCAACATAAGTTTCCGTAATATCGTAGAAAACACAATATCGGTAGCAAAAGAACGTACAATCAATCAGCAGGTTGCGGCAACAGATAATTGGCGTTGCGAATATGTTGCCAAATGTAGACAGTGGTCGATGCCGGAAAATGAATGCAATCGAGACTGTGCTGTTACATGAAACATAGTATCATGAAACTGTAAGTATATTATGTATATCTACATAATAGGTTAATTTATGGAACAGTTCCGTGCAAGATAAGGGGAGACCATACATAGTATAATTTGCAACAGGCTTAGCCCGTCAGTAAAAGTTTCATGTGCATCGTTATGCAGTGTAAATCCTTTCAATCCTGTTCAATTTGATCTGGTTTTGGCACCAAATATAAAACGCTCAACGTGTTACCGTGGATTTTTAGGATAAATAAACAAGATACTTTTTTTAAGCGTGTAAAATCATCAAATGAGTCCTCCCACCCCGGGCAGGGCGGGAGGGACTGTCAGACTGGTACTGACTAAAATTCACGGTGTCCCTTCCACGGTCCCCACGGTGACCCTTTTTGTTCTGGGGTCACGGTAAAGAGATAATTCCCGCGACCCCGGCAGGCATTGGCCCTCTAGAGGCGCCCCCCCCGTCATTATTAAACAAGAAACTTGGAAGAGGGCGACTCATATTATTTCGTAGACTAAATGGAAGATGGGATAGGAAAGTATCAGAGTGGAGACCACGAACGGGAACGAGGAACGTAGGGAAAAAACCGTGGCAGACAAAAGATATCCATAAAGTGGCCGGAAAAAGTGGGTAGCCTGTGGCTATACACATTTGTGTCGTCACAAAACCTGCAGAAGTTGAAAGATTTGGTAAAGACTTACACTTATCATTGGGTGGCTAAAGTTTGAAGAAGAAGCAAGGTTCTGAATTGACTTTGTAAGGATCTGTCAGATTTACTTCAACATAGTGGAACTAGAATTAAAATGCACAGCGGTGAAAAAAGCACTAAGCTGGAAAAAACGAGCTCTTTATAAATATCAAAGCACTTGCAGGAAGAATCTAGTTTTGTAATAAATTATTAGTGTTTGACTTTTGAAAGGTAACACATTCGTCTGGTAATAAAAAGTGCAGTGAATGCATGTAATCATAAATATTAGTAAGTCACCTTGTGTTGCAATAAGGATATTGGTATACCTTAGCATATTAATTAAGAGACATAATAATAAACAAATATTTTTTTTAATATAAAAAACAACGAATGAAAATGGAATACCGAGCAATAATAGCTGTTAAAAAATGTATTTCACCGTGTTACACTGAAACTTTACTCATTTATTTTATTACATTGTCAAAATTCCATCACGCTTTTTTGGGCAAAAATAAAACTTCCGAAGAAAAGAAATACTCTCCATCTATCAGTGTCTAATCAAAAGGAATTGTTTTCCAAACTTGTCTTATAAAAGAGAAATAATATATAATGCCCAATATACTGTCTTTTGAACAAATCGCCTGCCATACTAGAAATTGAATAAAAGAAAAACAAAGGTTCCGTAACATTATCTATAAAAAAATGGCAAAAATATTGTCCGTTGTGTGCCCCCTTATTTGATTCAATATAATTTATTTGTTGCTGTAGCGGCATCAGAAATAGGTCATCTGTGAACATTTAAACTAACTATCAAGGCATAAGAGATACAGCTTGGTGACAGACGGACAGAGGGGTCCGTCTATATTGCGGGGTCTTCGTTTGTAATAAAGTCTCGTTTACCCTTTGGCGGAACCTTGAAAAGGTTTTTCTATAAAAATATACACAAAAAACAATAAAGTGACAACTGTAAATTGGCTTCGTAAGATACTGACTCCCAAATGGTACAGATTAATGAATAGAACGTGCCCAGAAAGTTTAAAAAATCCAGAATTTTTAGCAAAAAAGGGTATATTTTCGTAGAATGTTACTCAATTCCCTTAGCTACGCTAGCATAGCAATAAAACCGCAAAAAATTCTCCCCAAGTCTGCCAGAACCGATGTGAATAATTTTGAATGTTGAATATTCAGTCTTTTGAGGAAAGACTAGAATTTTACTAAATTTTTGCACAACGTCACGCCTGTAAAATACAAAGGTTTAGAGAGATATTGTATAGGAGTTTGATAATATGGGCACTTTACTTAATAATACACTACATAATAACATACAATAAACTAAATACTTAATTTAGTTATAATTATACCAGTATTTCATAAAATATATCTGATATAATTTTGGGTGCACCTATATGTACGCAAAAATGTGACTTTAAACGTTAGTCACAAGTATTCGAGACCTACATTTGGATATTGACGTCCGTACAAATCAAATAATAACTATTTTGATTATGAAAGTAACAAAGAAAATCAAAAACTTAATATAGGTGGGTAAGTCAGGAAAAATATATTTGTAGGAAATTACATTTTCTCAATTTCCGATCACATTACCCTACTTGAAAGAAACCTCATAACATCCATCAGGCCTTTATCTCCTCTAAACCATTAAAACAAATTACGAAACCTAAGACCCTAAAGCACAGTGCGCAAAAAATAGCACACATGAGGACAAAAAGGGCACATTACCCAAATTCGAATACTTTTCCGAGTAATGAAATTGTACTACAAACGGCTCGGAAGAAAAAGGGAGCAATACCAGTGAGCCCCGGTGCCTTATTTCAGTATCGTAAACGAAGTATAATGGCTAAGTATTCGCGGTATGGTGATCAATTCAGGCATCTTTTTGCGAAAAAGAATAAAAAAGGAGGATTTTTGTAAATAATTTCGTAAGTAAAGTCTTTATTTTTGTTTTACGAGTTTTTCCCTTATAATGTTGGTCTGAGTATCATTTTGATTTGAATAAGCAACACAATATGGAAAATAAAAGTCCCAAAGCTTAGAAGACGGTCTTTATAGAAAAAGTAAAATTAATTTAGCATTCATAACACGTAGAAAATAAGTAAAAACAAAATACATCTGTAGATTAGAATGAATACAATAAAAACTGGTAAAAGTAAGACAATGGAACATATGGAAACGATTGCGTCTCCTTCGTATATTCGATTAAGTTAATAACTACACTTGACGGCACTTAAGTCGGTCCAAGTTATAAGAATAAGCGTTACTTTTGTACAGTTACTTATGTACGTTCTCAATTAAATAAAAAAGTAATCTTTCTTTGTAACTAAACTACTTACTACTAAAATCTTCACGTGTTTTGATATTGTATCTAACTGATAAAAAGGTGAAAAGTTTCAAATACACATAATTATGGTCATTATTATGTGTATTTGAAACTTTTCACCTTTTTATCAGTTAGATATCTGATCGCAGTGGTCATTAGGTATATCTCTACTAGAGATATACCTAATGACCACTGCGATCAGTTTTGTGTTGGTGTGGCTATGTTACGATTATGACTTAATAATGACCATAATTATGTGTATTTGAAACTTTTCACCTTTTTATCAGTTAGATACAATATCAAAACACGTGAAGATTTTAGTAGTAAGTAGTTTAGTTACAAAGAAAGATTACTTTTTTATTTAATTGAGAACGTACATAAGTAACTGTACAAAAGTAACGCTTATTCTTATAACTTGGACCGACTTAAGTGCCGTCAAGTGTAGTTATTAACTTAATCGAATATACGAAGGAGACGCAATCGTTTCCATATGTTCCATTGTCTTACTTTTACCAGTTTTTATTGTATTCATTCTAATCTACAGATGTATTTTGTTTTTACTTATTTTCTACGTGTTATGAATGCTAAATTAATTTTACTTTTTCTATAAAGACCGTCTTCTAAGCTTTGGGACTTTTATTTTCCATATTGTGTTGCTTATTCAAATCAAAATGATACTCAGACCAACATTATAAGGGAAAAACTCGTAAAACAAAAATAAAGACTTTACTTACGAAATTATTTACAAAAATCCTCCTTTTTTATTCTTTTTCGCAAAAAGATGCCTGAATTGATCACCATACCGCGAATACTTAGCCATTATACTTCGTTTACGATACTGAAATAAGGCACCGGGGCTCACTGGTATTGCTCCCTTTTTCTTCCGAGCCGTTTGTAGTACAATTTCATTACTCGGAAAAGTATTCGAATTTGGGTAATGTGCCCTTTTTGTCCTCATGTGTGCTATTTTTTGCGCACTGTGCTTTAGGGTCTTAGGTTTCGTAATTTGTTTTAATGGTTTAGAGGAGATAAAGGCCTGATGGATGTTATGAGGTTTCTTTCAAGTAGGGTAATGTGATCGGAAATTGAGAAAATGTAATTTCCTACAAATATATTTTTCCTGACTTACCCACCTATATTAAGTTTTTGATTTTCTTTGTTACTTTCATAATCAAAATAGTTATTATTTGATTTGTACGGACGTCAATATCCAAATGTAGGTCTCGAATACTTGTGACTAACGTTTAAAGTCACATTTTTGCGTACATATAGGTGCACCCAAAATTATATCAGATATATTTTATGAAATACTGGTATAATTATAACTAAATTAAGTATTTAGTTTATTGTATGTTATTATGTAGTGTATTATTAAGTAAAGTGCCCATATTATCAAACTCCTATACAATATCTCTCTAAACCTTTGTATTTTACAGGCGTGACGTTGTGCAAAAATTTAGTAAAATTCTAGTCTTTCCTCAAAAGACTGAATATTCAACATTCAAAATTATTCACATCGGTTCTGGCAGACTTGGGGAGAATTTTTTGCGGTTTTATTGCTATGCTAGCGTAGCTAAGGGAATTGAGTAACATTCTACGAAAATATACCCTTTTTTGCTAAAAATTCTGGATTTTTTAAACTTTCTGGGCACGTTCTATTCATTAATCTGTACCATTTGGGAGTCAGTATCTTACGAAGCCAATTTACAGTTGTCACTTTATTGTTTTTTGTGTATATTTTTATAGAAAAACCTTTTCAACACAGGATTGTATAACGTAACATGAAAAAAAAAAATCAAACCAGTCTACTTTCACCATTAACTTAAGCAATCTTCAGAATTTACTTTCTTTTCTTACAAAGCACAACCCGTTAAAATGTACCTCATTTTTCATTTCCAAAACCAGAACAGCAATCAAAAACACATTTAATTTCAGTAAACTTTTGCCAAAAACAGAAGGAATTTTGCCGACATTTGGAACAATTTCGACTGGAAATTCAACAGTGCAAGAAAAAAAGTGGTCCTCGTCGAATTTTCATCAGTGCAGTACTTTCGCAGTGCAACAACATTAGGTCGAATGCTGCGACAGATAAATATCCAATGAGATTTTTGCTGGACTCAGCAGCTTGAAATTGTCGTGGGGCAGTGATGGGATCGCTTTTTTTTTGTCTATCGATAAATGAATTTTCGAATGATAGTTTTGTTATTATGTTGTTCTCCGCAAAAAAAATATACTAGGAAATGAGTGTATAGGGGAAAGTTTCTAAAAGTGTTGAATTTAATTAATATCATTTGAGTTGATATGGAACTCAGTATAGAATATAATGACTAAGTTTTTGTATATTCTCATAAACAAAAAATGTTGCAGAATTTATTACATAAGTATTTCCAAGGTTATTTTTTACATTTACATGTCAAGAAAGAATTTGATATTAGACTCAGTATTTTAGACTAAATAAAGCGTCATTAAAATATATTAAGTATTCTAAAATGTATTTACGCATATTTTGGTTCTATTTTTATTACTATGAGTATCATACTGCACAGTTAAAAGAAATAATGTATTTTTTAACTTTGCAGTGTGATACTCATAGTACCTAATTGTTAAAGCACTATGTAGTTTTTACCTAACAGTTATAATAGCTACTAATGTTACATTGTTAATTATGGTGCAATTAGCGTTCTTGGCTAATTTAGGGCATGGGTTTTCATAAACTTATCACGCTGTGCTTCTTAAAAAACGAAATATACTGGCTGTTGTAAGAACTATTACAAAAATGTGATGACTACATGGAAATGGCTGATCTTCTGTTGATAGAGTTAGAGATTACTATTAGTTTTTTTGTACATATTAATGTAGCCTAGTCGTAGTCTAAATATTGAATAATGAATTAAGACGTCGAAGTTGAAGCGTTCTTTAACTACTTGTCGTTGTTATATCTCAATTTAGCAGTAGATAACAGCATAGTAATCTGAAGCTATTCTGTACTCATACTTACCATTCTTTTTATACATCTAAAATTTTTATCGATAAAATTAATGTTCCATTATCGACCCACCCACATCACTAACAGCACATTTGGCCAAAAGGCATTGCGGAACACTGCGGTGTTGCTAATTCAAAATGTACTGTCTATGAAACATTCAGAGGGTGGGCTAATGACTGCACTATGTATTTTGGTTGCCTAGCCTTTATTGCTGCTAATTGAAAAGGAGATACTGACGACTTCATTAGTGTTTTGGAAGGGAACGAAGCTGAAATTGTAGTACTAATTGACCTTTTAGTACGCTATTTTTAATTTTTATGGAGTATTTTTAGTTTAACACTAGTGTTTGCCCGCGGCTTCGCTTGCGTTATTTTAGAATTTGAGAAACAATACGGATCGTGTGGCGCCATCTGGAATATGAACGTAATTGTTTTCTCGGCAACAGCTCTCTTCTGTTATTCGGGATGTAAGATACCATAAATCCGTGTCTATACTCCTGACAACGTATATGCTAAATTTTGGGACGATCGATTCAGTAGGTAGTAATGCGTGAAAAGGTAAAAAACAAACATACTTGCATTTTTATTATTAGTTTAGGTCAATAATGTTATATCTAGGTACATAGTTTGCATAGGAAACGTCCTTATTTGAGCGACATTAATTTCAAAGAACCGTGTTTATTTTAAACATTAGACTATCATTTTTGGGTTGATTTACAGTATCGCTGCAAATTGAACGTACGATAGCATTGCTCTTCTCCCTTGCATTCCGCGTGATACCTAAAAAATAACTAATTATCTGACTCGATGAGTACAACTTGTCGTCGTTTAAAACATAATCTATGCACTGGTTTGAACACCAATTCAAAACATAAATAAACACAATTTTTTCTAATCTTTAAAATTCCACACCTCGAAACAATTACAATTTAAAAAAATATCCAACTTACTACCTACAATTTAAATCAGTGTAGATTTATATCCTAGAAAACTATTGAAAAAAAATAGTAATAATTTAAAATCGCGAATAATATTGAAATAAAAGTATACACATTTTTTTTAATTATTTGAAACTCTCAGGACAAATATAAGAAAACTCAAAAAGTGAAAAAAAGAAACAGCGAGATTTGATCCAGAGACCCCTTGCACGAAAGTCAAGCAGGATACCAATCAGACTGGCTAGTACGCTGACAGTGTTTTCAAATAGCGGTTCTTATACAAATGTCAACAATGACTGAAAATCAACATATTATAAAATTGCTAATCCCCCAAAGGGAATAGCGTAATTATACATATCCTATTAATAGAAGAGCAGTTTAAGGAATATTTGGGGAAAAATTGACTAAATAATATCCAGTGGTTTAGCTTCCAACTAAAAACAAACAGATAAAAACAACAAAATTTAAAATTGCTTATCTCCCAGGAAAAATAGCGTAATGATACATAGCCTATCAACAGAAGCATATTATTAGGAATATTTGAGGAAAATTTGATCGACAACTTTACAGTAGTTTAAGAGATAGATCAAATAAAAAAAACATAAAAAATTTCGAAAGAAAAAAAAAAGTTGATTTGGCATCAGAATCGATCCCTTATCTCGAAAAAAATACAAAAAGAAAAAAATATTCAATGTACAGGAATGACAGCTCTACGATTTTATTATATGTAAAGATAAACAATGGGTCTAACCAACCCGCACTGGGCCCGCGTGGTGGATTATGGAGTACTCCCCTCTCACAGAGTGGAGGCCTGTGTCCCAGCAGTAGGAACATTATAGGCTGATGATGAATGGGTCAGCAATGAAGAACTAATGGAAAAGAAATAAAAAGGAGGTATAATATTTAGATTTATTGACACTGTTGAAAAGTAAAGCATTAAACCACACAATTTCTGCCATACAATTTAGAGGGCTTAAGATAGTGTGTCATTCTAGTAACAATAATGATGACAAAAGTGTATTGAATTGATATAAGCTACTGAAGACAGTAAGAAATAAATCCTATTATATAAATAATCGTTTTAAACACAAAACATATAAAAAAACGCTTTTACAGCCTGCAATTTACACACGTTTAGTTTCACAGGTGTTAAAAAGTAACAGCCTTACTACAAAAACTGAAACAAATTACTGTTGAACACTTGTCTAAAAAAAAAGTGTGACTGCAAAACGGACCTTATTTCAACGTCATTTTTTTAGACAAGTGTTCAAGAGACGTTTAAAAGTTTTTATGGTACGACCGTAAATGTTCAGACATTAATAAAAGCAAAACCATAATTATTTAAACCGGAGCATAACACTAAGTCAGTAAAACACTATCAGAAATAAATTGCACATCAGCACTCTATAAAACGCAGTAATTAATAACAAACTCTATGATTACCACACTAATTCATTTCCTCCGACAAATCTCCACGATTTCACGCCATGCTTCTTTGAATTTTTTCCACCAGTAATATAAGTCTTTATAATGAACACTCCAACAAATTGCCACGAGATAAACATCAGGCATTTCTCTTTCGTACCCATAAAACATAAAAAAGACGTACTAATTAAAATACGAGTTTCCAATTAAATGTGAAATTCTCTATTCTACTTAAAAACATCTACAAAAGGTTGGTATTTGAAATATTTACTTAGAAATTGACAAGTGTTACAGTAGGAGTAACTAGAGCGTGGTGGATTCCGACACGCAGGGGACGGCGCACGGTGGTCCAAATCGTGAGCGGACGTGGACAAAAACATTGTACTACTGCTTTTTTGTTTCGAATCGATTTGTGTTTAGGTTTTTTTTTTCTTTGTGAAGTTTGTTACGCGCTAACTGTAATACTGGTCTTTTTACTTTTGTCTGAAAAGTGTGTCCGAGATTTACACTTTTTATTAGAAAAGCTCATAACCAAAAAAAGCCATAAGTAAAAACAGTTTTATTAGCAAAAATAGCCAAAGATAATCATCTATTTCTGGGGCCTTGTATTTTCGACCTTAGTTAGTTTTCAAATTTAAGGTTATTTTGAATTACTAAATACTAGTACTCTGTGGTTGTAAATCAAATTGCAATAAAACTATTATAATTTACATTAACCTTTTTGTAATGGAAGTCAGAAAACAAAATCATTTAAATTAATTTATAATCTTTATCGACTTCGATATAATAATAAATCAATTAAACGAATTTGCAAAAACAAAAAATATCATAATAAATATGCAATTTATCAAAACAATCATAATAATTAGTTTGCTACCCAAAATAAACACGAATCTTATCTTTATCTTGAGAACTTACTTTTATGCGCAAAAACATACAATTTTCTTTTAGTAACAAAAATCTAAAGGTTACTAAACCAACAAGTTAAGTAACAAATACAAAAATGACTGTATCGCATGCCAGTAGATAGATATACTAGATGTAATTTTTATGAAAAGGCTTATCTAAGATACAGCAGTGACCTTACTGGCCGATCAAATACAGAGTAATAAACGGTAGAGGTTGCAAGATTTATTATTTCAAACTATAGCAGTTAGGTACTGTAAATAGATATACTACCTTTTTTGAATGTGCACCAAAAAATTCAGTAAACGATTAGGCTAAAGTACGTAAAAGTTGAAACAACACTAGTTACTACCAATTAATTTCTCTTCATATTTTATCATAGACTTTTTTCTTTTTTTTTACGTCGTAAAATCAACAATGCATGACGCATTGTTGATTTTACGACGTATCACCCCAGTGCAGGGCGGGAGGGACTGTCAGAGTTACTACTGACTTAAATCCACGGTGTCTTTTAGTAGCCCTTTATGTACCGGAGTCGCGGTATACGTTGTTCCGCGACCATTTATCATAGACTTGATAAAATATTGTTTTGAATGCGACTGTGGTCATGATCAATGAAAGAACCCAAGTAGTAATTTGACGTGATCCAAAAGGCAGAAATCCTAGTGAAAAATGAGAGCCTCTGCTACACTCCTGGATAAATAAAAAATAACTTATGAATACTTTATTGACGGTGAGGAAAAACATCGTGAGAAAACCGGCATGTCCTAGAACCAAAAATTCGAAGACATGTGACATCCACCAATCGGCACTGGGCCCGCGTGGTGAAATACGGCCCACTCCCTCTCACAGAGAGGAGGCCTGCGTCCCAGCAGTGGGAACATTAATAGGCTGATGATGATGATGATGAGTTTTATTTAAATTATTATTACGTTCTTCATTTCTTTCTACCCTCTTTTTAAGTTCTTCATTTGATATGAATTGATACTTTCTAAGTAATACACCATAACTCAATTCGCAAAAAACAATTTGAACACTAAGTATATTTATTGCCAATTCGCAGCAATTTCTAAGGCGCCATTACCATAACAGACATTATACAATAGTTCCTAACAATCAAAGCTCACCATTGCATAATAGGCTCGTAAAATGACACAATCGCTTGTAGGCAATAAAGCGGTAATCTGGCAAAATAACTGGGAAACGCCCACCCGATGCGAAACCTGATTTATTTCGCTATTGTACGCACTTCCCGGGAAAGTGATTTGTTTGGAGTTCATGGACATTAGTCATTGTGATTTTTGTTGATGTTGTCATTTTTATTTTACGGTAAGAAATGGTGAGGCAGACGCTTCCGAAATGATTCACCAAGCGTTTGTTAACTTCTTTCATAATGCCCGCGAAGGAGTCGAACTCTCTGCGTCTGTGTCTCCGAACGTATACAGCCCTAATGTCTTCAAAGTTAGAGTAAATAGGCTTCTTCAGGGTAAATTCTATTGTTGACTTTGGGTACGGTTAGCCGATACAAAAATCTTGACAGCATTAAAAGAAAAAATCGCGAATGCCGAATGCCGAAATTTAGTCAGCATAGGTGACTGGTCAGCATTTCTGTCCAGATTTTGTATCGGCTAACCGTACCCTTTGTCTCTTTAACTTAGAGTTGAGTCAAGGGTGAATCTTGAGAGGCTCATTTTACGTTGTCCGCAGAAAAAAACTACCCGTAGTGTTTAAATTAGAAACCAAAATATTTTTTTTATGCTACTATATTGTATGATCTTACTGTTGCACGATAGTTTTTGTGTCGAAAAACTATCGTGTGTCGAAAAAAAATCCAAAAGGCCTGAAAATTGATACCCCTGGCGCGTCCGCAGCACATTTTGCAAACAAAACTCATACGAACGTAAACAAAATAAACAGTGCGATCTAATAGCTAGCAAGATTGTTGTAGATATATTTAAAAAAGATACATCACGTATATTTATGTTAGGTTTTTTTAAATTACAATATAAAGTTTGTCCGAGACTAAACAGTGATTCCCCTGGCGCGTCAGAAATCTTCGTATATCTTAGTACAATTTTATAGAAGATTGTCTCCATGCCGTCGCATGTGCGCTGCTGGTGCAGCTTCGTACGTTTTTGTGAAAGATTACGCCGCTCGTTGGTCCAGGAGGAAATTATGAACATAAGTATTTGATTCCCCTGGTTTTGGTTTCGCTAGCTCGTTGATTACCCTGACCACGTTTTCAAATGCAATTTGTGATTTAACGATTTATGGTCGGGTATTGAAAGTGATAAATTATTAAAGAGACTGATTAGTATTATCTAAAGGCGACTTTAAAATAGTAATAAAACTTGATTTTCTTCTACCTTTTTTTGATTCCCCTGGCCAAAAAAAATAAAACGCAATATATTGGGAACCATCCGGCCAAAAGTGATGCCAATTCGTTAAATGTGTTTATAATGAAGTTAAAATCTGTTTAAATAAATTTCGCCAAGGGAATCACCTAAATATGCCGAATCTCAGGATTCACCCTCAAGATCATACACATCTCAATTAAATAAAAACAATCGCTTCTGTTGTGACTAAATTATTAAGGCCTACTTGCAGGACATTTTTGGACATTTTTATAAGCGAGTTGAATCGTTTCAAATCGTATCCATGATTTATAGAAACAATGATTTAATTAAAAAGTATATTGATGATGATGATGAAACAAAGAGACTTGTAAAGTTTCATAGAACACTCAAAATAACTTTTTGTTTTATAACTTTGTAATTCTGGGAAATAATTAGTATCTCACAGATTATTTATCGGAAATCACAACAGAAAAAAAAAGTTGTTTACGTAAAAAAACTACAACTCGATTTCTCTTGGAATGACGCATGACCGTACATAAGTTGGAGTTCAGTGTTAATAAGAATATTCAGGATATGTATATGAGGACCTATAATGCTTCCGCATGTGTACCTATTTATACATTATTTTAAGATTAATTAAAGCTGGTCTATTTTTTTTGTTAATGTTTTTTTTTGTGATGTTTTCTGACCTTTGGGCTTTTATTATACGTGAGGTCCTAGACAAGACGTGGTAATGTTTTTTTTAGATAGCGGTAGAACTTCCAAGTCTTTTCGAAATGAACTTAATTAAGACTGTATTATTCGATATTTATCCGAAGAAGATGAATTAGGGTATTCGTTAATAAATAAAAACTAACAAACTTAAAACTTTAAATATGTAGTCAAAAATTTAAAAATGATCATGTCACATAATCCTTTTAAAACATGATCTTTTGAATACTATTGTAGATCATGTCACTATGAAAATTGGCCTATTTGACATGACATGCAAATGTTATAATATTTCATACTCAACTACGAAACAGAATTCCACTGGCAAAAAAAAAGAAACAGAAGATTTAAAATAAATTTGCCACCTCTGTACCCAAACTGCTCTGTACAAAGTTTTTGCAGGCAGCGCCTTTTCCTTTCGTTCGACCTTGCGTGCGTGCCACAATAGTATTACTCTGATACAGTGTGCGAACTACTTGCTAATTGTGCCTCGTTTTAATTTACTGGCCAGTAGTTACTATTTCCTTTTGGTACGAAGTTTTGGGTTGAGATAATTGGGAGACTAGTTTTTTTTGCTTAGTTTTGTCTAAGTTTATTCTAAGTTTTGTCTAAGTTTTGACTTAGTTTTGTCTTAGTTAGGAAGTTTGGAAGAAAAAGACAAACGTTTCCAAATAAATTGGGATAAATAATATAGTTTAATAGAGCGTAAATTCATTAACATAATTATGTAGTTGTAATGTTCATGATTCTCAAAGTAAAATTGTTTTATTCTGATCATTATCTATCTAATCTTATACTATAAAGATTTGCACGCATAATCAACATTTTTATTTTGACTCATCAACAACTGCTGTCTGAATACCTTAGTGGTTTATCTGGTAGGCCCTCTACAGATAGGGCTACCGCTTCGAATCCCATTGTTTGTTCTTATTTCTATATATTTGACTATCCTTATTTGCTATCTATACAAAAATGTCAAGAGTTCTTTTGCTTTTATTGTAAATAGACCACGAAGATAAAGATTTTTCCTAGAAACCTAATTAAAAGGAGTAAAAATAATAAAACCTCAAGTTATCTCCAAAAAAATTACTTATTAGTGTTTTCTTGTGATTTCCAGAGAAGTTTAGATGCGTTGTCAAGTATTCTTTGAAATAAATTCTACTACTGTATCTAAGGAAGACTTGATAGTTGTTAGTAAAACCAGTTATTATTTGCATTATATACCTATGAGAATACAAGAATCTATGATATAAATCCTTTTATTATGACATCATTCATTCACAAAAAATATTGACCTATTCTTCGCTTGATCTCATCGGAATTAATCTTATGATTTTGTAGAAATATTACTAACTAGCTGTTGCCAGCGGCTTCACCCGCTACAGTTCTAAAATTATCCCACGGAAACATAAAATCGAGATAAAAACTACCCTATGCGTTAATCTAGATTATAAACTATCTATGTACCAAATTTTAGCCAAATCCGTTCAGTGGATTTTGCGTGAAAGAGTAACAAACATACATCCTCACAAACTTTCGCATTTACAATATTAGTAGGAGTAGGATAGTATAAATGCGCAACTTTGTAAGGATGGGTGTCTGTAACTCTTTCACACAAAAATTCCTGATCGGATTTGGATAATATTTAATACACAGATAGTTTATCATTTGGATCAAAACATTCTCCACTAGTAGCGGGCCCAATCTTCTATTTAAATTATCTATTCTTCCGGGTTTGGGTGTCCTCAAATGTATGCGAGTTTAAATGTTTTAACGAACCTACGATACAGAAATAAATAACTAGTGAGGGGCAAGGTTTTTATTTAATTTTACGTGGTAAAATCATCAAATGAGTCCTCCCACCTATACTGTCAGACTTGTACTGACTAAAATCTACGGTGTCCTTAATTAGCCCTTTACGTTCCAGGGGCACGGTAATGTAATAACTCCCGCGACCCCGGCAGGCTTTGGCCCTCTAGGGTGGCGGGCCGCCATCTTGCTGACACTCTTTGAGGCGTTCGTGGAACATAACGCGCCGTCGACCCGGGCAGGGTCCGGCGAGTTGCCCATTACTCGCCACCCGCATGCCCGCGCAAGCCTTTGTCCAGTAGTGGGAAAAATGTATCGAATTTTGAACCTCTGGCTATCCTTTTCCCAACTACGTTTAGTATGGCTTCCAGGCTAACCAGATGCAGTTGAATAGCAATATTTTACAGACGCAATGACTATGGACACAGATTAAACTGATTTTCTTTTAATATCAGAGCTAACCCACTCAGTCTCAAGCTCAAAAAGTTCCATACGTGTACCAAACGTGTGCCCGAAACTTGTGGTCGTGGCGTATTTACCAATAGGTTTTCCAAGGCACCATAAAGGCTTTCCCATAAAACGATTATCTTCAACCGAACAGGGTAAATAGGGGAGCAAGTACTACAAAAGCACCATTTGGGCCCGTTTGCCTGAATATTACGGAAAAATTGTACCATTTTTTGTAGTGCTGAAATGGGGTTCTGCTGAAAAATGTAGGTTAAATGCGGGTAGTATGGTATTTAGTGGAGGTTCGGCCTATGGTGGGGCATTAAAACAACCTTTTTCAGTGTTAGGGTTTTTTGGGACTTATTTATTTGATGGTTCGTTCAGGAATAGTAGGGCAGTGAGGTCGTTGAACCGTTTTGATCGAATTTTAGGCATTTCAAACTAGGTACTGGACAAAAAACTGTAAGCTAAGGCCTTTCTCAGTATTTGTTTATTTCCTACCTTCATGCTTGCTTATGTACTATACTTTCGACAGAAATTATACATTTAATGACTTATTAGCGCCATTAAATCAAATTGTTCCACATTACTGTTTTTATATTTTTTCATGCGTCGTGGGTTCGTTTAAAACATTTAAATCACACACACACAAGCACACTGTTAATTTTATTGAACAAAAAAAAATATAATTCAAATAAACTCAATTTTCCTATACGACATAATCTCCCGGTGATTTCATGAAGTAAAGTCTGTCTATAAAATCGTGAAAATTGATGAGGGTGCAGCGGATGTCATCGACTTGTTTATCAACTCGTTATCTATTCCATTTTTATTCCTTTTCAAGTCTACCTTGTAAGATACCACAAGCGCAGCGTAGGACGTCCACCCAATAGGTGGGCAGGCGATCTTATGAAGGCCACAGGATCACGCTGGATGCAGGCCGCTTACAACAGGTCCTATTGTAAGTCTATAGGGGAGGCCTATGTTCAGCAGTGGACGTCTTACGGCTGATATGATGATGATGATTGTAAGATACCTAGAATCTACTAGACCTTGATATACGATATAACTCGATTTACTGCCTGCTACTTTGAATAATTTTAGTTCCCTCAAATATCGTTTTCAAGATGTTTAAATCGACGCTAATGCCATCTGTCACCTTTTAGAGAACTGTGGCGACATTGATACATCGCCTTCAAGTTATATTAAATTGACTTACACTCCATTATGCACCCTTTCTTCTTACTTCGTTATGTTATTGGTTCCACTATGAAGCTATAAGGAAAGGTTTTTGATTTTATTATGGCTTGACTGTGGGCCGTTTTAATAAACACAATTTTCTTTCTTCCTTTTTCGGTTTGTAGAGCTCTTATAAGGGTTTGTGTTAGGAAAAGGGTGAGAGGTTTTTTCGTATCATCATAAGAAATAAGACACAAAAGTGCTAGAACATTCAAATAATTGTAACTAAACCTTTAAGCATCACACACTTTCGGTAGGTAACAAAACTACTGTGAGAGCAATAATTGATTACTTATTTTTCCGTGTTACATTCTCTTTAAGTCAAAACCTAAAATTCTAGAAACAAATCTGCATTATTATAAAGCAGAAAAAAATTGTTTTCAAAACTTACAGAACCTATTTCAAGACATAATTTCCCGATTTTATTACAACATTATCCAGCAAGAAACAAAAATCTATATTTCATTTTCTAACTAAACCTGTGTGTACCCAGAAGGGATCGCTAATCATCAATCATACATCCATTCTACTACATAATATGAACAAACAAACACGATACGGTTGACCAGTCATCTTGACCTTATTGGTCTACTAAGGCAATACAAGGGTACACAATATCTACCTCTAGCAGCGAGTCAACATGTTTTTTTGTAAGATGCAACCTATCAGTATTCATACGAGATTGTGTTATGTACTTGGGTTATGTAAAAAGCTGTTGGCTGTATAAATTGAAGATATTTATTTATTTACTTGCTGACATAAGTGACTTTGTAAAGCTTCTTTGTGGAAAGAAATTATCTATAATATCTTTAAACGAGCAATTCTTGTATATACATAATATTTATTTATATATAATCAGGATCTCGGAAACGGCTCCAAGGATTTTTATGAAAGTTACAGATTAGGGGTTTTTCGGCTCAAGGAATCGATTTATCAAGGTCCCAGGTTCGAGAAAGGCTCGGTTCTCAAGATATAGACATTTTAAAAACCGAGCGAAGCTCGGTCAACCAGATATTAGGAAATAGTAGACAAAGAACATTATAATTTACAAAATGAGTAACTTGATATTTATAATAACGGTTTATGGAAAAATAATTTTAACCA
Organism: Agrotis segetum; assembly: GCA_036375495.1. Classification (NCBI taxonomy): domain Eukaryota; kingdom Metazoa; phylum Arthropoda; class Insecta; order Lepidoptera; family Noctuidae; genus Agrotis; species Agrotis segetum. Next base: position 664,773 of record JAQSVV010000033.1, read on the forward strand.
TCATCTGCCTAGCCTTTTCTGAACTATATTGGGGTCGGTTCCAGTCGAACCAGATGCAGCTGAATATCAGTATGTTACATGGAGCGACTGCCTATCGAATCTACATGACCCATTAACTGGGTAAAACCCTATGGTAAGACTGGTTGTCAGAATTTTATATGAGCTTTTAACTAAATAGTAACGACTGTCAAAAATCTACAAATAGTTTTTAATGATAATCTTTTATTGTACAGTTGGATATCACAATCATACTAAGTCTAAAAATAAAATACTTATTCATCTATGTTTTTCATAAATTACGGTATATTTTCTCGTGTCGAGTACATAAAATTACAGATCGCGAATCTATAATTATGTCGAACTTTGTGATTACAAAGCTCAAGAAGGAATCGCTATCATTAAAACGATTCATTACTTTACCGTAATTTAAACTTTAAGAACACCATAATTCACAATATTGAAAACAATTTGCTTAGTTTCCATGTTTTATGGAGCAAGTATCTGCGACCAGCGTAAGGTATGCGAATTTCAATCTTATCGTGTTCTACTATCTGAACCAGAAAAAAGAGCGAAATGACATCCAATGCTCATAAAACCCGTCCAGTACGAACATAAAGCAATTCGGTCCATTTTTCATTGTTTCTGCGATATCAGAGCGTAGTGTATGACGTTTTTAATAAATTACATCGCGCTGGGCACGATTTCAGCTAATATTTGTACTGTCGCGTACCGTTAGCAGATAAATTCGTAATTAATTTTGTGTTGAAGTTTATTTGATGACCTGGGTGTACAAGATAAGTACCTAGTTGTTCTGTGTACTGTACATGGATTGTGTTTGTGGAATGTCGACATTGTGTGTGTGGAAACAAAAATGGGAGCTTTAAAAATCACATTTGGGGGAACGTAATGCGGAAAAGTTTTGCTATTTTACTTGTAAAAAGGTGAATTGAGATCACACTCCGGATTTCTGCAACTGGTTTATTGGAAAACTAGCACTTTCTTTCCCAAATAGGTTCATCATTCAAATACGAATGGCTGAAATGTGCTTGTAGAGCGCAATAATGGCTGGACAAATAGTTTTTTTTTCGTTTTTTTTTTATTTGTCAACACGGTAGAATTTCATAGTATAGTCAACTCGGCGAAGACCGTCTGGCGGGTAGGACAGTACAATAAGCAATAAACAAAATCTGAATCACCACACCAATTAATGAAAGAAATAATTATGTGTATTTAAACTGTTTATACTTAATTTCTTGTAGTTCGTGTTGTGTTGCTGTTGTTATTCAGACTTAATTTATTGCTTACTGTACGGTCTTACCCTCCAGACGGTCTTCGCATAGTTGACCTTAATGAAAGTTTTACTTATTTACTCTGATTTTGCTTTTTTATATTATTCTACACCCTGTAATGTCTGAGCAGAAGGCACAAAGTTATTGGACAACTAAATCTATCTTGCTTGACATACCTCAATACAACCAGTAAATAAAGGAGGATGGCATCATTTGACTATGTATCCACAGTCATCATTGAATAGATAAACACAAAGTTTACCTAACGCAATGATAAAGTTACAGAACAAACAAAATGTTGCAAGGTTGCTTAGTTATTTAATTTGATGTTCATCTCAAGTATTTATTTAATTATAAGAAACCTTGATAGTCTTGCCAGAGCATCGAACCGGGGTATTTAACAATGTGCTCTTTTGCTCACTCAGTTCAAAAAACATGATTATGAAATAAAGTATGGAATTTTATAAACACAGAACACAACATTTTTTATTATGCTATGTGTGATGTCAAATAAATTTGTACATTTTAAGGAAAACGTGTAAAAAAAGGGATCGAATATCGTTTTTGAGATCATCATCATAATGTTCAATAATGATTTATTTGTGTTGTTTCCCTGAAGGCAAAAACTTTTTTACTTTTTTTTTCAATAAAAATAATATATCATTTTGTAACAACAAGACATACGCTAACGAGACCCTAGCTAAAACAATAAATTACTATGAGTGATAAAAAATTTACTTTTTAAGTAAAACTTGCTTTTTGAAATAAGTAATAGGTGGCAAATAAAAAAATATTCCATGTTCACGTCTCTGAATATCTTAAAAGGGTGAATATTTTGTTAGACTTGGCAACTCTCTCTCGCATTAAAATTAAAATATTACCTACAAACTTTCAATCAAAAAAGCATCTTATACAAGAAAAATATAAAAGATCTAAATCAAAAGTCAGTCACTCCCAAAGACGAATTGACCTACATTCCTAGCTTTATTAAAAAAAAAACCTCGAACAAAAACGTTTAAATAAAGATTATTTTTCCCGACCAGAGATTCATTTGTCATAATTTTTCTGTAATCAGTACTACGCTTATTGTTCCGAAAGATAGTGATTTTAAATTAAAAGAGCCGTGGGCGTTGTCCTTGTTTTATTTTCGTACTATTTTTAGCTACCTACGTGAAATAAATGCTATGCTCAGCGACCTCAGTATCGTTTTCCAACGGGTCGGCATGAAAAAGAACATGGACAAGACGAAAGTCATGTCGAATGTCCATGTGGCACCCTTACCGGTTGTTGTTGGGAATGATACTCTCGAAGTTGTAGACTATTACGATTATGAAGTGGCAATGAGCAGGCCACATCGCTCGTAGAACTGACAACCGATGGGAAAGAAAAGTTCTCGAGTGGCGACCACGGACCGGAAAACGCAGCGTAGGCAGGTCTCCCTCTAGGTGGACCGACGACATCGTGAGGGTCGCGGGCAGCCGATGGATGCAAGTGGTGAATTGTCGTTCGGCGTGGCGGTCTAAGGGGGAGGCCTATGTTCAGTAGTGGACGTCCTCCGGCTGATGATGAAGAAATAAATGCCATTATTTAGTACGTGTTTTTTAATGCTCGTTTAAAATGCCGTAATGTTCGACAATGAACGACCAATCAAGGGGTTATGGGACATCTCGCCCACAAAAAAACTGGCCCACAGGCCAGATGTCCCCTTTTTAAAATGTGCATGGGTATATTCGCCCGGACCAATTTAGTAGTACGAGCCAGATGTCTTCTATTAAATAGTAAAGGCTAGTAAAAGGATATTTCGGCAAAATCGTATATGTTTAATTAAATATCTGTTCAATAATAATATAATCAACAAAAGTACTAGGCAAGCATAAGTTCAAAGAAGTATAATTATTTATGTACTTAAATAATAATTCTAGGCAGGAGGATTATTTAAGTACATATCACTTTCACACCCATCTGGCCCGTTCTACTAAACTGGTCCGGGCGAATATACCCATGCACATTTTAAAAAGGGGACATCTGGCCTGTGGGCCAGTTTTTTTGTGGGCGAGATGTCCCATAACCCCAATCAAGTATAGCAAAATGGCAAGTCACATACATTTTACGCTTCGCTCATTTTTCTCGAAACAATACTTCGTGTCTTGATAAAAATAGTCACCATAGTCATTAGATATTCATTCATGTCCTGAAAATGTTTACATTCACATAATTAAAAGAGAAAATTTTCATATTTTCTTTACTCACAACAGCAGTAAGACACGCAAAAATCCCGTATCCCAAATCGAACAATAATAAGAATAAAATACACATTTAAAATGTAGATACAAACTGAGTGTTTCTTTCCCATATTATTCAAATATTCACCCAATAAACTCATACAATCCATAAAACAGAAATAAATTTCATGTATAATGTAAATCGAGTCCACTCATCTGAAACAAATACTGTTTTCCCGTATTAAAGGAATATTTTTTCCTCTTCAACGAAGTAAATACATTTGTATTGGAAACAGCAATTATGATATTGGTTTGAGGGAGTCGAGCTCATAAGGCTGTTATCAGACATAACCGCTTGTACGCGCGGTTTACAAAATACAAATTCAAATATTATATATTTACTCAAAAATGTTACAATAGGGTGTGGCACACTGGATCCCGCACTAGGATACCCTGTGTTGCAGGATCCAGTCTCTTTCGTCAGGGATGATTACACTTAGATAAATAAATAAATTAGTCAGGGAGTAACTAACGTGTGTATTAGTGTGAGTGTGTGTATGTGAATGTGAATGTGAATATGTGTGTAAGTGTATATGTGTGTAAGTGTATATGTGTGTGTATGCATGTATAAGAGAATGTGATTGTGATGTGTGGTTTGATTGTGTAGCACGTGTTCCGTGCTAGAACAAACCGGCGTTTGTTTCGGGTGCAGCTGATTCCGTCTCCACGTAGTCATAAGTCGTTGCTCAAGAAGTCAAGGCGCACATTTAAGCGATTAATACACTTATGCGACAACTACATAAGTGTATTAAACGCAATATGTAGGAGGACACCACTAGTCCGAATCGTTGTGTGTTTAAGCCAATTTGACTTTGCATGGGCTTGTATGAAATCTGTTGATGCTTAAAATCAGAACTAAACACCACCGCGTGGTCATCTGGCGCTTACCACCTCCTCGCGAGTCTAATCCCGCTCCGACGCCACCACCCGACCGCGCGGGTAAGCCGTATCGTGTGAAAACGCCCTGAAAATGTAATAATACGGATATTAGTTTACTGGAACAATGTTTTCTGATATTACAGTAGTGTTAAAGTTCTGTTTTCTTTCCACTAATATTTTTCTTCAGTGAACTATAAAATAAAAGTTATGGGTGGTTTCATAATAATATTTATTTTATTTTTATTATCCTTTCGGAGGAGTTATCCAAAATTCCAGGGGGCGATTCGATACACTTAGGCAATCAAGGGCAAGATCCAAATCTTGCTGAATTTAACATTGATATAAGAAGAATTTTCGTCGTTGTTTCTTCAAAATGTTTTCAGTGACTGATATTAAGTGGCATCAAGTTCTCGAACATGTTTCTGTAACAAAGTTTTGATGTCTAAAGACAATAACTGAAGTAGAATTTCCAACTCCACTTTAGCCAACTCAATCAAACACAGATAAGTACTTTACATAATTCAAGATGCACAAACACATCTGCGACACACAAAAAAAGTATAGAAAAATATAACAAGAATAATAAAAAACAAACTTTGTGAAAAGTAGCTTCATTTAATAATCGTAATTAGGGCTGTAGAGACCGAACCCGGAGTCTTCGGTACGAGTTTCTTATTTGCCGAATCTGTTAGAAATGTTTTTTATCCTCTTCTGGGATTCCTTAAATATGGATAATTGATACAGAAGTTTTTAAGACTTAATGAGAATGTAGATGTTTTGTTTTAAAGTTTGTTTATCTGCTGGCAGCGGCATTGCCCGCTACTAGTCGAAAATTATCTCACGGGACTACAAAATCAGAATAAAAATCTATCTAGTGTGTTAATCCAGGTTATAACCTACCTGTGTACAAAATTACATCCAAATCTATTCAGTTGTTTTTGAGTGAAGGAGTAACAAACATCCATCCATCCTTACAATCTTTTACATTTGTAAGTAAGATAGATACTTCTTCCTTGTTCTCCTTCCTTTGTTCCGGATTAGAAAATAAAAAAAAAACATTACCTGAATATCGTTCGGATACACACCTCCTCTTTGTGAGAAACAGTGGACTGTATGTTATCCACGATGCGGGTTGGTGAACTATATTTTATCCAGTTTGTTAACTGACAAAATGGATGCAAAAAATTAGTTTGCGATCAATTTGAAACATCTAAATGTTCATTTTAGACATTTAGATAGTTTATTTAAAAATATACATGTTTATTTAGAACATGAAACGATAAAATAGTGCAATTGTTTACCTTTTTTTTTAATATCAACTTATGTCAGTGATTTTTTTTTAAATTTGTTTTAAAGTAAACAGCAGCATTTTTTATCTTCTTAAACAAGTAGTCTAGAAGAAGTTCTACCTGTCCAAGGGAACAACACTGTTCAAGCAGTACAGATACTAATTAAAAGAAACGCTGATCAGACAATAAGTAATAGCTATTGACTCTCCGATCCTTTGATACTGCAGGAACTGGCCAGATCAATGAAATGCAGTTACTTATTTTATTGGAAGTCGGAACTATTGATTTTTGGTAAAGGTTTAATAATATTATTTTCATTGCAATTACCTGACCGAGTCTGTTTACTGCCAGTGTCTATCTGGATCAATTAATGGTTTGTCGACACTATCATATTCATGTAGTACTATTTTTTGAACAAAAAAAAACGACTCTTTAATAAGAAAATTCATTTTCTTATTGCAGAGCAGTGATATAGAGTGCAGTGGTATCAACTTCGTCATACGAATTGTAGGTTCGAATCCAGCTAGACGTACTTTGTGTAATTTATTTCATCACCACTCCTCTCAAAACGGCGAAGGAAAACATCGTGGAGGAAACCGGCATGTCCTAGAACCAAAAATTCCAAGACATGTGACATCTACATACCAACCCGCACTGGGCCCGCGTGGTGGATTATGGTAGACTCTCACTGAGAGGAGGCCTGTTTCCCAGCAGTGGAAACATTATAGGCTGATGATGATGATGAATGCAGTATTACCGGTACTGCATACTCTTTACCATACAAACTTTCCTGCAAGATCCTGGTTCCAAATACACATCTTACCAAATCAATATTGGACGTCCCTTACCTTACATATTTCATAGGCAAACTATTACAAGGCTCGTACGTTGATGCTGCTTGTATAATCTCAATATGGGTGTCGTTGCCCTGCTGCATTATTCATGAATGTGACGTGTTGACAGCCAACTGAAACTGTAATCTTGAAGTGTGGTAGAGGCGCCTGTGGGAGCGATTAGCGGAGGAAGAGAAAATAATGGAATAGCGAACAATTTTACGTTTGGAAATAGTTCTAGGATAATAAGTGAAACTTTGATATTTGATAAATTATGAAAAAGGACTTCATAAATTAAAAAGTTTGATTTGATGTTTGTATAACTATAACACCAAAAGGCTCAATATTTAAAAGTTATAGGATTGGGATGAGAACTTTGTCATTTTTTCATTGGCTTATCCTTAAATATCTGCTTAGTTATAAGACTTGTAGGAAAACTGTACGTTTGGTTGTCGTCTGCACCAGACGATAATGTAGTGGTAACAATAACTTTGACATAATTACCATTCCGTAACTGATTTACAAAGATAGAAATAAAAACCAAAGAAATAACACGTCTACATTGCAATATAGGACTTTATAAACAGTGTGAAACTACACATATTGTATCGTCGTCAACTTTACCTACATTAAAAAAAAACAAACAAGTAAAGCTCAATCAAATCGCTACATCAATCGCTAACAGTAAGACCAGTCCCAAGGGTCCTGTGACACGAACCACTTACGAAAATATTAAAGCATACCGAGTGTGACAAGATATGGTAAAAATATATTATTACACATTTTTGTCACAGCCCTCTCGACATACGTCACGTGAGAATATTACAAAATTCAGGAAAACATTGACCTGCAGGATTGGGTTTAAATATAATATGTATGAAGTCTTTATGTCTTTTGGAACTTTTTTAAAGAGCTTTCTTTGGCCTTCTCAGCTCGATTTGTTACCAGAGCTTCTATTGTTTATCGGGACATTGAATATTATTCCTAGGTAAGGTACAGGCGCCAGCACATCAACCTACCTCAATCTGTCAAAGGGGTTTTAACCAGGTGCCATCACCCATTTTGACTTTTTTTTCAAAACAGCGTACACGAATGAATCATCGATAAGTGGATAGATTACATCAATACAAACATAAAATGTTAGCGGCAAAACCTCGTATACCGTCACGTTTCCGCGCCGAGTTATGAGCTGTCAAAAATGTACAATTAGCGACACATTTTTTCTTTTTTTTAATATTTTGATGTTAAGCTCTTTCTTTAATAAATTTTCAACCTTATCACAATGGATTCTTCCATTGCGATAAGGTTAATGTTCGATAAGTAAAATTTGACAGAGTCGGGTACTTTGATTTGCTGGCGTCTGTATAATAATTGAGATTCAAGCAGGATATTTACAAATTGAGTGATGCTACAAGTCCAACCCTGCACCAAACTTGTGAAATTAGTGCGTGATGCTGATGTTACCTTCTGTTATAAATAAAAGAGATTTCAATAAGTATTATATTGAATAGTTTGAAAATACACACTTAATTTTATTAATTTCTCAGTTGAATAAAGGGGCAAATAATCTGCCTAGTCTAATTTTATAATCCCTTTACAACACAGCGGTTCGCAGAATCCGTTCCTCATCAAAGATTATGACTAAAACCATTAATTTTCAACCAATTTATTATGCAAAGGTTCATCGTTAACTAGATTAAATCTTGAATATTGGTATTAATATTTATGAATACTGAAATATTTACGATCAATTATTGTCTCTGGTTCGTTAGTTCAGTAATAGCAAGGGTAACTGCTGTAACAAATCTATCTTGTGTTTGATTCCCGAGGTCGATATTTTTTGCTATGATTTTTCTCTTGACTCTAGTGTAGGTTAGAGGTGACTAAGAGGTGACAGATACCAAGTGTACGACGGATTGAGCTTACCCAGAAGTAACCTGTTCACTCTTAAGGTTTTCAAGTAACATTTTTTCAATAGCGGTCACGGAATCTGCATTTTGTGCTTGATTTAAAATAATATACTCGCCCCCTACGAAATGTGAGTGTCCAATAATACACACCTCTGGCTTATCCCGTGGAAGGAGCGTCAGCATAATGACGGGGCCCCCTATCAGTCCTGCCAGGGTTGCGGGACATACGTATAACGCGACTCCGGCACACAAAGGGCTACCGAAGGACACCGTAGACTTTAGTCAGTACAAGTCTGACAGTCCCTCCCGCCTTGCCCGGGGTGGGAGGGACATTTGATGATTCTGACATGTAAAAAAAAAGCTTATCATGTGGATATTACAGATTATCTGATGTTATGTTACGATAACCAAGATATTAACAGTCAATTTTTGTTTTGTTACAGTGGCCACCAAGACTGCTGCGGTGGGCCTTCGCAGTCCTACTGATAGTCGCTGTCATCGCACCCACATCAGATTCTACCAGTGAGTACCTTACATCATCAACCTCATCACCACTATCATCAACTTCTTCATCCTTTAAAACCAAATTATTTGGGGTTGGTGTAGCATTTCTCGTTTCACATAAATTTATAAACCCCTTCAGATCAATTTAAAAATATTGGATTTGGAGATTTTAAGGAATTCGTCGTTGAAGTAGACCAGGGATTTGATTAATTGATTTTGCATTTTGGGATATAAATAGCCAGATATCATGTAAAACAAAAATGGTTTTGAAGGGGGAAAAGGCATTTGCCTTGCAATAACAAACTGGATTAGCAAACAAACAAGATGGACTCATCAATTAATATAGTTTCAATTTATATCATGTGCAACCGTGTATAAAAAGTATATTTGCAGTCATATACTGCACAGTCGTCATTTCTTGGAATTTCATTAGAATTTGTGTCACGACGCCATATATATTTTTTGCTTTAAAAACATCATTAAAATATATTTTGTCTTATTTGTTGTCATCTAAATAAAACCACAAAACCCAAACCGTACCATTAACATTAAATTTTATTTAAATTTATTTTTTCTCCTAAACTTAGCAATATCTGTTTGTTTTGACAAAACTAACATCATTTACTTTGTTTTTCCCTCACATTTTTTTTATTTGTTTATCAAAAATTTACATTAAATACTAGTTGAAAAGGACATTTTAAAGGTTTCTGAGGTCGTCAACCGCGTCTAAGTAAAAATATATGTTTACGAGAACTTCAAATGCAGCAACTAAAACTAAAATTGAGATCTTCTCTCTGAAATAATTTCGCAAGCTGGTTGCACGCTGAATTTCAATTCGTGAATATGAGTCCTATTCATCCCTGAGGATTCTGATCTCGGTATGAGACGAATATCAATGATATTCGACATTTGCAGCTAGTAACGAAAGTTCAAAGACTTTGGAACGAAATTACCTTTGCCTATCAAAAGTTTTAAGCTATAATATCTAAAATAGTGGTTTCTTTAAGTATTAAAAAATATAATTTTATATTCTGGTATCATTGGTTTAAATGAAGACATCTATATTTTCTTCCAAGTAGAAATATAAGGTTAAATTATCAAGTTTTACTACCTTTAAATCGATAACAAACAGAAATATACGTTTTAGGTATAAACAATTTTGATGATATTGCTGATAGTTAAAAGGTTCTGTGTCATATAGGAATACAGACTCAGAATTTAGCTCTAAATAATTTATACGCAACGACGCGGCGACGACGCGACGCCTGCGTCCCGTTAAATGACAAATGTTAAATGATGAATGATATTTATTTTGTAAGTTGGTTATAAAAAACACTATTACACGTCACGGTCTCTTTTAAAGTCCAGACATTGTTTTGCTCAGGTCATACGAGGATCATGCGGATGTCTGAGATACGTACACGTCATACATCTTAGTAAAAAACAAAATCATGAGAAACTACAAAACTCCAACTGCTACAATCCTCACCAACATTCTGAAATTCTTAAGGTAAATCGCAATTAAAAATTGACCAACAAGCAATCATCAGACCAAATATAGTATGCGCAGGAGTCTTTAAGCCCATCAATCAAAAATCTTAACAACGAAGCCTTAAACAGACGTAGAAATTTCTAGAATATTTGAACAGTTAAATTAGGATTTAGGCTCCAAAATTATTCAGGTATTTTGGTTGACCTCCCGTCTTGCGTTTAGCATACTAGGCCATACCGTATGGAAATTAGTACCAAAACTGTACACCGGTATAGTTGAATATATGTAAATGTTTATTTATGTGACTGTGTTCGTCTATGTTGAAGTATTTAGTGAGGATGATAATGTCAAAGGTTTGATTTTGTGGCTGATGTCGAACATTTAAACATTATTTTGTTAATTTATGAGAATGTGCGTATAATTGTATTTACGTTAAACTTGGAATATTGAATATTGGTAGGTATTCAAATAAGCCAAACTGGTATATTCCTACAACAGACTATTGAAAGATTATTTGTGTGATAAATGTATTATTTTTAGATGAAATTGAAAATTTCTTTCTACAATCTTCAATTTTTTTTTAAACTGAAACATTTTGCTACGTCCTGAACTGCACATTGAATGTAACGTAAAATACGGTCCGTCTTAGGTTGGCAGGGTGGTAGCTGTAGCTACACGTACTGTCAATTTGCTAACCTTTCGCTTACCCCTTACGGAACCACTACCTGTCTGGAATGACAAACAGGGGTTAAATAAATACCAGTTTAGCATAGCATAGCATTAGCATCACAATACGAATTACAATGAAAATTGAATGGAATAGGTATTCTGATCTTTTGCTCAAGCAGTAATGTACTTAGAGAAAATGAAATAATTAAATAAACTAATTTATAACAGTTATTATTATGAGTCTGCTAAACTAGCCTTTTAGACCTCCAGCGGCCGTATTGCAACGTTTATAAAACCAGGCTTGTTACGGTAAGTGAAAGTGACAGAGCTATACAAGTCGTCTAGCGCCATCTCGTTCACTCACTGGAACAAGCCTGATTTTAAGAGGTCGTGATACGGTCCCTGGTGGCTTACCATGACGTCTACGAAAAGCGATAGCGAGAGTTTTTTTGAGAGAATTCCAGCGTGAGAAAGACATCTCTTTCTCACGCTGGAATTACAGAGCTATAAAAGTCGTCTAGCACGATGGTGCTAGACGACTTTTATAGCTCCGTCTCTTTCCTACAGTGGAATTACACATTGACATCCACGTGAATGATGTCGCGGGCACAGCTAGTATAATGTAAATGTTACGTGTCTAGACTACTAATTAATCTCGAAGAAGTAGTTTTACCTTTGATCTTGCCTTTAATTAAATTAAAGTAATAGGTAAAGGTACTTTCTCGAGAATAGAAAGAGAAAATAATATTAGAGAAAGCTACAATACTCTACAGACTTTTGTTAAGATGTAATTTCTAGACAAAAGATATCAGTTTCTATAGCAGTCTGAATTCCTTACGCTGGAGTTCAGACTGAAGATTATTATCAAAAACTTGAGCTGACAATAAGCACTTTCATTTTTTAACAGATTTTGAAAGACTTAATTTTATTTCTATTGTGGAAGCCGAAGTGTATTATCATTAAATTAGATTTTGGGTAGCATCCAGCACCACTTACATTTTTCACTTTGTCAATATGCCGATGTCCCAGCAGTGGGAAAAACATAAATAATATCAGGTTGATAAAAAAAAAATGTTCAAATAAAAGCTCAAAGTGTTACTCTCCGGGCTTCGATACACAAAACGCGTAGGTATATTAATAGAAAACGAAACAGTATATTATTATTTATTTTCTAGGAATAGAGACAACACAAAATTCCAATAAATAATAAAATCCAAAACCTTTAATTAGTTCGAAATAAAAATCAACAAAAAAATGTTTGGTGCAAATAATTCCAAACATTCCAGATAATTACACCATGACATGACACCACTTATATAACATAAACCTAGTCTAAACTAAACATTTAAGCTAGTCAAAAACGCATTAAAAAAATACAGTGTGCAAATCTCTTTCTCTTAATGTCATAAAATGAAGAACACACAATGAAGTACACAAACAATATAAGGGTCTGCTTAGGTTCAAACTTTGGCCAAGAAAAGTAGTAGTCAACCACCAGTTCAAATCCGGGTTTAGTCATAAAATTTGACAAAAACTCAGACCATAGATTCTGCCAGACTTACAACAATTGCCTAGATGTCCACTGGATACGTACATATCCAGCGATTTGTTTGCAGCCCAAAGCTATGGTTATCCGGGTATACCCTGACATGCCCTGACTGGACACGGTCAAAGATATATTGCTGATAATCCGGCAATTTATTTACCTAAAAACACGCATTTTTTATCGGTAGACGGTTTTAGGATGGACCTTACCGAAGTATTTTTTTTCCTACCTTTGAGTGTATTCTAATAGGTGTATCCTTTCTAATGGTATGTCTTACTTTTAGATTAGAACTTACTAAAATTATCACATTATAAAAATCATTTCATGTTAAAACTACACAACAGCAAAACTTTTCTATCTAAACGTTTTCTTACCACTAAATAAATTCACCCTGAAAATAAACCCATACATGTTAGCAAATTTAAATATAGCAGTACCCATACAAAAGCCACAACCCATATTAATTACATACGCAAATTGATTTAATTACTCGTATACCTTGAAAATAGACAAGAAAGGAAGCGGTTTGTTAATGATAGCTTAATGCGTGATTACTTAGGTAAACAGATATAATATAAGGCGTCGTATCAAATGGCAACGATAAATCGTACAAGCAAACGATGTCTTCATCGTCATGCGATGAAAATATTCTTACACCAATAACTACGCGGTTCAATAAAGAAGAAGAGTGTCAATGATCTCCATCAACTGTCACTTAAAACTAACAATAAATTACTTTGTGCAATGTGTGTTATGAAAACAACTTATGTGTTAAATAATATCTTATGTGTTAATCCAGATTATAAACTTTTTGTGTGGCTACACATCTTCTAAGTATATTGTATATTATAACTCAAAGGTGACTCACTGACATAGTGATCTATCAGCGCACAGCCCAGGAAGATGTTATGACGTAGGCATCCGCTATGATAGGATTTTGATCAATTTTATTCTACCTCCAAGTGAATAAAACAGGAAGTAAAGTAGGAGAGTAAAGTTTGTATGAAACTTTGTCAATTTTATAAAAAATACATTGTTAATTTCCGACATACACCCCTCTAGACCTAGAGGGCCAAAGCCTGCCGGGGTCGCGGGACTTATCTCATTACCGTGATCCCGGAACATAAAGGGTTATTGAAGGACACCGTGGATTTTAGTCAGTACAAGTCTGACAGCCCCTTCCGCCCTGCCTGGGGTGGGAGGACTCAATAAATGATTTACGTAAAAAAAACCTTATCCATACATTTCTCTCTTTAGATTTATGTATTTCATGAAAGAGCAGACGTGTTTACCGTCTGATTTGTCTAAAATGTGCGCGTGATAGCTCTGAAAAGCGGACGCGTACTGAATTCGTTTCAGCGCTGCTTTTTATGCAAATCCCTCCCTGTTTACTGCGGGGTAGACAGCTGGGCTTATTAATTGGATCTGCGACGTATCTGTTTTAGGGATTTCTGGGAGATTTATTGAAATTAAGGTTTATATGTTTTGATTTGTGCTTCGAAGTCAATAATTTGTACATCGTGGTAAAATCATCCAAGTCCTCCCATCGGGGCGGGACGGGAGGGACTGCCAGACTTGTACTGACTAAAATCCACGGTGATCCTTAAATAGCCATAGGGCTATTTAAGGATCACCGTCAATTGTGACCCTGGAACGTATAGACGTTCCAGGGTCACAATTACCTTAACGATTACAGTTCCGCGACTTTTTCATCGTCTACGATGGGATATGCGCCGTTCAGTCTGTTTTGAAAGAACAAAATTCGATGAAAATATGCCATGCCAATCTCAACTTTAACTCAACCACAGCTGCTGTTCACGTATAGTCATAATTCGAGAGCAATTTTTTTATTCAAATATGATAAAAGAAATATTCAGAAATGTCATTTAAATTAAATCTTGTAACCTCAATTGTCATTCTAAGCTATATTTTTGATTATAAACTACACATTGAAAATACAATTTGTATGAGAATTTCGTTTCTAATAGTCAGATAATATTATGGTTATTATTTATAAAGTTCCGTGATATAAAATGATTTTATTTTAAGAATCTAGAAATTATTTTTTATAAAAGTTCACGCTAACAAGCGAAGAAAAACTGTGAAGTAAGTTCATCGCCGCACTATGATGTTATTCATTTATTTTTATATTCCTTACTTTGAAGTCCAAGGAAGACCGAAGAAAAAGGGTAGAATATACAGAATAAAATTATTTTGTAAATTACAGAATTTCAGCCACAATTATTATTGTTTGTTATATTATTAAGATATTGCACGGCGTATACAATACTGCTAACTTAGATAGTTGCCTGTTTAAAAAAATATATTTTTCGGTATATTTTCATTCAATATCATCCGTTATCCATGATCATAAAGAAAATTAAAAATAAACCACAGGCATAAAAAAATTGTAAACAATATCTCTTTTCACTCATCCAACGAACCCACCTTTACAGATACATCATACAAAACAAACTCTTCATTCGTCCCTAGACAAAGCTGGCGTTTCAAAAACAAACACCCTGGCCCTGGCTAAACTAATACATTAAAACAGTTTCTTTTGAGGGAAAATATATTTTAGTACCACACAACTTTTAACCTTAACTCACAAAGTTTAAGGTAGAAATTCCAGTGGAAGAGTGTCGCCATCAGTTACAGGGTGTCCCATAAGGGCGTTTGGAATTCAAAGTGTGGAGAAACTTTATTACTCGGAACATATTGGAGGAATGGCTTAGTAAAAATGTTTCTACACACCTTTAGTTTCGAAATTCTTTTTGTTTTAAGATACTTTGTTTGTCGTTTAAATGCATTACACGTGGGAAAGATTAATGTTTTTTAGTTCAGTTGATTTTTTTCAGGAGTGCATATTTTATTGTGTGAACAATTTATTAGACTAAGAAAAAAAACTTTGTTCGACAACGAACTTAGAGAGCTATTGAAGGACACCGTGGATTTTAGTCAGTACAAGTCTGACAGTCCCTCCCGCCCTGCCCGGGGTGGGAGGACTCATTTGATGACTATACTACCCTAAAAACAAAGCGTACTTTCCAAACGCACTTTACAAATTCGTAAAACCAAAAAATAGCTGGGTAACTGAATGGTTTTAAATAAAACTTTAATTATTTCATCTACACTTAGGTATCGCAAGGCGAAAAAAATTAAAAGCATTGTTCCTCTTTTGTACGATATTTTGCAATGACAGCTAGTTGATATGTTTCTAATTTGATGTGTCACGGTTTGCACATAAAGGGGTCAGTAGAACTCTAAATGGTGCTGATATTTAGGTCTTACTCAACTTATCATGACTTGGTAGACCTTGTGGTTCCTCACTAAGGAGATAATTGTCTTCCCATCTCGTTTTCTCTTGATTTTGTAAGATGTGTATTGAGAACTTCATAATTGATATTATATTATGAATTTGGCGGCGGCCACATAGTAGAAGAAGACGCGTCGTTTTAGGTCGCGACGATGCTTCTATACATTTTGTATGAAAGAGATGCCGAAGAGACATGTCTGCCCCCGCCTGCGTCTCACGTCTTTTCTACGTGACCCACGCCTTTGGAATTATTCTTACGTCTTGATGCAGCAGCAGATCTCTTTGGTTTTTTAACTTATTATTATCACGCTCTTATTAAATCCCAATTTATTTTAGTTTGTTTATTCTTATTCCTTATTTCTCTATTATTCGTCATCTCAGAAAATGCCCACCCTTCTAGATATTTTTCCCATCATATTAGTCAACGTTCCATGTTTTACACATTAATGCCAACTACACATACTGAGCTGAACGATCAGTCAAAGCATATTGTCTTGTCCGTGGCTATCTATATTCTCCCAACACTCACCAAATCATAAACCATTCCTTAATCTACCTTCTAAAACCTCTTTTTCTTTCACAGCTGTACGCAGAAGACTCCGCAAGCCCAGCAAAGTTTCCACTTCAGTCACATCCAGCGTCTCCAGGTCCTCAGACCAGGCTATAGCAGCTAGCGTGAACAGGCCCAAGATCCGTGGAAGACCCAACATTGCCAGCAGAAAGTCTTCAGCAGCCCTTGATAACTCTGTCGGAACTGATCACCATAAAGACAAAGATGGATACAAGGTAAGCATTGATAGAGGTTAATTTTTAAGAGTACATTCAAGTAGCCACACAGCGAAAAAAAACTTTTTTTTTCGAAATTATTTGAGAATTCAGCAAAATGACTCAAAAATACTTCTTTTAAAAATATTTTCAGTAACATCAATATTCTTAATTTTTATTCCTGGCATCAACTAACTAAATATTATTATTTTTGTGACACTCATAAAAAGTCTCAGTATTCACACATTCTGATAGACAAGTAATTAAAGAACGCATTAATATTCTTTCCAATTATCACCTGGCCTTTTAAAAGGCAATTAAAAACACATTTAGAAAGTCACGTTTTCTCCTAGTCAATTAAAAACAAATAACGTTTAGTAAAAATAATTATAAGTATCTAAAGATTTCTAAAGGTTTTATTTCCTTATATTAAATATGGCAGAAAAAGACAACGGGCCGAGAATTGAACCTTGTGGTAACCTACGAAACAAATGACCGGTGCACTATCAGTGCTTACTGATTAAACAATTTTATTTTAGTTCAGTCCTAACCCTTTAGAATAGAAGTGTCCATATCAATTTCCGACAGGCAAACGTAATTTAGTAAAATAATGGTACAACGCGGATGTGAGTGAACATTTCGAACGCAAAAGTGAAGTTGTTAGCCTTCAAAATAAATATTCGGTTGCTCAAAGATTTTTATTAGGTATTTTCATACTTTATTCCTACGAGAATAAAGACCATAATGCATAGTTTAGTCTCGTTTCATATATTTAATGTTTCGCGAATGTCTTCAAGATAGGATTTAGAATTTTGAAAATATTGCATGCCTTCTGAAAGGAACCTTATTTTGCATATGCAGAGTTAACATTTCAACGGAAAATTCTGGAAGTTTTCATGTTAAATGAGCTGTATTTTTAAAGAGTAGACGGGAGTGGGTTATAAAACTGAGTGCCTGAACGCAAACTTGAGTAAAGAATATGAATCTGAAAATATACGTTTAATATTGTTTGTGAAAGGAGCAGTAAATCCTTGAAGATAATTGCTTTAAAAATGCAGTTAGATGTGAATTTTCTTAGAACACTTAGCATGATAAAATGTATTCAAACCGCTTGCCTTATTTAGAATTCAATGCAGGGAATTCATTAGAATGAGTCATAAAACTTGCAATAAATTAGCTTTTTAAAAGTCATATCATTATGTTATTGAAGGATTTTATTGCTTTATTTTACTTACAAAAAAATACTGAGTAACAAGCCCAAAAGTAAAGGTCTATCCAGAGAAGCAAAGAGAAGAAACTCCATTTACACTGTTTCTGGATGTAGCTGAATTTTATATCCATCCCATTTTCTCCTCACTTCTTTTAATTGCTAAAGCTGTCCTACTTCTGGGCAAAGGCCACAGTTATAATTATCATAGACCATAAAAAAAATGTTGTCCTTCACTTGGAATTTCTCCTTGTCGTGGATTCGTTCATAAACATTTAAACTGACATACACAAATACCCAAACCCGGACCAACTACTCAGAGATCATATAAAATGTTAGTTCCAAACGGGAATCTGGTGGCCTACCACGAACTCTTAACGCAATTCAGTTTAGGCTGTGGGAAAGAGATGGCGCTAGACGACTCGTATAGCTCTGTCTCTTTCACACAGCCTAAACTGAATCGCGTTAAGAGCTCGTAGTAAGGGCTCTGATCTAATTTACACCCTTGTCTTCCACCAGATTGTCTGCTACTACACCAACTGGTCCCAATACCGTACCAAGATCGGCAAGTTCACCCCCGAAGATATCCAGCCTGATCTCTGCACCCACATCATCTTCGCTTTCGGCTGGTTGAAGAAGGGCAAGCTCAGCTCGTTCGAGTCCAATGATGAGACCAAGGATGGGAAGACTGGATTGTACGACAGAATCAACGCATTGAAGAAAGCGAATCCTAAGTTGAAGACTCTTTTGGCTATTGGTAAGAAATTTCAATTTTTGTTTTTTTTTTATTTTAGTTGCCGGTCTGTACAATCTGTACATACTTCGGTTCTGAAATGCAAAAGGCAATCTCTGACAGGCCTGTTGGTCTAGTGCTTAGTGACCTTGACTGCCATACCGGAGGTCGTGGGTTCGATTCCCACCCAGGACAAAAGTTTGTGTGATGAGCACGAACATTTGTTCTGTGTCTGGGTGCAATATACTTATAATATGTATGTATTTAGAAATATATAAGTATGTTTATCAGTTGTCTAGTACCCATAACACGAGCTCTGCTTAGCTTGGGAATTGATGGCGTTGTGTGATAGTTGTGGAATATGAAGAGAAAAAAAACAAAGGTGGACCAAAATTTCAACCTGTTCCGATAAATTTTAATGAAATCAGAACTACTTTTATGAATTAACACTTATATACATATAGGTCTGAATAATGTTTGATGCGTTTTATTCGTTGTTTACTATCAACCAATCATAATTAATTACAACAGATTAATATCAAATCAGAATAATTACAACAGGTTTAGTAATCACAGTTTTGATTATCAATTGTCATATCCGTTGCATATTATTGCAATATTTTATTACTTTGTTTACACTTATCATAATAAAAAACAGATAAATTTAAAACACTGTAAATTTTAATGTTCTAGATGCAACTTTTATAGATGCATATACCTATCATCATATGCATTTTATGCAAAACAGGTCATCAAAAGTGTGCGTCCACAGGTCCGCATCGTACGTATCGGACGCATCGCATCAAACGGATTTCTGTGTCGGCAGCGATCGGATTGCCAACGCGAGTATCAGCAATCGGATTGCCGATGAAACCTTCATCGCTTCTACTGATCGGCATTCCGTATGACGTCATCGGTACGCATCGCATTAAAGCATTGCCGATGTGCCGTCCATACGATGCGGATCAGTGGATGCAGTTGTATGAGTTCTCATACAAGGCAAACTAAAATCCGTTACGTACGTCCGATACGTGCGATGCCGACCTGTGGACGCACACCTTAAATGCACACAGTTTCTTAAAACAAGTTGAGTCATTATGTTTATTGCGGAAATAAGCAATAAAATAAATCAATTATCTAATGATACAAGCCTTACAGATCTAACCCGTTGACCTAAAGACAATACTATAATTATATAAGTTCGATAGTTTATCGAGTCGTTATTCACTTGTACAAAAAAGGAAATTTCAAAATTTATCCATTAATAAAGTTATAAATATGTCTCAGTGTTGATACTGATTAGAAATTCCAATAATAACGGTTTTAATTCTTGTTTTATATAAAATGCGTTTAAAAAAGACTTTTCATCGCTTTTAATGTAGAATTTGCATTTAGTAGATATGTTATTTTATTAATTCAAGAAACCCGCGAGATGTTTGACTGATATTTGCGCGATGTTGATAATTTTCAAAACGTACAATCTAAAAAAGCAATATTATATTTCACAATTAATTTGCATTAACACAAGAATTACCACTCACAAAGAAAAATCGCATTAAAAATATATGAGTAAAGCTTTCATATTTCACGAAGAACGCTTTGATTATCCATTCGAATAAATAAACGATTCAAAACACACGAGATATCGCATTCGACGGACAGTGTTTTAAAATCGATGCCATTTGTGATGTCCAATAAAAATATCGATAAACTTTATTCTTATTTAAATTTTCACCTATTGACATCTCGATTATTTATTTGAGAGCTGAACCAATTATGTGATGTACAACTTAATCAAGTTACTTAAATGTAAAAATAAGTTAATATTATAATATTTATTAGTCTTGAATGCAAATTTTCAGAAATATAAAATTTTTTAGTCTCTAGAAAATTAACAAATAATTTTCATTATTTCAATATAAATAAGTAGTACATAAAAGTATTGGTCATTTATTTAGGTAGGGAAAATATATCATAACACGATGGTTGACAAAGGTTATGCTCAAAATAATGTGTGGGTATCTCACAAATTATGTCCGTATGTGTGTAAGAAAGGGCGTTAAAAATATATTTTTTAAATCTAAACTCCTAACTTAAAAAGTAATAATCACAAAAGAAACCGTTTAAATACCATACAAAAAAAACGTTTTATACAAACAAATCCGTACATTTATGACGTCGCAAAAACAACAATACCACACCTCACTTTCAAACACATTCGCTTACATAACGCTTCATTCTATCAATCATTAGCCGCTCAATCAACGAGTTGAGGCAATCAACAGATAAATATTATGACTCAGGTTTTTATGGCAACACACAACTTTCTAATAAATAAATGTTATGGTTTGTACGTGTTTAATAGCGAGTTGAGGTGTGTAAACTTAATGAGTTTTATGGTTTTGAATAAGTTGTGTTATTTCTCAATTTAATGTTTTTTTTTTCTATAAAAGAAACACAAAATATATACTGACATTTCTCTAGGTGCTATAAAGCATTTTTCTAATTAGCTTTTTAACTTGTTAAATTGTTTTTCTTAGTAAAGTACATACCCTAAAATACTGCCCAGCAAAACGTTTCACAAGTATAAATAAGACATTAAAAAAAAACACAAAAAATCGATATATCGATTAACCTGTCCCCTCACTAGCCACATGCGAACACACCGCGGCGCCTTTCCCACGGCACAAAGCGCATTCGCGCGACATTTTCACCTATTTTCACGGGAATGCCTACAAAAAACCGCGCCTATTTTCATGAGAGCTACCTGTCGGTTGTGGTGCAATGCATTATGAACGCCAAAAGAAATCGACATGCCACTTTTTGCTGTTTCACTTCACTATTCAGTTGCGAAAATTCGCTCGCGTTTACTATTAATCAGTGTGAATTTTATTGATTCATGTGAGATAATTCTGATTAAGATAATAGGTATTGAATGTTGCCTTGTAATTGGCTTAGCTAAACGAAAAATTGATTGGTTATGTTTGACAGAATCTGGAGTATTTTGAACAAAACCTTGTAGTGCATGCGTATTACGTTCTTACGTATATAGTCTACATGATCAAGTTTACCGTCAAGTTTTTAGCGCTTTGGAAGCTAGGTCCGATGAACTTGATGGTGTGCAATACGATGTGTGCATGATAACGTACTAGCCACACACCGTCAAGTTTAATAGACGCAGCTTCAAGTATCCTGCAAATTTGATCGTGTACGGCTAGCATTACGTTATCAAATAGCAAATAAAGATAATGATTTTATTCTTTGTTGTTCTGGCTTCCTAGTTTTTTTTATTGTGGTAAAATCAATAAAATAGTCCTCGCACCGAGGGTGGGAAGGGAGGGACTGTCAGACTTGTACTGACTAAAATCCACTGTGTCCTTCAATGGCCTGGCTTCCTGGTAGCCTTGAGATAATTTTGACTACTCGCGATTCTTATGTAGATTACGTCCTTGACAAAACGCCAGACCTAACTTTTCATAGGCATTATTTCAGGCGCTAGAGTAGGTAAATAATTCATAAATACTTTTAGTATCTTGAAACTAAGCTTCGCCTATTTATTTAAACTTTATTTTATGACATTTACTACCTAAAGTTTAGCTATTGTCTTGTTTTATAAACGACTCCCCAAGCAAACATTTTATGTAAGAAAGAGCGGAAACAAGTTTTTGATGTAGTTATAAAGTCCTGAAAGATAATTTAACTGTCCTTAATTGTAGTGATAAAAATATTTTATTAAGCCAACAAGGCAAAGATAAGAATATTTTTAAATATATAAAAGTGTCGATTGATGATAAATATTACAATTTCATAAATCATCTCAATGCAATGCTGAAAGAGAAAGAAAATACGCATAATGATGTTCAAGAAAAACTTGAAGCTAGAAAATCTATTAGCACTTGCATAAAGATTTTCAAATCATTTATTCATCATATACAATACTAGGATCTTAGAAGCGCTTATTCGAAAAGTTATCTACATAAGTCAGCTTTTTTTTGGGTAATAAATGATCAAATAAGTCTTCCCGTCCTGGACATCATCATTTTTGTAACAGAAAAGTGGAAATAGGCGTAGCAACCTCATAGAATTATCCGCGTTGGCAACAATGCGTGGGCCTATCACACCCCCAGATATACGTTTATCTTTCCATATTCTTGCTCCAATAACTTAATAATCAGAATTAAACTAAAATAACCTTCCTTCCTCTCACAGAGAGGAGGCCTCAGACACAGCAGTACATTATAGTCTGATGATCATGATGATGATTACGAATCTTCCTTCTCCAGGTGGTTGGTCCTTCGGTACCCAGAAGTTCAAGGAGATGTCAGCGTCCCGCTACGCCCGTCAGACCTTCATTTACTCCGCCATCCCGTACCTTCGCGACAGGAACTTCGACGGTCTGGACATCGACTGGGAGTACCCCAAAGGTGGAGACGACAAGAAGAACTATGTGTTGCTGTTGAAAGGTAAGAGATTGAGTTTTAATGATACCGGAGTCCGGCGACGTACAGTTTTCATTGTTTTTTTTGTGCGCAGGAGTCGAATTTCCTTCCAGGTGTGCTCGCACCATCTTACGTCTCATCTTTTCTATTGAGCTAGACTGAGATAGCTAGACAAGAAGTTGATGCTAGATTTAGTTTTAAAAATGTAGCAGACGTAATTAAATCGACATTACATGAAACTAGCGACATCTATGAATGGAATGAAGAACTAAATCGAGATTTTAGAGTTTTCTGTGAGTTAGAATCATCATAATTTGTCCAGCCTTTTCCTAACTATGTTGGGGCCGGCTCCAGTCGAATCATACGAGTATGCAGCTGAATATCAGTTACTTATTTATTTATTTCAAAAGGCACTTCAACGACTCGCTCGCTAACACAGTTACTGGATAATACGACTTTTTGGAAAGACTGGCTGTCAGAATTTGTGGATCCTTGACTTACGAAATAGACGAAGGATCACAATCATAAAACATCATCTGCCTAGCCTTTTCCCAACTGTATTGGGGTCGGCTTCCAGTCGAACCAGATGCAGCGATCAGTATTTTACGTGGAGCGACTGCCTATCGGACCTCCACAACCCAGTAACTGGGTAATACGATACTCCATGGTAAGACGGGTTGTCAGACTTTAAAGCTTCTGACTAACAGTAACGACTGTCAAAGGTCTACAAATGACAGCCGGGACCAACGGCTTTACGTGCTTTCCGAGGCACGGAGGAAACTCGCTATGACCGATGGTCACCCATCCACAGACCAACCTCGGCAAGCGCGGCTTAACCCGGAAGATCGGCCTATGCGGCTGTTATTATTTAGCCACAAGCTCCTCAAGGATCCCATAAAACGTACAATGAAAATAACTTACAGCAATAAATTACCTAAAGTACCGTTAACGTCTTCGTAATTAACTCAAAGAACAAATGAGGTAACCGGCCAACTAATACTCTTAATAGCTCATAAATTGATCATTGTTACCACCAAAGCGATTAAGACATAACAATACATAGTTGCTAGTATTTAGAAAGAGTTATTACCGCATCGAACTTTTAAACAAAACGGGATACTCTGAATGTCCTGCTCGAAAAATAGCAGAGATGAGATTTATAAATTCTATAGATTATGAAGGAAACTAATGCATTATACCGAGAGCATTATAAAGAGAATCGTTCGTTTTCGTTTCTTACTGACTCAACTTGTGTGCGTTCGGTGAATTTGTTGGTGTATGCACATTGCACAATAATGTTATTATGAGGTTTTTGCAATTTGAAGTTAATTGAGTGACTGCTGACACTGCGTAATTTATATGTAATTGGCATAGTTGTATCTACTTTAATATTATTTGTTTTTAGTTTTTGTTATTTAGATATTAATGATAAATTAAGCTATTTGTTCCAAGTTTGTAAAAAAATCATTCTGATGTTTAAATATTGTTAAAAGATCAAATTGTCCACGTAGACATATTATTAGAACACACGCCTGTGATACAGGTTTAATGTACCTAGTACAGGCATCGAATTTTTTAGGACTATCAGTAATTTTTAGGTTTATTTGTATTTTTACTTATGTTTATTTTAATAAAATATTTGATTTGATTGATTTGATTATGAGGTCCTGAGGCCTTACCACGAGCTCTTAACGCGATCCAGTTAAGGCTGTGGGAAAGAGACAGAGCTATACAAGTCGTCTAGCGCCATCTCTTTCCCACAGCCTAAACTAGATCGCGTTAAGAGTTCATGGTAGGCCACCAGATATTTTTCACAGTTGACGCAATTGCTGAGCGATCCACTGCTGCACATAGTGTCGAGATTTCGATACCCGCACGAAACAAATATTTGTGTGACCTACAAGTAGTTGCTGTGGATCTAGCTGTTTGTTCATTTGTGTTTCTATGTGTGTAAACTCATCCACAACAGAGGAGGAATTCATAGTGGGTGTTTTTTTCTAATAAATAGAAAATTGGGATTTTACCTCCACAACTTTCTCAATAGAAGTCCAAAAGTCTTTCAGTTTCAAAAAAAATTAAGTTACCTATGTATAATCACACCAAGGGTGGAATTTATCTCTGAAATGAAACTCATCAAAATAGTTCAAAAATAAAGGTGTGAAAAAATAATAATTCTTTCACGCCTTTAGAATATCAAACTCGCTGTCGCATTCAGTGTATTATATATATATGTACATAAAGGGCCTTCTGTGATTAAAATGTATATATCTAAAAAAATGCCTGAAAGTACATCGGTACCTTAACCTTTTTTTAACGTGGTAAAATCATCAAATGAGTCCTCCCACCCCGGGCTGGGCGCGAGGGGCTGTCAGACTCGTAATTACTAAAATCCACGGTGTCCTTCAACAGCCCTTTATGTTCCGGGGTCACGGTGATGGAATGAGTCCCGGGACCCATCGGTATCTTAAACTTCGGTGAAGACTTGCTAATGTCATATTCTGGAGCAAAAGCTTTATACAATACCCAATTCCATTAAAATAAAACCAAGCCAAAAACAATACCCGATACTTCAAAACATTTTATTCCACATTTCAGTACTGTATCTGAAAGCTGTAGTTTTCCGGTATTTTACCGCTATACCGGGGATTCATTTTAAATGTAATCTGGCCCGGATTGCAATATCTGTGGCCGGGCTGTGGATCTTCTAAATATTGGCGAATATCGGACTGTGGTCGGCGCACTCAGGTGCCTGTTGTAAATGAAGAGTAAAGAAGGAATAGATACGGCAGAAATATGAAAAAAAAAGTTAAATTTACTATTTAATTTTAATAAAACGGATCCATTGTAAGATATGGCTATCAATTGAATAAAATTAGCGGTGCTAGAAGCGTAGAAAAGTTACGAGTTACATGGTATAAATAATTATATAATCAAAAGAATGAGGTTATAATTCGTCTGAATGTATTTTTTTTATTGCGTGAAATGTTATTCAGAAGAAGAATGAGAATGAAGATGAAGAAGAAGAAGAATGAGTATGTTATTCAAAAAAAAATATTGTTTTCGTATAAACGTTAAATGCATTTATATAGCAGCTTAGTTTTTGGACGTCGATCGTCTGCACGTCGTCATCTGTCGTCTGATCGTAACCACGCGCCTAAAGAATTATGTAGCTTTAAAATAAACAGATTACCGGTTGCTTATTTAAGAATAATACGCTTAAAAATGCATGTCCCAAAAGTAATACTTAGTATGTGATATCAATCAACTTAAATATTGAATGATGGTCTAACCCTTGTGTACCTTACGGCATACATAACAATCATAATAATTGACGGAGGTAACCCGGAGATGGTTGACTTGATTAAGTAAAATTGTCTCACTATCTTTGTGATGCATGTGTGATGAGTTAAGGGTTAAATTACCGCTACGTTGCGATTAAGCCATTCTTATCGCAGTAAATTATATTGTTTTTTTTTTTTTGTAAATTCGCCCTACACTAGTAATTTCTCCTGTGTCGTGGGTGCGTTTACAAACATAGAAACTCATATACACAAACACCCAGACCCGGAACAACTACTTATAGATCATACAAATATTTTATCCGTGCGGGAATCGAACCCACGACACGCAATGCAGCAGTCCAATTATTTAGCCACTGCGCTAACCGTGCCGTCGACGAATATTAACAGGTTTTAATCCTTCAATAAACTTATTGTCTACAACAAATCTAATTACAAAATTGAACACGAAAAAGCCACGTCTATTTCACGTCGTAGGGCTGTGCGCTATCAAAATACAATTTATCGATAGACCGTGTCGCTACCGCCGTTCAGATGCACCTGTCGCCGGCACCGGCAGTGTAGTGCCATAAAAACAGTTTATCGATAAAGTTTTCGAATTTTACAACTAATATTTATGGCTGTCCTGCACGAGGATTAATTGCTTTTTATTAAAATGGAGCAGAACTTTTGAGAATATTTAAACTTAAGTTTTATAACTAAAGTCTAACTAAATCAAATACTGTAAGATACCTATACAGTACGTACGTAACGTACCTAATCATAACAATTATGTAAATATAAAAATTGTGAACATTTATTTATCCTGTTAAATTTTGATGCATTTTTTATGTAAAAAATAAAAAGATAAGATCAAAAACAAGATTATATTTAGACTTTACAATCCTTATTTCATTTCTTATAAAATAAACTGCCCAATTATACTAATAAGGTATTCAAGTATTAAAATTTTATGACTACGTCAATCAATTTACTAAATAAGGTCAGGTATATTATGTATAATAAATTAGACAAATCAATTCAGAAGAAAACATCAATATCAGAATTCTTAATATTTATACGACTTTTTTCAAGGCAACTTGAAATATTGATACCGTGTATGACAATTAAATAATAAACCTTCGACATACAACGCAGTAAATTATGTTTATTATAGTAAAACAAAATGCAGAAACGATGATTATTTTAGCCGTTAATAAGATAGCTGATAGCCCTGTAGGTTTTGTGTGGCCCAAGAGTGCAGTAAACAAAGGTTAATAGCGTATTGAATTCACACGTTAATTGATACAGCCGTGGATGAATAAGTAATATGAGTATAAAAGCAATCGGGCAATACATAAACGACTTTTTAAGAACATCGTAAACTAGGCCATTAACCCCGTAACCAATCTCGCTGAAATGTCTTTTCACCAAAATAAGAGCTAATTTATATAAAACTGTAAAAATAAATGAACAGATATATTTTAAAACCAATAAAAACAACTTTCACTTGAATACTAGATAAATCTGCTTGTTCTAGATACACAAATTCAGTGGCGCCTCCACCTAAACAGAAAAATCCACATAATATTAATATTCTTAGCTATAAAACCTTTATAACCTTCAGATTCTTTTTTTATTCATGAATTATTTTATTACCCTGACATACAAGAAACAAGGACAAAAGTACAGAAGAAAAACAAAATTCATTACTATCGGCTGTCAGACTCATTATCGATATTAAACAAAAACAAACCACACAAATGATATTCTAATCGATAAAGTATTTCCCTCATTTAAACGGTACACCTTACACAAAGTTAAGAAACTGATTAGAAAATTTTAAACTTCAAAACTATCGACAGCCAGTCTCATTATCGATATAATCCTTTTCAAATTTCCCATCCCTAAAATCCTTTGTGCCATCAAAACCCGCGGCACGTTTCGTCACAGCTTCGTCACGACAACACTTAGTCGTGTCCCAGTCATGGCGAACAGCTTAGAACTAAATTATCAGTCTTTTGAAACGCTGAAGATGGACAAAAGATTGTAGGCTTTAGTTTCAAACCTAAATTACTGTAAATTGTTGTGTATCACAAAGATTTAAATTGTTTCAAGACCGTATTGTTATTCTTTGAGCGTGTTAGCTACTGTAAAGCTTGGCTATTAGGTATTACAAATAGGTACAGACTATTTCCATCTGCTTAGAAATATTGGCAATATGCTTTGGAGTAGTAGGTTTAACTGTCATCTGTATATCTTTGAAAGTCTTTATGCTTAATGATTGGGGAAGCCTGAAAGTCCGATTTACAGTCTGACAAATAGTTTCTGAGTTGCAGAGGTCAGATATATCCAGAAATATCCGATCATTGTAAAAATATGGTATTCACCCCAGCATATTAGAGATAAAAGCTCTAGGCAGGCAGGAAAAAGTGATCAAGCATACTGTCAGCTTGTTTCCCTACCGATACCATCGACTCGCACATTAGCTACTGTGTATAGTTCTAATCCGACAACTACTAAAACTTTCCAAACACATTCAAATAACATCATTAACCTCCTTGCTAATACTCAGACCCTTGTAAGTGCCACCAAGTGCCACCTCATTACCCCAAGACAGAGCTAAGTAAGCACAAAGTAACATAGAACGTTGTTTGAAGTCCGTAACTTAGTGAGTCTTTAATTCAGTATTTCAATTACGAACTGTGGAAGGACTCACTTTGGCTTAAGTCATTAGATTTGTAACATGGTCATTAACAGTGGTGGCTCAGTGGTATTGGCAACAACGACTTAGGAGTTGTAGATCGTGTAATTATTTTATCACCACTCTGCTTTCAAAAAGGTGAAGGAAAACATCGTGAGGAAAACTGGCATGGTCTAGAACCAAAAATTCGAAGACATGTGGCATCCACCAAAGCGCACTTTGTGTGGATTATAGCCCGCTCCCTCTCACAGAGAGAAGGCCCGTGTCCCAGTAGTGGGAACATTTATAGGCTGATGATGATGATGACGTGGTCATTAGCGAATATAAAAAACTATCTGGATTGACCGACTACCTTAAAAAGATGGCTAGCTCAGCTTGGTTGCCGATGGTCTCTCAAGGTGAAGTTTGGAAGAGGCATAACTGCATAGATTTAAAAATCGAAGTATTAATTTTTTCACATAGGATCGCGAAGGCTATGTGACAAATGAACAGTAATAATCATACTTATTAAACTGACGTGACGTTCGAAATATTTCGCCAAAGTATATCGAAACAGTTTTCTAACAATGTTAAGGTTAACTGCGACTACAAACACACTATTGTCCTTGAAAAAAGAAAAAGAGGTATACACAAACACGTGTCGTGCCTTTTTCAAATATTTACCTCCTCCTTTTTTTTAGAAGTCTGTTAAAAAAGCATCATTGTGGGAGATTCAAAACATTATAAATCATTATTATTTTCTTAACCTTTGATATTTTACAAATATTTTCTTTTTTAATGTAAATGATAAAATAACTAATGACTTTAAATATATACTTTATAGTTACTTAAACATACGCACCTATAATAAATTAATATTGATAGCAAGTAGTAATATTTTATTTAGCAGTGATATAATTTACAAGAATTACCTAATTGTAGAATGATGTAATCTATTAATCACTTAATTTCAAGCATATTTACCTTAAATTTAAAATATTGCTTGTTAGTTCATAAGTTAAAAATAAAAGACAGATACAAAAACTTTACTAATTTAAATTTGAAATATTCTGACTTTTAAATTTTAATTTTCTTTATTTTTTAATTATAAGCCACAACAAGACTCTCAAAAGTACTAAAACATACTTCACCCCGTAAATAAATAAATGGTACCTCATGATTCAACCATACCCCATGGGTCATTAAGAAGGAACATTAGGGGTCTCAATTGCACCCCAAATGACAAATAGTTGGGGTTATTCCCAGTTTCTATATGTTTTGGCTTCCCTTACTACATGAGGCTACAAGTAGGCCGTTAGCACAATTTAATTAAATAACGAAGATTGATTGCTGATAAATTCAGCTTAGGTACCATATAATAAGTTTTATCCGCGACTTCGTACGGGAGGCTTAGGAAAATTGATGCCTATGTACCTATATTTTAACTAGACCTCTAGCAATACATATATCGGTGAAAATAGTAGTAGTATTTGCGTGATTATCATCATGAGCCTATAATGTTCCCAGTGCTGGGACACAGGCCTCCTCTTTGTGAGAGGGATCGTGGGTCATTATTCACCAGTGTGGGTTGGTAGATATGACATGTCTTCGAATTTTTGGTTCTAGGATATGCCGATTGCCACATGATGTTTTCCTTCACCGTTTTGAGAGCAGTGGTAATGAAATTAATTACTCAAAGTATAATGCGCCTGGCGGGGTTCGAACCCACGACCTACAATTTGAAAGTCGCCACCACTGCTCTATTATTCTCTGCTCATTTGCAACGTATAAACATATAAGACACTAAAGATTTAAAAGCCGCTGTTTTTGCTGCTATTGTTTTAATAAACATCATTGTTTTTCTTCAATATCTTTACGTACGAATATCGGCTTATCACAAAAAAATATGTGATTTAACACAATTATATAGAGTACTCTGAATATAATAATTGCTCCGTAGGTCAAATAACTTCGTTTACACACGATTATTATATAAAACAAAAGGTTATTGACATAATAATGGTAACTAAATTAGCACATTGTTACCTCTTTATAATATTGACATTGAAGTTTGGTTGTCACCATGCAAATTAATGTAAGAGTTGCAACATTAAAAATTTTGCAATACTTAACTATAATAATGGTAAGGACACCAGTATTATCCATACGATTGGCGCAGTGGCTACACAGAACCAATATTATATTGGTATAGGCTACAAATATTATTGTTCTGGGTCTGGCTGTATACAAATAATATATGTATGTGAGTTTAAAATGTTTGTAAAACGCACCCACAGTACTGGAGAAATTGAAACAGCACGAATTTGGTAGACCAGGAGCCTTACCACGAGCTCTTAACGCGATCCAATTTACATTATGCGGAAGACACAGCAGCTATACAAGTCGTTTAGCCATCTCTTTCCCACAGCCTAAACTGAATAGCGTTAAGAGCTCGTGCTAAGTCCTCAAGTAAACCATAACTTGGGTTACTCCTTTTTAGTCTCTAAAACATTTTGACGTTTCTTTAGTTTATCTTCCAGCACGGCTATTCCTCGGGCCGAAACTACTCAAGTATAATATTTAAACGTTAATTAACTCTTTTCTTTAATTAAATTTTAATGCTCAGGTAGACATGAAGTTAACAAGTATCTCTTAAAAATGACTTTTTCACTTTTTAAAATTTTCTTTGATCACTCAAACCTTCATAAAGTTTTCCTAAAATATAAAACAAAAATGCGCTAAAAAAAAAAAAAGCCTACAGAAACATAAAATTTCAAATACTTTGGTTCAGTTGCTGACGTCACTAGGCAGTAGCCATTTTGAAAATTCTCAATGGAACAAAAAACCGATCGGTCAACCGGATAACTTTTGTTGCAGCCAAAGTCGAGAGGCAACCTCTAGTTTATTTGCATATTTTATTATGTCTACCATTACTCTTTATTATAACATTATGTTATCATCAAGCCTTCATTTTTCTTTAATTAATTATTTTGTTTATTTAATTCGTGTTCTCAAAATGCGCACTGCTTCTTTGTGATTTGTTCGTTATAAGACCGATAACACGTGTTTTGAGTCAAGAAAAACATGTGTTTTTAAAAGTCACTTTCCAGAGAAGGTCATCAAGGGGAACGAGTCACAATACAAGTTATGTTTTCTAAAGACAATTTATTATTGTCATAAAAATTCTTCCAACTAATTTGTGCATAAAAACACTAGAACATAACTTTAAAGTTGGAAGAATTTTTTGATGACAGTTAATAAATCTAGTCTATTTTCTCGGTAAAAATATTTAATGGCTGATGTAAAACTGACATAAAACCATACCTTAATCGTCTTATTTGGAAGGATATAGGTAATATTCTGCGCAAGAGTGTCTATAATATAACATTTTAAACTTACCTAAATGGGGAGATATTGTATCGAAGTTCGTCATAGCTGCAATGAAAAATATAAGATTTGTATATTTCCTAACAACAAAAAAAAAACGAGTGATCCTTAAAATGTCCCATAATAATTTATGACACATGTTAAACCTGAAAATTCGCACTGGCAATTAGCAATTTATCCACAGATTTTCAATAAAAGTTGCTGCCATCCGATCTGCTGCCGTCTGAAGTTGTGGCTTTTACCACAGCGCACTCATCTCGTTAATAAAATTGTCAATTTTGATTTCACCATCTTCTTCAATTTCCATTTTTCATGAAACACATCCACAAAATAAATTAAAAAAAATTCACACGTCAATGAAATAATTTTGAAGTCTATCTATAAATAAATGATGATTCATACTAGTACACATAAATACAACATAGTTTTATATAACCTGAACAATTAAATCAAAAGTAAATAAATCTTTTTTTTTATTGCCCAATAACTCCCAAAATCGATTGCTGACCTATCCCATTTTAGTTTTACTTCTAATCTCCCACTTTTAGTCATAATAAATCTTAAACTAATACGTTTTTACTATAAAAAGAATTCTGACTCAGATGTATCATTACCTTGACATTTAGATAAGGTCGTTTTCTATGTAAATGATGTAATTTAGTGCGTTCCTTATTTTTTCTTGGACACCACGGAATGTTTTCCTTTTTTTCGTACGTGTTTTTATGGATTTGTTTATGTCTAAAAGTTCACAGGTAAATTTTAATTTTGCAACACGTGTATTATTGCCCATTCTTCTTTTTCGCTTCCTTTTTTTTATAAGAATTTATAAGAATAAAGTCATCCTTTTTCTGTGGCTCTATTTTTATGCAGAGTTAAATAAAAATAAATCATTGTTTTTCACACACAAAGGAATCATATTCATAATTTGCGTAAATTTTATTGATATTTCTATTGTATAATAATTAAGCCAATTAAGAAATTCACAAATAATTAAACATAAGCACAAAGACATTAAACTATACACAAGCAATAGACGGGACATCACGAAGAAAGTCTGTTGTGATCCAAAACTTTTTACCTGTCTAGTAGTCGCGTTGCTATACAACGCTAAGATAGCGCTACTGACGCACGGCATCAACAATTTTGTATGTCAATTTTCCCAATGCCCACTCTATATTATCCTTTAGATCTCTTTGCATAAACATTATCTTTGTAAACCTAAGTCAATAAAGATGATTATAAAACGTGGTTTTAAGAGAATCTCACGTGATCGCAAGACTGTCTTTACTTTTTTTGGAACCAAAGGGAAAGTGATAACAGAATTTTTCTTAATCAGTAAAAGCAGACTCTAACTAACTCAAAACCGTAGTCGAAGGGACTCTCAGTACAGTCCCTTCCGCTAAACTCAGGGTGAGAGGACTCATTCAATGATTTTCGCACACACAAAAAAAATCTTCTGCTCCTATCTAGCGGCTCAAAAGGATGAATGCTTTTGCTGGTTTCATTCCTTTATAGGTTAGGACCAATTCTTCCTTCCAATTAAGGAATGTTAAGCCTTGTAGACAAGGCAATAACGATGTGTGATCAAACGTGCTCGTCGACACACTGAACAATTGCGCACACTTCAATCAGGAGCGTGCTCAAACATTGACGGAGTATAGAGGGTGTGGACCGTATGATAGCGGGTTGAAGTATTGAAATGTCTTCATCTAAAAATTTTAGTTTTAATAGAATAGAAGATGGATCAATGGATGTTCATTACACTTTCACACAAAAACTGTCAAAGAATTTTGTATGATATACCAATTTTACCATTACCTACATATAGTTTAAAAAACACTTTTCTAATCCCTGTATTACTTATGTTCGATGAGATAATTGTGGAGTTACACACAGCCGAAACCGCTAGCAACTGATAATTTTTAATAAAACTTAATATTTAACATCATTTTATTAAAGACGCTAGCACGAATTTTCACTCTTTTAGTTTACTGCGTCTTCCCACTATTTACACACATACAAAAACGTATGAAAAAATGGAACAGCGTCTCTGTGCAGAAAAAGAACTTTTTTTTTTGAAAATTGACAATTTGAAATTGTCAAAGTTCCAGTTTACTTTACGTCTCAAATAGTGAAAATTCGTGCTAAGGGTACAGAGCGTTTTGTTCTCCAGAAAATTATATACTTTTTTCGCCAACACTGCCTCATAAGCCTAATACTACTAGTATTAAAGATCTTTAAATTTCTTCGCTGGCAACCCCAATGCACCTTCAGCTTTTACACTGATTACTATGTGGAATTACTGGCAAGTGAACACGGAGAGATTGGAGCCCCGTGTCAGGTCAATTTCACGCAATTTTAACTTCTTTACACGTGTTCGTTTAAAACGTTCCGTTTTAGCTTTTATTATTTTCACAATATTGAAGACGCTTTTGAAGATAATAAGTTAGGTTTAAGGTCTGTTGTAGTGTCTTCTTGGAAATAAATGGGGTTTTAACATCCTTTTTTTTTTCTTTTTTTTTTGAGTGGGAAAATCCTCACGGATACCCTGTGGATAGGGCAGGCGGAGGGTTATGTCGGACTCAAACCGACTAAAAACCCACTTTCCTTCTTATACCATTGGTCGGGGGCCCGGGATATAAATATAATAAAACATTCGCTCGCACCCCCAACTGGTATCGGCCCGCTATTAACGGGAGGCCTATCTCCAAGTGCAATTTGTTCATCGCACGTTCTCCTTGAAGCTCACCTCCTATTAGAGCCTAGCTGGGGTTTTAACATCCTAACTAATATTAATTAAGTATAAATTCAAAAGTAAGTTTGAGTTATCAAACCACTTAGGCCCACTTGCAGAAACCCGAGTTATCTTTTAAACTCAGATTTAGTTGCAAAAGGTTAAATTGACAAAATTGTATGTAAACTGTGAATTTAACCTTGTGTTACCAACTAACTCTGAGTTAAAAGATAACCTTCTCTGTATATTGAGTAGGCTAAAAAATATTATGCTGACAACATAATCTGCTAAAAGTAACATGTATGTTTTCAATTATTAAAAACTTTCGAGAGTTTTCTCTATTAAAATAAATAATCGTGTAGCCAATTAAGGTTTAACCAACAGAATAATTACGTATTGAATAAGAAGCTTCACAAGAAATACACAGGAAGTTCCGCACGGAAACTGTGGTATATGAGGAAAGCGGGTTACGTCTGTAAATATAATTATAATACCTATGTAATATTTATATACGGCTTGTGTAAGAATGGACGACATTTTTTTTTTGTTAATTATGCAAGATATTGATTCGATATTTTTTCCCATGAGATCTATACCTAAATGATGTCTGTTTATGAAATTTTGGTTTTCCGACATGGTGTTTACTTCAAGACTGAGGTATTTATCTCATCCTTAGAGGGAGTTGGCCATAATCCACCACGCGGGTCCAGTGCGGGTTGGTAGTCACATGTCTTCGAATTTTTGGGTCTAGGAAATGCCGGTTTCCTCACGATGTTTTCCTTCACCGTTTTGAGAGCAGTGGTGATGATATAAATTACACAAAGTAGCGCGCCTGGCGGTGTTCGAACTCACGACCTACAACTTTTAAGTCGGGACTGATACCACTGTGCTACCACTGCTCTCATGATACAATATGAAGCCACAATGATGACCGATTTCGGTGACGGCGTGGCGGCGGCCAATCTCAGCGGATATCAGGGTGCATGTACAAGGCGCATGTAACCCGCGCAAGTAGAGGAGCGGGTTACCCGCGCAACTAACATACGCAAGCTACTTGATCAAGTTACCCGCGTAGGGCGTGTACACGGCGCATGTAGCTTGAGCATGTTGAGGCACTTGCGCCGTGTACAATGCGCGGGAGATATTACAGTTCACTAGCGTGTTAGCAATCATAGGTCCACTCTTTTCCTCTCATAGTCCGATGGGACGATAATCTGTCTGACACGATCAGAGAGTGATCAGGCGCAGGACGAACGACTAAACGTGCTTTTCAATTTTCCGATAATTTCGAAACTATAAAAAACGATAAACTACTAAATGACTACAGAAGCTACTATTACTTAGTAGTATTACAAAGTCCTTTTATGGCTGGGCATGCGGGTGACGAGTAATGGGCAACTCGCCGCCGGACCATGGACCATGCCCGGGCCAACGGCGCGTTGTGTTCCACGCGCGCCTCTAAGAGCGTCAGTAAGATGACGGGGCCCCCTTCTAGAGGGACAAATCCTGCCGGGGTCGCTGGCGTGATCTTACTTACTGACTGACGAGACTTATCTCATTGCCGTGATCCCGGAACATAAAGGGCTATTGAAAGAAACCATAGATTTTAGTCAGTACCTACGAGTCTGACTGCCTCTCATTTGATGATTTTACCACGCTAAAAAAATCCTTTTATGGCTGTCCATGACTTTTAATTTAGTTCTATGTTTAACTACTTTATAATAAACAATTGCTATAATGGGAGGTTTTCTTTTTGGAGTTTAAAAAAAAAAAGTAGTTTCCAAGAACTCGATAGATGGCGTTGAACTGACGGTGTGACTCTAGGAAAAAGATGTATGCCTTCATTTTTGCACAAATCCACGAGGCACAGGGGTGCGTTTAAATCCTCCTGCGGTATTTCGCCGGAAAAAAAATTAAACCGGCGAGGGTTCGCTGAACGGAGTCATAAGTTTCTGTCAATGTTAGTTGTCAAATTCAATTGACAGCTCAGTTTATTGAACAAATAATCAATTTGCCGGTTGAATACAAATCCATAATCCACAAATAATATTTACTCTCTAAAATAAAAATAATATTCGTTTTTACGGCGAGAATCTAGCAAAACAACAAAACTTAATGTCAATCTGACAGCAGGATAAAATTTTGCGTGGTAAAAAGGTCGCAAAAATTTATTCCTTTCAGCAAAAACATAGACCAGCGGACGACCGTAAACGGGGCAGATTAAATTTTAATTGGTATAATTTTTCACCTCTCGGTGTGCTTAAACGGGCTGTTTGACATTTAGTCAGTATAAAATTAAACTGGATAAAGGATTTAAACGCAGCCCAGACTTCGCTTCTTTTTCTCTTGGGACATTTTCTTTTTGGCGTGGAAAACTCATTAATTTTTTTTCTTTTTCCTTGTTGTTATTTATTTTCAAAATGCCATTTGTGTGATGTCATGTGACTACAGATGTGACTGACAATGACATGACATGTAGTTTTTGTTTTACGATCTCAAAATTACATACAAGTGAAAAAAACACAAAAAATGACGTGACGTTCCGTTCATTGCAGTCACATATCAAGTTCAGCGCCATCTATCCATTGACAGGGAAAACATAAAAAGAAAATCCCTCATTGTAAAACTACAAAATGTTAAGGTTATAAAAAATCACGTGTTTAAATTAAACTTTAATGTAATGTACAAAAATGATGATTGATTGACTACAATCGCGTGTAAGTCGCCTAACAAAAACTGAGCTAAAAACTGATGTAGCGTGGCTCACTGTACTCTTGTGTAACCGTCCTATTAACCATAAGTGCGTTTAATTTTCACAATCACGCTATTTTACTTGCAGGGTTAAAAAATGCATTATGGCCAATTACAAAATCGTAACCATTTCATTTGGTTAGAAAACGAAGCTCAACGTAGCGAGATTTTTATCCATAGTGAATAAGTTACATTAGGTAGCGGAACAAGTTGGGCAAAACTAACAATAGTTGGTCCAGTTTAGCTCTGGATGGTAAAACTAGAAGACAATGTGGAACCTTTTTGGTGCTAACCTTTTTATGAGATTGTTATAGATTGAGAATATCTGTAACGTTAATTGAAGCCACGACACGCATAGCAACAGAAGACGATCGTCTTTACCTCAGTTACTTTTCTGATACCTACATAAATATCAATAAAGTTTTTACTCGAAAATCATGCATTTTCTGACTGAAACGGTGAATCGTTGTTTTTATTTTGAAATAAATTGATGTAATACTTTAACTTACCTCTCCAATGAAAACCATCGTGAAGATACTATTATCATAACCTCATAATATTTATCAGTACTAATTCACAACACGCACAGCAAACCACAAGTTTAACGAATTTGACCTTAAGGCTTCTGACCTTAGAGTTTAATATTTAGTTTCACGATACTGCCCGATCATATCGGATATGCAACAGCTACATGTATGACCTCTTAGTTCCGGTTTTATATGAGTACGCACTTCCATTTATTCAAGTCGGTAAAATCAGGTTTTCTTACTTCCTATTGCGCTATGATTTTTCCGCCTCAAATATGAGTTTATTCGGTATTGAACGATTTATTTTTAAAATTATTTGGTTTACACCTGTAGGGTAGTGAATCTGTGAAAAGAGAGTATTGCCTAGGGCATATATACGGTTCTGGTATGAGTTTGAACCCATCTAGGTGTATTACTTTGCTCCTGCTCACAAAACAGTAAAGGAAAAAATCGTGAGGAATCTTTTATTATATGGAAGGTGGGTCTGCATGTTGGATTTGGTTTATTCCCATCTGCCCCCTTTGAGCTTTGCCACCGGTGCACGTTTGGTGGTCTACGGCCAGAAAGTACTTCATAAATATATAAATAACTAAATTTTATTAAAGATACAGTATAGCAATGCCTAAAACACGCTTAACAGGAGATAATCCTAGTGTACCTAAATGGTATAATTTTTTTATTTGTGTACTCTTTTCGCGTTTGACCACTATCTAGCCTTGACTAACAAGATCCATGTCTACTAATAGTCACCGTAAAGCTAATCAAAACTATTATTCTCCTAAGAAAATCTATTAATGGATTCATTTATCGAAACATCCTCCAAAAGAAAGAATCTAATCTACAGTGAAATACCTTCCAAAATAATTTAAACTGTTTTTATATATAACAATATGAGCAAAAACTACAAAACAAAAACAAAACCCAATTTGTTGATGTACTTTTTTCTCCACATGCTAACTGTACAAAACTACAAAGTTCATAACTTGACCAGTTGGGGCCACACTATGTGGGCCACGGTCGCCTCCGTGTGAATTACACACGTAAAAAGAACTAAATTAATTGCGAAACTGCCACTTATCGTGCTTCTGCTGACCGTTCGTTTGGTGTTTGTTATTTTCTACTTTTTTTGTTGACTGTATGAGTGACTAATGTTCTTGGCGGCGAGTAATGGGCGACTCGATGTCCCACCATGGGCCTTGCCCGGGTCGACGGCGCATTGTGTTAAACGCGCGCCTCACTGTGTGTCAGCATTATGACGGGGCCCCTCTATAGAGGGCCAAAGCCTGTCGGGTCTAACCGTGACCCCGGAACGTAAAGGGGTTTTGAAGGACGCCGTGGATTTTAGTCAGTACGAGTCCGACAGTCCCTCCTGCCCTGCCCGGGGTGGGAGGACTCATTTGATGATTTTGCCACGTAAAAAATAAAGCCGAGTTTACGATGAATTGGGCTATAATTTTCGCCGGGACGTTTTAAAGACACCTTGGCTCCAGAATGAAAATGACAACACTGTAGGACTAGGTAGACTTTTAGTTATAGTCAGACAGTCCCTTCCACTCTACTTAAGGTGGGAGGACTCTTTGATGATACCTTAAATCTAAAATCTACTGAAGAGTCCCGTGTCAAAGCTATAAACATTGCTGGCTATGCACAAAATAGTACTAGCAAGGGCTTATCATGAAAAAAGGTTCCATTTCCGAATAAATAAAAATTATTCGCAATGCCGAATAAATATAACGTTACAACTTTATTTATTGTGTTACATAAATTGCGTTTAGTGATATTGGTGTTAAGGAATATTGTTTACGACTGGTAATTTAGGGGAATTGTTACAAAAATACGGCATTTAGAAGAAACTGCTCTTATATACAGAGGTTTTACTTTGATGATACGCAAGTTCCAGAACATTTTTATAAATTCATGACTGTAAAATGGTACTCAAGCTAATAGGTTCCAATTACTGCTATTTAAGAACTTTTAATCTACGCTTGTGGCTACGTCCACGTTCAGAATATGATATAATTATATTCATCATCATCAGCGATCCCTCTACTAAGGCACAGGCCTTCTCTCTGTGTCAATGGAGAGGGAGAGGAGGCATAGGGAGTGGGCCATAATCCACCACGCGGGCCCTGTGCGGGTTGGTATATGTCTCATGTCTTAGAATGTTGGTTTCTGGGACATGCCGGTTTCCTCGCGATGTTTTCCATCACCCTATAATACACCCTATAATATCGTGATAATAAGTCATGATTGTAAGGCCACATTTCCATGGCACAAGTTACTTGTACACAAATTGTAAATTGTAGGCAACTTGGATAAACCTACATACAAGTTACAAGTTAGTAAGTAACGTGTAGATAAATACGACATCATATACTTGTATGCCAAAAGAGAACGTGCTTTTATTTACCTCCGTGCCATTCCCTTGGCACCTCTGTGTCCTCATCGATAAAAATCTAATAAAATTTTCGAAATACTTACCAAGTTATGATTCATACGTGATCTACTTACATTTTACAGTTCGACTTTGCATGCACAGTGTTACGAAGCATAAAAGTTTAGTGCCAAAATAAGATGAAATATGAATTCTTGAGACGTACTTATTGTACAGTCACAAACTCCAGTATTTATAAAATTTTAAGACTAAAGATTCGTGTAAGAAAATACTTAATAAAAAGTAAAAATCAGTGTACCTTCGTGCTACAATTATAACCCTATGATAAAATTTTAAGAATTTTCAATATTTTGTCGGTGACTTGAATAAACCACTGTTACAGGCGATTTGATGCAACTATAAAGTAGCACGCGCTAGTCAAACCAAATGGTCGGGAAATGCTGCTTCCATGTCGGATCACAATTGGTCATGGTCCGAATCTAGCCGAATTCTCTTACAACACTACTTCAAAGTTTTTCTTAGGAAAGAAAACATCGATCCGCGGGCAGGATTCGAACCTGCGGCCTTCGGATTCAGTATATCCGACGCTCATTTCCAACTGAGCCACCGAAGATCTTACCTGCCGCGGCGAAATGGTTAATGGTTATGGCGGTTGGAAATGAGCGTCGGATCGAACCCGCAAGTTCGAGCCGTGCCCTCGGATCGAATTTTTCTTTCCTAAGAAAAACTTTGAAATTTGCTACGCATGCGATAATGCGTTAAATATTTATAAAATATTAACACTACTTCAGTTAAAATTATATTGAATTAAAATACTAATCTAGAATACTTAGATTAACAACTCTAATTCCAAAAAGAATGCTGACTCGCGGCTAAATCGAGTTAGAAACGCAGTATGAGCTAGCTTAGATTCTAGAAAAAACAAATATTTGTATGGACTAAATGTTGTTCCTGTTTATGTTTGTGAGTTTTAAACGGAACAGGAATAAAGCCCTAGTTTCTAACAACGTTTTTTTTTTAACTTATAGACGTATTTTAGCATGTAAATGCATATCTGTTCGTGACTGTGGGTAGTGATGGTGTTACAGTTACTGTGGCAGATAGCCAAGTTGTTTTTAGATATTTAAATGAGATTAAAATACTGTTATGTCCGCTGCTATTCCTACCTCACTAGGATTCCTTGTTACGTGTGAACTATTTTTTTCTCATCTTGTACCAATTTTTATTTGTTTGTCATTTTGCCTTGTAGAAAATACCTGGCGGCTTTAAATTCGCCTTATCTAACCCCATTGTAAATAAAAGGATCTATAAATTAATATCTTCAACCGATTATTTTTTCTATAATTTTATTTGCCACATCTGCAATAATGTTACGTCTTTTAAAGTATATTCTATAAATTAAGGCATTTTATGAATTAGATCGGCCAAATTTAAAGACTGAAATAAATGCTGTGTGTACATGCTATCAGGAGCGCCGACTCCGTGGGTGCTCGGGTGCTCCAGCACCAACGAAAGGTAAATAGTGGGTGCTCGGCATTCACTATTTACCATTCGTGGCTGCCGTGGATTCCTCTAAAAAATACGAGTTCTCGTACATATAAGTAGCTAGGTATGTCATTAAAAAAGCTGGAGCACCCACGGAAAGTTCAGAAACTCGGTGCCCCTGCTTGCTATCTAATTAATAACAAATGCAATTTGGATATATAATAACTACTACCTTACCTATCCTTGTCTCTCCTTAACAAAAAAACTTCAATCTCAACTTTTGTCTCGCACAAAGGATCAGAACTCCAGCTAACCCTTCAAACAACTCTACACCTAACTGAGACAGAACAGAATCGAGGTCAACAAGGTGATCGGACGCTCACTGAGAATCCTTTCACAATCATGGCCGGCAAAGCCTTCGAGATGTTCAGAACTACTTTGTATTCCTTTAATGTTAAATGTCTAGACGGTTTGTGATTCATTTTGATCTGATGGTGATGTCTTTTTAATAACTTTACGTATGTTTTATTGTTGTGTGTAATAAAATTTACTGTATCTATCGTTAAACAGCAAATTTTGTTGTTCTTTTTACGGCTTCAGTTGTCTGAAATGGGTAATATAGAATACGTTATAAGAACGT
Organism: Agrotis segetum; assembly: GCA_036375495.1. Lineage (NCBI taxonomy): Eukaryota > Metazoa > Arthropoda > Insecta > Lepidoptera > Noctuidae > Agrotis > Agrotis segetum. Next base: position 707,806 of record JAQSVV010000033.1, read on the forward strand.
AAACTCCGCGCCACGACTAAAGTCTTTGACTTGGAGATAGTGTCTATGCCATTACATCAAATTGTATTAAAAATTTAGTACAACGAATCTTTCACGGAACTCGTGGTGTGGTCTCTAAACCTGTTTTTTTTTTCTTTAACAAAGCTAGAGATGGTTGTCTAATGGAAAATTGGCCTACCTACTGACAACTGAGATAACATTTTCACTTGATTAAATACACAAACTTTTATGCAAAACAATCATACAAATCAAGATTAAAGTGAAATTTTACTTAGGGCTGATTTTTCAATAGCCAGATAACCTCTAACTGAGGAATAAAAATGGCGGTTTGACATATTTTCTAGAGAAAAGCTGTCAAACCGCCATTTTTATTTCTCAGTTAAGAGTTATCTCACTATGAACAATCAGCCCTTAGTAGTTCAAAAGACCCAAAAGCTACTTATACAAAGCATAGCATTATTTTACAAACAAAACACTACTTCAACTACTATTAATTATGCAATACAACCCTGAAGTTAACAGAAGAATCATTCACGAATACATTCTGCGATCATAAACAATTGAACCTCGTACTTCCAATAAAACAATAAGCTATCGAGACTTTACTATAGACAAGTAGATGTAGTACAGTCACCTACATAAATATTTGAACAACGAAAACCAACCCCGTATTTCGAAAGACAATACTGCTGCTGAGTTTCAAAGCCTGTGCTTTAGACTTCAGTGGAAATACGGCTGCAAAACTGCAATGACAGACAGCTACATTACTGGATTTAGGGAAAGGCTTAGAATTTAATATTTAATGTTGCCCCACAACAGGAATTTGTCCTGTTTTGTGGGTGAGTTTACAATTAATTATTTAAACTCACCTACACACACATGCTTAGTGTTCTAGACCTCAAAGCTTTCATAGATGTCCACATTATCACCTGCATATGATTGCCGTCGTAGATATAAGTAGGGTTTTTGGCATTACATACTTTTGGTGGAGCCATTCGGACTGTGAATCACCCATTAACTTTTTGTAATGTTGATTCCGTCGGCAGTAGGGAAAAGTTCTATGGTATATAAATTCGCACTCAAAAGCGGCATTCTTTGATGACGTTTCTGATTGCATTCTTAATTTATACCTACATAAATTATAATGTAGTCTCACTACCGGAGTCAGACTGTGTCTATAGAGGTGCGAAAGACTGTACCACATCACTCATTGTCCTTGCTACATTTAGAGAGGAAACCTTTCGAAAATTCCTTCAATACCTTGTCTATATTAACGCTAAGCTATCTTAATAGTATCAACTGTCTATCTAAACACTTTTTGCTCAGTAACCTTAAAGGCTAAATTCTGCATTAATGTGGGAATAACTTGGGAAGATAATCGAATGTCATGTCATAGTTTGAGTTAAGTAGATAGTATTTAAGATGGTTTATAGTCAGTTAAAGCACGCACATGATCTTTGTTGCAACTGTTTTTGATTGATGGTCTTATTAAAATATCTCTGGTGTTACCAAAGTTGAATCGTTTTCATTAGGTTTCGTATTTTGGTTTGATTGTTTTAAATTAAAGTTCACAAACAAGTTACTTCTGATATAACAAAAGAATATGATCGTATGTTCGAACCCCGCTAGGCGCATTACTTTGTGTAATTTATTTCATCATGCTCTTAATACGGTGAAGGAAAACATTGTCAGGAAACCGGCATGTCTTAGAACCAAAAATTCGAAGACATGTGACATCTGCCAACCCGCACTGGGCCCGCGTGGTGGCCTCCTCTCTCACAGATAGGTGGCCTGTGACCCAGCAGTGGGACCATTATAGGCCGATGATGATGACCCAATTACCTTGATTACCTAGTTGTTGAATAATACAAATCCCGATTAGAAGAGGCTACCATGTCTTAAATAATCGATGTTGTTATTCAGTGTGGTGTAATAGTAATTAGTATCCTATAAAATGCTAAACATAATCTCCATTGTTACAGAATTACGCGAAGCCTTTGAAGCTGAAGCTCAAGAAGTAAAGAAACCTCGTCTGCTCCTCACTGCCGCTGTTCCCGTTGGTCCTGATAACATCAAGTCAGGATATGATGTACCTGCTGTTGCTAGGTTAGTACGATAGGCTCACGTTTGACCACTGTCTCCCCAGATGGTAATCGACGAACAACAACGTGAAACGTGAAACACGCTTGTCTAGAAGTGACTGATTCAATCTTAACTCAAAGACCTCAATGTTGTCGCTATAAGAAAACAAGGACCCCGGAAGGAAATTCCGCTCCTTGGCTGAGCACACATTAAAAGTTTGTCACCTCTCCTTTGAACCTATCTATTACTAAGAAGAATCTGTCACTATTGTTCTTTTTTATCTGTTTACAAATTAGACTGGCTCTCCAGTTCAATTTGTAAAACAAAGAAAAGGAAAAATTGTCCGAGAAGGCAAGACGTGAGAAATATTTATGGGTTTGCCTTTGGCTTGGCCTTTGCCCAGCAATGGGACTAAATAGACTGACATTAAAAGCACCAGTAAATTAATGAACTTAGTAACAGTAAAAAAACAGTTTAGCAGAAAAAATAATATGTAGAGAAAAAAAAAGTGATGCCGTTATGAAAAAGTTGTTTTTCGTCGTCCTTGGACAAGTGATAATAATTCCCTTCATTTACTTTTCTTGTTAATAACTAAATGAGCCCTATTTAAAATACATTCCGTATTATACCTACCCTGCAAATGTGTCATATAAAATACAGGCCCAAAAGTACTTCAACACAAATGCAGCTATTAAATTCAGAAGACTTGGTCCATTCATTGCTAGAACCCTAATTTCCCAAAATGTTCATTTTCTACAGCACTTATAATTAACCAAATATCTAATATCTTTAAACGAGCAATTCTTGTATATTTATATATAATCAGGATCTCGGAAACGGCTCCAAGGATTTTCATGAAAGTTACAGATTAGGGGTTTTTCGGCTCAAGGAATCGATTTATCAAGGTCTAAGGTTCGAGAAAAGCTCGGTTCCCATGATATAGACATTTTAAAAACCGAGCGAAGCTCGGTCAACCAGATATTGAGTATAATACATCGTAATTTTAATTAATAAGCTGAAAACTGACCCAATATTTGGGCAAATAGGTAATCTCTATAAAGGGTTTTTTTTCCAATTAATACATTTTTAACATTATAACTGTTCCACACACATGCGTTTTCCCACATTCAATTACATTCAAGTAGGTACTACATACGGGTTACAACTTTACCGTTAACATCGATTGAAAATAGAATACTCAAAATTCTGTTCTAACATTACGGAAATAAGGACCACGAAATGTGGGTCTAATTTTTATGAACTGCAAAATTAAAGTTGTCAAACTAAACACGTATATTTTGATGTGTTCTTAACTCTTTTGACATGTATATCAGGAACAATTTAATTTTGCCTTTTACAAGGATGCGCTGTCTCATTTTGAGGTTCTTTGTGTTTAAATTAGATTTGTTGATGCAATGTTATTAAAATTAATGTAAGTTTTCGTGGAAAAGTTTTCAAATGACGTGACTTTTTGTTGTCAGAGTAATGAGTTTTGTTACTTATGTATTCCTGGAATGATTGTCATGTCGAGAAACATCTTCCCTCCAGGATCGTAGAATACATCCTGGTGCGCTATTACTGGTACCAAGATTAGAAAGAATTTTAGGAAACTTTCATTTTTTTAGCGTGGTAAAAATCAATAGCCTTTCTAACCTTTTACGTTCCGGTGTCACGGTAATTCGTTAACTCCGCGACCAGGAAACTTTCATCATAATGCCATTTTGCCACGTAACCCAATTGTGCCACGTTCTCATAAAATCCAACACCATTTTTATATAATTGGACTGTTTCCTCTACTACAAAACTGATGAATCGAAAATTCGGGCATCTATCGGTCGGGCCCCCCTTTTCAAGGAAAATGGTACCTTTTGATAGTAGCAATAACTTTGATTTTTCTTTTTTTTTCTTAGTTACTTGGACTTCATCAACGTCATGGCGTACGATTTCCACGGCAAGTGGGAGAGGGAAACCGGTCACAACGCTCCCCTGTACTCACCCTCATCAGACTCTGAATGGAGAAAACAGCTGTCCGTGGACCATGCTGCTCATCTGTGGGTCAAACTTGGAGCTCCTAAGGAAAAACTTATCATTGGTGAGTTTCTAATAAAGATTTAATATTTTTTTAAAGTAGACAATAGTCGTTTGCCGGGTGTCCATAGCTCCGCATTAAAAGTCCAGGATTTTATTTTCGTAAGAAAAAACTAAATTTTTGAAATTTTGCATTTATCCCACAACGTTTTACCACAGGTTATTAGTAATGTGGTATTAGCCCATAAAAATACATTTTTAAAAACAAAATGTTGGATTTTTCTGCACTTTTATCCGATTAGTCATTAAAATACATTTTGAATTATCAAAAAAAGACACGACAATAATTAAAACTTGATTACATTATTCGAGTCCGAACTTAAGAGGCTACATTTCTAGAAAACTTGTTGCCGTTCTTACTCCCAAAAATAATCTCAACAATAAAATATAGAGATGAATGAATGAGAGAAGCCTTATCCTTAAGCCTAATCTCTCAAAGCATCCCACGCATTATTCAACAAATTAATGTTCAAGATGAACTTCCAAGAATTCTCAAGGACAATGTTGATAACGCACATAATTTTCAGGTATGCCAACATACGGACGCACATTCACTCTATCAAACACTAACAACTACAAAGTGAATTCTCCAGCCAGCGGAGGAGGGAAGGCGGGAGAGTATACAAAGGAAGGAGGCTTTCTTGCCTATTACGAGGTTATTATAATTAAAAAATATTGCTTTAAACACAGTGTAGCTAGATGCAGTGGGTCAACTACAGCATAGAACAAAATGCAGTGGCTAAAGCGATAGCATGTTACAAAAGTCGAAGTTTTATAACTATTTGATTCTTTAAAAAAAGAGGATTTGGTCATGTATGATCATCCCCATAGTTAAGGTACTGATACACATGCTTTAAACTAGCATGCTAAAGCACGAGAGCATGCTACTTTTAAGCAAATGCTACTTAGTAGCATGTGTATCGAAACCATTTGCTAATAATAAGCATGCTAATTTAAATGTATTCATAAGCATGCTCGAATGAAACATGCTAGTTTAAAGCATGTGTATCAGTACCTTTAAAAACATAATTATGTAAATTCTATATTCTTTTAGAATTTTATCTACTTTATATAACACAATGAATCATTTTATAATATGGCAGTTTGGTCATAGTGACTCTTTGGGCTTATAGCATAATTTAACCCTGTATTTGTTTGACCACCACACTTACTTTTAGGTTGGATGTCACTTGCACACCATCAAATGTCAAGGTTTATTTTGGTTTTGAAAGCAATCTTGCATTTGTGTTTGTGTCGTTAGTTCACAGCAATCACAATAATTATATCCTAATAAAGATTCGATCTAACAAGTAAAGTTAAAATGTGGATTAAATGTAGCCGGTTAAGGGCCAAATTGTTTGAGCAATAGTTAAACTATTGTCGAAATTCCATACGTTTTTATTAACAAATGTTTTAGATTTATCAAATAGTTAGTTTACCTACTGATGAAACACCTCGCCCAGATGAATTTGACATATATGCTTACACCAGGGTTTATAAATCACTAAAATTTAATGATTTATTCAATGCGAATCTAAATGTCAATTTCTTGATCCTGTCAAATGTATTGGCATTGAACCACTGCTTCTAATTATACTGTGCCCCAAGTATGAGATGATTTACGCCTGTTCAGATGGTGTTTATGAGGCTGTATTTCGGGAGTTACAAAGTGGGAAGATTTATTTGTTTGATGAGAACGATTAAAAAGATGTTCTAGTACAGAGTTTGGTTGATATTGTTAATTACTGCTTCAGTTTTAAGTGACTTTGAGTAAAAGGTTTTCATGAACAAAATTATGACGGAATAAGACTGAAATTGGTTTTCTACTCTCCCGAGTAATCGAATAAGTTATTTAAAAAATGATAGGTCTAAATATAAAATCGCTTCCAATGCAGAAGCAACTTTGTAACGGTGACAACTTTTTAATTCCGTGTCAAAGTTATTGTCGTCCTATGATCATTTTGAACATGAGAAACGTTAAGAATACCTCTATTCCATAACTCGGAGAGTAGCTTCATAGGTATTTATGAATAACTTACACTGTGTATGAATATGTGAGCGTCTATGTGTGGGTGGAATGAAAAAACTCTGAAGAAATAACGAAGAAAGCTCGATGTTTTCACATATTAACTTGAATGAAAAATTCCACAGATATGCGACATACTAAGAAATGGAGGAACCTACATATGGGATGACGAAATGAAAGTGCCTTACGCCATCAACGGAGACCAATGGGTTGGTTTTGATGACGAGAAGTCTATCAGGAACAAAATGAGGTAAGATTCTTTGGCCATTTTCATAGATAACATCACACCTGATATCTTCGAACGGGTAGACTAAGGTATATCTATAACGTCAACGCTAAAAGCGCAAAACCTCTCGTGGAGTAACTCAGCACATGTTACTGAACAATTTTAGTTCTAAGATTTGGGAATTCGCTATAAAAAAAATGTTTTTTCATGCAAAATGAGCAATTGGTCGGGCACATCTATATGAAAAACCATTTCTTTTTTTAATCTATTACGAGTCAGTCTTAAGATTTTTCTCTCATGTTCTCTTAGGAATTACAATAAAATTGTGGTCTCTCGATTTTCCATTACATTAGAAGTGACAAACCTTTACAATGTGATTATTATTTGCAGATGGATCAAGGACAATGGTTTCGGTGGTGCTATGGTTTGGACAGTCGACATGGATGACTTCAGCGGAAGCGTGTGCGGCGGTGACGTCAAATACCCGCTTATCGGAGCTATGAGGTAAGCTGAATTGATCTTTAATAAGGTCATCAGGTTAAATGTAATGTTACAAAATATACTACGGTTTAAGTTCCTAGAACGAAGATTTTGGAAGTCAAGCTTTTGCTACAACATCATCGCATAAAATGATGTCATTGTGCAAATAATAAATGATATAACAATGTTTGTGAATAAATGAGAAATACTTTCGACGCGTTCAATTTTCAGAACAACTACTTTTACGTGCAAGTCTTCTTAACCAACCATTTCTCTGCTTGTTCGTTTTTCGAGTCTTTCTATCAACAACTGAGACCTTACCACGAGCTCTTAACGCGATCCAGTTAAGGCTGTTGGAATGAGACAGAACTATACAAGTCGTCTAGCGCCATCTCTTTCCCACAGCCTAAACTGGATCGCGTTAAAAGATCGTGGTAAGGTCTCTGATCTAGATTCTGAATCTCAACTCATTCAGTAGGTAAGCCATTATTCTTGAAGAACATCTCTTTTTGGAACAATTCCACAACCATTAACAACAACAGCTGTACCATCATTGTAACATCATACATCTCTTTCAGAGAGGAACTCCGTGGTATCTCCCGTGGTAAGGACGCTAAAGACATCGACTGGGCCTCCGTCGCCTCTAACGCCCTCATCGAAGTGCCCGAGAAACCTGAGCCCATCAAGATCAGTCTCTCTGATGTCATCAAGAGGGTCAAGAAACCAACCAAGAGTGTCCTCATCAAGAACAACAACAATGGTGCTTCGGATAAGAACAGTAAGTGCTTGAATTTACTTTTCGGCAAAATGTGCCAATCGCCTTTTGTAGACCTCATCAAGGCCACCTGTCCATCCAGTTTGATTTTCGAGCCAAGTTTTTGTACCTACCTACTGTGCTCTGAAATTCTCATTTCTTATGGGTGAGCTTGCTTCATCTAAGGCCTCATTCTAGCCTCTGGGCTAAAAAAAAGTGTGTTCAAAGTGGTCATAAGTAGGTTTATACCTCGGAATGTGTTTTTGACAACATAGAAAAATGTTAAAATGTGTTGACATTTAACATTTTTTATGTTGTCAAAAACACATTAAAAAAAAAACCGGCCAAGTGCGTGTCGGGCCACGCACAGTGTAGGGTTCCGTAGTTGCCCATCAAAATACTTATGCGAACTAACTAAACTGATTCACTGAATTTAATTATAAAAAGAAGAATTTTCAAAATCGGTCCAGGAGTCTTTGAGAAATCGGGGAAAATACATAAGATAAAAGATTACAACGAATTTAGAACCTCCTCCTTTTTTTGAATTTAGTTAAAAATAGCTGACGATAAAAACCTACCTATCCCCAAAAAACATACCTATAAAAGCTGTAAAAATAAAGTTGACAAACTTACATTTGCAGTTGTCTCCGATACATTTTGTTTAAGAAAATATGATATCAAGTACATTTTATAAGTTGGTCGACTATTACTCGTAAAGTTGTAAAGCCTACTTAGTCATGATAATTTTATTTTAAACTTCGTTATATATACTACTATTGTGAATTTTTTCACACCCCCAAATATAACCGTTTAGCTAGTAGAGGGGGGAGACACTCGAATCGAGCAAAATTTAGCACTTTAAAGCTTAATATTTCACAAACGAATTTTTTATCAAAAAATTGTTAATGGAAATTATCATTATTTTTTAAAGGCCTATTTAATGATACCCACACATTAAGGGGTACGCGAGAAAAAAAAAAATCCTCACTTTACGTGTAAGTACTGGAGGTACCGTAAAAAAAAAATATTTTACGAGATTTTATTTTACCACTTTTTCGGCACAACAAATCCGTATATTTACACCAAATTACAGCTCTCTAGTACTGTGCGTCTCTGAGCTAAACTGCGGACAGACGGACGGACGGACGGACATGGCGAAACTATAAGGGTTCCTTGTTGACTACGGAACCCTAAAAATTATATGAAGATTCATTTACTGGCTTTGGATTGAAAGTTGATGGAGGTTTTACTCTAAATACGCCTTACGGCACTCCACTATTAGTTTTTCAGCACCAGTTTTTTTCTCCCGCGAATCAAAACTTATTTAATTAAACAGCAAATTGGCTAAGCAATTAAGGTTTACGTACACGGGTACTTACAGTTAGTTACCTATACTCAATTATCTATTTATAATCAACTATATAATTTGTCAACAAAAAAACTTCAAAAAAATATTTAATAACATCTGTGAAACACTTTCACATGTTGATAATTGGCAACGTTTACGGCATTCACAGTGGCTATCTATAATTTGGGCTTAAACAGTTTAACTTTCGAAATTTTTTAAATTATGTTTTTATCAAACGTCGAAAATTTTGATTGGTGTTACGTAATTTTTGATTGTGTCACAATCATTTGTAATAGGTACCAATTATGCTTATTAAAAGAAAAAGTTAAAATTCCGCAGCTCCTTTTAGTAGAACACAACGAATGTTTGATAATCATTCTTCAAAATTTCGCTTCAAATCAAAAGTTTCGAAGAATTTCCAATCCAAAAATTTTCTACCTCCGCTCCGCTTCAAAGACGTTATTTCTTGTTTCTCAAGAAGACAAGCAAAATCAGAAAAAAAAAACTTAAAACAAGGATTATCTTGAAGAACTTCAAAGCGTACTTTACGAATTCGTTTAACAAAACTCTTTTGGGCACGTCAAGCGCAAAGCTTCCATGTAAACATGTTTGGGAAATTCCATTTTCTAACATCGGGAAAAATAAACAATGTCTGAAAGCAAATGGAAGATATTTTTGAGTCTTTAACGGTTCACTTGGCACTTGTATCGACAGGTTACCGTTTGAAGTTCCCAACGCGTTTGTTAAATATTTTAGTACAGGTTTACACATTTTAGTACTGGCTTTAGAATTTGCCTGATCCACCCCGAACTAGAAAGAGAAAATGTATCACGAAAAAATTATAACAACTTACGAATAATCTTAACATTCATGGACAAATCGAGCTTGCTGTAAAGGCATAGAATATACTCTATAGGTCAACACAGAAAAAACCGCCCAAAGTAATTTTTGATATAAAAAACTTCTGAAGTTGCATTCAGTGACATCCAAAAAATTAGGTCGGAAACTTCGACCCTTTATACTTCCATCAAGAAATATTCTTAGTCAAAATCACGTAACAGATGAAACAAAAACAATAGAAAGTGTGTTTGACACTAAAAGCTTGTCATACCACGGAGTACCGCAAGGGTCACTCTTAGGCCCTCTGTTGTTGCCAAGAATGGCTTAGGAAAGTCGACAATTCGTGACATAGTTGCTAAAAGTTTGAAACATCGAGTGCTTTTACGTTCAAGTGGTATCAACGACCAGAATCTTAAGATCCGTGAAAATGAGTTCGCAGACACTTTGGTGATATATTTTGGGGTGTCTGGGAGGGAAGGGGAAGGTCTGGTTAGAATGGTAAGGTGGCCCAAATGGGGTATGTGATTTAATGCCGTCAAGTTTATGACATTGCCAACCGACATCTTTATAAGTAGGTAGGAGTTTTACGGCCTCTCAAGTGGGGAGATTGTAATAAATAACATATTTTCAATGTAAAGCATTATGTTATACTTTCCTAAATATTCTTGTGGAAGGAAACTTTTTATTTGGGACACGAAGCGTTGCCTTTAAAGGATTTCAGGATACTACGTTTTGATGAAGAGAAAATTTGTGATACCTTTTAGCGTCTAGACGTAGACTAATTATGTTTCCCTAGTGTAAGTTAAAAGTACCTGCTAATATTAAAAGCTTCGTTACAACAAACAAAAAATAATAAATGGTAATCCATAATTAATTACGATCCAAAAGGGAAAATCAGTAAAAATTTACATCTAAAAATGATCAAACAATTTTTTCAGCTGAATTTTAGATCAAAACCAACTTTCCATAATTGATTAAATTATGATTGCTGTCCTAGGAGTGACGGGTGAAACATTTATATAAAAGAAAAATCTTTGACGAATACCAAATTGCATTAAAGTGATAATGGATTTCAAAGAAATGATTTACTTTATGAACCTGAACGGCCAATTTATAATTCTGATAAAGGAATATTTAAAAAAATACATTTCTCTCAATTCTAATACTCTATTAACTTTTGTAACAACATTTTACGACCATTCTACAACTACTGAATTTTAGCAATCTCATCTATTATTTAGTAAATTCTATTTGTAATTCTAAACGCATTTATTAGAGCGAAGGTTGTTATGATACGTTTTGCAAAGTCATTTGGTGAAAGTCAAACATATTTTATAGATAATGATCTTAATAAAGCGGTACCGTTGTAAAGATATTTTTACTATTTACTGAAACAAAAAGTCATTAAAATTCATTTAGATTTTTAGACAGAGGTAGTTGTACATACATAGTCATGCTCAAAATAATGAGTATCGCTACAGAATACGATGCCTAGCCTGGATAAAGTGTTTGTTATTGGGCTCAGAATAGAGTCTGAATTTGTGCACGGTTGCTGAAAAAAATACAACAGTTTCTTCTTAATTGCATACGACATAGATATATATCCGTATGTATTACTGGTAGATCTCTAACGAATACTTTAGAAATATCTAGTTATGTTATATATCCAAAATAGAGTGTTTCTCCTTCGAACAAAATTTGTCATCGATTTCGTGTCGTCAAAATAACAATTTATAAACATGTCAATTATTTTTCTTCGACAGAGCGTGAACCCCAAATCCTGTGCTATCTGACCTCTTGGTCATCAAAGAGGCCATCAGCTGGTCGTTTCCTCCCCGAGAGCGTTGACCCCACCCTCTGCACCCACATCATCTATGCCTTCGCTACCCTCAAGGATCACAAGCTGGCTGAGGGAGACGAGAAAGACGCTGACATGTACGACAAGGTTGTAGCTTTGAGAGAGAAGAACCCGAACTTGAAGGTAAGATTCAATTAAGTATATCGGCCTATAACGTTCCCACTACTGGGACACAACGCTCCTCTTTGTAAGAGAGGGAGGGTGGACCGATCTATCACGTTGGCCCAGTGCGGGTTGGTGGATCTTATATTTCTTCGAATTTGCGGTACTACGATATGCCGCTTACGCATGATGTTTTCCTTCATCGTTTTGAGAGCAGTGGTGATGAAATAAATTACACAAAAAAACAGGGAAGGCTCCACCCCACAACCTACAATTTGTAAGTTACTACTGAGCCCCCACTGCTCTCACCAATTAAAAAGCTGAAAAACCTTGATTTAATTGAGAATCACCTTTTTATTAGAAGTAATAATGATTGCTTTTTACGATTATTTTATTGACCATCTCCAAACTTTCTACTCTCTCTATCATTGTTTTCAGTGTCTACATAGGTACATTTAAGTCTGCCAAGTTAGCCATAACATTGTTTTCTCTCCACAGATCCTTCTTGCCATCGGAGGCTGGGCTTTCGGCTCCACCCCCTTCAAAGAGCTGACCTCCAATGTCTTCCGTATGAACCAGTTCGTGTACGAAGCCATCGAATTCCTCAGGGATTACCAGTTCAACGGTCTGGATGTCGACTGGGAGTACCCCAGGTAAGAAGATATGAAAATCTTTATATAGAAAAGATTTAAAGCAACAATATCATAAGAAGCATATCAAACCTTAATGATTCTACTTTTAGGACTTAATATGCCTTCTCTTTATAGGAGGAAATGGGCCGTAATCGAAACTTTTTGATTCCAAGAGATTTAACTTTCCTCACATTTCACACAAAGCTTCATAGTCTTGTGCATTATTTTTTACGGTACCAAGCATTATTGTTACCCTGAATATACATTTATGATCGACGACATCGTGAGAGTTGTCGGGGCAACCGACGGATGCAAGTGTCTTTCGGCGTAACGGTCTAAGGGGGAGGCCTACGTTCAGCAGTAGACGTCTTCCGGCTGATGATGATGATGAACAAACGTTTCCGTCCAAATTATCTTTTTGAAACAGGATACTCTTGTATTCCTTTAACATTTTTTTTGTCTTATCTACTGTTAATTACTCGTAATTTCACTTTCAACTTAAGTGAAATTTTTAACACAATGTTAGTAAATGTTCAAATAGCATAAAGTGTACACGATGAACGTGACATAACGATATTAGGCAAAACTTTAACTAACCCATACCTCACTTTGCTCAAGGTTTAAAAATTACCATAGGTTTCGTAAAATGTTTAAGGAAATTAAGAACAGATTAAGAAATTGTTTAGTTTAGTGAAGGTCGTTAGCCAACAAACCAATGTTTGTGAATATGTGTGTGTCAATATTTGTGAAGTATGATGGTATATCGCAATCGCAAAGTCACCTGTGTCATAAGACACTACTTGTGTTGGATTAACTTAAACTTCAAAGTCAACGATGGTTAAATATCAAACTGTACAATTCAAATGATAAAATTATCTCTTCTTTTATGAGTTTTGCAAAATTCACAGCAACGACCTTGATCTTGCTATGAAGCAAAATGATTTTGACATCAAGGAAAGAAAATCAATAAAATATGAGAGGTTGATGAAATGTAATCTTCTTGAAAATCGTTATCGAAATACGGTTGGGACAAATACTTTGAAAGTACACAAAATGTCTAGATTCTTGCCTTTTTTTTTAAAGCCATTTGAACATTTTAACAAGCTTCCGTTATTTTGATTCGCCTTTTAATTTTGCCTAAAAACGACTAAATGCTTACCAAGACTAATCTCCATTTTCAGAGGTGCTGATGACCGTGCTGCTTTCGTTTCCCTGCTCAAGGAACTCCGCTTAGCTTTCGAAGGTGAAGCCAAGACATCGGGTCAGCCAAGACTCCTGCTGTCTGCTGCTGTACCAGCTTCATTCGAAGCCATCGCTGCTGGATACGATGTTCCTGAGATTTCTAAATACTTGGTGAGTAGATTTTGTTACTTAATATCTTAAAACGGGCGTGCGGGCGGCGAGTAATGGGCAACGCGCTGTCCGATCACTGACCATGCCCGGGGCAACGGTGTGTTGTGTTTCACGCTCGCTTCAAATAGTATCAGCATATACTGTAACTAACGAAATACTGTAACCCCGGAACGTAAATGGCAATTAAAGGACACCGTGGATTAGTCAGTACAAGTCTGACAGAGCCCTCTTGCCCTACCCTGGGTTCGAACTCTTTTGATGATTATAGCACAATAAATAAAATTGTATCTTTACACATTGGTCACGATACCGAGCATGGACAGAATAAATTTAGCTAAACGCCTAGGGACAACGACTTAGGTTATCACGGACAGCCTTTGGAGTATTCTTTCAAAGAAAGATTTAATACGACGTGATGTCTTGCCATAATCCTTTCAAAATTTTTTCAAGGTCATGTATAACTCGCACTGATTTGTCATCGTTCTAGTTTATTCTATTAACAATAATTATTTATTTCAAGAGTAAACTCATATTGAATACAAAACTGATTTCTTTATTTACCTTTCACAGGACTTCATCAACGTAATGACTTACGATTTCCACGGCCAATGGGAGCGCCAAGTCGGACACAACAGTCCTCTCTTCCCTCTTGAGAGTGCCACCAGCTACCAGAAGAAACTCACTGTGGTATGTAATTGATAATTTAATTAATTTTGGTATTTAATACCTCTATGCCTATGTAACAAAGTCTTAAATTATTTTTGTCTCGGCAAAATATTTCATATAAACTTAGTAATGAAAAACTTTAAAAATTAGATTCTCTAAAATGAAAATTAATATTTGTCTAGGATTCTATTAGCCTTGTTAAATTGTTTTCTCCAACAATATACGCCGCTTAATTGATTCTTGGTTTTTCTATTGTGCTAAAGGACCAAAAAGCTTTATCGTTTTAATTAAAATATTGTGTTTATCTTTCAGGATTATTCTGCCCGGGAATGGGTTCGCCAGGGAGCTCCTAAAGAGAAGCTTATGATCGGTATGCCGACTTATGGAAGATCTTTCACCTTGATCAACGATACGCAGTTTGATATTGGAGCCCCAGCGTCTGGTGGTGGTGAGTTTTTTTGAACTGAAGTTCACAATTATTATGATGTTTTTATGTATATGTATGGTATTTTACATTATTTACAAAAAGTGTCTTTAAAGCACGCCACGTTTTTTTTTTTTTTTTTTTTTTTATGTGTGATGGGTTTGCTCTTGACCTTAGTCAAGAGCAAACCAAACCTTGCTTATTAGTCCTGAATAAAGAACTGCTAGGCCTACTTGTTCTTTGCACCTTGTAGTTTCATTTTCACACTAAAGTGATATCTTTTCATTTCACAATTACAATTTTTTTACTTCTGAATGAAACAGCACTGACGGTATTCTTCTTTCAACTTCAGGTGCCGCTGGACGTTTCACCAACGAGGCTGGTTTCATGTCGTACTATGAAATCTGCGAGTTCCTTCGTGAGGACAACACGACTCTGGTCTGGGACAACGAACAGATGGTGCCCTTCGCGTATAGAGATGACCAGTGGGTCGGATTCGATGATGAGAGATCGCTGAAGACTAAGGTAAACTTGTTTAACATTTTCTTCATTAGACATTAGATCGGATACTTCTTCTTCTTCTTCATTATACGAACCATAAATCTCGATTTTAACATTCTTTTTAACGACTTTTTTTTAAATCTAATAATAGTATTTACGTGTTTACCGTATTGTTTTACATCAGTTGCAATTTGTGTGCTTATTAATGATGTTTTTAAAACAATTAAACTTTGAAAATATTTGTTTGGTTTGTGATAAACTGCATCATCAGCTTTTCTGCAATCAAATCTACTTCTACATTACAGATGGCATGGTTGAAGGAAGAAGGTTTCGGTGGTATCATGGTCTGGTCCGTAGACATGGATGACTTCAGAGGATCCTGCGGTACTGGAAAGTACCCCCTGATCACAGCCATGAAGCAAGAGCTTGGAGACTACAAAGTAAGATTGGAATACGATGGACCTTATGAATCACATTACAACCCTAATGGACAATACACTACTAAAGATCGTAAGTATTTGGTGTTGAAACTATTACCTATCTCTTTTCTTGTTACTGAAATATTAGATGAAATTCAAACAAAACAATTTCATTTTCCAGCCAATGAAGTTATTTGTGAAGAAGAGGATGGTCACATCTCCTACCACCCTGACAAAGCTGACTGTACCATGTACTACATGTGCGAAGGAGAAAGGAAACATCACATGCCCTGCCCACAAAACCTGGTTTTCAACTACAACGAAAACGTCTGTGATTGGCCAGAAAATGTAGAAGGATGCACCCATCACACTCAAGCACCTGCCGCTCGGCGATAGATCAGGGTTATCATCAAATACCCATGAACTATAAAATTCACGTTTGCTTATAAAAATAACATTAAAAAATCATTTGTTGAAGTACTTAGGTAATATTCGGTGTTTTTTAGGTCCTGTTGTAGCTATGTAAATCGCAATAATTATAAATACATAGTGTTCAAAATTAGGTTTATCTAGATGACATATTGATTTCTCTGAAAACTTTAAGTGAACTTTTGCAAACTTCAAAGGGTGTGTAAGATTGTTTTTGTATTTTTATATTGTAATTGGAGTTTATTTAAGAAAGGTATACGCGCCATTTTTGTAAGTGCCACTTTGACGGAAATGAAAATTATATTGAGAGAAAGTGGTCGAAGAAACAGGAAATTATAAATAGAATTTTGATCACTGAAACAGAAGTGCACTAAAACATAGATCTTAACCAAATTAGAATTCAATTCGAACAAATTCCGTTTATAAGTTTGGCATTCTATGGAGGGTTCAAAAAGGAGTAATTTATAAGGAATCTCCATACGATGACTCTCTAATTTCATGAAAAACATGGAAGACCACCAATATTTTAGTTACTTGTATTACATTATTTATTGGCGTTAGTTGGCTTCATGGATAGTGGATGAAAGGAATTGTGTGATAAACAAATGTAAATTTCTTTAACATAACTATTGAAACTTCTTAGCTGTATCTATTGTTAAATTATATTTCTTAGACTAAGTTATTGACTCTCCCAAAGGTACATAATTACGAACTATTTCTATGGAGACGACTCGTGACCATTTAGTAAATGTTATAAAATAAATTTAAAATTACTTTTTAGAATAAAAAGTATATTTTACAGTGACACTTTATAAGTTTCTAAGACAAAAACCCACCTTTAAGAAGAAAAATCAGAAGACTAAAATTCATAGTCAAAAATGAAACAAAATTATATTAATTCTGTTGAGAAAGTATTAAAAAAAAAAACAAAATAATGTATCTTTGGGACCGTATGATCATAATAATAATTTTAAGTAGCAAACCGAAGCTTTTTGTACTTTTATTAACGCGAAATACTCAACAACAGCTGTTACACTGCCTGACACTGCCGCTCATTAAAAATGAGCCACAAACACTGATAACAATAAATCAGTGACAAAATTGGAAAGTACGTGAGTTTATTATAATTATTTTAGTTAGTTAAGTGATTAAGCTTGTAAATATTGTATTTAGATACAAAAAGAGATGTAAGAGTATTATTATACATTTTTTAAAGAATTTTTATTGTGTTTTTTTGAGGTTTACTCATTTTCAGGACACGGCAATTTCATGCTGGTCATGGGAAATGTTCTAGACATTTGACATCTACAAACCTTCACCGCATCCGCATGTTGGATTACGGACCACTCTCTCTTACTAAGAGGAAGCCTGAATCCCAGCACTGGGAATGTTAATTATGAAACCCTGAAAACAAATGTTTAGTTAGGAAGGTAATGAGGGACCAGTGAAACGAAGGTTGCAGTCGTAGGCATAAAATCTGAATATTCTCTGTGAATAATAAAGTCAAGAAGTATGGATGAAGTTGAGAAATACTTGATTAAGGGCTGATTTTGCAATAGCCAGATAACCTCTAACTGAAGAATAAAATTAACGGTTTGACAGCTTAACTATAGAAAATATGTCAAACCATTATTTTAATTCCTCAGTTAGAGGTTATCTGGCTATTGAAAAATCAGCCCTTAATAGCAAGAATATTTATTCTACTACTAAAACAAAAAAGAAGAAAATTCTCCTAACCATTTTTCTCTAGGTGCTTTAACAAAAAATAAATCTAAAAAAGTGACAAGAACACAGTCAAAGGATGGTTGTGAACAGAATACCAACAACGTACCGAGTTGCAATTTCACAAGGGAACACATAATCCAATATTATGAAGTCTAGGGTTAGTTAAAATTCAGATCGGGTGCGAAGCTAGCGTTAGGTATCTCTGTATGTATCTGTTACGTATGTATCTGATGCAGATGTGAACCGTAAATAGTATTCTGTATCACTGATGCTGCGTCTGGGACTTTACTCATTTCGCGATGCGATATCGAATTGTTGCATTGCCATGATTGACGATATCGGTGAGATATCACACAAGCGTCCGGAAGAAGAAAATGTATGGACGCTATTGATTTCTAATGGAGTCGCACGGATTGACGATATCGCTCACAGATCTGCTTGATATCGAATCGCATGTGCGTTCTAATGACAATGCACATGATTCTCTGTCACTGGCTACATCTTTTGTCTTTGGTTTACACCGCCTTTATGTCGTAGTAGTCTGGTGGATTTCTGAAGTTCACGGTCGAATTACATCGAATCGCTCCATTAGTAAATACGTGCGACTTAAATCGGCAATCGACTCGATATCGCACGAATTGAGTCGCGTCGCATCTTATCATGAGTAAAGTTCCATATTGGGAAGGTTTGCATAATCATGTATCTTTGCTTGAAGTGACGATGCTATTTGTAACAGTGTTTGATAAATACGGAAGATACTTTATCCAAGTAGACTTTGTTTCCGTTATCTTTGACCTAGACTAAACTTAAAAGCAAATCCATTATCAAATAATATTTTTTACTTTTCTTTATTAATTTTTAGTTTAGTCAGCTCAATAAACAAGAGATGACATACCTATCCAAACAATACATCTACAACTACATTACACAGATTATACTTACTGTTCAACTTTATTTTTTCCATTTATATTCGTCTGAATAATTTTAAATCTTCCAACAATACAGACATTATAATACTACAGCTGTCGTGTTGTTTCAAGAACTTAATTAACACTGATAATTATTAAAAACCAATATGACTTCGAATTTAATTTCGCTCGACATACAATTGGGTCATTACACGCAGGCATTTCCTTTACTAATTTCGGTGGGATGGCAATTTCGGTGACTGTCTTATTTTCAAAACAACTACAGTTGTTTATTTTATACTAAGAATACTAATGTGTTCCAGAATAATAAAAGTTTTTTTTTTTTTTTCAAAAACCTACAAATAAAAAAATACACCGAAATTAGTAATAATTGAGCCTGCGTGAAATGACCCAATTCAGCATGCACGCCAATTTTATTGATACGAGTGCATCTGATTCACGAATCAATTGGATTCGAAAATTCGGTTAAATATTATGAATTTTACGAGAGAAGATTTTCAATGAAATATTCATAGTCTATAGAAGTAAAGATGAAAGCATTTGATAGAAACCTACTGAATATTTACATGATTTATGTAAATATTTGATGTTGATACAAATTCTAGTAACATAAAACTCAGATTAATTTAAAATAAATGAGTCGGAACGTTAGTATCTGAATTAGAATAATGAAGATACCATCATTATATTCTCCAGATACAGCGCAGCGTCGAAATATTTGGAATTCAACAAGTTAGTAATGAAAACGTAACGAAACTAGGGATAATGACTTTCAAAAATATTTTAAAGCATTTCTTTAAGATGGATTTGTTCTTTTTTTTAGCGTGGTAAAATCATCTAATGAGTCTTTCTACCCAGGGCAAGGCAGGAGGGACTGTCAGACTTGTACTGACTAAAATTCACGGTGTCCTTCAAAAGCCCTTTATTTTCTGGGGTCACGGTTGCTCGTAAGTCCCTCGACCCCAATGGATATGCTCTTGGTCTCAATTTGGCAAAAAAAGTTAAGTCTTAATGGAGTGATCTCATCCCAATGGAACTGCAACTCCTGCGCACCGACAGAATGTAGTAAAAACTGTTTGGCTTCGAAGTCAAGATCGTGATCGCTAGCCATGTGATCCCGATGAGGCCTGCCATCGTCAGTGTTATCGCTCAATCATCCCCGTAGTCTCTGCCTAGAAACAGAAAGGAATAACCGTGTTACCAAAATTAAACATCTGTTGAACACTTGTCTAAAGGAACTGTCAACGTCAATACAACATTTCACGTTGATTTATGGGTCGTTTTGCAGTTACACTTTTTTTAGACAAGCGTTTAACAGATGTTTATCTTTTGTGGTAAGTGTTTGAATTCTTCGATCGTGATTCATTTACAAATCCTGATGAAAATTCCTACTTCACAGGTAGCCACTTACATTATCCCATTTTAATTCGTGGCATTCAAAAGATTGGTATCAAAACCAACTGGAAAGGTACTCTGAATCATCAGATAACTTCGACAAAAGTGGCTAGCGATAGAGAAGTGCTTCGGCGAAACTTTTATTGGAAACTTCGCACCATTCGCAAAGAGAATGAACTTTCAAAATAGATTTAGTAGTTTACGTAACACGGACTGAAGTTTTATTTGTTGGAATTGGACTGGAATGTGAAGTTTCACTTTGATCTGTAGAAACAAAGGCGATTTTAGCAATGGGAGAAATCTAAGAAAAAAAAAATATTTTGGCACAAGACAGCACGCAACACAAACGGTAAAAAAACCTCAAAGCTGAGCAATAAAGTAGAGAAACATCTAATCCTATCTAAAGTGGAGTCCAGACTGGTGTAACTACTAGCATTACATGTAACGCTCGTGTGCCGTCCACTCTTAGAATTCGCGTCACATTACACGGTGGATTGCATTACATGTTACACCAGTCTGGAACCACAATAAGCCTCTTCTCAGTATGAGTGAGTGGGCAGTAACCCACCGTGGCCCAATGTGGGTTTGACATTTTAGATATTAACACCCAGCACCTCAATTACACTGTAGTACACAGGTATAAGCACGCATTCTTACGTTTCTGTGACGTAAAATAAACGGGAACTTTGACGTTTATTTCATGGATAAAATTATAGTTCTTCGCACACTAGAGGCGCTTTGCATTTCGTATAATAAAATTATTTACGTTGAAAATTATTTCAAGAACGATCCGCCCGGCCTAAATTCGGAGTCTAGAATTCGGGCTAAGACCTAAGCTGGGTACATATTTGAATATCGAAGATTAAAATATCTACGCTTAAAATATCGATGTTCAAAATATCGAAAATGAAAATATCGAATGACCATAAAATCGAAACTTAAAATATCGAAAGTTTGAAATATCGAATGATTAAATGATCTACGTCCAATATATCTAAAATCTAAATATCTACAAAAGTTACATCGAAAGATTTAAATATCGAAGTACAGATTATCGAATGTCCGAAATATCGAACCTAACAAGGTAAGTCGACGGAGCCCCGCTTCGCGGGGCTCCTATTTCTGTTTGCAAGGTTTAAAGTAACCTAACACGAAGAGGATGGCGGGGTCTTTCAGACCCCGCCATCCTCTTCGAACCTAACCTGTCCGAGTCGGGGTGCCCCAAGTTCCGAGCTCGCTTCGCTCGCTCTTGCATCCGAAGTCCGTCCAGCTACCTTGTTGGGTACTAATCAGTAATTTGACTAAGGACGCAAGAGCGACTTGGGGCACCCCGATTCGGACAGGTTAGGTTCGAAGAGGGTGGCGGGGTCTGGAAGACCCCGCCATCCTCTTCGTGTTAGGTTACTTTAAGCCTTGCAAACAGAAATAGGAGCCCCGCGAAGCGGGGCTCCGTCGACTTACCTTGGTAGGTGGTTTTTTTTTCGATATTTCAACTAGTAGGTATTTTTAACGTAGATATTATGAAATTAGATATTATGAACTGCGATGTATTAAACGTTGATATTTTGAATTTCGACATAACGTCTTTCGATATTTTGAATCATTCGACATTTCAATCAGTCGATATTTTAATCTTCGACGTTTTAAGCGTAGATGTAACATTTTTCGATATTTTGTTACAATCGATATTTTAATTTTCGATATTCTGAACATCGACATTTTAAGCGTAGATATTTTAATCTTCGATATTCAAATATGTACCCCCTAAGCTATTATTATTAATTTATAACCTAGAACATTATATTGCTTACAAAGACAATATCCAGTGGAAAACTTAATTAAAACAAAATTTAATTAAAATTCCAATGAGTGACAAATCAATGTTTATTACCACGTTCCGTTTCCGTCATTTGTACAATTCAATTTATTTATTTAAATGGGTGTCTGCTTTTCTATTATTTTCTTTGTCTGCTGAATATTAATTATTCTTAGAAACCGCTTTATTCTTGTATTTCTCATTTACCTAAATAATACATAACTATAAGAGCCATCTAGTCCCAAGCTAAGCAGAGCTTGGGGTACCTACTAGACAACTGATAAACATACCTACTTATATATTTCTAAATACATAAATAGGTATATAACACCCAGACACAAATGATCGTGCTCATCACACATATAGTCCTGGGTGGGAATCGAAAACCCACAACCTTCGGCATCGTGTATAGTAGTCAGGGTAACCTAACCTTTTTTTTTTTTTTTTTTTTTTTTTTTTTTTTTTTTTTTTTTTTTTTTTTTTTTTTTTTTTTTTTTTTTTGTTTGCGCTGGGAAAAAATGCATTACGCATACCCTCCCACCGGGGGGATGGGAGGGTTATGTGGGACTCCCCGGTCTAAAAGACCGGTATACCCACTAAAACAACCCAGCGGCATTCCCGCTTCGTCCTAGTGGCGGAAGGCTGGGAAATCACTGGCACAGCCATCACTTCCAGCCCTCCGCCGACGAATGCTCCTCAGGCCGGGCCCTCACACGAGCCCGGGAACGCTTACGAACGTGGCGACGGAAACAATGCAGGCGAAGGCGCCCCCACGCCTGTCGCCTGCCCGTCGCCACCGAGAGGTCGGCGCCTTCTCCGACCGAGAACCGCTTTCCCTCTCCACGCGGCGGCCACGTATCCCGGTCCCCTCTCTAAGAGCGAGAGGGGAGGGGAGTCTGTGGAAGACCGCGCCACTAGGATGCGATGTTCGACCCTATCCATTAGTCGGACATCGCACCCCCCTCCGCAGCCGCCGCAGGAACGACGGCGCCAGCAGTACCAGCCGGCCCGGACAGTGCCTGCGCTTTGCCCCGCCTAGGGGGAGGATTGCAGTTCCTCCCCCTCATGACGTGGGCCGCCGGGCGGCCACTGGCGGCACAGACCGCGCAGTGCGGCGTGGCGACCTTGCAGGAGGCGGCTTTGTGCCCCTCCTTGCCGCAGCGGTAGCAGGTGTCCGTCCTGTCTGCCGTGGACGGACACAGGGGCCGGGTGTGGCCAATGCCGAAGCACCGGAAACACCGCAGCGCCTGCTCCTCGAGTGCCCGTACCGCACCCGAGCTGAACCCTAGTGTAAGCCGTCCCTTCGCAAGGACGGCTTTGGCAGCGGCGATCGGACACTCAAGCCGGATGGTGCCCATGCCACCGCGGCCGGGTCTAATGTCCCGGCCTTGGACCGCCGCGACGGCACAGCCCCCTACCGCTGCGACCGCAGCCACCACCTCCTCCTTAGTGACGGAGTCGTCCAGGTCAGACACCTCTATGGCCGCCAACTTGACCGGCCGAGCCACCTTCGCAGAGTCCGCAATGACCTCTTGCAGCTTGGCTGCGAAGAGGTCAGCATGGGCACTCCCTTCCGCCCCCGGGAACTCGAAAATTCGAGCCCCAGCCTGGGTCCGACGGCAAGTGACATTGCCGATCCCCAGTTGGGCGGGATCGGCATTGGCACGCGCCCGCACTAAAAGCGACATGTAGGTCTCCCCTCGCCCCGCAGCCTCCGCGGTGAGCGTCACCACAACAGCGGCGGATTTTGGGGGAACCAGCGTCCCTTTTCCCCTCGGTTTTCCCTTCCCGGTCTTCTGCGACTGGCCGGGAGCGGTGTGAGCGGCAGTGGCCTGGCCGGCAGGGACGACCGTCGCCGACTTTTTGCCTTTGCCCTTCCCCTTGCGGCCCACTACCGTCCACTCGTTGACGGGTGTGGTCGCGGGGAGAAGGGCATCCTCCGCCTGGGACGAGGACGGCCCCGGCTCGCTCTGCCGTTTATCCGCCGCGAGCGGCGGTCGGAGGCGTTTCTCCGGCAGGAGCCGGTCCTCAATCCCTGCGATGCAGGCTCGTGTGAAGGCCCTCTCCTCCATCACAACCTTGCGGATAACATCCTCAAGGTTGGAGGTGGGGCCCTCCCTCGCTGGGCTCGTCCCGGCTTGTTCAGGCCGGCCCGTGGCTTCGGCCAGCTTCTGCTGAAGCTGGGCGACCTCCGACTGCAGGCGATCCACCTTCGCCTGCAGCTGCTGCGTCTCGTCGGTGGCCGTTCGACGAACCAGCTCCAAGACAAGACCGCGCAAGCTCGCGGCCCGGCACTTGAGGGCCTTCTGGAAGGTCCCCTTGAGGTGGGAGGACTTTGTGGCGACCTCCACGATCTCCTGCTCGTCCTCCTCCGCCATCCTTTCAAGTTCCGCGAGGGTGTGGTCCGCGTACACTACGCGGGATGCGCCATACCCCGACTTGGCCCGGGCGGCGAGCACGCGGTTTTCGTTCGCCGCAACCCGCTCCTCCAGCTCTTGTTGGAGCATTTCCCGCCTAAGCACATCCAAGTGGCGTTGGGCATCCGCGAGCCCAAAGTCGTGGGTGTCCGCGATCACCGTCGGCTTTTTCGCCTTCGGCTTCGCCTTCCCCGATGCCGCAGAGCCCGCAGAACCACCGCTTGAACGTACTCGCTTCCGCGAGCGACGCGAGTCGTCGGTGTCCGACATGTTGGCAAAAGAGTCGTCCGACGACTCGCCCGCTTCGCCAAAGAAGCTAGCCGCAGACGGCGCGCGGCTAGCATCTGACGCCACAGCGTCAGAGTGGCCCTGAGAAGGGCCTTTGGGGTGGCCCTGAGAAGGGCCTTTGGGGTGGCCCTGAGAAGGGCCTTTGGGGTGGCCCTGAGAAGGACCTTTGGGGTGGCCCTGAGAAGGGCCTTTGGGGTGGCCCTGAGAAGGGCCTTTGGGGTGGCCCTGAGAAGGGCCTTTTTGTCTGAGAAACCGCCCAAAGGCATCCCGCTCCGGTTTCTTCTCCGACATGATAATAAAAACAACGCAATTCGAGGCTCACAAGGCGAGGTGATAGCTTCGAGCACAGAGTACTTTGGCCGTACCCAGTCTGCCACTCCGTTACGGTGGTCAGAACTGGGCCGTTTCCAGGGGACGCGACGTGGACGCAAACTCTGTGGGGGGTCCCCCAGGGTAACCTAACCTAACCTAACCACTAGACCAACAGGGCTGTATGGATGTTTGTTACTTTTTCACGCAAAACCTTATTAATTTCGAAGAAATATTGTGTAGTACACAGATAGTTTTATAGCCTGCATTAACACATAAGATAGTTTATCTTAATTTTATGATAACGTGGGATAATTTTACTCGTATTGAATAAATAAAAAGAAAGATCGAAGCATTTCTCTATACTAAACTGCATTAGGCTACTACTATTACATTATCCTCGAATTTCAATAGTATTATCATAAGCTCTAGTGTTGATAGATATTGTTTATTTTTTATCTTTTTAATATTTTATCTTCTCACCATCTACCCTGACATAATGGCCGTCGGTCTGACTATAATAATAGTCGATGTGTTATAGAGATCGTAAAAAGAAATGAGAAGAGAGAAAAAGCGCTTACTGTACTGACTCACACAGAATATAATATAAAAAGAGTAACATCACGTATTCAGTTATTATCTTTGGAAAGGCAGAACAAAGGTTAATTTTATTTAATACCTTTTTTTTTATGTGAGATGGGTTTGCTCTTGACCTTAGTCTAGGTCAGGAATGACTAAGACAAGGTCGACGATGGAGCGAGCTTACCCAGAAGAAGCCTGTTCACTCTAACATTGAGGAGA
Organism: Agrotis segetum; assembly: GCA_036375495.1. Classification (NCBI taxonomy): domain Eukaryota; kingdom Metazoa; phylum Arthropoda; class Insecta; order Lepidoptera; family Noctuidae; genus Agrotis; species Agrotis segetum. Next base: position 733,714 of record JAQSVV010000033.1, read on the forward strand.
TTAGGTATCCCGTACAGTAGCCTATTTTCATATCCATTGAACTTACATACATAATCTTGCGTTTAATCTACTCGTAGATTCACGGTCAATCAGAACTTCATCCTCCCATGCATTTTCAATGAATGTTACTGCCACTGAAAATTGAGCTCTGAAGCTTTAAAGCCAAGTGACGATTTCGATTAGATGGCGTGTGTCGAGTTTATAAAGGATGCATAGCTGAACTAAGAAATTCTATTAGCAGAATAAATAATTTGATTTTAAACAGACGTATGGGGTTCACTCAATGTAAATTCTTGTTTTGTGTGGATAATAGTGATTTGTACTGTATTTTACGCCATTTCCCAGTAATTCCATTCTTTAGTTCCGTTATGGGATTACCGGGATTTTTCCAGTACCTAGTACCATGGATAAGTTTACGATAGTCATTTTATGGAACTTTCAGTTTATGAGGTAAACTTTTTTTTTTCTTTTTTGCGTGGTAAAAATAATCATCAAATGAGTCCTCCCACCCCGGGCTGGGCGGGAGGGACCGTCATCTTGCTGACGCTCTTTGAGGCGCGCGTGGGACACAACGCGCCGTCGACCCGGGCATGGTCCATGGTCGGCCAGCGAGTTGCCCTTTACTCGATGCCCAAGAGTCTAAACACTAGTTAGATAATATAATATTCACGTTTATTCCTTTCTCTTAATCACTTTGCGTCCGTTACCACAGCAAAGCTAAGTCAGGAAACGGTGGCCATCTGAGATGAGGAGTAAAAACCCAGCAAACATTCCATAAATAATGACCAGTCTGATGCTCTGAATCCATCAGTATTAAGTAAACTTGTTTCTGTTTACTTAGGAGAATACAGATGAGCGACTTTTGGTGTTGTTGATCAATACTTTTTGACGCTTAGAAATTTTTCCTTCATCATCATCATTAGCCTATATACTCCTAGCAGAGAGGAAGCCATAATGTTCCCACTGCTGGGACAGCAGGCCTTCTCTGTGTGAGAGGGAGTGGGCCATATTCACCACGCGTGACCTGTGCGGGTTGGTAGATGTCACATGTCTTCGAATTTTTGGTTCTAGGACATGCCGGTTTCCCTACGATGTTTTCCTTCACCGTTTTGAGAGCAATAGTGATGAAATAAATTACACAAAGTAATGCGTCTGGCGGGGTTCGACCTACAATTCATAAGTCGGGAGCGATACCACTGGGCCACCACTGCTCAAAGCTTTTCCTTACATCAAAGCAAATCATTTATTTGCATAGAATGTACGTACTCGTAAAAATATTTATCTATGCACATACGCATATCAACCTACCATAAATTTTTCCATTAGACCTTTCCTATTGTGATACGGTTGGAAATCTATCAAAGAAATTTGACAGATGTGTCCTTTTCGACCCATGACGGACGGCCACGACGTTTTTTTTTTTTTAATTTTGGAATTATTTATTTTAGGTTTTGGAATATTCCGTTTAAAAAGCTACCTTATAATGCATGTTGTAATACTTTAACATGGAATACTAAAATAAAGAAATTATCACACCTCGGTTAACTAAAATTTAAAGTCTTTTTACTGACAAATATTTACATCCACAAATACAGTGTATCCATAGATTCTCTTATTTGATTCTCACATAATACAACGAAATGATGACAAGGGTAGCCAATTTTTTCCTTAACCCAAAGATACCGACAAAATTGTTGTCTATCCAGCAATATTGTCGTTCGTCTGCACCCGACCTAAGCCGGGACTATAAACATAGTTCTTCATTGCAAGCCCTGTGTGAAATAAACAGAAATTTGTTAAGCTTGACTCTGCTTGGCTTAAGAAAATGAAATGGAACTTGTTTCTTGGTGTTTCGGGCTTAACATTTTTTTTTTAACACTAGAATTTAATTTTCGTTTTATCTAAGGCTTCTAATTAAAACAAGTGTTTTTATTAGTAGGAAAGATCATAAATCCAAAATTATCGGCTGTTTTTCGTTTATTTTAGCGACTTTTAAAAAAAATTAATTTATTTTTAAGTAACGTTTTTAATTAAGATTTATTTACTGAGAAAAATGTCCACAATAATACTACAAAATAGACGTATACTTTTCGCTTTGAAATCCAACCCGCAATGCATAGTGCAGGAACCGATCACTCAACCACGGCGCGGCGCCATAAAGTCGTCAAATGCGTTTACTAAAATTTTCCTAAACCAAAACATGGCTAAGGGCCAAATTTTATTTTCCAATAACATCTACACTTTGGTTAAAGTTTGTTTTATAACATATCCCAGGGTTTTCAGAGGCTTTTTTTTAATAAGTATTGCCTTTACTTAATTAGACAAGTAGTTGCTTGTAATTAAGATAGGTACTATTCCAAATATTAATGTCAGAATTTATGCAAGTAATGTAACAATGAGGCCAAAATCCTATAAAATAAACCTCAGCACAAACTTGGTCACATACTTAATAAGTAAAACAACTCGTGAAGGTTTAAATTAGTACTTATTAGTTGCTACAAGTTTTGTTGTGGTACAAGGGACAAACTTATAAAGTATTTCATGAGCTTCATTTCTAAATCTGACATTTCCATTTCATGTTGGAATTGCCTACTTGCAGCTCAGATAGGCAGTCGCGTTAGCGAATTAGTACTGAATAAATGGTATCCCTTGGTAGAATTTTTACAACACAGACTATCTGCATCGACTGTAAAAGATCTACAAAACTACAGAAGAATCAAATGTGTGGTGAGAATAGAAGAAAATCAGCATGAAATGTTAAAATCTACTCTTGGGGTTGCTTTTACTTTACCACCAGCTCCTCATAAATAGGCAATGAAGTTTTTGAAGGTTTTTCCTGTTTCGCTGGTAGACATTATATTATAATTATAATAGGGGTTGGGTGGGACCATTCATTTTCATGGAAAAAAAATAATATTCAAAAAAGACATTAAAATATAGAAGAAGTGTATGTGATCACAGAGAGCGTTATTCGAGATTTTATTATATCATATTTTTTAAATATAAAAGCAGTTTTTACACCAGCAAACATGGATACAAAACAGACTCCGACCCACTGTAAAAAAGCTACCTTTTGTAACTTGCACCCCACACATAGTACACTAATTACCGTTAGTTAACAAGGATCCGCCAGGGAGCCGACACACTCTTCGAGGGCACTGGACCAGCGCCATGACACTCTCTTGGATATAATATACATTATTATGTTTGTATACGATAATATATACAACATTATTTTTTGTTTATGCTAAACCCGATACACCTGTCCAATATTTTTGTGTAAAGAATCTATGTACAAAATTTTATAACGGTATCATAAAAAAATCACAAAGTTAAAGTTATACCTGGTTGTCCGTTCAAAAACATGCTCATTTCGCAGTACACCCGCATAAACCGCGTCTCCTATGTTATACACTCTTGATTATAATAGTTTGGCAATAGGTACCTAACCGTACGATGTAACGTATTGTAATTTATTAACTGGTAATAAAATTCAATTAAAATATTTTTGCGAAAAAAAATATGACATGATTTAAAAAATATTGGAATCGAATCAGTTGCTGATTCTGAACAAACTATATTCAGGTTTCGCATTTATACTAAAAATAATGTTGTAGGTCGCTTTCAAGGAAGATTTTCCCCTACGACCTGAAATGTGAATTAACATGTCAAAATTAAGTATTTCTTGTACCTATCTGTTGGCATGAGGGAAAATAATTCAAATAAACTTATTCATATTTCTTATATCTTATAGTCTTTGATAGAAAACACGTCTAAAATTTTTATTAAAAAAACATCAAAGGAACATTTAGTAATTTATTCGGCTGGTATGATTTTGTTATGAGAATCTCAAATATGTACATTAATTTTCTATTTAATTTACTGAAATGTTCATTCAGTGAAATGTTACATTTTTCTATTTTATATTGAAAATAGCTCTATCATTCATTGTAGCACAACATCATCAGCCTATAATGTTCCCACTGCTGACACATATTACTGCTGGGACACAGGCCTCCTCTCTGAGGGAGTGGGTTTGTTGTATAAAAACTTTTAAAATCAACACTATCATCGCAGACATTGCATCAACCTCTCCCCTTCTTATGAATCTCCGATGCCTTATGACTTTGGTATCCACTGACGTGCGCTGGTGTAAGAACCTCTATGGATTTATATTGTGATAGTCACTTGGATTTACGATAGGTAGAAATTCCTTTGTAATCATTTTTTTTTTGCTTGTTTGTTGTGTGTACGGGCTCTCAAATAAACGTTTTTTCTTTCTTTCTTTCTTGGATATCAAAGTCGTAAGGTATCGGAGGCTTGCGTCGCCTAGCGTGCCAAAGGACTTAGCCACTAGCCTTCTCCCCAGCGTTGCCACAACAACCGACTCTGTATTTCTCGCATCCAGCGGATATCTATATCCTGTGAGAGGTCATCGGTCCACTTTATGAGAGCCTTACCAATATACGATTTCCTTCCTTATCTTATTTTTAACTTTTATTGCTGGTAATGTAGTTAGATACATAATCGGCTTTTATGTTTCTACTGCTGGTACAGTCACGAGCAATAACATGTATACACTCAACAAAATTTAAACGCAATTTACTCGTGAAATACTGGTTTCCACTTTGAAATAAGACCTATTTCGTTATAGAATGGCTTAAAAAAAAGTCTAATGAAACGGCAATAATATGCTAGCAGAACATCGCTTTTGAATACTGCTTAGTGTAAACATACTATTGCTCGTGACTTTCCACAGGTCTCTGCGTGAAGGTGTAGGTAATCAACAACGCAAAGCCTGTTCGGTTTCATAGATATGACAGTCTTTGAATCTGGGGGCACGGTAGTGCCCCCGCCAAGACGAGCCAAGCGAAGCGCAAGGGCACTACCTACCTTTTCTCGAAGTGTTTCGTCGTTTTTTTGAACCTTCATAGAGTTGGTTTCCGATGTAGCAGAAAGCTCATATTCGCAGGATATGATGCCAATAATAGACTTATTAGGCATACAAAGTATCAATAGAATTGCTATAATACTTTAGATTTTATTGATATCTAAAATACACGGATTTCGTCACTGATTCACTGATTCACTGATTCACTGATACACTGACACACTGATGATCATCAAAATGTTTGGCTACTTCCTGAAGTGCTAGAGAGCTGAAATTCGGTATGTAATTTAAGTTTAGTATACAACCAACAAAAAAATTCATAAACTTATAAATTTCGCCCCCCATCCCCCTAAAATGGGGGGTGGAAGTTAGTATGAGACCTTTAAATGTTAGGGTACTTTCTGGAGTGCTAGAAAGCTGACATTCGGTATGTAAACAAAGTTCAGTATACAAAAAACATCCCCATCCCCCATCCCCTAAAATAGGGTGGGGGGAGGGAGGGGTAGTAGTTATTTTCAATGAACTTCTACAATATGGGTATCAAATGAAAGGGCTTGTTGAGAGCAACTAGAAGAATAATGTGACGTCATTCTAAATCCAAGATGGCGGACCATCTAAGATGTCGGGATAGTAATTTTTAATGCACTTTTGCAATATGGGTATCAAATGAAAGGGCTCGTTGAGAGCAACTCGATGAATAATGTGACGTCATGCTACATCCAAGATGGCGGAATAATTATTTTTAATGCACTTCTGCAATATGGGTACCAAATGAAAGGGCTCGTTGAGAGCAACTCGAAGAATAACGTGACGTCATTATAAATCCAAGATGCTAGCAACCTACAAAAAGAACTGAAATCCCACCAAAAACATTTCATGTAAAATGTTGCCAATACGAGCACATAAGGATTGCCCTACCAAAAAGATATCAGATCTCATGTAGAACCAAGCTTCTGAATCTACGCGACCTAACTCTACCGACCCTAACTTCACAAATTCTACACATCAGTAAAAATGTATTGCTTGGCTGTTTCGTTACTTACTTCAGAAACTAAATATTACCTCCATGACGGTAGCGAAACGGTGAAGCCATACATTTTTACTGATGTGTAGAATTTGTGAAGTTAGGGTCGGTAGAGTTAGGTCGCGTAGATTCAGAAGCTTGGTTCTACATGAGATCTGATATCTTTTTGGTAGGGCAATCCTTATGTGCTCGTATTGGCAACATTTTACATGAAATGTTTTTGGTGGGATATAATATGCTGCTAAACATACCAGTTTCCGAAAGATTTTCTTGTACCATTTTTGACTTCTCCATACCTGCTCTCAAAACGGTGTAGGAAAACATCTTGAGGAAACCGGCATAAATCTTAGAACCATCACATTCGAAGACATGTGACATCCATCAATCCCCACTGGGCTTGGGTGGTGGATTATGGTCCACTCCCTCTCAGAGAGGGGAGGCCTGTGTCCCAGCGGTGACAACATTATAGGCTGATGATGATGACTTTTTTGAGAGCAGTAGTGATAAAAAGTATAAAACAAAGTAATGCACTTGGTTAGATTCGAATCCACATCCTGCAACTCTAAGCCGTTACCACTGAGCAATAAATTCTCATCATCATTGCTATGTTCCCATTGATATTTCACAGCCCTGGAACACAAAGAGTCTAATCGAAGTAACAAGATGGTTTTTGGAAGGTGTCTGACAGTTTTTTCCGCTCCATACAGGGCTGACCTAATTTGAAGATTTTTGAAAACCTTTTTTGTGTGGAAAAATATTCACGACTCCGACTGCAGCGAGCGGAGGGTTATGTCGAACTCAAATCGACTAAAAACCCACTCTTCATCAAAGTACCGGGGGCCGGGATATATGAATATGAACACATTCGCGTGTACGACTGGTTATTATTTTAAGGGAAATAATAAACCGAGCCACAAAATTACTAACTCAGCCACTTAGCAAGATTTCAGGGACACCCCGAAGTTCGGTTTGGTTAGGTTCCTTTAAACCTTGTACACAGAAATAGAAGCCCTGCAAAGCAGGGCTTCGTCGACCCTGCTTAGGTAGATTTTTTTACACATAATAGGGAAACTTTATTTGGTTCGTGGCTGACTAAGTAATTTTGTGGCCAGTGTAGGATTAAATAGAAGCCGGTTTAAATAGCACCCTTATTTTAACACCTACAACATCGAAATTGTCAGTGGTATCTCATAAATCCCGTATAGTGATGATAGAAATAAAAATTATTGAAAAATGATGCTCTAGAGCGTACCAGCCGTAGTGTGGTCGAAGAACTAAGGCTATAATTTAATATCAATTATTATCCAAATCAGTCTTTTAATAATCTGATAGTCAACTCAACTAGTCGGCACGTTTCATCTAGAAATACGTCTCATTATAGAAAAACTATTTGATCGGCATAGCGGCTGAGCCATTGGTTTTCTGCACTACTTGCTCTGGTTTCTTGCAACTCTGTCTGCTCGATTTAATATCGTCTGTCGGTATCTAACTCACTAGACGTCACCACTTTTGACAGTAGTAGGCCGTATTTAATACAGGATAGATATTTTGCCGCGAAATTGGATATTTAACTGAAAAAAAACGAATAAGTCCGTCATTTAGATTCATCATCATCATCATCATCAGCCTATAATGTTGCCTGCACTGCTGGGATGCAGGCCTCCTCTCTGAGAGAGGGAGTGGGCCATAATTCATCACGCGGGCACAGTGCGGGTTGGTAGATGTCACATTTCTTCGATTTTTTGGTTCTAGGACATACCGGTTTCCTCACGATGTTTTCCTTCACCGTTTTGAGGGCAGTGGTAATGAAATAAATTACACAATGTAAAGCGCCTGGCGGGGTTCAAACCCACGACCACTAAGTAACTCGTAAGTCGGGACCGATACCAATGGGCCACCACTGCTATCAGTTAGATTATCAGGAAATATTTGACAAGTATTTTTCTGTGTTATGTAAACAAAAATTGACGAAGATTTTACTCTTTTAAAATTGCCAAAACGTCACAAACAAGTACAGTTTTCACTTGCTTCTGTCTTCACGAGCCCCGTCTCTCGAATTTTGATTTGACAGAATTTGGATTGAATTGGCCGAATTGGCCTGAGGAGAAAACTGCATAAAGGTCGGTGTGGAAGGTTATGGGGAAGATCTTTGCCCTGCAGTGGAAAAATATAGATTAAATTGAAAAAGATTTACGTTCATTTCCGTTTGGTATTTTTTCTTAGATCAACTTACCTTCTTTCTTATTCATACATTTCTTGTAACGAAATTATTTGCAGGTAGTTTAAAAAAAAATGTCAATAAAAAGGTGTAAGAACATTTCGTGATTTCCAGCCATAAACCGGCAACTCTATTACAACCATAAAAAATCTTTGACACATAAAAAACATTAATTTGAATTTCAGATGTTACAGTTATGAATAAAGCATACACCTAGTAGTTTTATGAAATAAATCAATTACAATGTGTTAATTGTTTACATCGGCGCGTGGCCGGTAGAAACTCGTGCGCAGTCTTCTGCTTAGCGGTTAGAGGAAAATTGTACGAGGACCGCTGAGAGTTGATACTTAGTATAATTTCTTCGCAGAAAATAATAGAACCTGGTCACATAAATAGAACAAAGAATAAAGCAATTTTTTTGACTCGCTTTGTTACACTGTTACTAAGCAACATTCTTTTCACTCTTGACTTAAAAGGCATTTTTTCACCCCTTAGCTGAGTTGTGCACAGTAAAATAATTGGCAAAACTCTTTTTACGTAAGGATGGGATGTCTAGTCTACGATATACCGATAGCGCATTGCTGTACGTCTGCTTCTAGTCCGATGTTAGAAAGGCAAGTTGAATCAAATAATCTAACAATTTTCAAACAAAAGTAAAGAGAGAATTAAGTAGGACAGGTAGATAAACTATTAAAAAACTTGACTACCTTCATAATTAACCTCAGTCGTCTAACAAACGTTAATGAACATTTGATCATTCATCTGTAACAATGAGTTGATCACTTGACCGCAACAACGCTAAACGATCAAGACTACTCCAGCCATCTACAAACCGAGTTTTCGAATGCCGAGCACCGCCTGCGCAGCGCTCGCTTGTATCAGTATCTCTAGGTCACTCGCGGTAGCTCGTCTTTCACTCAGTCGTGAATGAACGAAGTGTTAACGAAAACAATCGATTTAAAATACGAATTGAATGAACTTTTAGGGGTGAACTGCTGAGGTTTTGTGTTGAATTTTTTTTGTTTGAAAAGTGGTGTGTTTCTGGTATTTGAATATTTTACGTGTAGTGTTTTGTGATTAATAATTGTGTTTATGTGACATTTTTTTATGTGGACTGAAATTTTAACTTCTAAAAGGTACTGTACATTTTTATTTTCAAACTTTTTGCCGACCACTGTAAAAAGCAATTTTAAATTTAATTTGCGGTTGAATCCCGAAGTCAATTTATAATGTTTTCGTTGTTATTTATTGTCAACTTACAACACCTAACATGAAATTAGACAGAAGATTTATTGTTCAGTATTTTTTAGCGTTTAGAAACCTCGCCCAGAGGAATTTATGTAGTAAAATATTTCATGCAATAAGATTATTTTTTAAACACGGTAGGTACCTAAATAATTTAAGTTAATTTACCATTTGAAGTTTATTTGCCATCAATCTAGCAAATACTTAGAATAATCACAAACACATAAATATACGTAGCCTTTTCCCAACTATACTCGAGTTGGACTCCAGTCGAACCAGAAGCAGCTGGATATCAGTATTTTACATGGAGCGACTGCCTATCGAACATCTACTCAAACACAAAAACTTTTTTCGTTCAGAAAATTAGGTCGTTAACAACACTGTCCTAATTGATGCAACTTGTTATCAGCTTATCGTACTCTCACCTGTTACTACATTGTACGTAATAGACTCAGCATTCCTTATCTCAGTTTCCACCTCACAGCATCAGCACCCTATCTGTCTGGCCAGGAATCTTGCATGGCTGAACTTGTTACAAAAGCTTCGTAGTTTTCTTAGCCGTATCTATAATTGATAAAGATAATATTTCAAAATTATTATAGTTGAGCTTATGATACCCATTCATTTAAATGTACTTCGTACCTACATAAATGAAAATTAAATAAAAAGCAACTTTCTTAAAAATCAAAAAACGTCATTCCGCGCCCGAGTTTTGATGCGTTTTAAGTATATGACGATATTGCAGCGTAAATTTTAAATTATGGTCTCCAATCATAATTTTATTTAACACTGCCAAAGAAAATTACATTAACAGATATAAGATTTATCGAACATGATTGTTATTGATTCAAAACTTATTTTAATCCGTCGCCACAACCTGCACGTAGAGGCGAGATGCGTCTTGCGGTTACAAATGAAAGGTGTTTTTAAAACGCCTACGCAACTTTTGAAACAAATGACGAGTGATTTTGTACAAACATTCGCAGCTGGGTATCTACTTTCTTTGTCCGTCAAAGAAAACTCGGGAATGGATAGAGATATACTTACGAACGTAACTAATGTCAAAATTAAATTGCAGACGGATAATACCACTACGACTGATATCATTTTGACGCGGCGTTAGTGTTCTCTCATGACATCAAATTGCATTAAAGAATTTAGGCCCGTATTACACAACGAAACTCAAGCACTAATCTCTATTTAAATCTAGATTCCAACCAATCAAATGCCTTGAATCTAGTTTTAAGTAATACTTGAGTATTGAGTCACAATTGAGTGACGTTCTGTAGTAAGGGCCATAGCACCACAAATTGCCGCAGGTTCTGAGTAGTAGTAGACGACTTCCACCTACCTTAGGCGCGGGCATACGGACAACGAGTAAAGGGCAACTCGCTGCTGGACCATGCCCGGGTTGACTCATTTGACGATTTTACCACGCTAAAAAAAAGGGTTCTGAGTAGTGGTGTGGACTCTAAGGAGCTATCTGTCAAATCGTAATATCATTCATTCTTAATTCGAACTAGATATCTAAACGTCTGTCACGAAAGCCGAAACTATGGATTTCGTGCTTAGAGATTAGACCGCTGTTAGAAATAAGTAACAGAGCGGATACCGAATATGATCAGGGAGGTGGGTCTGTCAATTCGCTGACTGCGACGAGGAACTATACATATAAATAAAATCGTGTCATGAAACGCAACACCTGAAGTTGTGAGTAAGACATTAGAACACGTCTTCTTAGAAATAAACATTCCTCCATTTATGTTAGAGATTTATCCATATACTGCAATTACATTTCTTGTTGTAAAGTTCTCTATAAGTGCGTTCCTAGAAATTGCAGAAACGCAGTCGGTATTGATTAGTTTAGCTTTTTATTGTTTGTAGATTTGTTGTTTGTGATTTTAAAGCGATAAAAGTTTAATAATGTTTTATTTTTTATTTAAAGTTTGTGTTGTTAAGTTGATGCCAAACAAAAAAGGAAAAGTTTGGGAAAACCGTCGGTGTTAATTATTATAATATATCATAATTGATGAAGAGTTGTGACAGTAAGTTGACAATATGACTAATAGTCACTTTCGCTCAAACCAAAATGGGAGAAGTTACGAGTATTTTTAATGATTTCTCAGAAACAATTTAACTGTTGTCATAATGACTATTCATGCTAACAAAGTTATTAAAACAGAAGGAAATATTATACTAATCTTTATAACGCTGTCCATGTCATGAGGAATTGAATAATGTTGTCAAATAAACAAACTTAAATACAGAATTAACATGTATTTAAGTAAATGAACAGTAGCTGTAAATGTTGTTGTAATATTTTAATGTTCTGTAAATGCTGTGCACCTCGTACATAGAAAGTGTTAATTACGTGACTATAAATAATGTCCGTCAGTCGTTAAGTGTTAGTGTGATAGTAGTAATAAATCACACTAAACATGGCATTTAGTCTATGTAAAACTGGCTATAAAAGATCCACAGGCTATCTCTTTCTGAGAAATTTATCGATGGTAAAAGGCACTCACGCTGTGTAAACGGTTTAAAATATCAATAAATTGAAAAAATAATTATTCGATAAATACAACGTGTTACGTTAAATGCGCAAAACTTCTCGTGGGGTAACTCAGCCCATGTCACTGAACAATGTTTGTTCCAAGACTTTTGGAAATTCCCAAAAAAAAAAAATGCTTTTTCATACAAAATGAGAAATTGGTCGGGTCCATCAATGTGAAAAATCTTTATTTTTTCGTGTTTTCAAAATTGGGCAAACATGGGCTGAGTTACCCCACGAGAGGTTTTGTGCTATTAACGTTACACGCTGTATAAGCTAGAGTTCTGAAAAAAATGTTACCACCATGTTTTTTCTTCGTTAAACTAATGCATATTTACAAGGATTTAATACAGTCATCAAAATTCGATAGTGCTCCTGACGTAAAAACTGTGCCTACTTGCTTGTAACGTATTGCCAATTTTGAAAAATTTCGTAACTTCGTCAATCTGGGTTTAGGCAACAAAAAAAATAACCTACGTGTAAATTTTATTTTTTTAACTAACTGTTGAAAATTTTTTATTTTTATTTTTGGGAAAAAAAGGTCTAATATTATTAACATTCGGTCGATGAAAATAAATAATTCTAGATACATATCCGAAGTGTGTAATATAATCTTGAGAAGTTGTAACTGTTTTACTAATAACCCTGTTAGAAACAGGCTTGCTTATTCAAATATTCAATTATTCATGAAAGTAAATATCAGTTATGTACAAATACATTACGGTAAACATTAAAGCCAACACTTTATAAGCATCTTATTGAGTCTAATAATGCATTTCTATTAAAATTTTAAACGCCCCTACATTTACACTGAGTACGTGACCTCCTGACCAGTTTTACAACTTAGGGATGGCGCGACGCGATTGCAATTCGACCGATTCCAACTACAAGTGAAAATCAACCTTACCACTACGATATATGACATGAAACACGCTGTTATCTACGGGTAAAAGAAAAAACAAAAGACGATCGCCACGACAACGTCAAGGCGATCGTCTTTTCAATCGAATTTCACCATTATTTCTTTGCAGAAAGGTTGATTTTCACTTGTAGTTGGAATAGGTCGCATTGCATCGCATCGCGTCATGGATAAAGTCCCTTATTGATTCAAAATAAGTGTCAAACCTCTTTAGAGACACGTTTGGTATTCAAACGATTAGTTAAATGACAAAAATAAATGTTATAAAGCCAGTTTAATAGATGTCTCTTGTGCATCTGAATATTTAAAGTCTATCATGTTACATTTATTGTCATTTAAGGTTGACTTCAGCAAAGGGCTTCACACACAGCAGCTGCTATAATGTAAAGATGTATCTACAATAAAGCACGATACAACTCATTACATCTTCCCATAGAAATTCGAAGATGTAAAAATATACAATATAGCTGTCATGTGTGGTCTCCTGACGATTTCTATGGAAAGATGTAATGAGATGTATCGTGCTATTATGTACTCGTACATCTTTACATTATAGCTGCTGTGTGTGAAGCCCTTCGCTAGATAAATAATAAAATTTTATTAATAACGTTTCTTGTTTAAGAAATTTTCAACCATCTTTATAACCAGTACCACCTAATTGCTATTAAGCAGAACATCAAACTACCTCAATCTGTCAAATTTCTTTAATAGATTTTCAACCTTATCACAATAGTGGAAGGTTAATGTTGGATTGGTACAATTTGATAGATTCGGGATTAGGTTTATCTGCTGGCGTAATTATAATCCCAACATACACAAAAATAATGCAACAGGACACTTTCTAGACCAAACGTCTGGTCTACACCTATAATTCCAATTTCAGACAAATACAGACTTTTAAACAAGCAAATGTCAACCGTAAAGACAAAACACAGAACTTCCTGACCAACAACAACACATTGTTGCAATTGATGCAGGAGTTTACGAGAACGCCGCAAAAACACATACATACATAGGAAGTAACACGTAACGTCTCGCTTCGACGCGGTCGGGTAAGAACTCAATCAATCATTAACGTTTTGTGACATCATTAAGGAAGGAAGATAGTAAATTGTTGGTAAATTAACATAATCAGTACCTACTTGAATGACCTGACGCTTAGCACGAATTTTCACTCTTTTACTTTACAGTATTTACAGCGATTCTTGTATGAAAAACGTCACAGCGCCACTGGTGTGCGAAGAAAGAACTAATTTTTTCCTTGAAAATTGTCAATTTGAATTTGTCAAAATTCCAGTTTACTTTACGTCTCAAATATTAAAAATTCGTGCTAAGGGTACAATTATTACTGGCCAAATAGACTTGGCCACTAATACATATCAAAAAAAGTTTGTGATCACTTGCATAATCTGATTTTTTTAAGAAAAATAATTGATTTGTTTTATGGGTTTAAATTCCAAATCTTTTCTATGTTAGAAAATTAATTTAATTTCACTTATTTACATTTTGTTGTTCGTCTGGCAAAGTGAATCAAGTTGTGACCGAAAAACTTTTGAACCAGTATGAACTCTACCGGTTTCTATAAAACAGAAAATTAATAAATCATGCTTCATAATTGGCTAGTGCAAAAATTAGAATATGAAACCGTACCATTCTGTGTGGATTATACGGAGTTTTATTTTTCTTATTGAAAAGAGGTCTTTTAGTAATTGGATCACCAGTGTTCTAAGCCTTGCGGGCATGCAGGTGGTGAGTAATGGGCGACTCGCTGTCTGACCATGGACCAAGCCCGGGTCGACGACGGCGCGTTGTGTTCCACGCTCACCTCAAAGAGTGTCAGCATAATGACGGCGCCACGCCGCGACGCGCTCACGAATTACCGTGACCTCAGAACGTAAAGGGTTAAAGAACACCGTGAGTTTTAGTCAGTACGAGTCTGACAGTCCCTCCCGCTCTGTTCTGGGTGAAAACTTGTTCTTGGACTTACTATAATAACTACACCATAGTTCACAAAGATTAGAATACTTAGGACACACTTATAGATTAACAGATAAGATGAGTCCTTTTGCCCTAATTATTCTTCCATTGTTGTCTAACAAAACATATCTTTCGGTTACCCTTTCCGACCTTACTATGATAGTCCTGAAAATCAGAAGGATCTTTAGTATTTAAATAATATCTGATACATTTATATTTAAAACGAAAATAAAATTCCCGAGTATAATTATAATTTTGGCAGTCAAAATACTCAATATTCAATATAGTATATAATTTGCTTGCCAAAATGAGCAATAAAGAATTGGACTAAGAAAAGAAACATCTTCAAATTATCTTTTCTTTAGATGCCTTCACTGATATGAAATTATTTATTACATTTAGAACAACACAAGCCATTTTGAATTAATACAAACCTTTCACTCTCTTTTTACAAAATATTATCATCGTGTTTTCGTCAGCAAACAAGCCCAAGTTATGCTCAAATTACTTTTACTCTTTTTAGGTCGGCTCCTAAAAAATTACTCCTCACATAAACCCTTAAAACAATTGCGAAGACAATTATATCTACCTAATTGATAAAACAACTGTCAATAAAATCCAGTCCCTTCAAAACCGCAGTTGCAATCGTGCGCAGACAGCGACCGCCCGGGTCGGCTGCCAAATGTCAACAGCCGTTGGTCGAACGCGATTTGAAATTCAAATTCGAATTCAAGTTTGGAAGGACGGTTAAAGATGGCGGATGGATGGATCAAAAGGATTGATATGTTCTAGAAATGATTTCTCGATTTATTTAGCATAGCGCAGTATTTAGCATGAAGATATACAACCACAACGTGTAACGTTAATAGCGCAAAACCTTTCGTGGGGTAACTCTGCCATGTTACTGAACATGTTTGATCAAAATCTTTTGGAAAAAAAAAGATTTTTCATACTGATGGGCTTGATCAATTTCTCATTTTGTATGAAAAATATTTTTTTTTTTATTCAAAAGTTTTTGAACATTGTTCAATAACATGGGCTGAGTTACCCCACGAGAGGTTTTGCGCTATTAACGTTACACGTTGTATATCTGCTCTATAATACTTACTTCTTGTTTCTATTGGGTTGTCATACTTGTCAAAGATTCCGAGCACAGTATTATCTATTACCATTGTGTTCTAACCCTGAGTGAAGCGGATAGAACTGTCAGAATCTTACTGACTAAAAACCATCCATGAAATGCCTGCGATATAAAATATAACTGTGAAAAAAAAAAGTTTTTAATTCATAATTTATTAGTCATGTCCTTACGTGACCAAGTCATGGCTACTACTACATAACTTAAGCATCTAAGTCCATAACTTAAACGGAACATAAACTCAATTCTACGTACACCAACTTTAATTAAAACTAACTTCAAACAGTTTAAATTAACGGTAGATCTCATTAAACTTCGGAAATTAGTATCATCGTATATTTAAGAGAGGTTCTACATTTTAAACTGCCAACAAAAAGTTCAAGTCAAGGATTAAACCTTGGAATAAGCGGTACGCACCAATAAACAAGGTTTTTACAAAAAACAAGGCCTAACACCGATTTAAATCATGAGATTGATTCGCTACATATTTGTGTCAAATGTAATTATATCGGCGAAAAAATGACATGGGATTATAAATTAATGACTATAATCATAGATTTAATTTTTGAGAGAGGAACTCGTGGCTAAATAATTACAGCCGTACAGGCCGATTTTCCGGGTAAAGCCGTGCCTGGTCTGTGGATAGGTGACCATCTGCCATAGCGAGTTTCCTCCGTGCCTCGGAAAGCACATAAAGCGGTTGGCCCCGGCTGTCAATTGTAGATTTTTGGCAGTCGTTACTGTTAGTCAGAAGCTGTATCGTCTGACAACCATAATTCCTACCATGGTGTATCGTTTTGCCCAGTTACTGGATTGTGGAGGTCCGATAGGCAGTCGCTCTATGTAAAATATTGATATCCAGCTGCATCTGGTTCGATTGGAAGCGGACCCCAATATAGTTGGGAAAAGGCTAGGCAGACGATGATATATTATTATGTAGATTTAATTGTTAGTATTCAAGCTTAAAAATATCATTATTACAGCATGTGGGTGACTCTTAATCGATCAGCGATTATCGACTTGATCTCTGAAAGCATGTTATCTATTAAAGATTTTATAAATACCTATTTTAGGCATTTTTCAACTAGACATAATATTTTAGGCATTTTGGATAGCCTAGAGGTTTACTTTGAAATCCTATTAAAGTTAGAAGGCCAAAGCTTGCTGGGGTCGTCGGACTCGCGAATTAATTACAGTGACCCCGGAACATAAAGAGCTATTGAAGGACACCGTGAATTTTAGTCAGTATGAGTCTGACAGTCCCTCCAGCCCTGTCCGGGGGGAGGACTCTTTACCACGCTAAAAAGAAGCTATGGAGCAGCCTTCTTTCACGGAACTTTATTACGATAAAGGCACATCTAAACGATTTAAACCTTTGCTTTTTAATGACTTGTTTACATTGAACTGGTTTGAAAGAAAACAATAAACACTGAAATTCCGTGACGGATCGTGAAAAAAACAATTGAATGAATCGATTCTTTTGTTTGGTCCACTTTAGAATTAATAGGATTTCCTCTTGGTAACGTGTTTTATTGCACGAACTTGGTTTCCGATAGTTTACACTTTCACAAACTTAAGAAATAGATTTAGTTTACAGTTTAGTTCAGCTTTGAAAGTAACGCCACATTTTTTACGCCATGCTCTGAAATCACATCTCCACTGATTCACCAGATCATTATAACAATTATTATCTGTACGCTAAACATCCGAATTTGTTCAGTAATGCTTATTAAAATCAACTCATACATCCATTGATATTCAAAAACTTGTACCTTGTACATAGTGTTAAGGTAGAATTTAATTTTTTTTTTTTTTTGATTTAACTTCAGAATTATATATAATTTTAATCAATGAGCATCAGTTCCACAAAACCAAGTTACGAGGCTCAATTTCTTTCCGAATGAAAAAGCCAACAACATTGTGTCTATCTCGCTTCGCTTGGCTTTACATTACCTCCTTACTTAGTTTCTTCGTAATATTAACAAAAAAGTAAACAAATTAAAAGTAATTACGGCCTACATTGAGGTTATCAAACATATCGGTTGGCGCATGCGCCGTGCGCCGTGCAGCCCGTTATCGATCGTGCGCGGATGCGTTCGCGCAGCGTTGTGAATATCCATCGACTTTCCAAGTGTGGGGTGAGTTAAGAGCGATTAGAAAATTTTGAAAAAATGTTTTATCGTGTTAAATAAGTCAACAAAGTCTGGCCAGCAATAAACATTCTGTTGGACTCCGGCGCCAAACAGTTTACTGCGTTCCATCGTAATCGGTGTGCAGGAGATGGTCAAATGTTCTAAAGATTTTCCGATTCACGGATGCTAAAATTGGCAATGTTTTCCAAACCCTTTAAATAAATTTTTATTTAGTGGGAATTTTTCTTCTGCCCAGGGCGAGGCGAGAGTGACAGCTGGCTGTCAGACTTGCACTGACTAAAATCCACGGTGTTCCTGTATTAGCTCTTTACGTCACTGTAATTTGAGATTGTCCCGCGACACTGCCAGGCTTTGGCACTTCACGGGGGACTATCATGATCATTTTGCTGGCAGCTCTTTGAGGCGAGCGTGGAACATGAAGCGCTGTTGATAAAGAAATTGTAACCCGCTCACCGCTCATCGCTTGTCCCACCCACTTATGCCAGCTTATGAAGCGTGCTCACATAAAACTGTCACGAGGTAAAACATACGGAAGGAAACAATGTGCGTTCAATAAACACCGGTCAAGCGTGAGTGTGCTGTATGTGGGATATTAGCAATTTAGCACCGTTTCTAGTATTGGAACGGGTTTATTGTATTTATGTGAATTTTTGGTGAGAAAGAAAGAAATTGTTTTCGTTGTGTCATAATTCATTTGCCTAGCCTTTTCCCAACTATATTGGGGTTGGCTTCCAATTGAACCAGATGCGGCTGAATATATTATCAGTATTTTACATGGAGCGACTGCCTATCGGACCTCCACAACCCAGTAACTAGGTAATACGATACCTCATTGTAAGACTGGTTGTCAGATTTAGAGAGCTTGACTAATAGTAACGACTGTCTAAGATCTAAAAATGACAACAGGAAGTCTCTATGACAGATGGTCACCCATCCACAGATCAACCTCGGCAAGCGCGTCGTAACCCAAAAGATCGGCCTATGCAGCTGTAATTATTTAGCCACGTGGTCCTCAATGTACAAGTTTTTATAATTGTGGGTTTGTTGTAGAATTGATGACTTTATGATGTGGTCACCCATTTTTGGAAAGTGTCTGTCTGTTACAATGAAATGGTCAGATCAGCGAAAACATAGTAATTATGATCTAGCCAGACCAATAAATGATAACCGTTTAACCAAATGGATAGGTATAAATGCACAGTTATTTTTTATTAAAATAGAAAATATAAAGGATTAAAAATATCGTTTTTAAAACTAACATAAAGGGGTTTGCTATTTTTAGTACGGACCTTGGCATCATTTTTTTTTTCTTTCGCCAGAGTTGAAACTTTGGGTTTAATTAGACTACTACCTAAGAAGTCCATAGAAAAAAAAATTAAGTTTCTGAACCGTAACCAACCAGAGATATGGCGGTTTGTATTTTGTTCTAATCTGGAGTTATTTTTTGTAGGAACCCATCGAATTTTTGATGTACTAGCTTTTGCCCGCGACTTTGCCCACCTCAACCACCTTTATGTTTAGTCTATAACTGTTTCTAGAGTCCCATCTATCTATGTACCAAAATTCATCAACATCGGCTCAGCCATTTTGACATAAAAATGGAACAGACTTATAAACTTAATTTTGTATTTGTAATATTAGTAGTTTAACGAAGAATAATGAGTGGTCTGTTTAAAATAATGTTAAGAAGATCTTTTTAACCGACTTCAAAAAAAGAGGAGGAAATCCACGGTGTCTTTCAATTAGCCCTTTACGTACCGGGGTCACGGTAATTCGTGAGCCCCGCGACTAAGTGGGTACAGACATTTTTTTTTAACGTGGTAAAATCATCAAATGAGTCCTCCCACCCCGGGCAGGGCGGGAGGGACTGTCAGACTTCTACTGAGTAAAATCCACGGTGTCCTTCAATAGCCCTTTATGTACTGGGGTCACGGTAAGGAAATAATCCCGCGACCCCGGCAGGCTTTGGCCCTCTAAGAAGAGGGCCCCGTCATTATGCTGACGCTCATTGAGGCGCACGTGGGACACAACGCGCCGTCGACCCGGGCATGGTCCATGGTCAGACAGCGAGTTGCCTTTTATTCGCTGCCCGCATACCCGCGCCTACGGTGGCCGGAAATCGTCTTGTGACGTCGGTCGCCATGGGCGTCCACCACCGCAGTTGGGGCGGAGGGAGGACTCTGTCCTCTCTCGCACGCGGCGCGCCTCCTCCTTCGCGAGCATTACTGCTTCGCAGAAGGAGGCGACCGCTTCCCACTCCGTTTCGCCCCGCAGCATGGCCGCCTCCAATTCCGGGCGCGAGAGGTCTCTGCCTAAGTGGGTACAGGCATAGTATATTGTTTTCAGATTGCGTAAATAATGCTTAAACATCCGTTGATTTTCTGTAAGTTTTTTTCCTAGATTTCCTCATTATCTCGTCATCATTTTTAACAAGGTGGATTATAGTCCTTACGAATCTGATAGTCTCTTCTGCTCCACAAAAGGAGGGGAAACTCACTTTCTGATTATTTTTAACCGACTTCAAAAAAGAGTAGGTTCTCAGTTCGACCTGTGTGTACGTATATGTTTGTTTGTCCGCGATTATCTCGTCTTTGGCTGAACTGATTTTGATGGGGTTTTCAGAAAAGTGTTCGTTACATTCTGAAGAAGGTTTTCGTATATAACAATATAATTGATATCTTGTGAAGTTGCTCGCATAGATTCGTTTTTGTTGCTCATTAGGATTGTAGATTTTCAAAGACGCCGATTAATATGAAGATTTTTGTTGAATATTATCTAAATCATGTTTTGAAGTTGGTTCCCTTTTTTACAAAAAAAAAACATAGTTTGAAAACAAGACGATTTTGTTTTACCCTTCTTAATAGGTACAAAAAAAAACTTTTTGAAAAAAGGGAACCGACTTCAAAACCAAACACAAAAAAACTAAAAAATAACTTTTCTTTCGGAAGTCGGTGGCTTTGTTTTTTTGGAACGAAGTTACTTATCGCGCGTTGCGAAAGGGTGCTAGAGCTCAAAGAGTGGAGTGGAGTGGAGTCGCCACGAATTTTTTGTTGAGTGTACAGTAACTTCGTTCCATCCGGGTGTCTCTTGACACCTTTCAAGTTTTTTGTTTATTTCATTGACTTAGGGCCACCGACTTCCGAAAGAAAAGTTATTTTACATTTTTTTGTGTTTGGTTTTGAAGTCGGTTCTCTTTTTCAAAAACAGTGTTTTTACTTGAGATATTCAATAAAAATATTCATAAAATCGGCGTCTTTGAAAATCTACAATCCTAGTAAGTAACAAAAATGGATCTATGCGAGCGACATCACAAGATATCCATTATTGTTTTATACTAAAACCTTTCCTAATATGTAACAAACACTTTTCTGAAAACTGCATCAAAATCGGTTCAGCCAAACGCAAGATAATCGCGGACAAACATGCATTTGTTTGTGAAAGTCGTCGATCCAAGTAAGCAAAACGGATCCACGCGGGCAACGTCACGAGATATCTATTAGTGTTATATACTAAAACCTTCTCCAGAATGTAATGAACAATTTCTTGAAAACCGCATCAAAATCCGTTCAGCCAAACGTCAGATAATCGCGGACAAACATACATACATGCAGGTCGAACTGAGAACCTACTTTTTTTTGAAGTCGGTTAAAAAGTAAAAATAACTTTTAGAAGTCGGTGGCTTTGTTTTTTATTTCATTGACTATGGCTACCGACTTCCGAAAGAAAAGTAAGTATTTTACACTTTTTGTTTGGTTTTGAAGTCTGTTACATTTTTCGTTAAAACGGCTGAGCCGATGTTGATGAATTTTGGTACAGAGATAGATGGGACCCTAGAAACGGTTATAGACTAAACATAAAGATGGTTGGGGTGGGCAAAGTCGCAGGCAAAAGCTAGTACTTCAAAAAATCTATGAATTTCTACAAAAAATAACTCCAGATTAGAACAAAATACAAACCGCCATATCTCTAGTTGGTTATGGCTTAGAAACTTATTGTGAACGAAATAATTGTGAACCTCCTACTTTTTTAAGTCGATTTAAAAGATCTTCTTAAACAGTGTTATAAACAAATCACTCATTATTTCTCGTGAACCTACTAGTATTACAAATACGAAATAAGTATTAAGGTATGTTCCGTTTTTACGTCGAAACGGTTGAACAGATATTGATGAATTTTGTTACAGAGATAGATAGGACTTTAGAGACGGTTATAGGTGACACATAAAGGCGGTTGGAGTAGGCAAAGCCGCTTGCAAAAGCTCAGCACATCAATAAACCTATGGATTCCTACTAAAAATTACTCCAGATTTGAACAAAACAAAAACCGTCATATCTCTGGTTGGTTACGGTTTAGAATTTTTTTATTATTTTTTACGAACTTCTCATATTGCGGTCTACTAATGACCAAAATTTCATTGCTGGCGAAAGAAAAAAAAAATTGATGCCAAGAAGTTGCAAACTCCTTTAATGGATGAAATATTTAAATTAATATGTTCTAATTGACTATTAGCACACAATTTAAATATTTAATCCATAATAATTTATTTGGTGTTAGAAAGCTTGTTTAATTGAAACTGTTATTTATCATAATCATTCTAATTGGTTATCTTCCAGATCACTTATTCAGCTTAAACCTATAATTTATTTTATAAGAAAGTCAGGATTGAATTTCTCTCTATACAACTGCAAATTAATATATGAATAAAACATGAGTTCCTAAGCAAAATACAAATGTTTATAACAATAGTGATGCACCATCCGATTTGATGCTTTAAAGTATCGATAAAACCGGATGCAATAATCAAAACAGAATATGGTAACAATATAAATCCTTACACAAAATTACGCATAAATTAGAATGAATGGACCGTACCGTTCGACATTGCTTAGATGTTGTTGTTAATTGTTTAAGTAATAATCAGTTAATTCATAAGAATATAAACGAACAAAGGATAAACAATAGGATTGCAAAAGAATTCCTATATTTTTATTTATACGAGGGTTTTATTTGTACGAAAGGTCAAACAATACACATAATATTTTCCTTAGATTATTGTGGAATGGTCCAGAAGATGTGTTATAATTAGCTTTAGAATTTCATTTAGAGTAGAAAAAAAAAACCTGTTGAGCTCTTTCAATATGCAGATGGGTTTAAATTCAGAAATATAATGTTGGTGATTCCGATCGAAGCTAATCGATACGATCCTATAATCGTATCGCATAGTTCCGATACTAATCGATTCAAAATGTCGATATAAATGCAAGGATCGTGCATCCCTAAAAGCAGGTAAAGCCTGTCAGTACGTACATTTGAAGTGATTGCAGTTTCTTGCCCGTGTCATGTGTCGGGCAATAATGATGAGGTTTTTTCCATCATAAGCCATAAATCAATGGAAATTCCTTGTCGTTTAATGGGTATCGTGGATTCAGGCTTTTGTATATTAAATTCTTAATAGAAATGTGGCAAGAAAGTTTTCTATGATTTATCCACTTTCATTGGAGAATTTTCAATCACGTTTGATCATGATACAACGTTGTGTATTTGTGTGTTTGTATACATATAGTAGCTATAAAAGTATTTTAGATAGTTTCATATGTTCGACCATTTAGAGATACATCCACTCTCACTGAAAATATCGACAGCACTCTTTATTGAAAATATCGACATCGATATAAACAAGATTTGATTAAATTTTTTACCAGTAAAGGAAAAAGAAACATTAAAAAAAATAGAGTAGGAAAAAAAATTTTGTCGAACTCTCTATGGCTGACTATTTACGTCTGATTTTCTAAAAGTTATTTTTTTCGTAAACAAATAAAAAGATCAGAATCTTGTTTTAATCAATACATTTTTTAAGCATCATAAAATATATTTTTATAGTGTTCATAATAAGTTATAGTATTTTAGAAAGGAAGTTTAGTAAAACAAAAACTGTTTACTAACAGTTATATCAATGCACATTAATAGTCTACAATATTTTCACGATGTATAGAACATTTCTCTAAATGTCAGGCAATTAATTCCTTTCTCTCGTTCTAGTGATTAACTTTCAATAGGTATTATACTTAATAACAACTTTATAAATTAAAATAATTCGTATCTAGATCTTGCCTGCAATAAAATAAATAACGCCGGCATGGTTGGTGCAGTAGCTAAGCGATTGATTGGTGTGCAGGGTATCGTGGATTCAATTCTCGTAAGAAATACATAATTATTTTTAAGACCTACAAGTCGGAATTCTGAATTATTGTAACTTCAAATATTCGTAAACATACAGGGTAAATTCTCACTGTGAGCAGCTTTTTAAATTTATTTTTAAAGGATGGCGTAATATATAGCCTATCTGTACCTTTAAGAAGGTTTTCGTTAAGAAATAAAATCCTGGGTCCAGATTCAGAAGAAGCTTTTTTCTAGACCCCGCGGTCATTGTAAGGATATGCCTTTCTTCCTGAAACCCTGACCTGTGTTTCTTGGAACCTGTCCCCAATCAATACCGGTGGGCTACTCATCATCAACATCATCAGCCGGAAGACGTCCACTGCTGAACATACCCGAACGACAATTCACCACTTGCATCCATTGGTTGCCCGCGACCCTCACGATGTCGTCGGTCCACCTAGTGGGAGGTCTGCCTACGCTGCGTCTTCCGGTCCGTGGTCGCCACTCGAGAACTTTTCTTCCCCATCTGCAATGGGCTACTGTTTCTAATACATTTTTGTATAATGTTTAAAATCATTAAACATGTAAATGGATCAATAAACGGTAATATAATAGTATTATATTACAGAAGATCAAAAGATATTAAAAGAAAATTAATCAGAAACATCTATAAATCGCAATAAAAATACATTTACATAATAACAACGTTATTAGTTGTTATAGCAAGCTAGAGTGGTCATGTAGGATAATTTGCATGTCCGTTTGTGAGAGTGAACACTAATGTTCCGTTCATAATACATCAGTTCGTAATTACTCGGTTTCTATAAATGTATACGTTTCTCTACACTGGTAGAAATATACACTTATAGTAAGTTGGTAAATTGTTAGTTGATGTTGCCATTTTCGTTTGAGTTTTTTGCTTTCTTCAACTGTGGTGTTGGCAATAATTGCATTGTAAAGGTGCCGGCCGGTTCGCGCGCGACACTGCGACAGGAGACCGCGACAGTACTTAACATTAGGCAATGACGTTCGTCGTAGACGAACCAAAGTAACCGACATAGCCCAACGAATTGTTGAAATGGCAGTGGGCAGGCCATATAGCTCGCAGAATTGATGGCCGATGGGGCCGTAAGGTTCTCGTCCACCCACTAGGTGGGCATACGATCTTAATTATGAAGGCCACAGGATCACGCTGGATGCAGGCCGCTTACAACCGGTCCTACTGGAAGTCCAAAGGGGAGGCCTATGTTCAGCAGTGGACGTCTTACGGCTGATATGATGATGATGATGAAGTATCGCGGTCTCCTGTCTCGGTCTCCCTGTCATGGCGTGAACCGCCGCCGACAGGAGATCGCGACAGTCTTGTCGTGCCTGACTACTCTGAGAAGAAACATCCGAAACAAACTCAGAGGTCACAGTCTCTTTTAAAGTTCAAACAATTTTATATTGGTAAAGTAGGTAAATGAGAACCATGCAGGTGTCTGAGGTGGTCTTTTGAAGAAAGAACCACACAGATTTGAGTGGGCCTGTCCAGTCAGTGCAAGCATGTTTCAGTTACCATGTAGCTGAACTCATAACACAAGGAGCTCAACAATGCAATTTGATGTAATGGCATAGACTCTAGCGCCGCGGACTTCAGTTTGTGGCGCGGTTGTCCTTCCGCAAATTTGACTTTGACGTTCGTACATTCGTGTATTCGTTAACGGACTTAGAAAGTTGACCCTCTGAAACAAAAACTGCAACTGAAGGAATAGTGTTGTTTTTTATGTCAAGTCAGTTGTTTTTCTAACTGATATTTAATTGTACATTTGTTAGTTAAATTCTTCACCTCATTTACGTGCCCTACTCTTAATTTTACCTATCAACACCAAGTGAAAACTTTCCCTAAACATCACATACCTTCGTAAAGATACAATAGTACCACTCTCACGGCAAAAACAATTAAAACTTAATTCACTATTAATTCAACTGTTTACTTAACGAAACACTTTTTGTTTCTCACGACACTTGACACTTTCATTCTGTTTTTTATTGGGTTTGATGTAAAATAGACACAGAATGAAGTTTTTTTTTGTCTTGAACGTACTTAAGCTGACTGAAATCCACGGTGTTCCTTCAATAGTCCTCTATGTTCCAGTGTCACGCGGGTTACCTGATGACACAGTCCCAAGTCACAGTCCCTACCCCAACAAAGGCGTTGGCATTCAAGCAGCTCGTCGACCCGGGCGTGGTCCATGATTGAAGGGAGAGTCAACACACACGCACAGGTCGATCTTCAAAATAAATCGCACTTGTCGAGATTGATCTATAGATATTTGACCATATCTCATAGAGAATTTCGTTGCGAGAGGTCTCCGCCTATCGCCGCCGAGAGGACCAGTCGGTGCTCCGCCCAAGCTGGGCAGTCTTGCACCGTATGCTCTACTGTGTCCTCCGGGCGATCTTCGCAGTGGTGGCACCCGGGCGTTTCCTCCCTCACTATCAGACACGGGAACCTCCTGAAACTTCCGTGTCCGGTGAGGACCCGCGTCATCCGATAGGTCTCTCCAGCTACTCCTCAAAGAGGGGTCTTACCACTCTGACCAGACCTGACCAGACTGCTGACGGCTGAACGACTGTCGAAGTCGTGATTCTTAGTCAGAAGGACAAGACTCTGATAACCAGTCTTACTAACGGGTATCGTATTGCTAACTATTTGGTTGCGGAGGACAGATAGGCATTTGCATTCACTGGAAGCCGATTCAAACATAATTGAGTTATGATGAGGCAGGTGATAATATTTATTTATTTATTGACATACCAACGACTTATTCACTAGTTCTACATTAGAAATTTGGTACAGGTGGTAAAGATTTGTGGTGCATTTGTCACATATAGGTGATTTGTTTCAAATTGTGAAACCCGGGGCTAGTCAGTAGTGTTACCTCTTTTGTGGTAATAAAACCTAGGAAGGCAATTCTTTTGAAATTTTAACAGTATTCAGCAATTTTATTCAAAAGGCGAACAATAACAGCAAATACGGTCTATTGTAAACCAATTTATGTCAATCGTTGGCCAAGACTGGTTTACACAATAAGTTTGCAGATTTTTATGTTAAAGTACAATAAGCGAGACAGACAAGACATTACACACAGCCAATCAGGTAGAGCAGTGGTGGCCCAGTGGTGTCGGTCCCGACTTACGAGTTGTAGGTCGTGGTTCGAACCCCGCCAGGCGCATTACTTTGTGTACTATATTTCATCACCACTCCTCTCAAAACGGTGAAGGAAAATATCGTGAGGAAACCGGCATGTCCTAGAACCAAAATTCGAAGACATGTGGCATCCACCAAACCGCACTGGGCCCGCGTGGTGGATTATGGCCCACATCCTCTCACAGAGAGGAGGCCTGTGTCCCAGCAGTGGGAACATTATAGGCTGATGATGAATCAGGTAGACTGATAGCAGGCTGAGACAGACCAGATGTGTACAATGGACAACACTAGGGTCGTCATCTAATGATGTAGCTTTCTTGTCCAGCAGTGCATTAGTACTTCAATATAATTTTACTCGCTTGCACTTGCACGTACCACGTACTATTGCTAGCTCTTTCTTTTAGCTGTCTACACGCAAATCAATTTATTTTACGGTGAAAAAAAGAAAATTCAAAAAGAAAAATAATATAAGACCTACTTTAAAGTTAGTTCAGTTAGTATAAAAAGTTTCATGATCTAATTCTAAGTATTTTATGATTGCCAGCGGTTTATTGTTCAATATAAAGGTAACTTTGGGATTTTTTTCTATGGAAGAAAATTTTATGGAATTATGTTTTCGCCAAACATAAGACCTAACATTAATCCTCAACTTTACCCTATATTATGTATTTATTTCGAAATTATATAGTATTTTCGACGTATCACAGGATTCTGCTAAGCCATTTAAGGTAGTATGGGCTCTTAAATAAAACTAAAAAGAGGAAGTCAATAATACATCAATATGCAGCAATGGATATTACATTTCCTTATTGTTGATGATAGTTATGATTCTCACGACAAGAATTCTTTTCTCATTGTTTCCTAAGAATCACGTTTGTTTTTCATCTCACGCTATTCAGATTACTTTCTTTATATTGTTTTTGTTATTTTTGTTTTATTAAAAGAAGGTCTGTATTGTTATTGCCTCTTTTATTGTCACAAACTTTTATTATGCACGATTGAGAATTATGATTGTTCTAATAATTGTTATCATTCGTGTATTCTAAGTCTGTTTCATTTTATAATACCTTAACGAATCTCACCGGAACTATTTTTAAAGGATGGTGCGTTGTACTATTTTTAATGAGCTCAGCGTCGCGTCTGAATAGACCCTTAAGCGATTTTGTTTTTTTTAAATTAAATAATATAAAATATAAAAACCCGGAAAATTTTAACTTCATTTTTATTGGTGTCCAAATTGATTTAAAAGTTATAAAAGGATTATTTAATTAATTTAATAACTGTAACAAACATAAATAAAAGGAGGTTAAGATTTTCAATGGAAAGAAAAAATTCGAAAGGCGTGCAGGATTTGACCCTGTGACCTCCGGATTTAATACCGACTCTTTTACCAACCCAGTCACAGAGGTCCTATTCTAAAGCCGAGACTCCTAATGAGGCCTAACACGCTGACGTTTGTAGGTTTAAATCCCGATCGCTGTCCGAATTTTTCTTTCCATAGAAAATTTTTAAAATTCGCCATATAAGCGTGAATTCTAACAACATTTATAAAAAAAAAGAATGTAAGTGATCTTTTTTGATCTATATAATATTTTATTTACTCTAAAACATGTCATACCAAACACCACACCATCAAAACCAGCGTGTCAATGGAATGCATAAACGATTAAGCTAACGGCTCACACCGCCACTAACGATCGATTAACTTTGATGAACCGACAAATAACTGGAGATAATACTATAAACACCGGTTAACTTAATTGAGCACCGTGTTATCATTAATTGGTGATTTATTATGTAAAACGGTAGGTCGTTCGTAGGTAGTTCTTGCCTTCCTGGTGTAAGACTACCCGTAATTCGGCAATTAATAATAAGGCAACGCTGAGCCCATATCTTTTGGATTAAAAGTTTCTAGAAGATTTCCATTAAACATTCATGTTTTAAATATTTTATATAGAAAGAAAAATTCGAACCACGAGCAGTCCAGTAGGATTTGAAAATAACATTATTTCCATAGATTTTTTTTTGAAATTCACTACGCATGCTTTAATGCGTATAATTTATAATTATTTACGTTTTATTTTAGTTTGAACTATAACCTAGTACCCTTCTTTATGGACAATCTTTTATTTGGCTAAAGATAAAAAATCACATTTGTCACATACCCTATTATTTGTAACAATGAATCCGCAAGACTTGATATTTTTTTCATTAATTATCCCCGGTCATAAATTGACCTTGTCTACAAAGGGTAGTGGACCACGAGAAATGCTCCCTGTTGGACATAGGCATCCTTAAGAATCGAAAAATCGATCAGTTACCTACAAACCTTCAATACATGAGCCATATTGTATAGTGGAATAAAGATAGGATGGTCAAGTCACGCACCACTTACCTGCATTTTTTTTAGCGTGGTAAAATCATCGAATGAGGCCTCCCACCCCTTACTGTCAGACATGTACTGACTAAAATCCACGGTGTCCCTCAATAGCCCTTTTATATGTTCCGGGGTCACTAACCTGAAGATGACCCATCATTTTCAACCTTCTTGTATAAACAATGATCTACTTAACAGCAACTTAAATTAAACTGCATTTGAAACTACTCGGTTTTAATCATTGTTTAATTTGAGGTGTACTGTAAAGTATGCTTTAACGTTAAAACCAACTGTAACCAGTCTCTCTAATACACTCATCTCCCTAATCTAGCTTTAAGCACGTATCTTAGAGACATGCACTGCGCTTTTCAATCTAGGTGCAACTCGCCTGCTGATCCAGATTCGGGAACGTTGCCAAAACATACACCTTCATTACTTAGAACGGTAGCGCTGCAGTTGAAATGTTTTTATATTGCAGGTGTATTTAGTTTTATTAAGTTGGTATTACTGAAATGGAGCAGTATTTTATTTGAATCGCTCAGTTATAACCTGTTAAAAATAGGGTAGTTTTACATAGGTAAAACTGATAGTTTGAAGAGGTTTTTTATAGATTTTATTTTTTAGATCGATTTTTGCTAATGATTTATGAGGCACATTTGATATTTTTCCTGAGTCGTGGGTGCATTCAACTGGCCTGTTGGTCTAGTAGTTAGTGACCCTGACTGCTA
Source organism: Agrotis segetum (assembly GCA_036375495.1). Classification (NCBI taxonomy): domain Eukaryota; kingdom Metazoa; phylum Arthropoda; class Insecta; order Lepidoptera; family Noctuidae; genus Agrotis; species Agrotis segetum. The sequence goes on from JAQSVV010000033.1 coordinate 764,287, forward strand.
TGCCGGAGTTCGTGGGTTCGATTCCCACCCAGGACAAATGTTTGTGTGATGAGCACGATCATTTGTTCTGCGTCTGGGTGTAATTTATCTACAATATGTATGTATTTAGAAATATATAAGTATGTTTATCAGTTGTCTAGTACCCATAACACAAGCTCTGCTTAGCTTGGGACTAGATGGCTTTGTGCGATAGTTGTGGAATATTATTTACAAACATAGAACTCACATTCACAAACACATAGACCCGGAACAACTACTTGTAGGTCATACAAATATTTGTTCCGTGCAAGAATCGAACCAGTGATACGCTGCATAGCAGTCCAATCGCTCATGCCGTCCAACTCGTATACTTCTTCCTTTTCCGCGTGAGAGTACAATCACCAGGCATTGGCAAGCAAACCACGGGCTAGAAATCGTATTATTTCTTCTAATATATATTTCCTCGTGTTATGTCTTTATTTATCTGATGTGTAATCGTCAAGATCAAAGAAAGTCATTACACATGATAGTATTTCCATTCCATTTCATTATTATATATGACTTTTACTATTTGATGACTTGTGTGGTTGATTTCCCCTACTCTTATTTCCTTTCACTGCATGCATGTGGTATATATAATTATTATGGTTTATTATCGTATTGGTATATTGAGAGCGACTGATGATGAGATTCTGGATTTGATTAAATTAAAATCTATATCAAAGAAAGAAAGAAACATTATTATTTATTTTGCATAAGTCATAACACAGCTCATTTCCTCATAATTATCTTGAGGGAAAGCTTCCAATTTTAATAAAATAGAAGTCTTACAAAGCTTTTAACGCAGTTAATATACCAAACTTTTTTCCGGATCAAAAAAAAGCCAGTGGGAAGAATTATTCTATAACAAAAATACCTACCCAATCACTCAAAGAACTTAACTCCCAAAAGACGGAGTTCAAAAAACAACTTTAGCTTAGTCAGAAAATGGTATAATTTCGATTGAAAGTAGGAGGAAACATTAATAAATTAATAGGAAACTCCCAGAACAATGTGGGGTGTAAATCTTTGGACTACAATGCACCATAAATTGTCAATTGAATGGTATTAGCATGTCGGACGGAAATTAGCGGGGCCGAAACAGGCCAGTAATGTATGGTGTACAACCAATCGGCTGGAAATAGGAACAGGAAGAATAGGGCAGTGATGTTTGTGTTGGATGAAAGGTCGAAGTTCGGGAGTTCAGCTTCACTTTTCGCGGTCATTTTGTGGATGGGTGACCATTTTGAATTCAATAGTAACTATGTTTTGTGGGATGAAATACTATACGAGTATGATGTTACAATTTGGACAGTCATCACCTGCTTATCCTTTTCCCAACTATATTGGTATTGGCTTCCAGTCAAACCGGATGCAGCTGAATATCAGTATTTTACATGGAGCGATGGACCTCCACAACCCAGTTGCTGGGTAATACGATATCCCATGGTAAAACTGGTTGTCAGATCATAGAGCTTCTGACTAACAGTACCTAACGACTGTCAAAGATCTACAAATGGCAGCCGGGACCAACGGATTTACGTGCTTTCCGAGGAACGGAGGAAACTCGCTGAAATTTACTCACCCATCCACAGACCAACCTCTGCAAGCGAGACTTAACCAGGAAGATGGGAATTATTAAACCTTAAAATGATAAGTTATGCGAACTTTACTAAGCCTTAAAGTGATAAGTTATAGGAACCTTATTAAACCTTAAAGCGATAAGGTATGGGAACCTTATTAAGCCTTAAAGTGATAAGTTATGGGAACCTTATTAAACCTTAAAGTGATAAGTTATGGGAACCTTTTTTAGGTTCGAATTCTGCCCGTGGTTCGAATTTTTCTTTCCAAAGAAAATCTTTAACACTTAGCAGTTTCATAAAATATAGTTCCCTAAAGACCAGACTGTTATTGGGATGGTCAATAACGGCCGGTCTAGTCTATAGAGCTATTGAGCCATCCAAAATCTACGACTGTCATGTTATAGAGGATCGATGGCGCGGAATGATGCATGTCCGCAGAACGGCGACGAATCGCTGTGTATCTGCTATTTATTGTTTTTGGCATCTGTGCCTAGGGTTGATAAAATTTGGCTTCGACTGTATGCAGTGTTGTAGTTTTGTAAGAGATCGATTTTTTCGGTTACATTTTTTTAGTTATTTTTTTATTTCAAGTGCATTTCATCATCATCATCATCAGCCTATTAATGTTCCCACTGCTGGGACACAGGCCTCCTCTCTGTGAGAGGGGGTGGGCCATAATCCACCACGCGGGCCCAGTGCGGATTGGTGGATGTCACATGTCTTCGAATTTTTGGTTCTAGGACATGCCGGTTTCCTCACGATGGTTTCCTTCACCGTTTTGAGAGCAGTGGTGATGAAATAAATTACACAAAGTAATGCGCCTGCCGGGATTCGAACCCACGACCTACAACTCGTAAGTCGGGGCCGATACCACTGGGCCACCACTGCTCTCAAGTGCATTTGCTCTTTCTCATTTTGCTCTTGAAAGATTAGATTTCAAAAAAGAGAAATTTCCTAGTGTGGGGCAACGTTTTTTTTTAAAAAAAAACAAGATGAAAATTAGCACGCCGACGCACCACGTAAAAAGATTTATCTCCGTGTTTTTATTTTTTAATTCTGTTAAATATAATGAAATTTGAAAATACATTGTGGTTTGATTATAATCAAGAGTGGTTTAGGTGGGCCACAACCAGAAAACTGACACTAACCAAAAGGGGTGCATCTCATGTCATCAAGATAAACTTAAAAAAATACATAATTATGAATTGAAAAATGTGGTAGGTACTTAATACTTCTTGGGTCGACGGCACGTCGTGTTCCACGCGCGCCTCAACGAGCGTCAGCAAAATGACGGGGCCGAGGGCCAAAGCCTGCCGGGGTCGCGGGACTTATTTCCTTACCGTTACCCCGGATCATAAAGCTATTGAAGGACACGGTGGATTTTAGTCAGTACAAGTCTGATGGTCCCTCCCGCCCTACCCGGAGTGGGAGCACTCATTTGATGATTTTACCACGCTACTAAAACTTAATACTTATCTGAGTTTGAACTCGCACCGTTATTAATGAGATACAAGGTACAATCTCGGGACCATCTCGAGTAGTATCATACTCTATCACACTACTATCATACTGCTATCATTACTCACAACGAATATTATGATTATCCCAAAGTAAACATTACCACCTGCGGCGCTGTCTACCTCATTACCTCTTAATAAGGTATTTGTACTTTCTAACAGGTTAGTTACTCTACTGTCCACTGCACTTTCCCCGAGCTTGTAAGCTAGTGGCTAGCTTATGGACTAGTTCATTTACTTGGGTTGCTCTGCGGTTAAGTAGTTGGTCTAATTGCAGTAGCTGCGTGATTTGATGCCTGTGCTGTGTCATGTTGAATGAATTAATGATATTTATTTTGTAAGTTGGTTATAAAAAACACTTTTACACGTCATAATCAACATTTTTAAAGCTAGATGGAGCCGGTGTTTCGTACCTGACTACTCTGAGAAGAAACAGCCGAAACAAACTCAGAGGTCACAGTCTCTTTTAAAGTCCAGACATTGTTTTGTTCAGGTCATACGAGGACCATGCGGGTGTCTGAGATGGTCTTTTGAGGAAAGAGCCACACAGATTTGAGTGGACCTGTCCAGTCAGTGCAAGCATTTGTCGGTTATCGTGTAGCTTGACTCAGAACACAAGGAGCTCAACGTTGTAGATGGCACGGCGATAAATGTTTGATCTAGAAATAGTTTTCGGGTCTGATTGTTTGTGTATAGCAAGTTTCTATGATTGTTGTTAACTAGTGACAGGAAAAAAATGTAGTGATGTTCAGAATTAAACATAACTTGAAAATAATTATGTTTCCCTTTTATCAAATCAAATTTGTTTATTTCAACTAGGCCAATTACAGGCACTTATGAATTGTCAAAAGACATAAAATAAAACAAGTACAAAAATAGTTATGGTGCTACAGTCCCAGTCACAAGACATAAAAACTGTGAAAGTACCGTAGGTGCTCATTCCAAAGCGTAGATCTCTATGGAGAAGAATGAGCAAGAAACTCCATGGACACTCATTTTCAATCGCCAAAATTATTACAAAAATTTTGTTACATCATTCATCATCAGAAAGTACATGATGTCGAAAATGTACTCTGCTACCCATTTTTTGGGCGTGTAAATCTCATAAATTATTCCAACATGCAACCCGTAAAGCAGAATGGACTATCCGACTCTTATTCACTAAAATCACGCTGTGCCTACCCGTACCTCTCTGCATTTTACAATAAATCTCGTTCGTTCAATCTCTTTTCTCTCTTTCTTTCTTTCTATCGCCGCGGTATCCCGCTTTAACAGTCTCACGTCCCAAAACGTACAACACTATTTTTTAAGACACACTAAACGGTTACCTTCTTTTAACCTTTAAGTATGGACGTGGAGTCTCACAGGCTACTCGACGTTTTCGTTTTCTTAGTTTCACCTAATTCCCCACACTCCCCGCAATTGAGCGGCTCAGTAGCTTTTGTATTAGTTGTAAAACTACCAACGAGGGAGTTAGTTGCGTCTTCCGATGAATATCACGTAAGTTATGACCATCCAAATATTGACCGACGCCTATCAGGCTACACGTCCATTGTTGCCCTATGATATATTTTATAAGGGCGATTATGTTTGTTTCGAGAGAATATTGACAGCAACTTTAGTGGTCGCGTCCGGATGCTCGGGAGGGCCCACACAGGGGCCCCGCAGAGGGCCATGGACCGCACGACGCCGGCGTACAGCCTACGGCAGGAGGCATTTGGACCGCCGAGATTGGGCAGCAGTCGCCTGAGGGCGGCTGCTGCCCGGTTCAGCCTTGGAGCCAAACTCAGGAAATGCTTCCTGAAGTTCCACCGGCTGTCGAGGTTTAGTCCTAGGTACTTCATCGTCCTCCTTACGGCGATGCGAACTCCTACCGTTATGTTGTACATGGCCTCCGTCTTGTGCAGCGCCTTGTCGAGTCCGATGTTCCACAGGGGCGGTCCCAGGACCAAACCCTGTGGAACACCGCACGACATCTCCCGCCGGTTCCACTCTCCCCGGAGACCGGGGTAGATGACGGCACTGTCCGTCAGGTATACATAGGTAGACATAGGTAGGTCGGCACCCGGTGATACCTGAGTGCCTCCCTGATGCAACTCCAGGGCAGGTGTTGAAGGCATTGGAGATGTCAAACGTCACCGCCAAGACGACCCTGCCCCGGGCTACTGCATCCCTCGTCGTGACACGCGCATGATGGCGTCCACCGTCGAGCGCCGACTGCCAATAATTTACGTTATTAGACTGTTGTAAATTTTTTTTTTATTTGTTACCTGAAATAGGTGTTTTCCGTTTTTGGTTTCAGATATATTATACTTTAAGAAAAAAAGACTCTTTTTGTTATAGTAATTAATTTAGCTATTTTAAATACCTATAATATAAATTAAGTAAATTTAAACTGAAAAGTACCGTTATTTTTGTTTTTTTGTAATTTCTATAATTCTTCAAATAAAATTTCATTATAAAAGCACGTTATTTTATTGCTAAATCACATGACATTAATATTCAATCAGTTTTAAAGCGATCTTATATCAAATTCCCAAAAAAAATGTGTGTGCATATAGGAGCCTCTGAGACTCCACGTCCACGGTAGTGTTATGAAAAAATGACGTCCATACTTAAAGGTTAAATAAAATGTGGACTTGAGTATGCACCTAGCCAATCATCCCCTGATTACAAATAAGGTTACATCGTCCGTCGTCATCACCCGGATGGAACGAAGTTACTGTAATACACTCAACAAAAATAATCGTCGCGACTCCACTCCACTCCACTCCGCTTCGCTCCACTTCACTCCACTCTTTGAGCTCTAGCACCCTTTGTCGTGAAACGTGTAAATTGTCGTGACAACTTTTCGTAAGAATTTTTTCCGTTCCAAAACTATAAAACTTTACTAGTAAAACTCTTTTCCCATATTGCAGACAATTTACTTAGCAACCATACGTCAAAAAGCATATCTGTTATCTAAAATCCGAGGCAAGACCATCCTTTAAGTGAAGCAGCTTGCCCCAATTGGCACACTCCCAAACTCACGAACAAAGCAAATATTCTTACAGACAGACTGAAAATAACATCACACTTATTTTATTCTACGATACAGTAACCAAGAATACTGAACATTTCGTTTGTTTCTTGTATTTATTAGCTTATACAACGTGTAACGTTAAATGCGCAAAATATCTCGTGGGGTAACTCAGCCCATGTTACTGAAAAATGTTTGTTCTAAGACTTTTGGAAATTTGCAAAAAAATGGATTTTCACACAAAATGAGAAATTGATCAGGCCCATCAGTACGATTTTTTTTTGTTAATTTCAATGCGCAATACCTCTCGTGGGGTAAACACGAACCACGAGAAGAACCACGAGATTAACCCATGAGAGGTTTTGCCCATTTAACGTTACACGCTGTATAAAAATCAATGCCAATTTTCGTTGTAATTTTATAACTCAAGAACGGGCTCACCTATACCACCTTTCGTTGTAATTTTATAACTCAAGAACGGGCTCACCTATCCAAAACAAATGTTTATGTTTTGTTCGGACTATTTAGTAGATGGTATATGTGAAGTTTGCACAAAATCGGTCGAGCGGTTCTTCATTTATCACATTTTTTGTAACAAATGAATTCAATAAATGGCGGATCATTTTGTTAATGGGGATTTTGCTGTAAAAGTAGCGAAGCACGTACCGGGCCGCTAGTTAGTTTATATGAAACTTGTGGAATGATACTGAAGAACGACTGATAAGAACTGTTTAAAGAAGGTACTGCAAACCATTTCTTTATATTATGGTAAAATCATCAATTGGGTCCTCTCGCCCTAGGTAGAGTGGAAGGGACAGGCAGTGGCAGACTCACGTCGTATTGACTAAAATCCATCATGTTCCGACTAAAATGAAAAGTAGTGAAATGGCATAATGGCAGTTACCTACTGTGCTGTGGAAGTCCGACAAGCAGTCGCTCCATGTTAAATACTGATATTCAGGTACATCTGGTGCGACTGAATGCCGACTCCAATTTATTGTAGTTGGGCAAAAGGCTAGGCAGATTATGATTTGTACCTAAAACCTATAGGTAAATAAATAGACACATTCAAACTATGTATTATATAAAACACAGTATATATAAATAAGAACGACCTACCGCATGGCTTCGTAGTAGAAACTAATATTAGTATTACTGTAACGGTCTAAAATTGACGCGACTTCAATAGCTAGGTCAGTAAAGAAGCTTACTAGTACAGTTACGTTAAGTGTATTATTTATACTGTAAGTAATCATTACTTTTACACCTTATCTAATTAACCTATTCTGCTGGGTATAGACTAATATTTAATTAAATCGCCTACCGTACTGTAAAGCTACTGTCACACACAACGCCCAATCGCTGGGAATGCCTACTTGCCGCGAGTATTCGATGTGTGACAGACTATTCGCAGCGATTGGTCGACATGGTTGGAATTGAGCATGTTCAATTTTACTCATAGTGAATGCACTCGCAGCGATAAGTCGCTGTGTTTAACCGAAGCTTTAGCCCGACGCGACGTGGTTGGCGCAGTAACCGAGCGACCGACTGTTACGCTGCGTATCGCTGGTTCAATTCCCCGCACAGTACGAATAATTTTAAGATCTATAAGAAGACAGTTGTTCCGGATCTGCCTGTTTGTATTGATGGGTTAAAATGTTTGTAAACGTACCCACGTTATAGGAATGATTGATTCCTAGTGCTGCCCCATACTAGAAATGACTTCTGTACCGTAGGCGCGTGTGGAGAAAATTATTAAAAAAAAAAAGAAAAAATATATACGCAATAACGCCTGCGTCGCGTCTTCGCAAATATATTTTTAAAGAATCGAAAAATTCAGTTGCCTAGTGGTTAAGGCGTCTGGAGGTTGTACCTATCCAGAAGACGCAGGATCGAACCCTGCTCGCAACTGAATTTTTCGTTTCTACAAAAATGTCATTATTAAAAAATAAGAAACTTGTAGGAGACCTCTGAAAGACGACGACATTACATTTACATTACATTGATCATTGTAAAAAGCCCAAATCTGAATTCAACATCAATTCTATTCAAAAATACGCAAATCCATTAATAAGATTCCCATGCATCAATAAAAACCGCAGTGAAATTGACACTTTCATTGAAAAGCATACTGCTTTTTCGCTTCACTAAAATAGCATTTTCATTGACATTCAGGCTTGAAATAAATGCGATTCAAAATGGACTCGGAATGCGTGGAGTTGCATTAACAAAAACTTTTGTCCATTATTTTACAGTGGGACGTAATTAATGCGGTGGACTTTCACGACATCCGGACACAGTTGGGATAAACGGAGAGATAATCAAAAAATATATAATGTAAGTAGGTATGTACCGATATTGAGGTATCTTTAAGATTTACATTTATGAGCCAATCAGAAACTTCAGCGGGTCTTTAAACGCCAGTTTAGCAATAGAATTTGTCTACAGTACACATATACATTGCCATGCCATTGCATTGGTCATGGCCACGTGGGGCGAGATAGAGTGAGAAGCGGTCGCCTCCTTCTGCGATGCAGTCATGCTAGCGAAGGAGGAGGCGGGCCGCGTGAGGCTGGGGACAGCGTCCTCCCTCAACCCCATCCGCAGTGGTAGACGGACGCCGCCGGCAGGCTTTGGCCGTCTAAGATGAGCCCCGTCAATATGCTGACACTCCTTGAGACTCCGACCGCGCGTAGAACACAACGTGCCGTCGTCGACCTGGGCATGGTTCATGGTCGGACGGCGAGTCGCTCATTACTCGCTGCCCAGACAGTATCACGACTTAATAAATGAAACAATCAATAAACATCGAATCTATTTTAAGAATGATGGTGATCTCATTGGAAAGTACGAACTATGTATGTTATTAATAATGGATTCACAAAATATGTAAATTAGTTTTATTTTAGATTAAATACAATACAAAATACCTATGTTTTAAAGAAAGAGAAAGGATCATAAATCGTTAATATTTTATTCTGTTATTTTTTCGTTCGTTATTTTGTAGCTCGTGGCTAAATAATCACAGCCGCACAGGCCGATCTTCCGGGTTAAGCCGCGCTTGCCGAGGTTGGTCTGTGGATGGGTGACCATCTGGCATAGCGAGTTTCCTCCGTGCCTCGGAAAGCACGTAAAGCCGTTGGTCCCGGCTGTCATTTGTAGATCTCTGACAGTCGTTACTGTTAGTCAGAAGCTCTAAAGTCTGACAACCAGTCTTACCATGGGGTATCGTATTACCCAGTTACTGGGTTGTGGAGGTCCGACAGGCAGTCGCTCCATATAAAATACTGATATTCAGCTGAATCTGGTTCGACTGGAAGCCGACCCCAATATAGTTGGGAAAAGGCTAGGCAGATGATGATGATGTCGTTTAGGTAAGTACTAATTTGTTTGAAACAGATCATTTCAAGCAAGTTGTATTTTATTTTTATTTTACTCTCTCTGTGTTTTTCTTCGAAATTTAAACGTGCTTGTCATGCTCTCGTATCATGTCCTGTCTCCGAGACTTGGTTGAGCTGGTGATCCTCGTGTCCTCTTGTCGAAACGTTCAATTATCTTGCCCAAGTATATTATGGAGTTCGTTTAAATCTGCCCAGTTATTACAAAAAAATAAGAACTTGAAAGTTAGAATTAAATGTTATACAGCGTAAATGCTCTTTCGTCGTTTTATTCTTACACATTCATAAGTAAGTCAGCAAGCAATTATTATGTGTAGGTATCTCTTTACTTACTTGTTATATTTTCTTTTAGATTCATTGGAAGACCAGCGTCTTATAGCTTCACCCTGTCTGGCATGAATGCTGAAATAGACCATTTTGGCGCAGTTTTCTTTTACTTTCGTCTACATATAGATGTGTAAATCGGACTTAAGTTTAATATTTATGAAGAGCTTGCAAGTTCGGCAATCAAAGCTTCAATAAGTTTATTAAATCCATACAGATTAATCCCATATGTTGATATTGGAACACACTCGGTGAGACTTCGCTGAGATTGCAATGTTCAACGCAAACCAATTCCGCTTAGTCTATCAAAGTCCCATCTCACAGGCTTCTATGAAATTGATTCAAATCAAAACGTCAAAGTGCAGGCTGTGGGCAAAACGGTTCTGTGAACCAATTTCAATTCTGTTGAAATCTATCTAGTGTGCGATCGGCCTGAACATAAGGCCGAGACTCTACCAAAGCTGTGTCGAGCGAGACGTGTTTTGAACAACCAATAGAATTGCGTTATTGACACAGCTCCACTCTGCAACGCAATTCTATTGGTTGTTCAAAACTAGTGACCGACCGAAATTTCGGTTTCGGTTTAGGTTTCGGCCGGTTTCGGCCAAAAAATCTAGTTTCGGCCTTAGTTTCAGTTTCGGCCAAAATACAGCCGAAACTTTCGGCCTCGCCGAAACTCAAGTGACCATGCATTTTTGTGCGTCATTCGGCAAAATTCGTAGCTAACGCGTACTTGCTCGCCGGCGGGGCCCCGGCTTACTTCGCCACTATCCATTTAATCGTGAGTTGAAGTTATGTTTTTGAGTTTACAGCCATGTCTTGTATATTCATGTCATAATAAAATATATTTGTTAAGTACCTACTTTAATGATTATAGAACTTATCAATCATCAAGGCAGTGACTGTACTCGAAATATAAGTTAACGGTTTCTCTTTTGAAATAAAGTTACCTAATGTTTTTTCAACTCAGTAACTTCGTATTTCTGAATATAGTGCGATTGTTGAGACTTTAAATCCAGTGAAACATTGAAAACAATGATTTTTTATAATTTAGAATAGATTATGGCTCAATAGAAGTAAAATAACACAGAAAAATAGCATTTTCTTAAAAATCCTCTTTAGCGGCACTATCGAATGGTGAAATAATAAAATGTGTGATATTTTTTTCCAAAATCAGCGGTTTCGATTCTTGGCCAGGATTATTGAGTTTTCTAAATCCAATGATGCAGTTTTAGTTATCGTCGAAATCGGTCTCTAGACTTGATTCAACGTATTTTGATATTCTTCATATGTATGGATATACCTACCTAGCCATCTAAGCCCAGTTGAAAAATTAAACCTGTATTTCTTATGTGTTAATAAATGTAAAAAAAAGTAATTTTCAGAAAATAAATTGAAATATGAAATGTGTCAAAAAGTTTCGGTTTCGGTTTCCGTTTCGGCCGAAACTGAGAGTAAGGCCGAAAGTTCGGTTTCGGTTTCGGCTGAAAAATCAGTTTCGGTCGGACACTATTCAAAACACGTCTCGACTTGCACAGCTTTGGTGGAGTCTTGGCCTAAATATTGAACCTGCTGTAGCTCTCGTAAGCCTGCTGTGATGCCCGTGTGTAGTTCTTTAATTAATGTGACGGAAAGCGGAAACTTCATACAAAAATAAAAGTATAACCAATATAATAAATAATTATAATCCAAATTGTTAACTGTCTGGGTACCAAAATTGTCATCTAAATAAATAAGTCGCGCTCAGGATACCGACAAACACTTACACTGACTGGATAGATCCACTCAAATCTATGCGATTCTTTCCTCAAAAGGCCACTCTCAGACACCCGCAGTCTAGAAACAATGTCTGGAGTTTAAAAAGTCCCCATTTCGACCGATTAAAAAACATTAGCGAGGTGAAAATGAGTCTTTTATATCCCCCTTCAAGTATTGGTAATTGGAAACTAAACCCACTGTATAAATGGACATACAATTCCATTAATTATCTATGATGAAATATTATGTTTAACTACATTTTATTAAATCCGAAAGCCAAACCAAGTTACTTTACTGCCAACAAACGCTACCGGGCGTAGAGTAATAAAAATCCAGATTATACAAACGGGTGCAGATAAATTCCACTTTATTACAATCTCGTATAAATAAACGAGTTTCCTAGTTATAAACATTTTTCATAAAGGAGTCGCGTACAGATAGCTTTATATCCTTTCTAATGAAATTCTTCGAACAAATTGTAAAGTTTTCAAGTCTTTAAACAAGTTGAAATAGTTGTTTTTAAAGTTTCGCTGAGTCGGTTATTGTTTGTGAGGTTTAGTGGTCTGTTGCATCTTCTGGTTTTTTAGAGAAATTGGCATTTTTACAGAGATGCTCTCAAATTACATGAAATGAGGAGCTTGTAGCTAAATGATTACGGCAGTGGCCCAATCGCTGACGATGAACGAGTAACGAGTAGAACTAGAAACTATAAAAGAGTTGGCGATCAGCGGGAAGCGAGTGTAGTTTCAATAGTTTTGTCACCGGGCTATAAGCGAAGTATGCAGGTGCGATGACCGATTACTCGCGCCACTCACCCGCGGTCGCTCAGTCCTGAGGAAGCCTGATCAAGCGAGCCGAGCGAGCATTCGCTGAACGAGTATCGCTGAGCGAGTTTATTTTTGAAAGCTCATTGTTCAGCGCCAAAACTAGTAAAGCGAGTCGTCGCCAGCAGTGTGAATAGTCAGAGAGCAACTATTAATAAATGCATCTCTTTCTTTTACACGGAATGTACATTTATTGTGCGTTTCTTGAGAGAGAAAATCGCCTGCAGTTACGAGTTTTCTCGCCGTCGTCGGTCGGACCCCTGCCTACAGCCGCACAGGCCGGTCTTCCAAAGTAAAGCCGCGCTTGCCGAGTTTGGTCTGTGCATGAGTTGTACTTCGAAAAGCAAGTAAAGCCGTTGGTCCCTGCTGTCATTTATAGATTTTTGATAGTCGCAACTATTAGTCAGAAGTTCTAAAATATCTTAAATAATACAATTTTAGTGACATAATTAAGAAAACTATATTGTTAACATGTAACAAAAATCTACCTACATTAATACATTGCCAATATCTAGAAAATAATATTAATATTTCTTCATAAATCATTTACGAAATACAATAAAAAAGATACAGTTACATAGTAGCTAGATACTTTTATATCATTTCTAAGGAAATGATATCATGATTGATGACCGGAAAACCCTTACGCGCGAGTAGATTACATTTGTCTGAGATATTTCTTTTGGCCAGACCATACAGAGACTAATGTTGAAGAATTATGTGAGAAACTATTCCTTTATTCGATTTTATTTTGGAGATCAAACGGGTTTTGGCCAGTCGGGAATAGGTACTACAAAGGAATATTGACATCAATCAATATTCCTCACTTTTGTACCTATCCTATACTATTAAGTATGGGTGATCATAACCCATTCACCATAATAGAAGAAATAGAGGAAACACACATCACAAACGGCTAGTATTGAACGTATTATGATTACTAATGTTCCCACTGCTGGGACAAAAATATCTTCTCTCTATGGGAGGCAGAACACAAACAAAGTTATAACTTGGGTAGATCCGAACCGAACCCACGATCCACAGGTCGTAGTTACGCCATAAGACAAAATTGACATCTGGAATACGAAGGAATTATGGCATTTGGATTCATGAATATTAATAATATCGTACATCTGTATTGTTTGCTGTTAATTTAGAACAGACCCGAAATTAATAAATGATTAGAATTTAATTAATTACTTTAACATTTTGGATGAATCCAAATTTTTGGTAAATTAAATGGAAAACCAACCGACTTACTACGACTTCCTTTATTATTTTTTAGGTTTATTAGTTTGTGAATTAATTGTTACCGACCGAGACGCCAGTACATCATCCTTCAATTTCAATCTGTCAAATTTTTCTAATAGATTTTCATGTTCGGTTGGTAAAGGGCTTTAATTTTGCCTTTTGTACCAGTTCCTTATCCGCCATTTTGTTTTTCTTCTCAAAATGGCGGTCACGCATGAAATATTCATAAATCGATAGATCACATCAATACAAACATAAAATGTATGCGGCAAAACCTCGTAAAAAGTCAGGTTTCCGAGTTATGAGCTGTCAAACATGTACAAGTGTCACATATTTTTTCTTATTTTTTTTAATATTTTGATGTTTACTGATCAAAAAGGATAAAACTAGTTGAATAATAGTTTTTCCACGCATTTTAAATGCTGAAATTGTGTTAAACGAAATAATCCTATCTAAAATCAAAATGGCGGATGGCATCTGGTACATAAAAAAGTTCAAACCCCTTTGTCAGATTGGAGAACACAGAACCTACCGGTTGATCTGCTGGCGTCATATATAACATGACTCTTGTAATCCCACCCACAAACATACCCGAATTTGTCATGTCAAAGCCAATAACACTGCCCAACTTACAATCGAATTCAATGCATCTTGTTCAGCAGTCGTTAAGAAGAGATTTGAATAACAAGGAAGTTGTAACAGTCTTAAACCAATTAGTAAATTATAGTTTTTCTTTCAATGAACAATTCTGTTGTTTTCAATTCCAGAACACAGCAGAAATCACCAGCAGATCTTCAAAAAATGAAGTAACATCATCCAACAATGGGAAGTGGTGTCAGCACCACCAGCCCCAAGTGGCCGGGTCGGAAGCGAGGAGCACCTGCCTCTCCCCCTCATGCTGAGTCCTCAAGAGTACTATTCCTCCTGTACCTGATACACAGGACCTGGAACGTAGTCGTGGAACATGTTGATTCGAAAAGTGCCAGGTAACTTGAATTTGACTACTTTTTTGTTCGACCAATTCAAAAACAGTCGTTTGGATCCGCGTGTCCCGCCTGACCGGGATCATACGACCAAAGAGCAATGTACTTAATAAAAAAAAATGTCATTCTGATACATAAAATTAGAGATCGTATTTTTAGAATGGAATTATTAGTCAGGGGACTCCGCTTCCATTTATAGTTTTTATGCGATTGAAGTATAACAATGCAATCATACAAAATTATAAAATAATAGCAAAGTAAAGACGATGAACAGAAATTTAAGAAAAAGGTGAAAATGCATCTAGACAATGATTTTATTTACTGGAGGAGAATCAATTTTTTTTTTTAAAGCTTGAAATAAAATCGAATGCTGCTTTGTTTGACGCTTTTGTCAAACATCAAAGTTTGTCGTATATTTTCATGAAAATCTTTTTTGACAAACTATAATTTTCAACGAGAACAGCGATGTAAAATGTTAACCCTAGAATGCTTTATTTTACATCATCGCATCAGTTTAATGTTTATGTCTTTTATTTATGAAAATTTGGTTTTGACCATCAACATGTTTATCAAAAAATTTTGATCGCATAAAAAGCACTTAATTCGCCGTATTCAGATCACAGGCTCTATAGATCTTAGCAACAGACCTAGCTTCCATTATAATAAGAACGGATCTCAAACGCCAACCGCCAATTACATCTGCCTATTTGACTATTTCAGACTAAAACGTATTATTACTTGCCTAAATTCATTCAAGAGTATGTTCTCTTTGACTGAACCACAAATATAGCTTTGACTCTAGGCCCGCCTAGTATTTACAGTTGAGATTAATTGTATATTAATGAGCAAATACTACAAAGGTGAAAATGGTCCTACTGGAAGTCCAAAGGGGAGGCCTATGTTCAGCAGTGGACGTCTTACGGCTGATATGATGATGATGATGATGATGATGAGCAAATACTTGGATATGTAGGCACGAGTAAGTATGTAGATACTATTGATGCCTATGTCTTACCCCGACTGGATTGCGGCAAAAGCTTTGCCAAACAGCGAGCTAGGCGGGGCGTGACATTAGCGTGGCGTGTCTTTGACGCGCTTTCTTATTACGAAAACATATGTAAGTCGTCACACAAAACACGCCACGTTATTGCCGATTTTTTTTTTGGGACAAATCCACCACACTATTTCCAGACCACTGCAACTCCTGAAAGCCAGAATACTGTGGCAACCGCCAGAAAAAAGGCCCAGATAATGAAGTTCGACGTGTCCCGTAAAGTGAATTTACCTGTCTTGGATCCTGTAACGAATTTAATTAGAAAATAATAGTGGAGGATTATGAAATAATTACATAGTTTCTCCTTCTTTAGACTATTTTGTTAGTACCTAAGAAAACACGCCAAGGACATGCCACGCTAACGCCAAACCAAGCCGGCCTAGTTGATGTCACGAGATGTAACAACCGGGATAAAAACAAAGCATCTATCCATCGATCCAAAATTGAAACTTTCACTTACAAATATATAATTTAGAAATTAAATTAATAATTACTTGTTGTCATCATAGTTTGAATGTTTAATTCATACGTTTAATAAAATCTACTGTGGACTCAGTGCTCTAACTAGCTTTTTATGTGTTCTCAACGAGCTTCTTTAAATGCACCCTGCTCGGGTTATGGGACATCTCGCCCACAAAAAAACTGGCCCACAGGCCAGATGTTCCCTTTTTAAAATGTGCATGGGTATATTCGCCCGGACCAATTTAGTAGAACAAGCCAGATGTCTTCTTTTAAATAGTAAATGGATATATCGGCAAAACCGTATATTTTTAATTAAATATCTGTTACTAATAATTCTAGGCAGGAGGATTATTTAAGTATATACCACTTTGAACTTATGCTTGCCTAGTACTTTTGCTGATTATGTTATTATTGAACAGATATTTAAGTAAAAATGTACGATTTTGCCGAAATATCCCTAAAAGAAGACATCTGGCTTGTTCTACTAAATTGGTCCGGGCGAATATACCCATGCACATTTTAAAAAGGGAACATCTGGCCTATGGGCCAGTTTTTTTGTGGGCGAAATGTCCCATAACCCCCTGCTCGGGTTATGGGACATCTCGCCCACAAAAAAACTGGCCCACAGGCCAGATGTTCCCTTTTTAAAATGTGCATGGGTATATTCGCCCGGACCAATTTAGTAGAACAAGCCAGATGTCTTCTTTTAAATAGTAAATGGATATATCGGCAAAACCGTATATTTTTAATTAAATATCTGTTACTAATAATTCTAGGCAGGAGGATTATTTAAGTATATACCACTTTGAACTTATGCTTGCCTAGTACTTTTGCTGATTATGTTATTATTGAACAGATATTTAAGTAAAAATGTACGATTTTGCCGAAATATCCCTAAAAGAAGACATCTGGCTTGTTCTACTAAATTGGTCCGGGCGAATATACCCATGCACATTTTAAAAAGGGAACATCTGGCCTATGGGCCAGTTTTTTTGTGGGCGAAATGTCCCATAACCCCCTGCTCGGGTTATGGGACATCTCGCCCACAAAAAAACTGGCCCACAGGCCAGATGTTCCCTTTTTAAAATGTGCATGGGTATATTCGCCCGGACCAATTTAGTAGAACAAGCCAGATGTCTTCTTTTAAATAGTAAATGGATATATCGGCAAAACCGTATATTTTTAATTAAATATCTGTTACTAATAATTCTAGGCAGGAGGATTATTTAAGTATATACCACTTTGAACTTATGCTTGCCTAGTACTTTTGCTGATTATGTTATTATTGAACAGATATTTAAGTAAAAATGTACGATTTTGCCGAAATATCCCTAAAAGAAGACATCTGGCTTGTTCTACTAAATTGGTCCGGGCGAATATACCCATGCACATTTTAAAAAGGGAACATCTGGCCTATGGGCCAGTTTTTTTGTGGGCGAAATGTCCCATAACCCGTATTTTCGGCAATGTGTGAATTTTACTTAATGTGCAGTAAAGCAAATTAAACTAGTACTTCATCCAAATTCATTCACCATTTCAATGTACTAAAATGAAATGTCCGTCCATTCATCCATTCCAATTTATAATATTACTAAAAAACAGAGCAAATTCAGTAAGCACATTAAAGTAAAAGAGGCCATCAAAATAGTTACACGCATGATTGAAAACTCTAACATGAACGTTATTCTAATGCTATTCATCAACATTTCCAGATGGCGTGGCTCCCACACAGTGCCCAGCTCAGGTGAGGGTCTTGCCCAGCGGTTCGACTCTATCAGCATGGCTGACTCAGACCCTGGATCCTGCTACTCCACCTGCAGTTGCAGCTATTGCAGGCTGAGAGAGTGCGCCCAGGATTGTGTCAGGTAAGATCAAGAATTTTTCAAAATTGCTTACTTAGAGCAGTGGTATCGGTCCCGACTTGCGAGTTAGGTCGTGGGTTCAAACCCAGCCAGGCGCATTACTTTGTGTAATTTATGTCATCAACACTGCTCTCAAAACGGTGAAGGAAAACATCGTGAGGAAGCATGTCCTAAAATCATAAATTCTAAGATTGTGAATCTATCAAACCGCACTATACATGCGTGGTGGAATATGGTTCAAACCCTCTCACAGGGAGGATGCCTGTGTCCCAGCAGTGGGAATATATTTTTATGCTGATGATGATGAAGTAACTTTACTAAAGCTGCGAATAGCACGTTTTGATCGTCGAAGAATACTTCAAACAATCCACCACGTCTTAGTCTTAGTTTGGAAAGAAAAAATGAAACACGTTTCTCCACGGTAGGAATTTAATTGCTTGTTGAGTTAAGAAAACTTGATTCTTATAATAATGTTTTATATAATGTATAAGATTTAATATTTTTTTAATTCTGTAATAAAAAAACTACAAAACCAAAATAGGTAGCTAAGCAGAATTACACATGAACAAAAAATGTGATCACAACCAAAAGCTGATACATTTGAATTGGAAATGGAAAAACAATTAAACAGGTGTATTGTTTTATAGTCTAAAAAACAATATAAAAAGATTCTTAAAATAATAAGAATCATACTATAATCCACCAAAACAAAATAGATTTACATTTTTGAAAGTGATCCCAAACTTTTTTTGATATGTGTATTTCGTTTGGCTGTTCTCAGCTGAGTCATTCCAATAAATTAGATATTTTCGTGAAGCTTCCAATATTCTTCAATAAGTGGCCAATTAATATGAGTAACTGAGCATAACTAACCTTTATTTTTTTATTTCATTCCAGGTAAGAAACAAATCTTCAAGCTCAGCGATGTCTAAATTGGCGGCCAGTAAATTGACACCAAAACCAACACCATTAACCCCGCTTGATAGAAAGTTGCCAGCATAGCCTAAGGATGCCTGCAATACTAGAAGTATCGCCTGCGCGTTGCTGACCTTACAACATTTCACGCCCTATTTGAAGGGATGGAATAAGTAAAAAGGAGCATTGGTCCGACGGGCACAATAGTTTAGCCGTAGGTACCCAATAATCCTATAAACAACTGGTTCACCAGTATTTGCGTTTTTTTTTTCTTTGAAACAGAGAAGTTTTTCAACCTTTGCAATTTAGCCTCTGTTCAGACACGGCGGGAACCGCGCGATTTCAAAATCGCATGGAAATCGCTTGAGCCTTATTTGTATGAACTCATAAGTAATCGTTCAGACATAACCGCGCGATTCTCGTGCGGGAATCGCGCGGTTCCCGCCGTGTCTGAACAGGCGCTAAGAGTTTGTTTGATTGTACGAGCTAATCTGAGAAACTACTTTGAAATGAAAAATTGTTTCTGTGTTGGATAGCTCATTTATCGAGACTGGCTTAACATCACACTACAGTCATTTTAATATTCTGGAAAATTGAGCACCCATTTATAAAGAGTACGTTTCACTTTCAACATGCATAACAGGGTAATATAAATCTTAGGATAGAGGAAAACGATGTTTCAGACAGCTTTTAGTGATGCTAAGCTTCCAAGCTTTATAGTAACCCATTTTTCTTACAAAAACATAAGAGAAAAGGCCAGCTGATGCATACTATATCAAACACTATTCTTTTTAGTAGCATGGAAAGTAAATCCTTTTGGCACGCTTTTAAAACTAAATACCTTAGAAAAATAGTAAACTGTGTTGAGGTATGATTCTGAACTCGACAGCACTCACTATACTAACAGTTCTGCCACAACTTTACTGCTTCTATGGTAGGGTTGGTTTCTATATCAATGGGGTAGTTGGGAAAATCATGCTACAGTGTCGCCATCGGTATGTAACGGTCTGGATGGCACAGGATAAACACTCTTATTCGCCCTGCTATAAGTTTTATGTGACGATACAATTTTCCCATTTAACCCCTTGAAGGGGTAGGGCCAGCAGGCCGCGACGAGAAACCTGCCGTGCTGTTTCCGAGCAAAGTAGCTGTCTATTTATGGTTCACTGTGGATAGGACTATTATCTCAAAGTCAATGACGTGTTCTTTAAAACCAAGGTGAGGCGACGGATGTAACACATCTAATGATGTGTTTCATCGACTGCTATAAGGCTCGCTCATTTGTATATATTTGTTAGAATAACACTATCTTTTTGTAAAGCTATTTACCTTATTCACATAAAAAGAAAAAGTTCAAAGCAATCTTTCTAAAACTCAAGACAATGTCTTAAACCACATTCACCTTTACAAATGCTTTAGTAAAAACCAATATCCCTTTTCTCTACATTTTCCCCTATTCTGTGGAGTCAGTGGTAGAGCTTACTATTAGAGCTATTACGTAATGAACGCCCGTACTCTAAAATGTTAGAAAACTCTTTATGTTTTTGCTCTCTTGCCTCTACTAAAGTTTTGGGATGCGGTCACATAGGAATATTTCAGCGTAATTTATAGAGGGTGTAAATGTATTTATGTTATAGTGTACAAGAAAAGATTTTTGATGCAAAAAAATATTTTGTAGTTACTTATTATTATTTGTATTGAGAATATACCGAAACAAACAAAATAAGTTCGGCTGTTAAAAAAGTAAGAAATTAAAATGAATGTCTTACAGCTAGCCAATTGTATGGTATTAGGAAATACATTACTATCGTTTATGAACTGAGTAAAAGCCTAGCAAAACACTAATTGTTTGCTTAAGGCGACGCTAGTCGCGAGCTCGAACTCACTGGCAGGCATGGTCAAAAACCATGATATTTCACCGGAAATCGAGCCATATTGTTCATGTGTGCGCGAGCGTCATCCCCCCGTGGAGAAAACAGGGGAAAACTTGTTCAGTGAGATGCACGATCATTCAGAGTTAAAGGCGCGCGTAAAAAAAATACGAAAAAGCCTTTGGCTGTTGGGGTTTTATGAAAAAACCACTGCACCAATTAATTTCAAATAAAATTTATTAAATTCTTCGATAAATTTTCTATGTCGGTACGGACTTCGTTTTGGAAATTTGATGCTTCTTTAGCTTCTAATTTACACCTAAAGTTGTGTTAAAATTAGCAAAAAAACGAATCTTTAGAAGCTCGTAACTTTTTAATAGCTTCATATTTTACAATTCTGCTTCCGTACAGACAAAATTAATAATGAGACAAAACGATACCATGTTTAATTTTGGATGTACTTTGTCAAATAGTGGAGTAAAACCCCAACGAAGTTTCTATGGAAAAAATGTTGACTTGTTTGACCTCGATATTAATTAAACATGATTCAACCCCCAAAGTTTCGACTGTCACTTGAAAATCATAGGTTAGTAACTGGCGATGGCTTCTCACACCCAAGAGTTTTGTATTACTTACCCTGCAATTTGTTATGAAGTTTCATTTAAATTAATTCAGTCATTTCGAAAAATAATTACTTTAACGTTTTGTTTGTAATTTAAAAATATTCTTACGCATAGGTAAGTTTTTTTTATTAAAATACTTCGGGACTCGACCTAACGTCCTTCCGCATCAGTATTCCGGACGACTTATCAGTTACGCTATCGAAGCTCGACTCTTCAAGTCCGAATCTTTCATTCCCTTGTAAAGAAAATTCGATTTAGAATTCTATTTCTTCTTTCTTCAAAAAGTTTTACATCTTATGCCACTCGGCTTCCCCTTTTTTAAGCCGCTGCCTTATTTCGAGTATTTGTGCCAATTATGCCAATTTTTTCTGCTCCGAAAAACTCACCTTTACGTTTTGTTTATGACTTCCTTCTTTCAATCTAGTTCCCGTAGTAACTGCAGCCACAGCTCGTTTTAACACACAATTAAATTCCAACATTGAGAGCTGCTGAAGTAAACCGTCGGTTATCTGCACACATTCGTCTGTTGGCTCCACTGCTATCCTTGCTTTTAATTCCTTTCTACCGTAGTTGGTAACAAACCTTCTTACATCGTTGAGGCTCTTTGTGTAGTTATGGCCTTTGTTTTATAGAAGAAGTGATTGAAGTTTCAACTAAATAAACTCAAGTACCTATTTATGTTTTTGATTCTGAAATAGGAACCACGAGTTTTTAAAGAGTTTAGCCATCTCTCAAGTAAAGATTTTTCGAGCAGTTAGCCAGTAATCAACAGTCATGGTCGGCTCGAGCAGTTAAGCCAGTGATAAAGGTACAGTCGGCAAAGTTGAATTATAACCCACCATAAGCTTATTTTCTAACAGACATTCAAATACAATTAGGTCCACATTCGTGTAAACATACATATCCATGGTAACGACTTTGATCTATGTTAATTTGACGGATTCAAACGATTTTTTTGTCAAAATATGTCATGATTCAATTTTGTCCATTGTACATGGACATGCAGCTTGAGCAGTCAAATTCAACCATCTGGTGATGTTTGAATGTCACGCTAATTCGTACTTTATTAAAATGTGAGTTTCATTAAGCTTACTACAATGTTCTACGAAGTAAAATACCTATTAGCTAATTTAGAAGTAATATAATACGAGACAACAGAAAATAAAGTTGGCAGCTAAAACAAAGACTTTAATCATCAAATTGTTGATATTAAGAAAATATTAATAAAAACCTCACAGAAAGCAAATATTTAATATCATTTAGGAAAGCATCTAAGGACTTCAAAGCTAAGAATATGTTTCATAATCTGGTGGAACGAATCAAAGAGATTCTTAGGTCGAAACGTTTTGTAAGAAAATATTAACGAATACACTAAGAAGCTCTCACGTTATTTAAAATATTCTCTTTTTAATTTATTGATTCACACAAAAGAAATTGTTAAAGTTGAAGGATTTTAGTATTAAAATGTATGTAAATGTGTTATTTCAAATGTTCCTTCTACATTCTTGATACTTGTTCGGTAGTATTTTGATGAACATTGCCTACAGTTGATTTTACTTATGCTAATTAAAATCTGAAATATGGATATTCACCGAAGAACCAGTGCGAGTCACCGAAATGAAGTGGCAAAGGGTAGGCCACACCACTAATAAAATTGATAACTGATGGGGAAGAAACGGTCTCAAGTGGTCGACGCCCACGGCGTTGAACGTCGCAATACGATCTCCGGCCACCGCAGGCGCGGGCATGCGGGTAATGGGCATCTCGACCGACCATATGGACCATGCCCGGGTCGAAGGCGCGTTGTGTTCCACGCCCGCCTCAAAGAGCGTTAGCAAGATGACGCCCCCCCCCTCTAGAGAGCCAAAGCCTGCCTTGTTCGCGGGACTTATCTCATTACCGTGACCCCGAAACGTAATGGGCCATTGAAGGACACCGTGATTTTAGTCAGTACGAGTCTGACAGTAAGGGGTGGGAGGACTCATTTGATGATTTTACCACGCTAAAAAAAAGTGGTTGACACTATGGACCGGAACGGAGTCGCTGGTTACCGATGGATGCAAGTGAAAATTGTCATTCGGCGTGGTGGTCTAAGAGGGCGGCCTTTGTTCAACAGTGGACGTCTTCCAACTGATGATGATGACGATGATGATTAGCTTAATTCGTTCGTTAGGCACTTTTACTATCACTTATATATCTATGCTACGTTTAGCATCCTCTATACTAAGTGCTGCTTGTGGTAACTGGTAGACGTCCTAGTTTATCTTTATGTACCTTCTAGTCACGATTGAGGTGTAATTTCGGATTGATGTATAATGTGAATGTTTTATTAAATTGTATAAATCTTGGTTCTTCTAACCGTACAGACAGATGTGCTGCTATGGAGTTTGTTCCGCCACTTCTTCTTTCCAGTCAAAATATTAGGAAGTGTTGACCTTCAAAAAGTGCTGATAAATCGGCCTAATTTGAATAACTGACATTTGATTTTATTTTAAGTGTTTAGAAAATTCAATCAATAAATAGTTATATTTATCGCTTTAGAAACATCCGACCCGAACATAAGTTTTGGAAAAGCTCTTTTTTTTGGAATTTTCCCTCAAAATTATGATCACAAGTAACACCAACACAAGATCAAGTGAGGAATATGAGGCCATTTAGATTAAAATAATATTATGTTTGGTCTTTCCACCCTTTATGGACCGGGACTGTCAGACCTTTAGTGACTAAAATACCACCCTATCCCTTCAGTTGCTCGTTATGTTCCAAGGCCATGGCGTCCTAAGACAGCCTCGAAACAAAATTAAGCATACGGGCAATACATTTTTGTGGCAAAATATTGATATCGACGCGAATAAAAAACCACTTGTCCACTACGATATTGACCCACAGCTACCATCTTGACCCCTTTTTCTATTAGACAGAGTAAGAAGAATTTATGAAGTATTTCCCTCTCGCTACAAACGCCATCTAGTGGTTACTACATGAACTAAGTCAAAGGTGATGGCAATGAGAACGCACTCGCTGTTGATCAGCCGCAGCCACCCAGAACTTTCACTATGTTCACGCGACTTGCAAAGCTTGTAAAGGAATTAGTTCTGCGTTGCGTGCATAGATGGCGCTAAACACCTGGCGGTCTACACTGGTTCTGACGGATTCATCATCAGCCTATTAATGTTCCCACTGCTGGGACGCAGGCCTTCTCTCTGTGAGAGGGAGTGGGCTATAATCCACCACGCGGGCCCAGTGCGGATTGGTGAATGTGACATGTCTTCAAATTTTTTGTAGTTCTAGACTTGTCGGTTTCCTCACGATGTTTTCCTTTTCCATTTTTGAGAGCAGTGATGAATAAATTACACAAAGTAATACGATACCACGATACCATTGGACCACCACTGTGCTCTACTGTAATTAAAATACTGGATTTCACCTGCTTCAGGTGATCTATAATAAAGTAAGGAAACATAAAATGATCGCCTAGAATTCTTCTACAACAATGAAACATCATTTATCAGGTTTCTGCAAAATGAAGCGATTTCTTGAACGGCACATTGTGGCGAACTTTCCCTGGAACTGTTATTGTCGACCTAGAAGGTATTCGGTGAAACCATATTACTTTGTTGATCGATACATTACCTAAATGTGGCTTTGTGGTTTCAAAATGTTTTGTAAACAGAGATTTTCCATTTTCTGATCATCTCATTTCTTTATTATTAACCTTCAAATATAAAATAAACTGCAGCAAAATCGGTTAATCCGTTCAGGCGCTACAATGTCGTAGACAGACATACAGATAGGTGGGCGCGTTAAACTTATGACTTGAGGTCGGAATTAGTTATTTTAGTACTGTGTGCACAAAAAAGTTTATATTAATATGGATCTTCCTGGGATTTCTAATAGACAATCTCGTGTGGAAAACAGTAGGTATTACAAGTAAATAATAATAACAAAAATATCAGGTATCAATTAGACAAATTAATTGTGTAAATGAAAATAACTTTTTATTTAATATTTTTTTCTGCTCTTTATAATTAATTCCGGGTTTTGGGGTGTATCCACTTTATTCTTTCGCTGTATGGAATCAGTGAGTACCTGAATAACTCTCCCTCTTTTTTTTTTGCTTCAGCATCTAGAATTCTACCATGAACGTTCACACATGAATATTAATTATTTACTCCGCCTCATGAAATTTTAAAACATTTTTGCAAAATTAAAAACACAAAATTGAAAAGTACAAATTAAACTTTCCTTTCGGAAATCGGTGATTTTGGTTTTTATTTCAGTAACAATTTTCACCTATGAAAAAAGTATTTTTATACCTGTGCTATACAATAGGTACGTATTTAGACAAACATAAATACTCAAACATGAGCGACTAAGAAAGCGAAAATGTTGAACCGACCATTTGGGCGTTTAAAACCGGTTTTTTGATACAATTCCAAATGGCCCACATTACATGATTTAAACAATAAATATTGCACATAATCCATCCATCCAAACATCCAAGCTCGCATTTATAATATCAGTAAATATAATATGTCGGATATATTGAACCAAACCTCAATATTCTTACGTTCACACTAAGACGCGTAAAATTACCTACATGAAAATTGTTAAGATTCCTACCAGTAGCGATAATAGCGTTAGCTGCGATAGTAACGATGGCAGCGATGGTACAGATAAACACAACGGTATTGCGTGATTGGAAGCCGCTGTTCACTGTCTATTGGTTTTATAATGATTGGTTAGGTGGGACAAGGTGCTAGTGCTAGCAGAGAGTTTTGTATAAAGTACCTACAAAGTTTAACCTCATTTAAGGACTAAAAATCTGCAAAAAATTATTCAGCTTCTTATTTTTTATCTCCAAGAAGACAAAGTTCAAAATATTGCGCCTAAAATTCACATTTCTCTACGACAAAGGCAACAAAGGTTTTAATTCGTTAGATCTACTTTCAATTGATATTAACTGTGTAAGAAAAGGTCTAATTGACACATTAAAAAAGTAAATGAGCCAACTCTTTCTCAATTTCGAATTGATGAAAAGTAATTTCAAAAACTGTTTGAATTACAAAGTCAAACGTATTCAAAAATATGGCTTGGACCTTCCGTTCGCAAATGAATAGTTACTGATAGGTATCCTAGAATGTAGGATGCACACCGCATCATGCAGCACAAGTATGCTAAATTATATCTGGCCTGCTCAATTGTAAATATGAAACGTAAATAAAAAAACTCATCATAACACTGGAACAATGTAAGTGCTATCAAAATGGTAGTTTTCTGAGCACATGGGAAAATAACATGAAAACCAAATTCGCTATCGCTTCCGCTCACAGTCAGACCTCGACCACATTCTACTGTCATGTTCGCCCCCCGGCGAGGCGATGATTTCATGTTTACAAGCTTTCCACATGTCGAGTTTTACTACGCGACATAAACACACGAGAAAATCCGGATTACAAATTGTGTTTACTATCTTTAATTGGTAAGAAATTGTCGTTTTTATTTACTGACTTATTTTTAAATAAATGGCTTTTCTGCGGTTTCTCTCGCATTATTTTATCTTAGGCTGTCAATTCGAGTTATACTCTATCGGATTTCTTTGTCTTTTTCTCTTATAATCAACATACATAACATCAGTGTTTTTTAAGATGGAAGGTACCCTATGTCCGTTTCCATACACCTGACAACGTACTCGTAGATGTGAAATTTCAGGATGATTGGTTCAGTGTTATAGGCATGAAAAGATAACAAAGTTACGTTCACATTTATTATAACACTAGTGTTTGCCCACGGCTTCGCTTGCGTTAATTTAGAATTTGGAAAACAATACGGATCGTGTAAGTGGCACCATCTGGAATATGAACGTAATGGGGATGGCAACTGGGGAGCTAATGGCGCTAGTATAGCTTGTTCCAAGCATCGTCATTGGTTCAAATCAGTTTGAATCTTAAAGGTACTTCAAAATAGTACTACGTCATTGGTCGGATTAGGACTAAGCTATGGTGGCGCCATCTACTATTAGCTTTGACTTGCCTTCCCCATTGTTTTGCGCGGCAACACTCTCTCTTCTGTTATTCGGGATGAACGATACCCTATATCCGTGTCTAAACTCCTGACAGCGTACCTATATGCTAAATTTTGGGACGATCGATTCAGGGAAAACAAACATAGGTACTTACATTTTTTATTATTAGTTTAGATCAATAATGATAAACTTTTTTTTTTTTTTTTAGCGTGGTAAAATCATCAAATGAGTCCTCCAACCCCGGGCAGGGCGGGAGGGACTGTCAGACTTCTACTGACTAAAATCCACGGTGTCCTTCAATAGCCCTTTCTGTTCCGGGGTCACGGTAAGGAAATAATCCCGCGACCCCGGCAGGCTTTGGCCCTCTGAGAGGGGGGCCCCGTCATTATGCTGACGCTCTTTGAGGCGCGCGTGGGACACAATGTACACACCATTGCGCGCGTGGGACACGTCGACCCGGGCATGGTCCATGGTCGGGCAGCGAGTTGCCCTTTACTCGCTGCCCGCATGCCCGAGCCTACGGTGGCCGGAGCTCGTCTGCTGACCTCTGACGCCGTGGGCGTCTACTACCGCGGGTGGGGCGGAGGGAGGACTCTGTCCTCTCTCGCTCGCGGCGCGCCTCCTCCTTCGTGAGCATTACTGCTTCGCAGAAGGAGGCGACCGCTTCCCACTCCGTCTCACCCCGCAGCATGGCCGCGACCAATGCTGGGCGCGAGAGGTCTCCGCCTATAGCAGCCGTGAGGACACGTCGGTGCTCTGCCCAAGCTGGGCAGTCTTGCACCGTATGCTCCACCGTGTCCTCCGGCCGATCTTCGCAGTGGTGACACCCAGGCGTCTCCTCCTTTAGCATCAGACACAGGTACCTCCCGAAACTTCCGTGTTCGGTGAGGACCTGCGTCAAGCGGTAGGTCAGGACGCCATGACTTCTCTCCAGCCACTCCTCAAAGAGGGGTCTTACCGCCGCAATTGCGGCGTGCCCGAATAATGATAAACCTAGTACATAGTTTGCATAGGAAACGAACATAAGCCGTTCAGGCTTTAATTTAAAAAATCCGTGTTTATCACATTTGGCTATCATTTTTTGGTCGATTTAGGTATCGCTGAAAATTGAACGTACGATAGCATTTCTCTTCTCCCTTCAGCATACCACGTGATACCTTAAACATAACTAATTATTTGACTGAAATAGTACAACTTGTCGTCGTTTAAAACAAAATCTATGCAATGGTTTGAGCATGATTTCAAACCATAAATAAACACAAAATAATAGAAACACTGATTGTTTTCGAATCTTTAAAATTCCTACACCTCGAACCAATATGACAATTTAAAAAAATATCCAACTTACTACCTACAATTTAAATCAGTGTAGATTTATATCCTAGAGAACTATTGAAAAAAAATCGTAGGTAATAAATTAAAATTGCGAATGATATTGAAATAAAAGTACGCACATTTTTTTTTTAATTAATTGAAGCAGTTCAAAAAAACTTAAAAAGAAACAAAAAGTCAAAAAGAAAATTGCAAGATTTGATCTTGAGACTCCTTGCACGAAAGTCAAGCATGTTACCAACCACACTGGCTAGTACGCTGACAGTAGTTTTCAAATAGCGGTTCTTATACAAATGTCAACAAAGACTGAAAATCAACATTACAACATTGCTAATCCCCCAAGGAGAATAGCGTAATTATACATATCCTATTAATTGAAGAGCAATTTAAGGAATATTTGAGGAAAAATTTAATAAATAATATCCAGTGGTTTAGCTTTCAACTCCAAACAAACAGTTTAAAACAACAAAATTTAAAATTGCTTATCTCCTAGGGAAAATAGCGTAATAATACACAGCCCATTAACAGAAGCATATTATTAGGAATATTTGAGGAAAATTTGATCGACAACTTAACAGTAGTTTCGGAGATAGATCAAACCAAAAAAACATAAAAAAATTCGAAAAAAAAAAAGTTGATCTGGCATCAGAATCGATCCCTTATCTCGAAAAAAATACAAAAAGAAAAAAATATTCAATGTACAGGAATGACAGCTCCACGATTTTATTATAAATGTAAAGACAAAGAAGATAAAGATAAAGATAAAGAAGATTAGTTACGAACTTCTTCAATTACCCGTCTAGTCTCAGTCGAGCACTTGCTCGATATTTTGCTGAACTGGGGCCTAATTGGCGTAGCCATGGAACACACATCAAATCTTTATTTTTCACTTCTCCCTTTTATTTTTCGTTTTTTACCTATTTTAAGTTTGCATTTTTTGTTTCTTGTTTTTGTGTGTGTTTGTCGGTGGTTTTTGTGCCAAATAAATATTTTTTCTTTCTTTCTTTCTTTCCTTTTCAGAGTCACGGTAACCTTCTTCTTTTTTCTTTTCCTCGTTAATTTGGCGGTCTCGTGTTCCAACATCATGCGGTCAAGTGTTCGATTCTGAGCTTTGACAATGTTATTTTATTTTTCTGTTAGTTATTTCTCAGTAGCAACCCGAAATCAGCATTTCCCTTATTCGGGGAAGACAAGTGATATTACTTTAAATATTTGTCCAGAAAACTGACTACAGGTTTTACCACAGTTAGAAGGATCTTGAGAATACTTGGAAGCTGATGGCCAGTGACTAGTTAGCCGAAATCAAGCTGACCCCAATTAAAACTAAACAGATCAAGACTTAGATTAGTTTATCTTGATGAACTGCCAAAAAACAGCTAGGCACCAAACTCGTACTCAGAATTTGACCATCAGATAGGCGAATTTCTAATCTTAACTACGAAGAACTATGTTATTTTAGAGAAACAGAAAAACAAAAGATTTCCATAACTTACTTTTAGCGTACTTGGAGCATTTGCAGAGTTTATTGTATAGAAAAAGAAAAGCGTGTCTAGTGTACGGAAGAAGTTACAAATTATTATCGTCAAATTAAAGACAAAGTTTCGTGAAAACATGAAAGGTAATACTAGAGTTTCGGAGCTATTTGATTTGACCCATCCTGTTCTATTTCCGTTACATTTCTCGAAATCACTCCCACAGAAACGATAGCATAGAAGATAAATATAAAAAAAAAAACAGAAAATAACTGGCTAAGTTATATTCCCCATAAAATTACCTAACCGTAGCAGAGGTTTAGAGCGTGACAGAATGTTCATCTTTTTATAAAATGCCCCTAATTTTCGGTCTCAACTATGTTATTATTACTGTAATTTAGCGTTGTCCATCGTCATTTCTATGAATTTGCGAAAATTATTTGTCATTCCGTACGTATGTAACGGCTTTAGCAAACACGCAACGTGTTTGCTAGACCCACTTTGGCATCCATTACTGCTGTTACAAAACATAATGACCAAAGACAAGATGTGTTGTTTGTAACTTAGAGACATCTTTGATCTAATAGTATGAAACCCTGGGTTCAATTTCTAGGTCAGACTAAGTTTTACTAGGTTTTTCCATCGGGCACGACGCAATCGCAGCGGTAAGACCCCTCTTTCAGGAGTGGCTGGAGAGTCACGGCGTCCTGACCTATCGGATGACGCAGGTCCTCACCGGACACGGAAGTTTCGGGAGGTTCCTGTGTCTGATAGGGAGGGAGGAAACGCCCGGGTGCCAGCACTGCGCAGGTCGCCCGGAGGACACAGTGAAAAACAAAAAAGGTTTTTCCATCAAGAACATCTATCTCTACAACCAACCATTTTCTTCCTCTCTCTCTCAGACGACTCTTCACCAGTTACTCCTCCTTTTTTATAACTCTTCCATGTTCTGGTCTTTTTTCGTTTCTCGTATTAATAAATTCTCCTTTTCTTCTTTACTTCAATTTATATCTCACTTTATAAATCATTACGCGTCTATTCGTTATCCCAATTTAATTTTGAGTAACTCAGCGTGTTTCTTCCTTCATCATCATCATTGGCCATAAGACATCCACGGCTAAAGAAAGAGTTCCCTGTTCCCAGAGGACGCCCTCCTCTATGACCTGTCCGCGACTCTTACGGAATCGTGAATCAACATAGTGGGAGACTTGACTACGCTGAGTATTCAGATTCATGGTTTTGTAATTCTATTTCTTTATTACTCGTCATTTCAGCAGTCACTTTCTTTCCTTCATTTCTCTATCCCTATCATTACTTGAATAATTATGTAACACTGCCCCTCCATCCGAGGTCAAGCTACCGGTATTAGGGAGCGTCCGCTTCCTAAATCATCACATACATTAGTCAGGGTCAAAGTTCCATTGGCGCGTGACGTAATTCCGGCTTTGAGGTTCACCGGGTTCTAATACTTAGTGAACCAGAATTAAAAGGCTTTTAATTTCCTTTATTTTTAGAATTGTTTAAGCCTGATCAAAAGTTTGAGCTAATTCATCATTACTTACTTATAATAGAAATCTTTAAGTACGAATACCTTCCTCTTCTTCGCCAGACTAAAAAATGTTTTTACATAGTTTTAAAATACGAGTATGAAGTCCATTCCCAACAATTCTACTATTTTAAAAACCCCAGAATCCTTTATAAAAAATTCAAAACTAATGACGGTAAATTATATTCTTCACAATGTAGCGTAGTTAAGAATCCGTCTCCCCCAACGCAGACAAAAGGCACTTTTAATAGGAATCAGATAGAGGTAAAAATCATCCAAAGATATCTGGTAGCCAGCAGTGCGAATAAATCAATGGGAACTGGAAGCTAGTTCAACGTTGCAGTTCGTCTGTATATCGTTTTTAAAAGAAAGTATATCTTCAACGTTGTCTTTATAAATACTATCTTTTGCAGATGCATTTTTTTCTTCATTAAGTTCTTTGGAAGAAATGAGATCGTAGCCAAAATCCGCTTTCAGATCAAGTCACACATTTACTTGTTCATGTGTATCCAAAGTGACCTAATTTGTTTTCTTCTTTTTAGTAATGCAATGTACAGCTTTAAAAATCATGTTTTATATTTTTCTCCGTATGACATGCTTTTTTATCAATCGTTTATTTTTCCAATGATTGTATTTGTCATATTTTCTTGAATGTACTTTCTTCAATACAATTGTTGTCTTATTGACAAACCATTGGATGTTTAGAAACAACACTACGTCCAAACAAAATATCTAGTCCACTCACATCCTTACATTCTCAACTAACTTCTGCATAGTGTTTATAAACAAAATCGTTATATGTAAATGTCATGTACTACACATTATACACCCTGACATAACACTCCAACATAATATAGCCAACGACATAGAAGCGACATAACCCGAATAGCTCCGTAAACTTGACATCGAACCAGTCGCAAAGTCGCAACGCGCGCGGGCGCACGTCTGTCGCAAGATTCAAAGTCGGTAAAGATGGTGTGCGTGTGTGTGCAGTGAATCAAGTGTTGAAGTGTATTGGGATATTTGTCTGTTCTGCTTTTGGGTGATTTTTATTACGGTAAGTTTTTTATTGAAGCTTATTTTTACTTTTTTTTTTAATTTAAAAACGTGTGCAGGTTAAACGGTTTGCCGGTCGTTTGAAACTACAGTGACATCTTGGTTTCAAAGAAAAGTGGTAACAGTTTTATCGTCAATGTTTTCTACTTCAGTTTTAGTTCTATTCATAACTTAATTAAACCTTAAGTCACCAAACATAGGACCTAATTCTTCTTTTGTCAGTTTTTTACTAACTCTTTCATTATTTTCTTCAACACATTCTTAGTTATCGGGGTCTTGTTCAAATATTCCCATGTGTTCGTTCTTTTGTTTTACTTCAGTTGTTGCTAAGGTATGTGCGTGCAGTGCGCAGTTTCTGAAGATTTCTGTAATAAAACTATTTTCCAAGCTCTACTTACTGTTGTAGAGAAAATCGTGATTCATGGTTCTGAATGTTGCGAATTGAATATCGGTCTTGTTTTTATTAATATCAGGCTCTGTATCAATTTGGATACTGTTTGTTCTAAGGAACTACTGTACTTCCAATAGTTCTATAACTACATTATTTTTATAATTAGCCCACTTAAAATTCCTCCTGTAACGTGGGTGCGTTTACAAAATATTAATCTCAAATACAAAAACTCAGACCCGGAACAACTACTCGTAGATGACAGAAATATTTGTTCCGTGTGGGAGTCGATCCCGCGAATTGCAGTACAGCAGTCAGTCACTGCACCAACTGAGCCGTCAAAATAAGACGAGCTGATTGGACATTGATAGACCCTGTTCAGGTTTTCTTGAGGAAGTCCTAAGGATCTTACTAGTTATAAAACTTATTTCTATATTACGGTTGATTAGGAACTAGCGGCAGTCTACAATAACTATTATTATATTATTTTAAATTATTCCTTATCATTTCTTCTTAGTAATAATAATATTATTAATGCGAAAGTTTTATGACGGTGGATGGATGGACGATGGATGTTTGTTACTTTTTCACACAAAAACTGCTGATCGGATTCGGACGAAATTTAGTAGACAGATAGTTTATAACCTAGCTTAACACATAGGACATTTTTTATCCCAATTTTATGTTCACGTGAGATAATTTCCGAGTTGTAGCAGACGAAGCCACTGACAACAGCCAGTCTATCTTAATTATCGTTATAAAATGCTTTTACGTTTTATTCGTTCTGCTTCCGTATCGTGATAGAGAGTGAATAAATTAATCAGTAACATCTGACTGCTAACAATTATTACGTCTTATAAAACTACAAATATTTACACCCGGTGTAAGTAGTGAATATACCTCGTCTATTGACTGTAAGCTGTGAGCTGAGCAAGTTACACTGGGACATTATGGGGTTATGCGAAGTCCGTAGAGAGGGGGAGGACACCGTAACCCTGAAGTCTGGTAACTTGCTCTACTACCGGGAGGGCGACCAACAGTCCCAAGGTGGTGTCGGGTTTCTCGTTCACAAGTCCCTCGTAAACAATATAATAACCATCGACAGTGTGTCGAGCAGGGTGGTATACCTAATACTCAGAATATCCAAAAGATATTCGCTGAAGGTCATTCAGGTATACGCACCGACCTCGTCACACTCCGATGATGAAGTGGAGACTATGTATGAGGACGTAAGTAGGGCCATACATAGCTCCAAAACCCACTTCACTGTTGTTATGGGGGACTTTAACGCAAAGTTGGGCAAGAAAAGCGGTGATGAGTTGAGAGTGGGGCAATTTGGATATGGGCAACGGAACCCTAGGGGACAGAGGCTGGCCGACTTTCTGGAGAAAGAGGAACTCTTTATGATGAACTCTTTCTTCCAGAAGCCGCCTCACAGGAAATGGACCTGGCTGAGTCCCAATGGTTTCACGAGAAACGAGATAGACTTCTTCATGACCGACAAGAAACGGATATTCAGTGATGTCTCTGTGATCAACAGGGTAAAAACCGGTAGCGATCACCGAATCGTAAGAGGCTCGCTGAATATCAATGTTAAACTTGAAAGGTCCAGCCTGATGAAGTCTACGCTCCGACCTACTCGGCCCCATATTCAAAACCCCGAAAGCTTTCAACTCGAGCTCTCTAATCGCTTTGCTTGCCTTGAGAACTTAGTGTCAGTGGACGAGATCAACGACGGGCTAGTGGAAACTGTCCGCACGGTAGGGTCTAAGTTTTTTAGACCCTGCCGTAAAGATAGACCTCAGAAATTGACCGAGCAAACCTTAAACCTCATGGCTGAACGACGTTTGCTACAGTTGCAGTCTTCCGATGACGCGAAGTCATATAGGCAGCTCAATAGACGTATATCTAAGTCCTTGCGACACGATCTGCGTCTCTTTAATACGAATCGTGTTAAAGAGACCATACAGCGAAACCAAGGCTCTAAAGTGTTCGCAAAGGACAAGTCTATTGGGCAAAGCCAGATGACAAAGCTGAAACGGGAGGATGGCAGCATAGCGTCGACCAAAGCAGAGGTTTTAGGCGAGATCGAGAGGTTCTATGGACAGTTATACACTTCGGTCGCAAAGCCCGTTGACAGCTTGGTAGGAGATCCAAGAGCCAAGCTGTCCCGACATTATACCGAAGATATCCCGGACATCAGTCTGTACGAGATTAGGATGGCCCTGAAGCAGCTTAAGAACAACAAGGCGCCGGGCGAGGACGGAATCACTTCAGAGCTTCTGAGAGCGGGTGGAACACCGGTACTTAAAGTCCTCCAGAAGCTCTTTAATGCCGTCCTCTTCGAGGGCAAAACGCCTGAAGCATGGAGTAGAGGTGAGGTGGTGCTGTTCTTCAAAAAAGGTGATAACAGCCTATTGAAGAACTACAGACCCATCACGCTTCTAAGCCATGTTTATAAGCTGTTTTCAAGGGTTATCACGAACCGTCTCGAACACAGACTTGATGACTTCCAGCCTCCCGAACAAGCCGGTTTCCGAAGAGGCTTTAGTACCATAGACCACATCCATACGCTGCGGCAAGTTATACAGAAGACCGAAGAGTATAACTTGCCATTATGCTTAGCGTTTGTGGACTATGAGAAAGCCTTCGATTCGGTGGAAACATGGGCGGTACTTGAGTCACTCCAGCGATGCCGTATTGACTATCGGTACATCGAGGTGTTGAAGTGCTTGTATAATAACGCCACCATGTCGGTCCGAGTACAGGAGCAGAGCACGAAGGCGATTCCATTGAGAAGAGGCGTGAGACAGGGGGACGTTATCTCCCCGAAACTGTTTACTGCCGCAATGGAAAACGCCTTCAAGCTCCTGGAATGGCAAGGACTTGGCATCAACATCAACGGCGAATACATCACTCACCTTCGGTTTGCCGACGACATCGTAGTCATGGCAAAGTCGATGGAGGAACTCAGCATGATGCTCGATGGCCTCGACCGAGTTTCACAACGGGTGGGCTTGAAAATGAACATGGACAAGACGAAAATTATGTCAAATGCCAATGTTGTGCCCACCCCAGTCTCTGTTGGAAACTCGATACTCGAAGTTGTTGACTCATATATCTACTTAGGACAAGTAGTCCAGTTAGGTAGGTCCAACTTCGAGAAAGAGGTCAACCGCCGAATCCAACTCGGTTGGGCAGCGTTCGGGAAACTACGCAATGTCTTTTCGTCCGACATACCTCAGTGCCTCAAGACGAAAGTTTTCAACCAATGTGTGTTACCAGTGATGAGTTACGGCACCGAAACGTGGTCTTTCACTATCGGCCTCATCTCAAAGCTCAAAGTCGCTCAACGAGCTATGGAGAGGGCTATGCTAGGTGTTTCTCTACGTGATCGAATCCGAAATGAGGAGATCCGTAGACGAACTAAAGTCACCGATATAGCCCACCGGATTAGCAAGCTGAAGTGGCAATGGGCAGGCCATATTGCTCGCAGAGCAGATGGCCGATGGGGTCGAAAAGTGCTAGAGTGGAGACCACGGACTAGCAAGCGCAGCGTAGGACGTCCACCAGCAAGGTGGACAGACGACCTTATAAAGGTCGCCGGAATACGCTGGATGCAGGTCGCTTACAACCGGTATCTGTGGAGATCCAAAGGGGAGGCCTATGTTCAGCAGTGGACGTCCTATGGCTGAGATGATGATGATGATTGGCTGTAAGCAATTCGCAATGGGAACGCGGTGTTGATTGCAGCTCACTCCCTCTATAAGAGAAGGCTTGTGTCCCAGCAGTGGGAACATTGGGTGTACAACGTGTAACGCCAATAGCGCAAACCTCTCGTGGGGTAACTCAACCCATGTTACTGAACAATTTTTGTTAGAACAAAAATTGTTCAGTAACATGGGTTTTGCGAATTCGCCAAAAAAAAATTGGTTTTTCATGCAGATGGCCAATTTCTTATTTTGCATGAAAAATCAAATTTCTTTTTTGCGTTTTTCCAAAAGTCTTAGAACAAAAATTGTTCAGTAAGATGAGCTGAGTCAACACGAGAGGTTTTGCGCTTTTAGCGTTACACGTTGTATATGCTGATTATGCTTCTGCTTCTGTTCGCATGCGCTAAGTCTGAGTATGAAGTCCTGAATTTGATTCTCGGTTTGGATACTGTCATTGTATTTCTTCACCAGGGATTTCTTAGTATCCAATAAAATTTGGGTCTATGCGCAAATGATAGTTGATGTATGTCCTATTATATATTGCAGGGAAATTCTAAAAAACACCGGGCTCTTTAAAAAGGCAGAATCACACGTATTGAGATAAGTCTCTACCCATTATCTACTCTATTTATTGAGTGACAGAATAGAATTTTTAATTTAATGAATTTTACCACAATTATTCATTTTACGAATCTGATAAAGTGGCCTTTCAGTCTCCCTGGTAAAATAACGTTATTTTATAGATTTCTACCAAGCATTTCAAAAATTATAGGCGGCATGTTTTCTTACCCAAAAACCACGAACGCAACCAACGTAAGTAGTAAACAAAATTAAATGCGTCCGAACTTATAACCCAAATCTGCTACAGAGCGTGGTCATTGACTTTTCTTCATCATTGATAACGGGAAACATTGCCCAACTGTGGGACGCTATAAAATGCCCAGTAATGAGATGAATGTAAACATTATGAGATTATTATGTAAATGAGTTTTAATTACTTTCTTTGTTCATCTATCACATTACGTGGAATGGAGATTTTGTGAGATAATGTTTTTGGGAAATGAGTGTTGTGGTGCAATTCCGGAGAGGTGTTTTCTGATGATGACTGCAAATGGCTTAATGAATACATCATCATGAATCTTGTGAATGACTGGTAATCATGATAGTGTCAATATTTTAAAAGTTCAGGAGTAAAAGAACTAAAGGATGAATCACGCTGCACTGTGCCGTGTCCCGGGCTTCGGAATCATCCTTAATTCTGATAATAGCAACCGAGTCGCAAAAGGACTAGTTCTCAAAATGGCAAATTTCCAAAGGCCTAGTTAATAAAATGACGATGGTTTGTTTTTATTAGTCTGTAACCCCCTTATTAATAAACGTGGACTAAAGTTACGCCAATGTTAATCCTTAAAAAATGTATGGTTAATCCGAGGATTATCCTGGTTGTAACTTCAGTCCACGTTTATTAATAAGGGGGGTAAGAGTCTGACAGTACCTTCTGGTCTCCCCAGGGCGGGATTACTAATTTTTGATTATTATTTTAAACTCCAAAAAAGGGATATAACCTAAGTAAGACCCAGTGTCTGAATACCCGGTTATTAACCATTTAATCGCCAAGTTTGCCAATCAAGAAATCCATGTTCAAAACAAGAAGTTCATAACTGAATCGATCTTAATGTCTGTATCGAGATTTTTATTACTTATTGCCAAAGTCTTTTGCACGCGAAGCCTATTTTAAATAGCAAAGTTACGTATGAAAAAAACTAGAGCCAATTGTTTCCTTTTTTGTTTACGGTACTTTCTCGAATTCCGTACAAGTGCTCGTGCCATGCCGGTGTCCCAATTACAGCAATGTAATTGACGTAGAACATCCAATTAGTGAAAAGTTAGACAGGCAAAAAGTCCGATTAGAATTGTTTTTTTTGGTGTTTCACGAATCCGTATCCGAATCGTATTTGAAGATGTACCCAAAACCAAAGTATTTTTGTGAAAATTTTCGAAACTTTTATATACATATTTTTGTTTTTTTGAAGCAAAAATTCCATAGACCCGTAAGATGGATTGCATTAACAACTACGAGTAAATTTTGAAAATAATTATGATAACATGTACAGTCAGCAAATCAGCATCAAAAGTTGCTGACCACATTCAGATTTTCAAAATCACTGTACACTGTTATTATGTACGGCGATTTTGAAAATCTGAATGTGTCCCTCCCGTTTCGGCCTAGGTGGGAGGACTTATTTGATGATTTCACCACGATAAAAAAGGTATACTACAATTGTATGCCAATCTTAAACGTTAGTTTTTTTCCTGCCAGACAGTTTTATGTATTTACTTTTATTCCATCGCATGTTTATTTCCTGGTGACTTACTTAAAACATTGTGGCATGTAGGTTATAAATCTAAAGAACTATGGCATATTTTCACATAATTAATAACTAAATGACGGAAGAATAATCGCACCAGTAGAGAAAGCTATAAATAAATCTTTTTTTAACTAATTTTGTAGGTACTTATATAAAATAATATTTTAACATAAATCTAATTTCTTATGTATTGGATATGGATTATATAATTTTAAAGTTAATTGAGCTATCAGAATTTTATAATTTATGTTAATTTTATTTTATAATCTCATAAGTAGATAAATATTGCGTTACGTAGCACGTGTTGACAATTAATTGCGTTAGGGTCAAGTAATTTATATTAACATCTTAATCCTAGAATTCTGTTGTATGGCAGAGAACTAATACTAGTATTAATTTGGTACTTAAACGGGTTCAAAGATTTAAAAGAAAAAATACAATGTCTTTCAACTGACCAATATACGTTTTTACGTAATTTATGAATATCTAATACAGTTTAGAGATTCCTATCATCATTTCGT
Organism: Agrotis segetum; assembly: GCA_036375495.1. Taxonomy (NCBI): domain Eukaryota; kingdom Metazoa; phylum Arthropoda; class Insecta; order Lepidoptera; family Noctuidae; genus Agrotis; species Agrotis segetum. The sequence continues at coordinate 804,171 of JAQSVV010000033.1, forward strand.
ATAGAACTGTTACTGTGTGATACCCTCAGAGAAAGGTTTTCCTTTTATATAATTACGTATATTATAATTGTTTACTAACTTCTTGACCTCAACAAGAAGTTTTCCTGGGCCTTAGCGTTTTTTTTTTTTACTTGGCAAGATATTTCTTTTTTTTTTCCTGGTCCTTAGCGTGGCTGTACTTATCCTTTGTTTGTTACTAAGAAACATTTTTTTTTTTAGTTTTTTTTAGTGTCTGGGTGTTTGTGTATGTGATTTCAAATGTTTAAAAACGTACCTACTATAAATCCTAATGTGAGGCAACGCCTTAAGAAACGAACAATTTTGTTTTTATATAATTCCCTATAATTTATCAGGGGTAAAAGTTGCTAAAGCAATACTTAAATTGCTCAATTACCCTTTGAAAACTCTACAACAGTACTTACTAGTAGCGTAACAAATACATTTTCACTAGCACAATAAAACACATAAGGGTCAACGCTAACGCGCACGTAAACTTTAACCATAGGTTACGAAAACCTTGATTAAGCAATTGGTTGGAAACGGTGCTATCGATCCTTCACGCTTTTTCTTTTGTTTAATTGGTAGGGCGACACAGCTGTAATTAAGTACTTAAAAGTACTAGCTATGGCTAATTGGATAAGTGACGACATATGGGCGGCAAACCCTGGTCTACTGAATCTACAAGTTTGCTTCTATGTAATCTGACTTTACGCAGCTCAATGCAACGCGATTCGAACAAATTGCAACAACAAGTGAAAATCAACCTTACTGCTATGATATAAGATATAAAACACGTTGTTATCTATAGGTAGATGAAAAATTAAACAGGATGGGTATGACAACGTCAAGTCAATCGAATTGCATTTTTATTTCTTAGTGGCAAGGTTGATTTTCACTTGTAGTTGGAATTCGCTCGAGTCGCAACGCATTACGTCGCATCGTGCCATGAGTAAAGTCCCATCTAAACTTCTTCTTACCACAAGAAATATAAGCTTCTCTTGAACGCTTGTCTTAAAAAGTGAAACTGCAAAATGACCTTCATATCCTTATAATTATATATAGTCGTGGGACTAACTAATTACCGTGACCCCGGAACGTACTGTGGATTTTAGTCAGTACAAGTCTGACAGTACGGACTCATTTGATGATTTTACCACGAAAAAAAAGTCGACAGATTAATTTGTTTAAAGCTAAATTTTACGCACTATCATAGCAAAGCGAACCGCCAACTATGAATAAATTATAACTTATCTATCTCTTCAAGTTGCGTAACGCAACGTTTCCATTATTTCAAGTTGGTGTGATGATATTTTATGTAAAAATTCCAACGACTTCCGGATTTTTAAACTCGTGTAATAAAGTTGTTTTTTTTTAAACTAGGTAGGTACTTGCTAATTAACGGTTTTAGAGTTGTAAACTGTTTTAGCATAGTTTTTACGGTTTTTACCTGTTTTTTTTATATAGCTTGGTAAAATCAAAAAATGAGTCCTCCCACCTATTATTTACACTATTTCCAAACCAGTGCAACTCCTGAAAGCCAGAATCAACAGTGACAACCACCAGAAAAGCGCCGCAACAATGAAGCTCGACGCGTCCCGGAGAATGAATTTACCTGTCTTGGATCCTGCACGAAATTAATCAGAAAAGAATAGTGGAGGAGTAGGAAAAAAATTGTTTCCACTTTCCTCCATGCAAGCAGGAGACAGAACAAAACAAGGCCAATAGGCACAAAGGGACATTACAACTGGGAGAAGCCCAGTTGCCTAGCCTAGTGCTAGGAAGGAAGGACTTGCAAACTTGTACTGACTAAAATTCACGGTGTCCTTCAATAGCCCTTCATGTTCCGGGGTCACGGTGATGGAATAAGCCCCGCGACCCCGGCAGGCTTTGGCCCTCTGAGAGGGGGCCCCGTCATTATGCTGACGCTCTTTGAGGCGCGCGTAGAACACAACGCGCCGTCGACCCAGGCATGGTCCATGGTCAGGCAGCGAGTTGCCCGGCTTCGGTACAGCCAGGCGACAAATCTGTTAAAATCGAACATGACGTGTGTCCCATCCTTTAGGATTTGTGAGGACCTCGTCACTTGATAGCATTAATCCGATAAGTTATTGAGGGTAAGTAGAGCTTGCCCTAGTAAGTGACGTAACAAAGTAATACCCTACCAACTGTAGCTAGGTTACTCGTGACGATCATTGTGATTATTGATTTATAACCAAGACAGGGTATACTGAAAGTCTGAAATACGACCTTTGGGTGGATATCGTCTAGCTATTACACCAAAAGTGAACATATATATGAAATCTGACGGAACGTTCCAAGGGGTATTTAATGAATTCAGTTTTATGAGATCTGTAACACATATAGGTACTTCAATTAGAAACATACCGTAAAATTTCAAATTAACAGTTGAACGCAGTTGAACGAAGTTTCATTAAAATTCTTAAGATTTTCTGTGGAAATAATAAATCAACCACGAGCAGTATTTAAACCAACCTCCGGATTCAGTACATCCAACGCTCTTACCAACCAATCCGCCGAGGTCTTCCTAAAAGCGTCGAATTTAGAATATACATTTTAAAATTTGGATTAAGAATCTATTTCTTAATTTAAATTTATCAAATTGACAATTCAAAAAACCTCCCAAAGGTTGGTATACTAATATTTCCTCTGTACAAAATTCAGCTAGACAAAAACATTTCCTAGAATTCGGCTAGATGAACTCATAGGACTGAGCGAAAACTGTTGCAGTCAAAAGTTGCATCTGGTATTTCACTGAAATGTATAGCCCTCACAGTGCATATAAATGTAACTCCTACCTGGCAATACCAAGTAACATAATTGACCATAGACGTCAGATCACGTTGCAGCTCATAACTATGATTTCGCTGACGGCATTAGGCGTTCAGGGCATAGTAATATGTGATAGCTGGCTTAGGAACGTGTTGCTATTTGGTATAGGCTTATAACTGTATCTTATGGCTTCTTCTGTGATTGTGCCAAGCTTTATATAATCGGGGCAAAAATATTTATTGTAAAAGGTAGGTACTCGTATTTTATAAGTGCTACGTTGGTCTTGTGGTCGCATAACGCTATTTCTGAATATGAGGTTCGGGGGTTGTAGTCTTTGGTTGAGATTTTTTTTTAAACCATTTACATTATATACAAACAAGCACACGGCTCTCCTGATAGGAAGCGGTCATCGTAGTCTATGGACGCCTGCAACGTGGCCTGCGCCTTGTCGGTCTTACAGAAATTTTTCACACCCTTCTTTAAGAGCCTCATGTAGTAGCTCATTGGAAAAACTTCGGAAGGGAGTTTGATTTTACCCTTTATTTTTTTTAACGTGGTAAAATCATCAAATGAGTCCTCCCACCCCAGGCAGGGCGGGAGGGACTGTCAGACTTGTACTGACTAAAATCCACGGTGTCTTTCAATAGCCCTTTATGTTCCAGGGTCACGGTAAGGAAATAATCCCGCGACCTTGGTTTTACCGTAAAGAAATTTTTAATAGCAACCTCCATATTTTAAGTTTATTTTTTATATTGGCTACGGTAGGACTTTCTCATGTATTGTGGGTGCGTCTACAAAAACATAAAAATAAATACAAATTCAAACAGGCCAGTACTTGTAAGTCGTGCCAATATAATATTTTGTTCCGTGCGGATTCGGAAATGGAAGCAGTACAGTGGAGTACAGATTTGTGCCCATTTAGTGGCGATATGCTAGATAACCATTAAATGAGATTTAAATATAAACAACTGGCACATTTATATCTAACAGATGTGATGATATAATTCTGATAAATAAATATAAATTACATTAATAACTATCAGTTGTCGTGCAAAAAACAATTTAGAATATTCATGTTATCTAATAAAATAAAATAAAAATGTAAACTTCCGTAGTAAATATTTGACCAATTTGTCAATCGTTACATAAATAAATACGCAAAATAACCGTGTCCACAGAAATATTTAAATATTAAATCAGGCTTTTAATTTCCTTTTTCAATGATTAATTACCAAAATAATTTCAACAAACTGTTGACATAACGTCAATCAATGGCCAATTGCATCGTATTTCGTCAGTTAAACTACCGTTAAATATAGTGTTCAGCGTTCCGGTTACATCATTTTGACGATTGATTGGTTGTTAGTAAATAATCGTTGCATTGATGTCCGTCCTTGAATCGTTTGTGAATTGTGTTGCTTCATAACATAATACCACATCCAAATCCCCCAAATATTAACCTATTTATCATAATAATATGCACTTTATTTTGACTGTTTTGTATCAAGTCTCAAGTAGCTGAGCTGTTTCTAAACCCATAATCAACCAACTTCTGGAATCGCAGGACCGTCTAAGCAAGATACCATCGAACAAAGTGGGGAACAAAAAAAGAAAGGGCTGCAATTGAAAAAGTAACATCTATTAATTAATTATTTATGTCAACTAAGCATTTATTTTTATTGTAAAACTGAACTAAAACTGGACTAGAAACTAAAACATCTTAGTAAATACACGTATTATCACTTGCAACGTCTATTACACCAATAGATGCTATGTCATGTAGCTCCAGTACACGTTACAAGTACAAGCTAAATATGGACATGATTGATTAGTTTGCTCGTAATATGTTGTGAGGTGAAAGTATCGTCTCCCGTTGGAGCGAGTACAGTTATTTAGTCGTAACTTTATGGATATGTAGCAGTTACTGTTACGACGACGCTAAATTGATTTAACATGATGCGACTTTCTTTTGATAACGTTAATCACTGATTTGGTGGTAACGAGCGTCTGGAGCGTTAAACTGAGTTTAAAGATGTAATTTATGTATTATAGAATTGTGTTAATATTTGTTGGAGTACTATAGATTTGATTGCCGTCTAGGCAAGTAATTATGAAGGACTTCATAAAAAGAAAAGGATTTCTAATAAGGAGGTCTAATAAAGATTTATTATTATTATCATTTAATAAGAGATCATCATCATCTACCTAGCCATTTTCGAAGTCTTTTGAGCTACCTTTAAATAACACCAGTTTTTTTTCTCGTTGTTCCACACTAGAAATTATTTCTCCTGTGTTGTGGGTGCGTTTACAAACACAAAAACTCGTTTATACAAACGTCCACACTCGAAACGCCTACTTGTAGGTCATACAAAATATTTGCTCCGATCGCTGCCGTCGATCGCTAACCACTGCGCCAACCGTGGCTTCAAAAGCAGCATTATATACTTACACATTAATACTTGTGTATTTCATGAAACAACTACTATTTTCCCCGCAGCTTAGAAACAAGCAATGACAAACAATGCTTGACTCTAAGCTCGCTTTTTTAAATTCATTCAAATTTTTTCTCAAATGTTTCGGGTCATAATTTTAATTTTGGCTAATTGTAACGACTCTTCTTCATATTCTAGTGTTGTGTAAAGTGGGTTGTGGGAATCGTGATATGCAGAAAAACAATAACCATTTGTAACCGATGTTTTCTCTCTTTTACGCCCGTTTCACTGGGAGGGCAGGGTTCAAACTAGTTTAAAGTATTTTTTTAATAGTTCTTAGTATTTTCTTTCTAATAATTATTGTCTTTGTAGACACTAAGAAAGCTGATAGAAAGATAAAACAATGAATTCTGACTTTAATAGCTGTAGAAACTTTTTTTAAATTGGATTTTTCATTGTATTTGGACGTAAAGACGACAAAAATTTAATCAATTATAAGAAAATAAAATAATAAGATCTACACAATTAATACGCCCTTTTTTTATCGTGGTAAAACCATCAAATTTCTGAGTCGTCGTGTATCAAAATAATAATCATGTTTCCGTCAAATTACTACGATGTTTATAATTATCGCGAAATGGATCGCGTGTGAAAGTAATTATAAATATTTTTATAAGTTTATGAAAACTATTCATTTTCTTGTGAATGATCAGCATAACGTTAACGCATACCAGTTTTTTTTTTTTATAACAATGATTATTATTTTATATTTCTTTAATACCTACGTTGTTTACGTTTTCCGTTTAGAAAACTCAGGAAGTCAAGTCTTTACCGTGATCCCGGAACAGAAAGGGCTATTGAAGGACAACGTGGATTTTAGTCAGTAGAAGTCTGACAGCTCCTCCCGCCCTGGGTGGGAGGACTCATTTGATGATTTTACCACGCTAAAAAAAAAGTGGTTTCGGACTTAAGATTTAAAACCATATTTTTATTTGTTGTTTTACATTATTATCTTATAAAAGTGTAAATGACCATGTCAGTCTCAAAACTGGAATCAGACTGCACATACACCTATGTAAAAATAATGAACTGTAGGAAATATACCTATCTATAAAAAAACACTTTTTTCCACATGTTTTTGATCAAACATTGTTGAGTAACATGGGCTGAGTTACCCCACGAGAGGTTTTGCGCTATTAACGGTACATGTATATCGTAACTAATTTTTGACAATAGTTGAGTAAATAGTTTTAATTATTTTTAAATTTTCATTGAAAATACTTACAATTTATCCTATTGGTATCAAATAACAGATGAAATCTACTTCAAGCTCAGTTGCGACTAACAGATAAAGAAGTTACATTTGTAACAGACACCGATAACTAGTTGACGTTGATACCGCTTATATCCGCTCGAGCAAAAAGAAGCGTAAAGATAACTACTTCTAACATCAAAGGAAGTTGATGGAATGTGGTTGATCGCGGTTAAGAACAAAAAGTTTAACCGTAGTTAAGGGTTTGGTGTCACCTGCCTAGGCTTATAAAATAAATTGTTTGCAGAATAATTTTTAGATGCATTTTTTAAAATTATTAATAGAATATTAAAACCTACGTTTAAGTGCAAAATAAACTGAAATTTTACAGTAGAATATAAATGGGATTTGTTTTTTTTTTGTTAACAATACAGTAGATAAAACAAAAAATGATCATTTAACAAAATACCTATTGAGTTGTATTTAGTATCACAGGGGACAAAATTAGTACCTGGATGAAAATATACAACAACATAACAATTATTTTTACTGTGTCCTGAACTCTGGAACTCCTGAAGTCAGTTGATGGCAATCGGCTAGCCCTTCATTACATGATAGATTTACTTACAAAACGAACAAAACGAAGTCGCGGGTAACAGCCAGTTAATGCGAAAGTTTGTGATTTTATTGTATGTATGAGTGTTTGTTAGTCTTATACGCAAAACCACTGAAAGAAATTGGATGAAATTTGGTACACAGATAGTTTAAAACCCGTATTAACACAAAATATAGGTTTTATTCTGATTTTATGTTCCCGTTGTATAATTTTCGAGTTGTAGTCGAGGTTGTTTCCTTGAACAACTAATGTTCTTAAATTCCTTCTAAATAGGTCAACAGTCACATATTTCATAGGATATATTCACGAAGCATAACAAGAGGTAATAGCCAACATTCTCATTCATTTCATAAGCAAGCCTCGTGCTTTGGCAACTGGTAGCATGTCAGGTACGTGACGGGCTTAGGAGCGCTCCAAATTGTTCCGAGAAATGCATTTTTATGGCTATAAGTGACAGTAGTCGGACCCACGAGTGTATATATAATATTAAATTCATTCACATTTCTGTCAGGGTTAAAATAACTTAGCAGATAAAAATGGTTTCTAGAAGATACGAGTAGTTCAGTACAGAAATTAGGTACTTATGTACGTTATAGTTGAATTGAATACTGCAACTTTTGCGGATTTTTTATTTTTATTTGAATGTCTAATAAAATATGATAATTATTATATAAATCATTTAAGGCATTCATTCGCTAGCATTTTATTGAGCGGGATTTTGATGACCTATTCCAAACTTAAAAAATAAAAAATACAATCTAATAAATCGTTAATCCTACGAAAAAGTAAAACTAGATAAATATGGAATCTAAATAATCGTTCCTTGATATTTACTAGAAATCTCAAATATGTTCACATTAATGTACCAAATAAAACCAGCTAGTTATCTAGTTTATCCGCTAATTAATTACAAAAAGCAACATTTCAGTGTCATCCAATTACACACGTTCAAAAGAAACCGCCGATCATCTTCGAATAAAAATTCTTCACTTTTTTAAAAGTGACAGTCACTTTCACTGCTTTCGCATAATTCGGATAGAAGTGTTCATTAATTTTCGCATACAAACGTCTGAATGTTTGTTTTTTGTACACGTTAGTGATTTAGTGGGTTGTAAAAATGAATATAAGTGACTTTTGTATACGGTATTAAACAGATACACGCAATGTATCTTGAGACGTTAAGTCGCTTTGTATGAAAGAAATGCTGTGGAGTGTATTTGAATATTTTTGAAACTTTCATGTTTTTTTTCTGAATAAGTTTATTAATTGATCATAATTAATAAGACTTTGCAATAGGAAAGACAACCTAAAAATACATAATGTCAGAATAATTCAGATAGCTAAGTTTAAAATAACATCATAAGTTTCTTTCAATTTGACATAAAACTTATTTTATCTGCAAGTAATATGCAGGGGTGCATAAACTTTCTTTCTTGATAACTTAACTAATGATTTATTACTGTAGGTTGGCATAATATTTAAATAATCTAGAATTTTATTCATAAATGTTGCTCAGAATTTAACAAAAATCTAGCAACGAATATTTAAATTAAAAATTAATATTCACGATAACACCACAGATAACACTATTTCGTTCCGCCACTAATAATTTAAAAAGACTAGATCGTATCATTTTAATTCAGGTCATCTATACATAGAAATTTAAAAAAAAAACTTTTATTTTTTGGTTTATGGGTTGCTCTGGGTTTCAACCTAGCCAACAAGCCAAGATGAATCATAATATGGAGCAAACTCACACATGAGGAACTGAAACTCGTGCGCAAGGATTTTTCGGGGCTCGTCACCGCTGGTCATATGTAGCCCGAAGTACCCGGGACATAGACCGAAGAGAAGATCCCAACCTTTTCGAAATAATTCTGTCTATAATCCTCTTATCCTCACATCATCATCAGCCTATTAATGTTCCCACTGCTGGGACGCAGGCCTTCTCTCTGTGAGAGAGAGTGGGCCATAATCCACCACGCGGGCCCAGTGCGGATTGGTGAATGTCACATGTCTTCAAATTTTTTGTTCTAGGACATGTCGGTTTCCTCACGATGTTTTCCTTCACCGTTTTGAGGGCAGTGGTGATAAAAAAAATACCCAAAGTAATGCGCCTTCCGAACCCACGACCTACAACTCGTAAGTCGGAGCCGATACCACTGGGCCACCTCTGCTATGCTTATCCTCACACATTTTCGCATTTGTAATTTGTACCGAGTAATAAAAGATATCTTAAAGAAAAAGCACCTTACTTATATTTTGTAACCCTCACTTTACCGCCACAAAATATGTAGGCTAGTCTATAGTCCAGCGGTCCACGGTAGCCAATGGGTACCGTTTTAACAACTGCGCAGACGCCGCTGTACAGTCACGACCACCAATACTTATGCACTTTTAAGAGTGATAGGTATATTTTTTCTGCATTGATTGCAATGTCGTGTTGTTACAAAAATATTACTCTAAAAGTGATGATATTACGAAATATTGATATTTTAAAAGTTACCTACATAATTATTCAACCTCAGTTTTTCATATAAGAGGCTATCTTATTTATTAAATGAATAAATAAGGGAACAACCATAAAACCATTAAAAATGTCAGCCTCCCCATACTTTGAAACTGAAATGTTTAGCCAAGTTCTTTCAGAGGTTTTAGTTAAGGTTATAAGGTGCACTAAAAGTGGGCAATTTAATCCTGGAGCATGAATCGATTATATGAAAAAAACCAATTCAAAATAATATTATAACAGCTGATGCAATTATTTTATTAACATGAAGATTCCAAAATTATTTATGAGTCATATTGTCATGTTAATCAAATTTTCCAAAACTTATCCCATTAAACGGTCTTATAATCACCACTTAAGAAATACCTTTTTTTTTTCACCCTATATTTGTGCTTGCGACTGTACCATCGCGAGGTAAATAAACCCACGGTAGCTTCGTATGTCGACGGCAATTAGGTATGGGGCCTGCATTGTGGGCGTTTTTTGTAGAAATAGTAGAAAAAAGTCCCAACTTCATGAGGTACGAGTAGGTAAATTGTTTTGATATGGTTCACGGGTTTTTTACTACTTTTAACGGGTTAAGTTTTTTGTTTGAAGAAGTGCTGTGTATTGATTGAAGTTGAGGTTTGAAAAAAGGTTCTATTATTGTTAAAATGAAGGAAGTTTAATAAAGGTACTTGACCTAAAATTAACCCGTGATGACGTCATGAACTTTTTGTTCATAGGCTTTTCACGCTACAGGACTATAGCTTTAAGAATGTATGGTCTACAAAAGTTATGATTTGTTGCATGCATGCAGCAAGTTTTAATTGGTTTTCCTGTATGATATAATAATATGCTGTACCTATGTATGCACTCTTTAGCTGTATGTTACATATAACCAAAGAATTTGGTACGCCTTACAAGGAACCATAACAGGATTCTAAACGACTCGCTTTGCTCATGATTCAATCCTAAAAATCCTTCGCTTGCTCAAATGCTCAGGCTTCAAAACCAATCTTCGCGCCGCTAATTACTATAATAATTGTTGACTGTATTTTACTTATCCTGGTTACAGAGCTACCGAAATTAAATAAGAATTAACCGAGGTTCTTCAGAAATAAATCAAATCTTACACTACTTTTTAATGATTAGGGCATAAATTATATAAATAGTATTTTCGTATCGTATTACGTAACCAGTTTCACTAATAAGACGAACATATTTTTTTCTAGCGCATCAATCTACCGACTACAACATCGTTTCCCGGTTTCCCCTCATACATATTTAAAAACCTAATTTACTGATGATTATATAAGGGCCATATTGTATAACTACCTTATTGATCTAAGTAGTTGTCACAAGCCCTACTGATATTGGAGCTTCAATACATGCTTTCTTCAGCTTCTTTTTATGGCTAAATAAATTTATTTCTCAATAAGCAAATACATTTGTACAGTGGTGGCCCAGTGGTATCTGTCCCGAATTACGGTTTGTACGTCGTGGGTTTGAATCTCGTCAAGCGCATTACTTTGTGTAATTTATTTAATCACCACTGCTCTCAAAACGGTGAAAGAAAATATCATGAGGATACCTAGAACTAAAAATTCGAAGACATGTGACATCTACCAAACTGAACTGGGCCCGCATGGTGGATTATGGTCCACTCCCTCTTATAGAGATGAGGCCTTGCCCCAGCAGTGGGAATATTATAGGCTGATGATGATAATGAAACAAATTATGTAGAGTAGACCAATTTTTCATAACGTCCCTATACCTATATTCCCAACTGCTACTGGACATAAAAAGTCCATGTCACTGTAAATATTTGATGTCATGAACTGTACACGTTCTGTCCAGTTGCTAATCTGTCTAACTGAGTAACTGTTGAGCTGATAATCTGTTCAGTTGCGAATTTATGGTCACCAGTTGTGAATCTAATCTACCCAGTTGGTTCGGAGCAAAAAAATTCACCACTTAGAAAAAAAATCATAAACGCAAATTACTTTGGCAACCAAAAAGCATTGTTTAGATGTAGAGCATAATAATAATAAATATCATTTTATGCACTTAATTATTGGTTGGCGTCGCTGCTTCCACTTTACTTAGAGCAGAAAGTTTCATAATGATGAATATACCACACCATCATAAAAACACTTCCTCAGATAAAATTAATGCAGGTGAATAGTTACTCACAACTTTGATAAGGTCACAAATGAAATGTAGGTAAATAGCTACTTGATAAGGCGCTACTGCAATGAATAAAATACATTACATAATTCTCTCAGGCTCAAGTAAGATCACATAAGCCATATATTTACTTAAGCCAGTAAAAGGCGATGTCGCCAATTAGCCATATAGCCATTGGACGGACACGCTTACTTGACATAAATAGGGGACAAAAATGTTCTAAGTGACTTCACGAGTTTTTCTCCAAGTGACTTAGTATTTCCTTTAGAAGTAAATTGTAGTTTAAATGGACGAACTGTTAGAGGAACGGTGCTATTTGCTGGTTGGCTGTGTGTTTCTTTAGAACTTAGTGAGATCTTTTGTGTCTAAAAGTAAGTGAATTCAATAATAGAAAAAAGAGACCCTTTGGTCAAATCATATAATTAGTCCTGCCGCTTCGCTTACCCTTATATCATTCCTTGGCCACTGTATCCTGCAAAGACAGTCCCGCGACCCAAGGAGGATCTCTTTGCAACTAAAAGTTGACTAAATAAAAACAGCCACGTATTCTATATTGGGAAAATGTAGAAATTTTCACAAAGTACATGAAGCTAATATTTAAGTCTAACACAATAATCTGTGACAAAATACCGAGGGTATTTTTTTAAAACTTACTTTGTGATAAAAACTTGACTACATAATAAGATGGCCGTTTCACAAGCTTACGAGATCAAACTCAAAGAAAACTAGTTATGTACCAGACGAGTAACATCACTAACAGCTTGTCAATGACCAAGTGTTATTAGTATACGTGGTTATCATGCCAATAGACACCCGTTTCTTAACAAGTTTGTACGACATCATAGCTCTATTCAAATTGGTTTGGTTGACATGCTTTTAGCAAAAATGAAATTGAAAATTGCTGAACTTAAGACGCTTAACGCAAAGAGGAAAGACTATTTTGTAATCCACGGCTACTTTTATCTTGTAAGTAATACTGATATCGACTATTAGTGTTGGCAAGAAGAAATCACGTGAATTGAAAAAAACTACTACATCGGGCGAGTTGCTTTGCTTTATTGTTAGTTAAACTAATTTATTAACAACTTGACAAACAACTTGCCCGTCCAAAGCTTTTGAATGAATGAATATACAGTAAACAATATACGATAGGATATTCAAACGAAACTTTGAAAGGAAAACAACACATTACAATTCTTATGGTAATATTGTACTGTTATTAACTAGGCTGATAATTTAATCAGACTGTTGTCACTTATTAATAAGTACTAATTATGTAATCATAGCTCGTGAATATGACTAACAGCGAACTTAAACAGTCATTAGAAAACGATGGACACGCGACACTATATTGTACAAATGAATTGAGTGACAATTTTGCATAGTAACAGTAAAAGTGCATGGCATAATGGCAATAGGTAACATTAATTTATTATTACAAAATAGAATGACTGAATCAGCTCTCTGCCTGTGCCTAGCCTATTCCCAACTATATTGTGGTCGGCTTCCAGTCGAACCAGATGCAGCTGAATATCAGTATTTTACATGGAGCAACTGCCTACCGGACCTCCACAACCCAGTAACTGGGCAATGCGATACCCCATGGTAAGACTGGTTGTCAGACTTATGAGCTTCTGACAAACAGTAACGACTGTCAAATATCTAGAAGTGGCAGTCAGGACCAACGGCTTTACGTACTTTCCGAGACACGGAGGAAACTCGCTATGACAGATGGTCACCCATGCACAGAACAACCTCGGCAAACGCGGCTTAACCCGGAAGATCAGCCTGTGTGACTGTAATTATTTAGCGACGTGCTAAATAATTACAAAATTTAAATAGAATGACCGAATAACGTTTTAAAAAAGAGCACTATTCCTTTTGTATGTCCGTTTACTTTTCACGCCAAAAGTGCTAACCAGATTTTTATGAAACTTTAATTATAGGGAGATAAATTGCGTAAGGTCTCTGAAAGACATTTAATAATGGAATGAAAAACGACTTCGGCCGCGATAGCTGACTTGGTTAAGCTTCTGGAGTAAAATCGACAAAATGGAATCATGCCATTTTGACAATAACTCGTTTGAATCCGTCAAATTGACAAAGATCAAAGTAGTTACCATGGATAAGTATGTTTATGCGAATGTGGACCTAATTGTATTTGAATGTCTGCAGGAAAATAAGCTTAGAGTGGGTCATAATTCCACTTCGTCGACCCGTTATTTCTGTGATTGTTATAATACGGTTATTCATGACTTTTAAACACGACCGATGAAATCGGGTCATGAGGTTATATTTTCAATTAATTGAAGGAAAACTAACCGACCATAGTACGACCAAGTCCTACACTGTAAATAAATTGATGATGATGAAACATCGTGAGGAAACCGGCATGTCTTAGAACCAAAATTTTAAGAAGTCATGTGAAAAACCCGCACTGGGCCCGCGTGGATTTAGCCGATTCCCTTTCGGAGAGAGGAGGCTTGTGTCCCAGCAGTGGGAACATTATAGGCTGATGATGATCACAGCTGGTACACAGGCCTCCTCTCTTTCTGCCGGGGTCGTGGGTCTGCCTTATCAGTTAACCGTAGATATGGAATGTAAAGGGTTTTAGTCAGTACAGTCATGAGCAATAGTATGTAAACACTAAGCAGTATTCAAAAGCGATTTACTGCTACCATATTGATTATACTTTTTCCTTTTCATTAGTCTTCTTATTTGAAAAACATACTATTACGAAATAGGTCTTATTTCAAAGTGGAAACCAGTGTTTTACGAGTAAATTGCATTTGATTTTTGTTAAGTGTTTACATGTTATTGCTCGTGACTGTACAAGTGCAACAATCCCTCTCGTCTCACCCTGAGTAAGAGGACTCATTCGATGATTTCACTACGTAAAAAAGGCCTCCTCAGTAAGGGAGGGAGCATCTTACCGGAACAACAACCATCTCCTGATCCCACTATCTTCATCATCATCAACAATGCTGAGAATCAAACGTCAATTTCTATGATTTCCAACATTTTCTTCGCCATTATTTCCGCGAACTATTTTTCTTCGACGCATGCGCGCTTGGTATGTGTGAGAGCGCAATAATCTATATATATAAAAGAACAGGGGTTTTTCTTTTGACACGACTACAGCCGAAACCGCTAAACGCAGAAACTTGAATTTTGGACAGCATTTGCAGTCTACCATGTAGATTGGCAATAAGACGGGATTTTGCGAAAATCCTCCTCTAAGGGGGTGAAAAGGGGTGAAAACTTTTGTATGAAAAATCTTATTCCTTGGGTTTATAAACTTGAAACTTACCACGAATGAGAACACACGTAAATAAATAAGATTAGCACCATTATTTTTTTTAAACTACCCTCCATTGGTAATTTAGGGGTTGTTAAAGTTTGTATGGAAAAATCATAACGCGTGAGCTGAAGAATTTGAAAATCAGTATTTATATACTAGATAAGAATCTATATATATAAAAGAACAGGGGTTTTTCTTTTGACACGACTACAGCCGAAACCGCTAAACGCAGAAACTTGAATTTTGGACAGCATTTGCAGTCTACCATGTAGATTGGCAATAAGACGGGATTTTGCGAAAATCCTCCTCTAAGGGGGTGAAAAGGGGTGAAAACTTTTGTATGAAAAATCTTATTCCTTGGGTTTATAAACTTGAAACTTACCACGAATGAGAACACACGTAAATAAATAAGATTAGCACCATTATTTTTTTTAAACTACCCTCCATTGGTAATTTAGGGGTTGTTAAAGTTTGTATGGAAAAATCATAACGCGTGAGCTGAAGAATTTGAAAATCAGTATTTATATACTAGATAAGAATTAATCAAACACGTGTTTTTGGATTTTTCGAAAATCACCCCCCAAGTTGGTGAAAAGGGGTATTCAAGTTTTAAGGGGAGGATATTAAACCACTAAACGTAGAAACCTGAATTTTGGATTGTAGTTACAATTTATAATGTACATGAGCATTATAAAAGGATTTTGCCACTAAGGGGGTGAAAAGGGGTGAAAACCTTTGTATGTAAAATCTTATTTCTTGGGTTTATAAACTTGAAACTAGGTACGAATATAAGTATATGTAAATAAAAAAGATGGGCATTATTACTTTTTTTAAAACTACCGTCCATTTTTAGGTTTTCCGAAAATCACTCCCTAAATTGGTGAAAAGGGATGATAAAGTTTTAAAGGAAGGATTTTATTGCTTGCTTCGATAAACTCAAAACTTGACATGTTAATTATCTCTCAATCGAATAATGGATACGTATTTTTATTTATATTTCATAAATCAAGCCCTAACGGGGTGTAAATCGGAAAATCAGTTTGTCTACTGCGATTGATTGTTTGTTTGTATTGAGTTTTTAGATTTTTTTATAAGGAGGGTGAGCGGAAATTAAATTCACTGAGTTCGAAATTAGAAACACGCGCAGACGAAGTCGCGGGCAAAGTGCTAGTTATCTTTAATAAAGATCAGTATCGCGGTGCAAAAATGCCTTCTAATATTGACATTGATTTTTGTAGATGTCTCGGTTTTAGTAATCTGTATCTTGAGCAGACTTGCTTAGGAAACATAAAAGTTAGTAGCAGTAGTAGTAAACGAAGAAGTTCTCCTTGGTAAAGTCATCGAATGAGTCTTCCCACAGGGCGGGCGGGAGGAACGGTCAGACACGTACTGACTAAAATTCACGGTAATCCTTTATTAGCCCTTTACGTTCCACTTGTGGACGGCGCTACGAGCGAGTGCCGTCCACACGTAGTATTCGCCTTACATTACATACACGGTGGATATTGGATTACATTACGCGTTACAGCAGTCTGTACCCGGCTTTAGGCCCCATCTTAGCTTCTAGGCTAGATTTAAGCTAAGAGCATAAAGAAATTTAAAAAAATATGACAAAAACAAACTGTACTGTAATGATTTCCTATAATCTCATAAATTTACCGCTCTACATTTTAGCTAATTATAATTAAGTAAAATATAGAGCGGATAATTGAAGAGAATTGGGTTCTAACCACTATATTACTAGAACTAGTGGACTTAATTATAACCCAGTCTAGACCACTGATGAGGTATGACCAAGGCTTTTTATTCATTGGGAAGCAAAGTTGAATAACATTGTTTAAAAACATGTTTCATGTTACTGAAAACAATCATGTTGTAATAATGTTCCTGACAAAAAAATATATTCTATTCTGGCAATATCAAACAAATATGTATAGCTGCTGATAAGTTAGGGCACCTACATTGTTATAAACAACATTTTATGTAGAGAAAACAATGTTGCGAAAAGTAATGTTGCGCCACATTTTCTCAACATGTCGAACGAATACGGTACTTAAAACATTAATCTTGGCTCTATGTAGAGCAAAATGTAGAGACGGTAAACTGTCCAATAGTAATTAATGAACGGATGCAAATTACGGTAAATTCCTTATCGATAGAGTTTTCCTCGCTCCTTATGGGAATAAGGCGCGATGATTGACTTTAGAATGGCCGTAAAATTGATCTTTGATAAGTCTTGTATTTTACGATGTTAGTAATTTTATCCGATGTCTTCAAACCGTATTTGTATAAGTTAATTAATTTGTGGATCCTTAATGAGAAATATTAAGTTTATAAAGTGCCTCCTGAAAATTACGGAGTGGACCTAACGGCCCACCGATGAGAACTTTGGTGAAGTGTGAGATCTCACATTATGAGTCCTAAATAAGTATGCTAATTTCTTTATAAGTCGTAATATCTGGTAGACCGAGCTTCGCTCGGTTTTTAAAATGTCTATATCTTAGGAACCGAGCTTTTCTCGAACCTGGGACCTCGATAAATCGATTCCTTGAGCCGAAAAACCCCTTATGTGTAAGTTTCATGAAAATCCTTGGAGCCGTTTCCGAGATCCTGATTACATATAAATATACAAGAATTTCTCATTTAAAGATATTAGATAGATTACGAACATACGTTACGTCACGTTTACGATTATGCTTTGAAAGTGATTGCTTGTTTTCTAGATCTATGAAATTTTGTGATATTTTCTCTTTAAAAAGTCTTCAGAGAATACAAATATCAGCAATACAATATTAATGTTGTTTTTGAAAATCAACATCACCATTTGAATGCCTTTTTTTGTGGAAAAAAAATCGAATGTAGGTCTTCAACCGATCCATTGCAAAGTTCTCCTCTAAAACCTTTTTTTTACCCTTTAGTTGTCTGACATTATGCTGAAATGGGCCTACTTGGCGCAGCCGTGAGTCACACAATGTAAATATACCGTTTTTTTGCTTCATAACATTGTTTAGTTTTAAGTTATTTTTGTTTTTTTTTTTTTTTTTAATACTGTACTGTGTGCACTTGTGGCATGTGCCAATAAACGTTTTTTCTTTCTTTCTTTCTTTTTCACCTGACCTTTCTTTTCACTTTACAATTTTCTAAATTATTCACAATTCATTCAGTATCTCATTGAAAACTAACGGAGCAGTAACGAAGCGTTAAATTTTAATGACTGCACCTAAAACTTTGATCTAGACCGAGACTTAGTATCCAATATCCATTTTAACATCGACAACTTCATTTAACGACGTGTCTTCTAGACTTGCAAATCAGGCAGGCTTGATCAAAAGTACTACTCAGTACAATAAATGGAATCAAAGTCACAAAAAAGACTCATACTGATCTACCAATACCTAAGTTTTTTTAAATTAAGATACCAAACCCTACCTGCGCCGGTATGTGAACGGCGAGTAATAGGTGACTTGCCGTCCAATCATGGACCATGCCCGGGTCGACGGTGCGTCGTACACAGGGAGGAATTTTGTAATGCCATCTGAAGGGAAATCATTCTTAATCGGCAGATAGAAAATTTTACTCAAAGGAAACATTCCTTTATTTTTGAATAGACAGCAAACTACATTCAAAGATTTTCGAAAATTCTCTTCTCCCACACCCGGGAATCGAACCGGGTAAAATCTGAAAAAATTAAACTCTGTACTTTTATTGCATCGATCGTTAGAGTCAAATCTCTCTAAAAAACATGATAAATGAAATGAAAGGAAAACCAGGAAATCTTAAATTAATTTAGTTATTTACAAAAAAAAATGTAAGTTCAGATTTCCTGGTTTTCCTTTCATTTAAACGTGACACTAGAACCAGTACCAGTCTGACAGTTCCTCCTGTCCCCTGTGGATGGAAAGACTCATTTGATGATTTTACCACGATTTAAAAACTTGCACAACCACAGCTTAAGAAGAAGCATGACATAAAAGAGAGGAGCCCATACTCAGCAGTTGGCGCTACAGGACTGCAAATGATGATGATGATGACGACTTTTTGCCGACGAAAATACTCCATAACTGCATCATTTGCCAAAGATTTGTAAAATGCAAAATTCCACACAAACACTATTTGAAATGGCATATTTATCTTATGAACGAGCACATGGGACCAAGTAAGGCA
The DNA here is from genome assembly GCA_036375495.1 of Agrotis segetum. NCBI lineage: Eukaryota > Metazoa > Arthropoda > Insecta > Lepidoptera > Noctuidae > Agrotis > Agrotis segetum. The sequence goes on from JAQSVV010000033.1 coordinate 823,404, forward strand.
TCCAGATGCAATTATTACCATAAATACGGGCAGATGCAACCCTTTATAGACTCCGGTTTACTGTGTTTACAATACTGCATAGGTGGCCCATACATTATAATCTTGGGAATAAAATATGTTGGATACAATTTAAAATGTCAAATTGCGGGTATCTCTGACAACTGTCAAGTTTAGTGCTAGTTTGAGTAACTGCTTAATATGTACGGCTTTATTAAAAAACATGGTTTAACTTAGATCAAGCTTTAAATCAAAAATCAATTTTTGAATTTCGAACTTTATTCCAACTGCTATAGAGTTTAAGCAGTTACTCAAACTAGCATTAAACTTGACAAAATCTGTGATCCTTCTGAAAACTCTTACTCTGTGGTAAATGCGTCCGCGCAAGGTACTTTAAATTGATCACTCGAGGATACTGTTAACTAATACCACGTTAAATCTATGGGTGGATAAACTGTACTTATAGGCTATTAGTCGCGACTTTATATTAAAGGATATTTAATAATGGCGCTAATCCCGGTAAATGATAGTAATAAAATAAATGAAGTTATTTCTAGACGCTTCTAAGAAAATTGTTTAAATTAATGTATTTTGCTTCCTATGATCATCAGTTAGATTAAATAGAGAAAATGTTATATGATTTGTTATTTAATTTCCTGAATGTAAATCAGCAGATCCGATTAAATGATTGGATTAGTCTTGAGTAAGTTTTCCAGATCGGGAAAAAGTGTTATTGAGTTTATTCATCAGGAATTTCCTAGTACTGTAGCGATATTAGTAACGTCATGCACGCTTTTTTGTATTAATTACCCTTTCTTAAAAATATATTAAATTAGGTCATTTAATTTGCAAAAGTATTTTTAAAGTTTTTTTTTTTTTTGGAAAATATTTAGTTTTTAGCAAAAAACATTTTCTAGAAATGAATTGACGACAATAATTTTCGACACAAAATGGTGGCTTACCGTTAATGTTGTTGCATAGTTCTAACAATATTTCAGTGCCACAAAATGTCAATAAAATATACAGTATCAAAAAGGAAAACTAAAACAAAGATTTGAACCAATTCAAATATGACATTTCTGCATCGAACGCCCGAAGCGTTCTTAATTTGAATATAATAGAAAATGGCGGACAAATATGGCGTCTCACATGCCGCCAATTTATATGCTAAACCGGGCTCTATAAAGGGTTGCATCTGCCCGTATTTATGGTAATAATTGCATCTGGACGCCTTAGTTGGTCCCATGTGCTCGTTCATAAGATAAATATGCCATTTCAAATAGTGTTTGTGTGGAATTCTGCACAGGTGGCCCATACATTCTAATCTTGGGAATAAAATATGTTGGATACAATTTATAATGTTCTGTCGGTTCGAGTCTTAGCTAATGAAATTGTAACTTTACGCTCTTTTTTTTTATAAAGACTCTTTAGTTAGAAGTAGCACAACTACACATATAAATACACCTGCCAAGAATTCCTTTGCAACCTTCATAATTAAGCAAAATTTTAAAATTATAATAACCAAAAATTAATATTGAAACAAAAAAAAAACATTCCTATTATTAAAAAAAAATAATTAAATGCTATTTGGATAAATAATGGCATACAGATTAACATAACATGTAGATACAATGTGCTTAATCCTAATAATATTAATGTAATCTTTGTAATTAATTGCGAATAAAATCAAATAAATGTTGCACAGGAAAGTAGTCATTAAGTCTTGATATTAAACATGGTGTGTTAGATATACAGTTAAGTAATTAATTCCTGTCAACAGCTAGATCTTAAGATAATTTTACGATTTCTCAGAATTTTCTCTTCAACTGAGAGGAAATTTTCTTAAATTTTTGATAAATTTTTGAGTATGCGTTTTTATTTCATGGTTTTAGCACATAATTTTTAATAATGTTATGAGGTACTAGAACACAATGGACAATTAAAAGAGCCAGGTAGATTTTAGTCAGTACAAGTCTGACAGTCCTTAGAGCAAAGGATGTCATTTGAGAACTTCCTAAAAAAGAGGGTAAAGATAGAAGTTTCTTTCTTTTTCGACAAAAAGTTTTAAAATTTGATGCGAACTGCAAGAAAACACTTAAACACACATAATAATAATGTTGATAGTGAATTACATCAGCTCAAATTATAATAATATGCTTTGAAATATGTATGCTCTCGAGATGACATAATTTGAGGAGAAGCTTAAAAACGTTTGAGGAGGAATTTTCTTCAAAATACTTTACAATTTTAACTGTCTTGAGAAAAGTGTAGGTACTAAGGAATAAAAATACTTTTAAAAGTTAATTTAATCTTTCAGAATGTAAGTTATTGCTTTATCCATGAATTTAATGCTGTATAAATTCTCCTTAAAAATACGCTTTTGAAAGCCTTTAATCGCTTTAACGCGCTTCAATATATTTAATGCTAGACATTTGCCGTTACATATATGGATGCAATTATTATTACTATTACTTTATATCACGAACGCTCAATTAAATTACATGATTCTACCCACGTGACTTTCTATTGTTTCTTAATTTACACTTCAATAATTAAATTCGCAAGTTTATCCAGCTTTATGACTTTGAAAATAGAGTCGAGAATTGTGATGTAGTTGAGTTTGACATGTGCAAAATCTATGTTTGTTATGAAAGTGTGTTGCAATTTTAATAACGGCAAAGTAATCTGTAACTGTTGCGGCGCTTGCGATGTTTTTGAACTGGATTAGCAATCGAACGGTATCACACGGTACGTCTTTATCTTTTTAGTTTAGTTTTATGATATCCAATATTGTGACGTCTTTTTTATGTACATTATAGAAAAATCATGGATGTAGTTTCGTATTTTTTAATTACTTGATGAATGGGAAAGTAACATTTAAATTTTATCTGCATTGTTTAATTTGAAGGTTTTCGGAATTTTAATCTACTTTTTTAGGTTTTTTTTATCTTATGTGTCAGCATTCTGCTTTTTATGTAAGCTCATGACGTCATAAAAAATCCAATCTAAATGCCTGGACTTTTGGGGCTACAAATTAATAAATTTTCCTTGAACTAGATACTAACTACCTATTAAGAAATGGCCAAAAGCTCAGTTAGAAGAGATGAAAACAAAGATAATAAGAATGAAACATAAATCATAGCTTTCCATACCAATATCGTCTATACATACTTAGTATAATTGATGTAACATGTGGGCTGATTTTGGTCGAAATAGTTATAATTTGTAACGCCAGATGTCGCCAGCGATGCCAGGCAAGCCTGCCAAAGCCAGCCAGCCAGCCAGCTGTCCAGCTCGCCACGTCACTGCCCTACCACGTGAGCCATCCCCGCCAAATTCTGAGCGGAGCGGGTGAAATAGCCGCCAGCCGGCGAGCTATATAAAAGCGAGGAGCAGTGATTTTGGTGTGTCTGTTTATAACGATAATTGTAAGGGAAAGCTCTGCCCAAATAAAAAGCGTAAATGAAGTATTTACTATTTATTTTCATCTTTGTCGTTTCAACTCAGAAGTGTGATATAAAAACCTACGTTAAAACGACGCTCTGCTACACATTAATCTCGACGGTCGTCTTATCTGGAGGACGAAGATTCTGCTTTGGTAAGCCAGACTTCTGAAAATAAAAACGAAGAAAGGCGATGCACACCACCCGCAAAGAAAATATTGAAGTCTCCTTGCACAAGAAGTTGAAAAATCATCAACAATGATCTGGATCACGAAGTGTCTACCCTCACGTCGGAAAGAACACCATGCTGCATCGTTTATTCCGTTAATGATCGAGTTTCAAGAAGCATTCTTCTCGCTACCAGCAACGCTTCTCTGTGGAAATGAAAGCTACCTCAAAGTCGTCAATAGCGGATCCAAGGACATCGCAGGCAGGAGGGATTCGTCATACTTCGCGCCGAGAGCTGCCAGGAATCATGCTTAAACAACCAGGTCAGTCATGCCATGCCAATGTTTGCAAAATGCCATTAGCCAAATGTGTTTTATATTTGAGTGCCTCGTGTGTCGATAAATAATCATAAAATCCCATTGGTGACCTTGACAAAACTAGGGTAAGCCTGATAAGCAAATCTGATTGTAATCAATTTATTAGTTTACTAGCTGTTGCCCGCGACATTGCACGCGCATATCCCGTTTTATTCCCGTTCCCGTGGGAATATCCCGTTACCGTATATAACCTATAGCCTCCCTCGATAAATGAGCTATCTAACACTGTAAGAATTTTTCAAATCGGACCAGTAGGTCCTGAGATTAGTGCGTTCAAACAAACAAACTCTTCAGCTTTATAATGTACCTACTATAGGAAATAGTAATATGGTATATAGTATAGATATAATATTAGTATAGATTATCTCGGTATAAAACTACTTTGCTAGCTATACTAGGGAGCTGGGAAGTTGGAATATACAGATTTAGTCCAAATGCGCATTAAGTACACGTAGGCCTTAGGAATAGATAAGCACATCACAAACAAGAGATTATTAGAGTCAAAATTAATGAGCCATTGAGCCAGCAGGTATTATAAAAAGAACCCGAATTGATGTTTGCCTCTCTTATTGTTTAGTTATGAGAAAAAACGGAGATAGTTGCCTATGTGTCGATAACAGAGCCTTAAATGCATTAATTGTCCGCGATAGATAACCATTTTAATATAATATCGATAAGCAAACTAAATTATCTGGTAAGAAGTACCTACTTCACCAGTCTGAATATAGTCCAAGGGTACCCATAAACTCAGCATCCATCCTAAAGATACATTTAGCGCTCCCTCAGTTTTTATGCGCTGAATTAACAAGTTCGTAGATAGTTTAGTAATTTCAAAGTAAATTATCAAATAAAAGTAACTCCAATAATGTCGTCAAATGGTCGGGGTCAAACGCAGAATTTTTATTTAATTATGTACATGTGGGTAAATGTAAATTTTTACAAAACAGGATTTCTTATTTAGCTGTGTTATTTAGTGATGAATTATTATGTTCATGGCATTGAACCGGGTGAATTTAAGTTTGCAGATGTGTCTCAATTTCCCGTTCTGAGTAACATACACAAAGTGCGTCAGTTCATTGGACTATGTAGCTACTTTAGGAAGTTCATCCATAATTTTGCAATAATGGCTCGTCCACTAACGGAACTATAAAAAAAAAAAAAAATGAGATGTGGGTATGGTATAAAATCTTAGTTTTGCCAATAGAAATTCACACGGATGCATGCAAGTTACCCATAGCAAGTATTCTTTTACTAATACGGATAGGCGGTAGTTTGAGCTCTGTCTTGTATTTTAGTTGCGTTACAAGTCGAAAAAAAAAAGTGTTTTTCACAGCGTTATTACGAAGTTTTAGAATCTGTGTTGTGTAAAAATGTCCGTGTAATTACGGATTGTAGTGCAGTTCGCGATACAATGACTAACGTGATCTTATTTCACGCATTGCCTACTGGTGACTTTCAATTGGAGACTTTAAAATTGCCGTTGACTATTTTATAGACCAGGTAAGCGCTTAGAGCATATCAACGCCTTGAGCAGGAATCCGATAGATGCCGTTAATGTGTTCCTTTTAAAAGTAAACTGTTGGTTTCGAAGAGTGCAACGTATATTGATCTATTGTAAAGTGGGTGCACAGATAGTGATACTGTAAATAATTATGAGCTGTCTCGTAAAACGCTTTACGATAACCGATCAGTTGTGCCAAATTTCGCGCGTAGAAAATATTTCAAATGCATCAAAACGATGGCCATAACATATAGGAAATATGTGACGTCGTGTTTACATTGTGCGTACGATAAAAGAGAATACGGTTGAAAAGAAGGCAAGTTACATCGAATCCCTAAACCTATTAAACCAATGAAAATGGTAGACATCGATAATTTGAGCCCTTTTGAGCAAAATTAAAAAGGGGTGCCAATAAGTGTTAGCTTTGACAAATTCTTTCTCTAAATTCGTTGTTTCTGAGCCTACACGTATTGTCAAATCTGTAAAGACAATTACCGTCTTATTACAAAATAAAAGCGCGTAAAAAAAAGGGTTTAACTAAAAACCCAGGATTAAATCTCGTAAAACGGTTTCCACAAACGTTATTACATGTCGTAGTTTTGTGATAAACCATGGTCTAACAGTAGTAGCCGTCAAATGTGTGTGAAAGTTTCTGATAGTAACTTTTTCATTGTGTTGTTGTTTTTATGTTAATTTCAGCCAAAATGTATTTAAAAATTGTAGATTTAATTGTTTAGACAATGGTTCAAAAAAAAAAACGGCACTAGGTCAGGTCAAGGTTTAATCTATGTTTTGTATACGGAGAAATTTAAACCGCGGTTCCGCAGATAAGCCTGAACTTGGTAGTCCAGGTTTAAACTAAGGTTTATTCAGTTTTTGTGATTATTAGAGTTTAAACGCATTTCTAGTTTACTTAGTTTCCCAGATCACGTAGTTTCTGTCCATGGTAAGGCCTTTACCAGTAGATACTTTAAGAAGTTCGCAACAGAAAAACAGTTGAAGATAAAGATATTTTATTTGTTCAAAACATGCGTTTACACACAAATTAAGCATGCAAGTTCTTATAATTTAGTTTGTCCGTACATGTTTTACCTGGTGAGGTTCACAATTTTTGCTTTTTTTTACAATTTACTACATAAATTACAGGTTTGTCTATTGTTGTACGTGTGTAGTTAAATACATGTTAACAGCTATTGCGTGGCCTAGGTGTAATGGGCAGGTAGAACGCTCTAATTGCACAATTCTCGATGCATTGAGAGCCACGGAATCTGGCGAGGCCTCTCTTATTTGGGACAATAGTTTACCAAAGTCATATGGATTATTAATAATACTGTTAATGATTTAGCAGGCTATAATTTATACGAGTTAATGTTTGCTCGCGTAGGTAGATCTTAATGTGATGTTTCCATCCCTGGTTGGTTTATGAGTCAGTGCGATCTAGACGCAATAGGGCTATATTATAATCGAATTAGAACAGCTAGCAAGAAAATGAAACGTAACTGCGATAAAAGGCGTAAAAATAGTACAATTTACAAAAAAAAGCGATTAGGTACAGTTAGTAAGTACGTACTTTGTTGCCAGGCTCAAACTCCTTGCTGCAATAAGGTTAATTCCAGTCCGTGGTTGATTCTAAGTTAGATGATCTATATTCTGGCCCATGTGTTATTGCCTAAGGATTTAGGTAATATATAATAGCTGTAATATATAGGTAAATGTCTTAGAGGATACAAGAAGTTCACAGGCCCAATATGCGCTGATTTATTACGACCATATCGTAGCATTGCTTTTATACCCTATAGCGCCAGTAGTGTGAATCAACAGTAGGAAAACGAAGATCTCGTAGATCTTCTAGACAGCTAAATTATAGTCCATGTTATCGATATGCCATTTGCTCTGAGCTGACTTGTAATCACTGTTTTGTTGTTCCCATTGCGGGAGCAATTGTTCCAGGATGGCCGATTGTAACGCCAGATGTCGCCAGCGATGCCAGGCAAGCCTGCCAAAGCCAGCCAGCCAGCCAGCTGTCCAGCTCGCCACGTCACTGCCCTACCACGTGAGCCATCCCCGCCAAATTCTGAGCGGAGCGGGTGAAATAGCCGCCAGCCGGCGAGCTATATAAAAGCGAGGAGCAGTGATTTTGGTGTGTCTGTTTATAACGATAATTGTAAGGGAAAGCTCTGCCCAAATAAAAAGCGTAAATGAAGTATTTACTATTTATTTTCATCTTTGTCGTTTCAAATTATAAGTTTTGATCCAAGTTATAATCAACCTACACATACTCATCTTCAAATTACGCAATAACTTAAAAGTATGTTTTCGTTTCGCCCAGCTCTTATTAATTTATGTTAGTGTAACTTTCACAAAACTTAGCTGTTATGATGGATATCATGTTAATTAATCATAAGATGTATAATTTATTTATAGTGTATCGGTAGTTATAGCTCGGTATCTAATCATCGGCCCAAAGCAAAAGCGTGAAAACCGCAGTTGTTTAAAAAAATCTAAGTATATCGTACGTGGTATCATCATCAGCCTATGACGTTCCCACTGCTGGGAAACAGGCCTCCTCTTTGTGAAAGAGGAGGCCTGTGTGTGTTTTTCATTTATCACATTTTTTGTAACAAATGAATTCAATAAATGACGGATCATTTTGTTAATGGGGATTTTGAGCCATACTCAAAGTGTGCCCCGCGGAGCTCTGGGGCTCCGAAAAGCTTTTGTGGGTGCTCCGCGATAATACTATTAGACTCTAACTCTCTTCGATCAAATCTTATATCAACCGATAGATAAAAATCTGTGAAAATTAAGAAACAGTTAAATACATCCCATTAGCTTTTTCTTCATTTATTATAGCGTACACTTACTTTGCAATATGCCTAATTAATATAAAATGCACGTGAGTTTCTTTTATTTTGGGGTTCCATCCAAAATTTCTCTTTTCAAAAGGGTTCCGGTACCAAAAAAGTTTGAGAACCGCTGCACTAGAGTATCCAAATTCATTACCAATGTTGTGCCATGAAAATATGTATAACACAAAAACTTTCTCAAATAAGTAGGTACTGCGTTAGAAGATCGGTAAACAAACAGATCATAATTCAAATTTCCATTATCTAAATCATTTCCCATTACCCTCATCGATCAATAAACTAGGTTTACAAACTTTCACGATCGAAAGCACAAACATTTTGCGATATTATTGGAAAACCTCGGCTATAATAATGAACAAACCACAACGCTTTTGATACAGCACCAGCGAACGTATAATGGAACGCATTTGGGTTGGACTTGCGTTTCTTTTTACGCACTTTGTGGTTTAATGACTGGTTATTTCGTGGAGGAGTCTTTATCCGATTTTGTGAAGTGAGCAGTTAAATGTTAGATATTTTTATCGGATGTTAATCAAAGCAGTCCCTACGGAAATTCTATAAAAAATCTTGTATCATATCCAAGTGTACGAGTATGAAAGTTGCTCCCACTATAAAATAGGAACAAATACTAGTTTAAAAAAGACGCTGAAGTTACAAGTCTTACAAGTTAAGCGCGCCTCAAGCCCTTTTCCAAAATTAAATAATAGCTCTTAGGCTATCTGTGCAAACACAGATGCATATATCAAACCGGGATATAAAAAAAACGTGGGTAAATACCAAGTATCCAAAAAGAATAATAAACATCCATCCATCCTCACTAACTTTCGCATTTCTAATACCAATACTTGTACTTTATACGGCAAGAAGTCGTTAAAACCATAACAAAAACTATCACAATATATGTAAAACACCTCATTACAGCTTCCCAATAGATATGCCTGACAATAACCACTTTCACCACAAATCGCCAGTCATCGGTGATAAGCAGAAATATTGACGACTCACTCCCATCTATGGATGACCTTAAAAAGTAAAAATTGTTAGTTGAGGAATGAATAGAAAGGTATTTTCGATTTCTATGATAATTTTTTAAATTCTGCTTTGTGTATTTAAAGAAAGTGTTGTTTCCTTACATTGAATGATATTGTTTAAGTTAAGGGTATAGGTTTGGACGGTGAGAAATGGATAACTCTTCTTCCAATCATGGAACATGTCTGGGTCGACAGCGCGTCATGTTCCAGGCGCGCCTCAAAGAGTTTAGCCGACCTTAAACCCGCGACCCCAGCAGGCGAAACACGACGCGCCACCGACCCGGGCTTGGTCCCTGGTCCGACGGCGAGCTACCCATCACTCACCATCCGCAAGCCCGCTCCACCGCTGTGCCCTCTGCTGATCAGAGGGACACGCGTTGGTGCGTCCACAAGACAGGCAATTCGCATACGGGCAAAGAGACCCACAGTGCGTAAGGAAGAATTTTGCCCGCATCCCAGGGTGCACGAAAACTAGTCTTCCCCCCGGACGTATCCGAGAGGGAACTTCAGTCCACGGGCGCACGTGGAGGTTTCCTGTCTTAGTACCCCTAGAGGGGAGTCTTAGGCCCGGGGTGACAACTATCGGCATCGGCACGGCTGAGGATTTTTGTTGATAAATAGCATTATACATTCATAATCAATAAAGTAGAAATTGCCGATGCAGGAGCCTCAAGCATACCGAAGCGGTATTTTTGTTACTAAAATCATATATCATGGAAATTTCTACTTTATTGCCATTAAGTTAATGATTATTATTTACTTACAGGACCAAAGCCGATTCATCTTAAATCTCATCTTGATAATTCTTCAATCTAAATGTCCAAATAGCTAAAACAAACACATTGAATTATTTATTACGCGAAGTATTCTCCCGCACAACCTACAATTTCATGCCATTAGCAGCAATTTCACCAAAATGGCTGGTTACCGTGCGCTATGATTTATCTACTTCGTCTGCGCATGCGATGTGAATGATAGCTTAATTAAGTCTAAACGTCTACCGTCTAGTCTATGTTACGTACCGAAAGAAGTCATTTTGATCTGATCTTTGTTACATAAAAATACTGAAATATATTTCAAGAAAGAATAAATCTGGTTTTTTGTTTGTATGTAAAGAACCTATATAGCGGAAAAACAAAAAAAAATGACTCTTTTGAAAGTGTTACACAAAATATAAAGTTACATCATCAGCGAGTAATTTAGATCTTTTGTTTTAAATATTATGTTTTGCCGCGGACAAATTCACGGGCAGAATGTTAGAGTATTTAATTGTATCATTGTTAATTAATAATTTCTATGTTTTCTTTTACAGGTAAGTTGACAATATATCCGTCAAGTGGTGAGTTTTTGATCACTGTATTATAGATATATTTAAGTCGATTTTATCATCTTGTTACCTACTTTCCAATGAACCTGTTTTCTATGTTTACATAGAAAGGATACAACTCAATCAAAACTTTCTTGACTCACTTAATTTTATTAGTTTTAAAATATGCATTCAGATTACTGTCACATACGCAGAATTTTGCACTTACATCATTTATACATTATAGGTATAATAAATACCAACTTTCACATACATAAAAATGAAATAAATATGTAAACAACGTAAAATAAATGACGGATTAATTAATCCTGATTAATTTATTTGGCAGATACGTGGAAAATAAATTCAGATTTAATAAGATGTATACTATTTTTTTGTATCTCAAAATTTATCATAAATTAGATTGTTGATTGTCAACACGTAGCTAATTCCAGTGTCCCAGATGATAAACGAGATGAAAACAATCTGTTATAAGGAAGCTGTTCAATCTCCAATAATATGACAGATTTCTAATGACCTATCAATCGTTATTGTCATCATCTGCATAGACTTTTTATAACAATGTGGAGGTCGACTTCCAGCATAACAGGAAGTCGCTGAAAACAAGAATTTTACGTGAAGCATAATATCTGACTTCTACTTCCCGTATTCAACTACCAGATAAAAGTATAAGCCTTGGTAAGACCATTGTTTTCAAATTAGAGGCTTCCGAGCATCCACCGAAAGAGGAAAGCCCCCCGGGCGTCTCCACTGTGAGAAAGAAACAGAGCTATACAGATCTACTAACGTCATCTCGTTCATACAGATAAACTACTCTCGCTTTAAAAATTCATGCTAGACCACGGGGCATTGCCATCGTGATCTACAGCCATGGCAATTCATGCTGTTATCCTCAGTTCAAATGACTCGGAAGTACACATTGGTTCATATTCAGGAATGTGAACACTTTTGCTATTTCCATGATCATTGTAAACAGACACTAGGCATAGATCCCGATGCGCCTGAGTGCATATTTATCACGTCTCGCTCGGCCACCCTCGTAATGTATGACAAAACTGTTCACACGAGATACGAGGTGTCTTAAGTGTACTAGTTGTGTACTTATAAAATTCTGTAGTATGTTTTTTAACTGATGCTAAGAACTTACTATACTAACATAGCTACTGTAAAATAAGCCTCCATTCAAAAAGATGTTGCTAAATAAAGGCACGCAGTGGCTGAGCGATCTAATTCTGCGCAGCTAGTTTTTCTTGATCTGGGAGTTAATGTACTCTTATATAAGGTGACTGGCAATTAGTGTACGATACTTAAACACGTTATTGTGTTCATGATAACAAAAAAAAAAAAAAATTATGAGAGCAAAGCCGAAATCGTCAAAAAAATCAGCTGTTCAGAACATTTATGTTTGCCTGATGTACCGAACAGCTGATATTTTTTTCACGATTTTGGCTGTGCTCCCATAGTAAAAATAGTTTGTTATCATGAGCACAATCACGTGTTTAGGAATCGTACACTAATTGCCAGTCACCCTATATAGTTTCTAAGTTTGTTAACGTAGTAGGGGTCACGGAACTAACGTATTGAAATGAAATGAAATGAATGAAATGAAATGAAATGAAATGAAATGAAATGAAATGAAATGAAATGAAATGAAATGAAGTGAAATGAAATGAAATGAAATGAAATGAAATGAAATGAAATGAAATGAAATGAAATGAATGAAATGAAATGAAATTGTTTATTTCCAGATTTGCATCCACATAATAAATTATAAATTATATTAAATTATACATATTGAATTATTAAAAAATTAATTTTAATAATAATACACAATTGAAATAAATAAAATACAATAATCTAAGCAAGTCGCTGCAAATTAGGTTATGGGCGCATGGTAGGTTTGCCACCTATAATGTAAGGGGCTGTGATCCCAGTCTCGCACCGCCGCTACTATTGCCGTGATCCGGCAACGTAAAGGGCTATTGAAGGACACCGTGGATTTTACACCTTGGGTGGGAGTGGGAGACTCATTTGATTATGTTACCGTGCTAAAAAAAAGTGTGAGTTTACAAAACAGAACATAGATAAAACCACAAACGCCTTCTAGAAAAAGAGTCACTGACGTCTAAAAATCCAATGCCTTGCACATGCACAATGCGCATGAACACTCACACAAATTCCAACATTCTGAAATCACAACAAAATCGTAAATATAGGTAATATCATTTAAATAAACACATACCTATGCATTTCCATCAGATTACCATATTATTGAAGATAACTTACAATCAAAACGATGTTTCGTAATCTTGCGTAACCATTACCGGTAAACTCTGTGACATTATTGATAAAGTTTGTTATTACGGATAGACCGATAGATCCGTTCAGTCATAGTAGTAATTATGTAATACTTAATATGTTAATGTAACTGGTTGGATTATCGTGATTGATTGCCGAATTTAAGTCGTGTTGAAAACTAAAATTATCATTTTTGGGAGTAGGGCTGGCTATGAAGCTTTTTTCAATGACCGAAATGTCTTTTACAGGGTGATTTGTAATTGAATGTATTTCTTGAAGTAGGTGATTCTAGACCTAAAGTGCAAAATAGTTTTACCCCGCAACAATTTTAACCCCGACAACATGGCGCCCAAACAAGCTTGTTTTGGAGTTTACAGTTTTTTCTAAGAAAATATAATGAGTAATTAACGACAGTTAACATTTTGAATTGAGACTTTTCTGGTAGCATATAAATCCAGTTATATTTAATTTGTTACAAAACTCATCATATTTTAGGATAATATATTTAAATAAAGTTTCTGTTTAAAATTGTAAAACTTCCTTTGTTTTTCAAGGCATACAATCAACTTATAAAAATGAAAGCTTCGTAGGTATTTTTTACCGACTTCAAAAAAAAGGAGGTTATCAATTCGACCCGTATGTATGTAATATTATCAGAACTGCCCAGTTTTCGTATATGTTAGTCTATATCAGCGTCTGAACAAATGTACCAAATTTCATAAGTGTATGTATGTATGTATGTTTTTATGTTTGTGCACGCATATCTCCGGAACCACAAGTCCGATTTAAGTAATTCTTTTTTTGTTGTACTAGGTATTGTTCAACTTAGGGTACACTGCAAGTTTCATCAAAATCGGTTCAGTAGTTTTAGAGATATGGATTTTTTCGTTGTGACGGATTACAAGATTAGTGCACATCATGTAAGAAAACTTTGTATTTTACAAGAATTTGGGTTGATAATTAATAAATAAACTAAAAAGGGTAAAATAAAAACTTTAAAAAAAAAGTACCGACTTCAAAAACTAATACAAAAAAGTTTAAAATAACCTTTCTTTCGGAAGTCGGTGGCAATAGTCAATGAAATAATAAAAATCCAAGCCACCGACTTCCGTAAGAAAGGTTATTTTAAACTTTTTTGTATTTGTTTTTGAAGTCGGTACTTTTTTTTAAAAAGTTTTTGTATGTTTTAAATGAGAAAGCTCAAAAACTACTGGACTTTTTTTCGTGCTAGAGTCTCTGTCTGTATCTGTAAAGTCAAGATCCCGACTATAAGTACAGGTTATTAATGAATCCGGGTTATCCAAAAAAGCTAATTTGAGCGTCTACTTCTCTAGACGTCTTTGAAATCTAGAGAAGTAGACGCTCAAATTAGCTTTTTTACGTTAATACGTTTTTACAGTATTGTTATAATGAAGGTCAGATTCTTAGAATTAGTTCCATAATTATGATGATTAATTTCAACGCAAAAACTGTGCGGAATTTTTGAATACCATGCAAGCCGGTCTGTATTTTTTTTTGTTAGTTTCCTCTTTCCTCTTCTCACGACCCCGCACGGCCTCCTTCCAGTTCTGACGGAACCTATGGAGTTCGTCTCCATCAGCTCCTTCGTTGTCTGTCGCACCTCCGCCTTTCCCAGGGTTCAAGTTTATCCAAGTTTGGTTCAAGGTTTGTCCTCACTTTTGAGTTATGTTGGCTCACAAATTGTTTTTCTGTTTTTTATTTCACCCAGGGTAGGCGGAAGGATGTCAGAATAGACTGTTTTAATCACTCTAGCCTGATGCGTCCTTTCACCACAAAGGGCAACCGAAATGTCAGGTAAGGCTTTCATTAAAAAAAAGGCATATTTTAGTATATCGAAAAAGTTGATTTGGTTATTGACCCCAAACTGTAGCCATTCAAGAAAGAAGAATCATACAGTGAATTCAAAGTGGTTACAGTTAATCAGCGGTTAATATTTAACTAACGTTTAGTTTGGCAAACTGTCATCCGTCTGTCAAATACGTGATATTGACAACCCTAAGTTGACAAGTCATATTATTCAAAATTTATTACTGTTAGACTAGTTTCGTGTTATATAATTAGCAATTTTTATTTGTTACTCGTAATATGCCATAAAAATCGATCATTTATTATTGTGTATCATAAAAGGCAAATTTTGAATAATTAGTTTAATTAATGATTATTGAGTTTTATTAGTTTTTATTGGAGTGGCATTCTCTTAGGACGCAGACTGTCCCCAATAGATTTTCAAAATGTCTATAAAGTTGAAAACTGCAAACAGAGAACATTTTCGTCGCTGTGCTGGCGCCACGTCTTTTAAAGAATAGCACTCTGTACCAGGTTTCTTTTGTTTGAAATGGCAAAAATGGCTTGGCCACTCGACGAAAACTTGATTTAGTTAGGGCTGATTTTTCGATATTTAGATAACCTTTATCTGAGGACTTAAAATAACGGTTTGACATATTTTCTAAAGATAAGCTGTCAAACCGCCATTTTTATTTCTCAGATACAAAGTTATCCGACTATTGAAAAATCAGGCCTTAATGGCATATTAAAAGTTAATAACTATTTCTTATTTAGAACTAGTTTCTGTCCCAGGATTCGCTTGCGTGGTCATTCAAAAGAGTCCCACAGGAATATAATGTCGGGGTGAAAAAGTAGCGTGTTATTCCAGTCTTTAATCTATCTCAGTACCATTTGGATCCATTCTGGTGTTCTGGCGATGGCGTGATTAACGTCTCTCCAAACTTTCGCATTTCTTAGATAAGTAAGAAAGAGAGTAAGTTGGAATAGCTGCCAGCTTTTATAACTGCAAGTGAAACGAGTTTTCTAATAGAAATAATGAGCACACAGTAAGCAATAAGGGTCCTGTACAGATTGACAGAACATGGCATACTTTGCAGACGCTGGTTTCCTCTCGATATTTTCCTTATTTTTTTTTTTATATTCTTTTCTTTCTTGTTGTGAAGACAAGCCCACCTTCTGGGGACACTAACCCCCTTTTTAATAAAACGAGAAGTAAAGTTACGCCAAAGTTAATCCTTAAAATGTATAGTTAGTCTGAAGATTATCCTGCTTGTAACTTTAGTCCACGTTTATTAATAAGGGCATTATGGTATTGGCCAGTAAGTCCAGATTTGGTGACAAAATAAATTAAATTATGTGCGGAAAGATTCCCGTTAAATCTGTAAATTCAATATCCAGACTATAAGTAAAGGTTATTATGATTTTTCTTTGGTTATTGGCCCCAAATAAAAATTGAATCCGGGTCATCCAAAAAAGCTAATTTGAGCGTCTATTTCTCTAGACGTCTTTGAAATTAAAACTATATGGGTATTAACGTTTTTATAGTATTGTTATAATGAAGGTCAGACTCTTAAAGAGAGGTGACTGCAGCTCAAGTAATTATGTTGAACTCACGATTAAAGTTGTATTCCCATAATTATTCTAAACAAAAAAAAAGTCTAAACAGTGACATCACGTTGACAAGAAGTAAAGTCAGACAAGCAAGCTCACATTCTAAATTAATATTCCTAAAGGTTTGTAGTCACACAAAATGTATTTACCATTTATTTGTATGTAGCTTATGACAAATAGAATCTAAGTGATCCTCGAACGTGAATAGACTGTTGATTGATTCCCATACATTATAGGCATATTCCATACATATACAGCATGTTTCAGAAATGTGCCGACCTATTTAAGGATATATATTGACGGAACAACAAACTCCATTGGACCATGCTTTTTTTGTGGTGAAAATCATTAAATTACCCCTTCCCTGGACGGAGCGGAACGGAATGTTAGACTCTTAATGACTAAAATCCACCGTTGTCCTTCAGTTACCCTTTACGCTCCAGGGTCCTCAACCTCGGCAAGCGTTTGTCACCGTCAATT
This sequence comes from Agrotis segetum, assembly GCA_036375495.1. Classification (NCBI taxonomy): domain Eukaryota; kingdom Metazoa; phylum Arthropoda; class Insecta; order Lepidoptera; family Noctuidae; genus Agrotis; species Agrotis segetum. Next base: position 840,310 of record JAQSVV010000033.1, read on the forward strand.
TTCTGATAGCTCCGTGAGGCGCGTGTGTGTATGGTCGGTGCGAGAGGATTTAAGCCTCCTGCATCAACCATATCCGGTGAGCATGGGAGAGGACAGCATTTAACTCACGATCCAGCCGCCGTGGGAGACGCGCATGGCAACGGACGTCTCGTGAAGTTATTTCAAGACACCAATGGGAGACTCGCCGTCCGATCAAGGACCATGCTCAAGCTCGACGGCGCCTCATGTTCTAAGCGCGACTCAAAGAACTGTCAGCAATCTTCGGCCAAAGCCTGCCGAGGTGGTGGGATTGTCTCATCAAGTTACCGAATCAACACCGTGGATTTTAGTCAGTACAAGTCTGACAGTCCCGTCCGCAAAATCAAGTGAGGATGCTGAGGCGCCGCTCCAGTCACTCCTCGAAGAGTGGTCTTACGGCCGCGGTATATCCCACCCTTAAATAAAACAAAGCCTTTCTGGTACATGCTTTATAATATTCCATACAAATATAATTATTATGATAATCTATGCAAAACCTTTTCATCGTTGATCAAGATCGTGGCTTCACTTGATGATTGATGGACGTAACAATAGATTACGTCACGTCAGAATGTCATGTTTAAACATATCGTAATATTCACACGAGAACGTTAGCTATGTATGTTTATTAAACATTTCTGGGTAGAATATTATGGGGGTTATTATTCATATCCTAGATGATTATATCTTACGAACATTAAAGGTTAGGCAGATGGTAATTTTGGAGGATATTCACTATTAACGTAATTACAGCATCCCCAGTAACCACATTGTTTGAAGACATAAGATCTGCCAACTTTTGCCAATGAGATATCTAAAAATCCTTAAAAAGGTTGTGGTACATTAAACTTGATACATACGTCACTTGCGCTATTGTCCCCAGTTACATAATAATGGCCAGCCCACTGCCACTTCAGCTTACAAATTCTTGGAGTCATGTCAGCAACATTAGTGCTCTACAAGATCACCCCATCATCATCATCATCATCCACAGCCCGTCTTCACCCATTGCTGGGTATAGGCCTCACTCTGTTTGTGCTAAGCTCCACGATCTTGCGCCAGCCTCATCCAGGACACTCCCGCACTGGCAAAAATTGGATCACCCCATTTCACATTATTCATAAGAGAAAAGTTCAATGAGATAATTTATATTAACAATTTTGGATTAAAAACTATCATTTATATCGAAGACAAATACAATAACAGACTTTTTTCGTGGTAATATCATCAAATGAGTACACCCACCCACCCCGAGCAAGCCGGGAGCGACTGTCAGACTTGTACTGACTATAAAATCCACGGTGTCTTTAGCCCTTTATGTTGTCCCGCGACCCCGGTAGGCTTTGGCCCTCTACAGGGAGACCCAGTGATGATGCTGACAGTCCTTGAGGCGCGCGTCCAACACAACGCGCCGTCGACCCGAGGCATGGTCCATGGTCGGGCAGCGAGTTGCCTTTTACTCGTTGCCCGCATGCCCGCATGCCTACGGTGGCCGGAGTTCGTCTGCCGACGTCCGACGCCACAATAACTGACTTGCTTGAAGACCATATTCCTCAAATGACGTAAAGTCCAAATGTTTTTGCTCCATATCGTGATGTTATATTACAAGCTACAAACTAGAGCAAAAACAGTCAGTATTATTAAAAGCACACCGGTATATCAATCAGTTGGCTTTTTGTAGTGCTCAAATATTTGCGCAAAAAGTGCTCTTGAACCGCCAAGTCCGAGTGGTTCGACGATTGAGTAATTGAGGTTGTACTGTTAGTGTACAGTCACGAACATCATTGTGTAAATAGTTCTTTTTTTTCGTGGGCGTATTGGAGGTTTGAGGTAAGACCTGTTTTCCAGTAATGAGGGGTTATGTGTGTCCAAAAGACTGTGTGCATAACAATTTGAGTGGCGTTTTTTCTTGGCCCTTCTCCATTCTTTCCACATAATTCCTTCTCCATTATTTGGTCTGTAGCTTTTTACAAATTATATTGTGTATTACAGAAGCCTCAACACTGCATTTTCAAATGTAACTACCTCTTATTATTTTTAAGATTTTTATTCTGCACTCATGTTTTTACGAAATAAATAATTATCTTATCATTGTATTCCAATAAAAATATTTTAGCTGAACTTCTAGCAGATTACCTCTGGTAAATGAACTTACATATCATTAAAAATATCTTTTAAATGTTTGTTATACGAACATGCTTGCGACTGTACTCTATTTTATGGTATCTTTGCATTGTATGTGAGACAAATTAAATTTTTAAACAAAAAACATAAGACTGACGTCGCACGTGGTAAGTAATTAACTTAGAGATTGAAGATGCTAATGGACTGGCAATAATCAGAAACTAATCCTTATTACTCGGTGAAGATGAACAAAAAAAGACTAGTTACATTAGGCTAAGACATATTATTATCAGAGAAAATCTAACGTTTTTTGGATGCTTGAACGTCAAAACGGCAACGCGTAATTTCTTCTTCAAAAGTTGCATTGGATGGAAGCTAAAGAATTACTAAGAATTGGTGTATAAATATTATGTCAAACGCAATCATACAAATATTATAGTTATAATCACTCTCCTCTAATTTTTTTTTTTGGGATTTAATCAATGATATTATAAAGAAAGATACGCTATGTTCATACTGAATGGCGTTCAGGTATCGTTGCGTTGTTATTATAGTAATTTAAAACTACGACAGCGATAGATAATGCGGAACGTATTAAGATAGAAAGAGATAGCAGATGGGAAAAAGCAACAATTGTCTTACTTTGTCCTCAACAATTTGTGCGTGCTAATGCGATATCTACCTCTTTTTATTTACAATATCATTGGATTTAATAGCATGTTATGATATATAATTTTCAAAGCGCAGCATATAATCTTCTTCATTAGATAAGTCATAAAATAAATTGATTACACGGAATACTAAGAAGTCCATCTTGTCTATTAAATCTCCAGTCATCGATAAACTCCAGTTATACTATTTAAAATAATCAATTAAACTAAAACTACTTTCTAAAACGGTTACACCTACTATCCTGTTTACCCCAACAAACATGACATTGCATTTTCAGCCACACACACATTTTCACTCATTCCGCATTCTCGAATGCGCACGCGATCGCGAAAACCGCTAATTGGATTATGGAACTCGATTAGAAATCGTTTAACAACTACCTTACCGTTTAATATGCAATACATTACCGCATAACTTCGCACGAGTAAACCACAAATCACGACTAACTACGCGATGGATTATAAAAACGGAATAGTGAAGTGTGAATTGGAATCTTGTGGTACGGGAAAGACAAAACAGTGTGACATTCGATAGCGACTTTCGTTCCACATTTGAAATTGAAGATTTGTAGTGATAAATCTTATAGAAGAAAGAATTGTATGAATTAATTCTCGTGTGAATTTCGTTGCTGAATTCCTACACAATATGAAAATATGCAGACACTTCTGTCTGTGTGTCTCAACGCTTATATCTTTCAAAGTACGCAAAGAATTTAATTTTAATGCGTTTCATTACTAGACAGAGTGATTCAAGAGGAAGATGTATAATTATGTCTAACTAGCTGTTTCCAGCGGTTTTCCCGCTACAACACAAAAATCGAGTTAGGTAAATGCTATCCTGTGTTGATCCAGGTTGTAAATTATCCGTGTATCAAATTCAATAGTTAGCTTTTGCATGAAACAGTAACAAATATCCATCCATTCATTTGCCCATCATCACAAAATTTCGCAATTATAGGTAATAAGTATTCAACATAACTTTTCGCCTCTGTTTCAGGGGTAAGTAAGCAGAGTATTACAAACCCATAATATTATTATAGGTAGTAGGCTCAGCTTCTGAACATATTATTTCTATCCGGTTATGAAACATTTTTTAATAATAATTGTGGCATGCAGGCGTAACCGTACGCAAAGGCTATAGAACTACATCCAAGAAGTCAATTAATTACTAGAACCCATTACAATAAAATTCTAAGCACGGTTTTCAATTAAATACTCAGAAAAACCCATTACAAAAAGGTTCGATCACGAATGTTGCCAGACTCAATATAAATCTAATTAAAATGACAGTATCACCGACGCGCGACGAGTCGTACTCACGGTGTCGCCAGTTCAAAGGGGCCGACTGCGCCTACGCACCTGTCACGTACTGTCATATAAATAAGTATGTATAAATGTACTGTCAGCTAATTGACCATGTATGATAAAAATGGTCTTTCATTGTTGCAACAAAAACGTCTAAAAATTATCATCATCAGCCTATATTGTTCCCACTGCTGGGCTGGGACACAGGCCTCCTCTTTGTGAGAGGGATAGGGTCATAATCCACCACGCGGGCTCACTGCGGATTGGTGGATGTCACATTATCTTCGAATTTTTGGTTCTAGAACATGCTGGTTTCCTCACGATGTTTTCCTACACCGTTTTGAGAGCAGTGGTGATGAAATAAATTACACAAAGTAATGCGCCTGGCGGGTTTCGAACCCTCGACCTACAACTTGTAAGACGGGATCGCTACCACTGAGCCACCACTGCTCCTCTATGAGTATACCTTGTTGCATTCATTAACCCTCCAACCGTCGCGCCTTTTTTATTACGTGATCCGTCGCGTGGGGTCTTCAGAGACCCCAAAAATAAATATCAACCAATTATTATTGTAACATTAATTATTGACATTATTTTGGCGTTTCGCATTTGGATAGGAATTCATTGAACCAAAAAACAAAAGATATCGCAAATCAGACATTTGTTTCTATTAAAAAAACATCAAAGTATTAGAAATAACATTTTTTTCTTACATTTTTACTGAGTCATCTTAAAATTAACTTAAAAATAAAAAACAGGGAACCACTTCTTCCTTTTATATAATTATTTGTGATCAATGAACTAAAGATGATAATCAACCATATAACAGCTAAAAATCATGAAAATATATATATACTTTTCATTTCTAAGTAACCCTAACCATTTCTTTGGATACTATCAGTGCACATAGCTCTGGTATGAGTTTCATGGGATGTTATGGACGATACTAATGGAGTAATTTATTCACAATGATCATTTTCTTTGTATTCCAGTTTTGAATGCATGTCTTTTTCACCAACTTCATCCGGATAATCAACATTTTCTTCATCACACTGTTCAACACCAACAACCTCCACATCTTCTTCCAACCAACTTAAAATACGATAAATTTATTATCCATTTTTACTCATATAACAAATATCCTGGAACCAAAATATATCAAAATAAAAATTATCACAAAAAAAAACTACTAAGTCACTAGTAAAAAATTACTTACGCCAGTCGTCGCGTGGGGTCCCTGAGAGCCTTGTGTAGAAATACACGTCCATACCTCGAAGGGCGCACGCGTATGCTTAATTTTTGTGGTGGGAGGGTGAAGTGTAATCCTTTTTAGGAGGGTACCTAAAGTAAGAGATCCGAAAACGTATTCTAAGTCTATTTATTTTCCAATTTTCTAAAAAAAAGACCCCACGCGACGGGTCGAGGGTTAAGTAGGCTATACCTACTTAATATGAGTTATTTAGCGCAAATAAAAAATTTGTTGATCAATAAATGTTGGCATGAAAAATCATGCCAACTGGAAGCTTAACTCTGAAAACGCATTTGAAACCAGGGCGAGATGCTAGTAGCGATAATAAGGCACCTATCGCGTTCCTCCACGCATCGTTATGTCACCCCGGGACGTGCGTGCGCGCAGTCGGCACCTTTGATGTGCGATATCCTGTAATACTGTCACATTACTTCTAGAAAGTATTTATGACAACATCCTAGGGTACGCTGGCCTCCTAGTACTTATTTTTAATTGCTAGTCGTTTTCATTTTAATTGCTTTAGTTTTAATATGGCTTGGAATCTTAATTATCTGCGGTAGATCTAGTCTAGGGATATAAAATTTTATCATATGTATTCAAAACCTGACCAGCATGAAACATACTAGTTAATTTAATCATCGATTGAATTCATTTATAATTTTCAGCCATTGGCAAACTAGATACCTACTGAAATGTTTTTATGTATCGATCTCCACACAAAGCTCCTAAAAAAACTAAACAAAACAATATAAAAACTTCAGATTGCCCCGTTCGACACACCATTATGTTGAACCCACAAGAAGCCAATAGCGAGTCAACAGAAGCATTCTACTTAAAACCAACTTAACTTTGCGGTCAATCTTGTCCTCATTCCTTCACAAACGCTCCTTCAAATCATTTTTCGAACTGTACAACCTAACTTTGTCAAACAATTTTCAATATGCGGTTAGCAACAACCTTATCTCACTAGAAACAAAGGTCAATTTCAATTGTGAAGGCGACAGTTGAACTTTGTTTTTGTAACGGTCATCTACCTCCTACAATATTATGGTCGCCTGGTAACGGGTGTAGTTATTTGCTTTAGAAAAAAAAGTCATGATGAAGTACTGTTACGAGCATTGAATTTTTTAATAACTAAATTGTTATGCCCTTGAGTAGGTAAACCGCAGACGGGTTAACATTAATTGTTAAATAAAAGTAAAGAAAGGAAGATAGTTTTAAGATCTTTGCAAGAGTTCCAAGAAATATACTTATTAACATTTGTGCATTTTTTACCGTTTTTTTTCAATGTATTGGGAATAAGAATAGCCATGATGATTTAGAATGCCTACCTAGTGTTTTTTAATGCTATTTGATGTAATGTCATAGACACTAGCGCCGCGTCAAAAATGTCTTCAGTCGTAGCGGTGTTAACCGACTGCAATTTGACGACGATTTTTGACGTTGCTTACGTTTTGTACATCTTTACCCGTGGTTTCGTGAACATTACAGGCTGATCATAATTTATGAATACCAACTAACCACCAACGAACCAACTAACCCAATTATATATTTCAACGTAAGTTCCCAAGTAGACCAAATCAATGCGACCCAGATATGCTTTCCAAATGACATTCCTCATAGTAGAGGTAATGACATACCAATTGCAGTAATACTGGCGAATTATGCGAATAGACGGAGTAGATATATGATTTGTAAGTACCGTACTCAGATTTAGAAGTAACGTGCTCGGTAATTTAGTTGTTCATGAAATTGGCCTAATTTTAAGGTAGTCAGATATTAATTGCATTGGGAAGTATGGTCTAATTATTATGTAATAATTAATTATTAAAATCTGGATCTATTTTCCCATGGGAATTGTTAGTACAGCTTTTAGAAACCACCAGCTCTGTAACTGATGTTATAAGTGGAGTCTACCACAAATAGATAGGGGTATTTTCTGGATGTATTTACAGTGGAGACCACGGACTAGCAAGCGCAGCGTAAGACGTCCACCAGCAAGGTGGACAGACGACTTTGTAAAGGTCGCCGGAAGACGCTGGATGCAGGTCGCATCCAACATGTATAATAATGTGGAGATCGAAAGGGGAGGCCTATGTTCAGCAGTGGACGTCCTACGGCTGAGATGATGTGATGATGATGATCTGTCAAATTGTAATTTAAGATTCATTGTTAGTGCTGGCTCGTTATCAAAACATCGGTCACTTAGACCGAAACTACGGGTTTCGTGCTTAGAGCTTAGACCTTCTGCTCCAAAAGTAAAAACGTTACCTTTCTGACAATTTTTCTTCTGTTTTAAAAGTCAGTTATTTCAGGAAACGCGCAAAAAGGATGTTGGCTCTCCATAGCTGTGCAGAGAGATAAAACACAAATAAATGTTTACATGTCTGTGCATGTGTATGTGTCTGTTGCCAGTCTACTGACGCATAATAGCTTGTTTGTTAGTAGTTAACTGAATGGTGACTTCCTTTCTAAATCTCAGGAAAATATGGGAGAAGCCGTGAGGCATTTAGAATAGCTTGCGAGTGACGATATTTAAGTACTTCCGGTTTACTTTCGCCTGTGAGTCTCGGTAAGAAGCTTGTTGACTTGGTAATCTTATGATCACGGGATCAGGTGTTTTACTGTCAGATTGAAGTGACAAACAGGAAGATTTACTTGGTATTACTAAGTTTTAAATATTTTAAACGCATTAACGTCTGTGTTGCTAACTGGAAAACTGTTCTACAAGATTTTATTTAGTTTCATCTGTCTCGTTATCTGTAATCAAATGCAAGTTAAACGGCTTTGCGTCTCTTATATCCGTCATTTTCATTTTTTGGCAATCACGCCTAAAACATTCATAAATCGATAGATCAATTATTATCACAGTACAATGTAGCTGTTTGTACATGATTGACAGCTCATACGAATCTCCTCATTTCACTTATTGCATCCGCTTCTTTCACGAAAAATGTCAAGGCAAACTTTTAGAACGTGTAAAGGATATGTGCTTCCTAGCGTTTTATATAATGATTCACAAAATCGCAGCCTTCGCCTTAAGAAATTACTATTATTGTGGAAATATTCAAAAGAGTTAACGTAAAGGGCTTATGAAGGAACATCGTGAAATTTAGTCAGTCTTAAGCCACATATTATAAGCCTCATTTAGACGATGCAAGAACTCGAACGCGAGTTGCGTTACATTGCGGAATTTATAGATAGAACAAATTCAGTTAATGAAACAAATGCCGCAATGTAGTGAAACTCGCATACGAGTTCTTGCTCCGTCTAAATGGCGCTTAAGGCTGAGACTCCACCAAAGCTGTGCGAGTCGAGATGTGCCTCGAACAACCAATAGAATTGCGTTGCCGGAGTGGAGCTGTGTCAATAATGCAATTCTATTGGCCGCTCAAAACACGTCTCTTCTCGCACAGCTTTGGTGGAGTCTTGGCCTAATAGTCTCTCTTGTATCATTCTCAACGGGAGGAATAGTTTGATGATTTTACCATGATAAATGATGGCACTCTCATGAGAGCAGTGGTGGCCTAGTGGTATCGGTCCCGACTTACCAGTTGTAGGTCGTGGGTTCGAACCCCGCCAGGCGCATTTCTTTGTGTAATTTATTTTCATCACCACTGCTCTCAAAACGGCGAAGGGTAAACATCGTGAGGAAACGGGCATGTCTTAGAATAAAAAATTCGAAGATATATGACATCTACCAACCCGCACTGGGCCCGAGTGGTGGATTATGGCCCACTCCCTCTCACAGAGACGAGGCCTGTGTCCCAGCACCCAGCAGTGGGAACATTATAGGCTGATGATGATGATGACCATGATAAAACTCTAGTTTAGTATTCTGAAAAAAAGTTTACCTATATATTTACACACAATCATAAACAAATATATTATTCATACTATTTTCCTGTATTCATTTAAGCGGTGCATTAAATAAATTAATACAATGGCGTGTATCGTGAGATTCAGGCGGAATTGTGGGGAATTTCAAAGACTTGCTACTTAAATCAAAACTATACGACGACGACGTACCAATAGCGCGGGTCGGTTTCAACTTCTATTGGATTCATTCTCATACAGTCGGGGAGGAAAGTGATTTGATATTTTGTACAATTTTAATTGATTCAAGATTGAATAGCTTACCTTGAGGATACCGTCCTCCCTCCGCCCGAGACGCAGTGGTAGACGCCCACGGCGACGGATGTCGCGGGACGATCTCCGGCCACCGTAGGCGCGGGCATGCGGGCGGCGAGTAAAGGGCAACTCGCTGCCCGATCAAGGACCATGCCCGGGTCGACGGCGCGTTGTGTCCCACGCGCGCCTCAAGGAGCATCAGCATAGTGACGGGGCCCCCCTATAGAGGGCCACAGTCCTGCCGGGGTTGCAGGACATACGTATACCGCGACTCCGGCACACAAAGGGCTACCGAAGGACACCGTGGATTTTAGACAGTACAAGTCTGACAGTCCCTCCCGCCCTGCCCGGGGTTGGAGGACTCATTTGATGACTTTGCCACTTAAAAAAAAAAAAAAAACTACTAAACATGTACTTACTACACCTCATTCGTTCACCACATTTTATTACTTGTCCAACACCATTTAAAATAAATTAACAGCAATTGACGACTTTAACGTTACATTCTGAAGTGAGAATTGTAGAAAAAGTCTCTTAATTACTGTCTTAATCAAACTGTTTTTCTTATACGTTGGTAGTTAGGTATCCTTAGTAAGGTCTACTAGTAGTATAAAGATTATAACGGGAAGAGTAACGGACTAAACTCATATCTTCTATATTTGGAAGCATCATTCCAAACCGCCTTGGGATCCATAAAGATCTAATCTGCTAATTAGTTGTGATTAAGTTTTTTTAGTGCTTAGTAGGAAAAAAATCGTGGAAGAAGTTGAAAGTCAGCTTGATAGTGTCATCTTATAAAAGGTCATACATGCATACATACTTAAATAAACCCTGAAAACTTATTACACTTTTTTGGCAGTTGTGTAAAAATCAAAAAAGGAAAATAATATAGATATAATTAATAACTGAACAATATAATCAATAACTTAAGATACAGCTTGGCAAACTAGAGTAGAAAACCGGAAGTCACCACTGTGCTCTCCAGCACGTTGACTGTTTTTTTTTACATCTATTACGTTAGCTTTTTGGCACAATAATAAATCTAACAAACCTGCGTTCTTTGTTTACATCAAATGTCAAATATTTAAAAACGTTGGCAGCAAACAAAAACATTAGCTTCGTTTCAAGACTTTCTGGCCAAGCTGTAAATAGTCAACAAGATAAAAATATTCTACTTTTCAAGATTATAATCTTGATGTAAAGAGCGAATGTATTACATTTGATTTCAATGAAGATATTTATTTACGGCAAAATAAAATATTTATGATTACTTTGACCGTAAAAAGAACCCACGTTCTAATAGCTCAGATGTTCTCATGCATTAAGTTTAGCAATTAGGTGAACTAGTTAAACTTGTACGTTTTCCTAAGTGAAAACGAACAGGATTACATGAAAGCTTGTCAAAATTAATGGGTTTCCTATGTAACCGAGCTACCCACCTACCCACTTTTCTTGTTATGTTTTTCTTACATTTTGTTAGTTGTAAATCCATTACTGAGACTTTGACTGAAAAAGATACATTAGAATGGTGTAACTGCTTTCCCTTCCATGGTCAGATGCAGAATCTATTTACATTTTTTGACAATATTTTATAGATATTTGATATATTATAAAGTAAGTAAGCGAAGCAAAACATTTAAAAATTAAAAAAAAATATATAGTAACCCACCAGTATCGGGAACAGGATCCAAGCTGCCGGTGGTAAGGGTTCTAGAGAGGAGAGGAACCTTCTTGTATGCGCATCGTGTCCAAGGGAACCCCTTTCTGTATCAAGCTCTTGAGCCAGCCGCGCAATGAGAGCCTCTTATGAGGTTAATCATCGGCCTAACCTTTTCCCAACTACATTATGTAGTTTCGGCTTCCAGTCGAACAAGAGGCAGCTGAATATCAATAGCTTAAAGTGTTAATAGATTATAAATGAGAAGGAAGGATAAGTAGAATTTTTTTATCGTGGTAAAATCATCAAATGAGTTTTCCCACCTAGGGCAGGGATGGAGGGACTGTCAGACTTGTACTGACTAAAATCCACGGTGTCCTTTAATAGCCTTTTACATGCCAGGGTCACGGTAATTTGATAAGCCCCGCGACGTAGATTAATAGACTTTCTGAAGCCAAATGACCAATTCACAACACCTCATCAAAATCCTGTTACGACAAACTAAAACTAATTTATTTCCATTAACCACTTTTCCACTCGCCATTACTAAAACAGTTATACTATTACCGGGTGGGAACATTTGACAAAGAGCCATTGTTCAGTTGGTTGGCAGTGTCTGTACCTGATGTTCTGTCCCGGCTGACATTCGTTTGGTGACCTTAGTCGCTTGGCTATTGTTTCGGGAAAGCCTTAGCTCTTATCTTTCATATTGTCCTAGTACTTAAAGTGGGTGGGGATATCTTTTCTGAGGTTTTGTATCAACGGAGATCATTTATAAGATAGTATGGAATGAAGTAATATTACAGGGGATTTTTGCTAACGTATATTAATGTTTTTTTTTTTCGTACAGTCATGAATAATGAGGCCTCTCGCCCAGAGCGGGACGGAAGAGACTGTCAGGCATCATCCTTTAATAGTCCTTTACAATCTCAGATCACTGTTACTTGATGAGGTAGTTCTGCGAACGTATAGTAATGGTCAAATTAGAAATTACGATAATGATCATACATAATTTGGCTTAGGTGGAATCCACCTACTACCGATCCACCCTAGGCAACAGCATTACAGGTTACCTATTAACTTCCGTGACAATCCTGACTATGGTAGGACTCACCAGGGCGTTCCTGGAGAAAGTCTATCATTCTGTCCGATTTTTTTTTTATTTGCGCATGATTTGCAGCTCTTTCTGGGTGAGATCGCTCCATATTAGACCTCTCTCTCTCCTCTCTACTCTCTCTCTTTTCTTTTAGGCTAGATTGAGGCAAAGAATATGAAATTAAAAAAAATAGATTTTAAGATGTAGATTTTTTCTTTTTTTAGATTTGTGACTTCTGTTCAATGAACGCGTCATAAACGCCTAAGATGAAAAAAGAAGTTCATAGAAAATGGTGCCTAAAAATTATTACTGAATTTTGACTTGACCGTTACTTTTTCATAACACAATTAACAAACGTTTTTAGTACATAGTTACTAATGGACATCTTGTTAGTTAGCTATATATGATATTTCCATTTCATCATCGGCCGTTTCTCTTGAGAAAGTAGCTACTTTCTCCTATACGAAAATAGTAGGAGTTTAGTAAAAACATCCTTAATATACATACATAATGCAAATTATGAATAATAATTTATTTTTAGAAATAATCATCATCCTCAGCCTGTATTCGTCCACTTCTGGACATAGGCCTCTCCCAATGAACGCCATTGATTCCGGTCTTGAGCTCTCCACATCCAGTCTCTGCTGGCTACCTTTCGCAGGTCGTCACTCCACCTGGCCGGGAGCGTCCTACACTGCGTTTGTCTAATCATGGTCTGGGGTTTACTACGACGCTATACAGGAAAACGGAAGTGCGCACATCTTACCCAACGATGACTAATTCTACTACGTCAGCAACTTTGGTGCTCTGGTAGATAACGTAATGATAAAATAATGTTATATTTTTAAACGCAATAACGCCTGCGTCTCGTCTTTTCAAAGATATTTTTAAGGAGACGCAGGGTCGAACCCAGCTCGCAACAAAAAATTTTTCGTTTCCTTAAAAATATCGTTTATAAAATAATGTGAAGAAAAAAAAAATTAAGCAATACAATTCTAAGTTAATCAATCGCATCCAAGATAAATTACCAACACACTGCATAGTGATGGTAAAACCATAATTTACGTCTAGTATCTCGGTACCGATAGTCGCAAACATTACGAATTAACGACTTCCTATCGAGACCGATAAAAAACCGGTTCCAGTGATCGTCCCACAAAATTGATCTCGTTTCGTATCGATCAACGTGCATACACGCAACGGTTTTTGAGAGCTCCAGTTATTTTAAAACGTGGGAATGGATTACGTTTAAGTACAACTTTGAATGGAAACATAAAGCTCCAAATGAAAATATGGCATAAAATTTTGTAGTACATGAACAGAAAGGTTGGTTGATAATAAATTATAATACAGACGTTTATGATCAGTGGTATCGGTCCCGATTTACGAGTTGTAGGTCGTGGGTTCGAAACCCGCCAGGCGCATTACTTAATTAATTGCAATTTATTTCATCTCATCATCATTAACTGTAATTTATTTCATCACCACTGCTCTCAAAACGGTGAAGTAAAACAACGTGAGGAAACCGGCATGTCCTAGAACCAAAAATTCGAAGACATAATGACATCTGCCAACCCGCACTGTGCCCGCGTCGTGGTTTATGGCCCACTCCCTCTCTCTCACAAGAGAGGAGGCCTGTGTCCCAGCAGTGGGAACATTATAGGCTGATGATGATTATAAAATAATCACCAGACCAAGTATTATAATGGTATTCCCAACAGGAAATTTTCTGTAGCAGATCATTAGATTTTAGGAATTACGAATCTGACAGTACGTTTATTAAGAGCGGAAGGGTTTTGACATTTTAAGAAAAGGAAAACTATCTAGTTTTCATACCGCGAGAGAAAAATCCGGGCTTGGATGCAGATCGAACCATCATGCAAATGCACAAGCAGAAAAAGTTTCAAAGATTTTTTTTTAAGTCCCATCAGCTTTAACTAGGACGGGACGACTTATTCGTTGATAAACACACATCAAAAGAAGGCTTCAGTCTTTTTACCTTTTAAATAAAATTATCTACTTAAAATTCTGTGGAACTACATCATGTCGATGTATTCGTACAGAATTTTAAATAGGAACCAACACTAATTTCATTCACCTACATTATTTGACCGACAAAGAAACCATGAATTTTTATTGATGCTATGGATGCCCTAGTAATGTTGAATGTTATGTCAAATGTTATGGGTGTTACATAATAATTATCTTACAGGGCTTTATTGGAATTATGCCGTGTGACATAACGGTATAGCCCTGTTTATAAATTGTAAGAATTAATTTATCTTATTCTAAATAAATTATTACAAATTTGATAGTTTGTGAGAATGTGTGTTTTAAACTCTTTCACAGAAAAACTACAGACTGTTTAGATTTAGATGTCTAGTACATAATATTTAGGACATTGTCTCGAATTTAACACATTTTAAATTTCTTTTCATCTCATTATTACGATAATTATTCGGCATAACGCGCCTGTGGTAACGTATAGAAAACGTGGGAAAACCAAAAACCATTAATTTATCACCTTTTAGTGAAACTATGGGTGGTGATGAAATAAAATAAAGAACATTGGCATAGGTATAGCCTGGTGCTGATCTTTACTAAAGAGCCGTTTACGAATTTTAAAAGACTTATCATTTCTATCTCAGATCAAAGAAATAGGCATATAGAGCGCTCAGAACACGCGAGTGGGTCCACCAAAGTTAATACAAAATCAAAATCGAATACAAAGTGGCGACAGTACCAAGCTGCGCGTCGTTGTTGTTTTTTGCCAAAATATGCCGTCTTGTGTCTTTAACCATCGTAAAAGTTGTTCTCGAAAACAAAGAAAACATTATGGAATGTAATTCAATTTGATTTTTTATTAACTTTGGTGGAGGGTCTCGCGTGTTCTGAGCGTTCTATCTGCCTATTTCTTTGATCTGAGATTTCTATACCTAATCAGTAAAAAAAACACTGAGTGGAAGCTGTCATGTTCTAAAACCCCTTTGTTATGTCTATTTAGAGTAGGCTACTGTATTGAGTTTGGATGAGCTCCTTTCCCAAAGAGGAAGCCTATGTATCAACAGACTGCTCTAGATTAAATAAAGTATTTACAGTAACTCGATAATAATTCTTCACGCACTAAATGATCTACAATCATAAAAATAATGATGAATGTTCCGTATTTGTGATTACTTTTTGTACGGCAATAGAAGCAATAGAATATGAAGTGATCAATCTTTATTACAACTTCAACTGACAGTTTTTATTGTAAGCTCTATTTCATTAATGTTCTTCTACCTAGATGTAGTGTTATAACTTCGTAGTTAGTCTATTAGTTGCAAACGCTACTGATTACGAGAGCTTAGGTACAATTATCAGGTCTTGCAAAGTTTTAAAACGTATTTTTGAACAACAATTTCTCAATAGCTCTCCGGAGTTTGAATTTGTGCCCAGCCGATGGCAACTTGACAACTGTTCCTTAAAATTATAAAGTAGGTAGGTAGATAGAGTTGTACTTAAAGCAATTCATAACATGATTTTGATAAAGTGACCTTTTAATCCCTTATACCTGAGTGTAGACACCACTCAAGGTACACGTCAAGTTATGTTTTTTAGTTTGATTTAAATCTGTCACAGTATGTTACTTTTGAAAGTATCCCAAAGCACACCTTTCACGGGCACGCCGCAATTGCGGCGGTAAGACCCCTCTTTGAGGAGTGGCTGGAGAGAAGTCATGGCGTCCTGACCTACCGCTTGACGCAGGTCCTCACCGGACACGGAAGTTTCGGGAGGTACCTGTGGCTGATGCGAAAGGAGGAGACGCCTGGGTGTCACCACTGCGAAGATCGCCCGGAGGACACGGTGGAGCATACGGTGCAAGACTGCCCGGCTTGGGCGGAGCACCGACGTGTCCTCACGGCTGCGATAGGCGGAGACCTCTCGCGCCCGGCATTGGTTGCGGCCATGCTGCGGGGCGAGACGGAGTGGGAAGCGGTCAGCTCCTTCTGCGAGGCAGTAATGCTCGTAAAGGAGGAGGCAGGCCGCGAGCGAGAGAGGACAGCGTCCTCCCTCCGCCCCAGCCGCAGTGGTAGGCGCCCACGGCGACGGACGTCGCTTGATGATCTCCGGCCACCGTAGGCGCGGGCATGCGGGCAGCGAGTAAAGGGCAACTCGCTGCCCGACCAAGGACCATGCCCGGGTCGACGGCGCGTTGTGTCCCACGCACGCCTCAAAGAGCGTCAGCATAATGACGGGGCCCCCCTCTCAGAGGGCCAAAGCCTGCCGGGGTTGCGGGATTATTTCCTCACCGTGACCCCGGTACATAAAGGGCTACTGAAGGACACCGTGGATTTTAGTCAGTACAAGTCTGACAGTCCCTCCCGCCCTGCCCGGGGTGGGAGGACTCATTTGCACGCCTCTCACCTACTATTACAAAATGGCCATCTCAGGAGATCACAATCAGTAATTGAAAGAATTGATGACCTTTTACGAGATAGAGCTCCAATCAATCCGTCAACTCATCAATCATACGCTAGTGAATCAATCATCTATTATCATCTAACGACTCACTCATTACCATACCGATAAAATCAGGCCTTTCATTGTCATTCAAACTCGGCAATATTATCGGTATCGGTCTCGGTACCGAAAGATATTGAGCTCATCACTAATCATCATCTGCCAACCCTTTTTCCAACTATGTTACGGTAGGCTTCCGATATAACTGAATGCATGATAATGGTACAACTGACTGACATGGTACATGTGACCGCAACTCAGTATGGTCATGTAGGTACTACGTTACCCTTTGGTAATTAAGTCTGGTTATTAGACTTTCGGTACACGTAACTGACTGTAAAGACTGTCAATGATCTACAAATGACAGCAAGGACCAACAACTGTAAGTGATCTTCTGAATCAAGGAGGAATACTGGTACGTAATCAGCCATCCACGGACCAACCTAGCTCTTTATTCAACCACTTTTTCCCATCACTATGATCCAAATACCCGATACGATTTCGGCATCGATTCTCGTCCAACTCGATTCTCGGTACACATTGTTCAGGTAATGAATCGGTAACGATCGTCATTGTGGTGTCCCAGGAACCACCCATTGTGTTGGTACCGCGAAACGACACTTCCTACTTTAATTCGCCATTGTTCTTTATAATGGGGAGTAGGGTTACCAAACTTTAGTTGTTGAAGCATGAATGGGTGTTGTTTTGACGTCGTTCTTGTTATATAAAATGGTTGGTCGTGTTGTGGTAATTGATAATGGACCTCGATATGTTTCTGTATTATGTGCGGAGAAAATAATGGTTTTTGTTGTTTTTGCTGTCTCATAATTTTCCCTGCTTATTGTGTTGTGTAGGTATTTGTAATCAAAGGAATTTCAATAAATTATTTGATTTATGTTATACCAGTAGTACAGTCACGAGCAATAACATATTTATACATAACAAACTTCAAACACAATTACTCACGAAATACTGGTTTCCACGTTGAAATAAGACCTATTTCGTAATAGTATGGCTTCCAAAATAGAAGTCTAAAGAAAAGGCAAAAGTTTAATCAATATGGTAGCAGAAAATCGCTTTTGAATACTGCTTTGTATATACATAGCTACTATTGCTCGTGACTGTACCTACCCATTAATAAAAGTTATGAATACTATTATTCCATTATTGTGAAAATCGTAAACCTTATTTTTCCACTGTCATCATCTTTTTGCTCTTACGTTATTTCTGGTATTTTTCTTGTTGTGGAATTTTATATTTATTCTCCCGTAAATTGTCAGCCATCGCCGTATCATTTACTACATTTATATACCTTTTTTTATAAGTAAACATTATAAAGCAATCATCTCGAAATGCAAAAAAAAAATGCTTAAACAAATAAACCTAAGGTATTTTTCAGATAGATTGATAAGTGATTGTCGTTCCATGAATGGGACTCAGGTTCGACATTCGCACGAACCAAATACATAATAACAATGCGTATGGCATACAGATATAGTTACAAGTCTGAGAAACTGCATTTTATGCATGTGAATTATAATGTGCCTATAATTATAAATTTTTTTGTTACCAGAAAATCATAAGTACCCAATGGTGGGTCGCGGGATTTATTTCCTCACCGTGACCCCGGAACATAAAGGGCTATTGAAGGACACAGTGGATTTTAGTCAGTACAATTCTGACAGTCCCTCCCGCCCTGCCCGGGGTGGGAGGACTCTTTTGATGATTTTAACACGCTAAAAAAGTACCCATTGGTGTACTCTAAACGAATCTAATAGTCAATTTATTTGAAGAAAAGAAAGAAAGAAACATAATATTTATGTAGAACACAAGTACTTAATAAAAGTAGGTAACTAAAACATGATATCCTTTTTTTTTTTTTTTTCATGATTATAAAATAATTCTATTGCATACCCACTTTAAAGAGCAATGGCTAAAAAAAAAAACAAAAAAAAGTTTTATACTGTATAATAGTAGTTTATGTAACTGGTACATAATGAGGGGTATTATACACGAGTGTGAGTTTATAAAACGAGCGAAGCGAGTTTTATAATAGTACCACACGAGTGGTATAATACCTAGTTATGTACAGTTTCATACACTACTTTATCTACTCTCATTGAACACGATCATATCAAATAAAAGATAAAAATTAATAAACACTAATAATCATCCACCATGTCATCCACCGAAACACAAACGTCAAAATCCCAACATTCCCTTAGAAAGCGCGCGCAGCCACAGATAAAAAAGTAAAAAAATGTATCTATGATCAGTAATCTGTATCATAATGAAAAAAAATTAAATTATAACATTGTTTTGTTAGACAAACAGTGTTATAATTTAATTTTTTAATTTCATTACAATACTCTATGGTATAAAGTATGTCATTATAAACTCGTTTTGAGTTTTGTATTTCGAAGTTTACGATATGAGAGTAGATAAAATAATAAATTTTAATAACATCTTTCTTGTTCTTGCACACATGCTTGATACCTATGCTTGATAAACACTAGGTATTATTATTTTACACAATAATTGCCTTAAACTGTAATAAAACATTTATAAAACCTTAACTCTACGCTTTGAAACAAACTGCTTTACTTTAACAAAGAAATGCCTTCATAGGTTAATAAAAAAAGTTACAGATCCACTGAAGAGATAGTACTTTTTTTAAAGCATTGCCCTTTGCTAATAACTGCTTACGCCGCGTCATGTGCGCATAGTGTGAAGCATTCCCTGAGAACCACTAGGGATGGACGACGTGTTAATTATAATGTATCGAGATTGTTTTGTTTTATTTTTTCTTGGATAAAGTAGAAAAAAATGGGTCAGAGCCCATTCGTACCCTAAGATTCGCACCCTGTGCCCACTCGTACCCTGGCAGTTTTGAGGGGCCCACTCGTCCCCTGAAGAATATTTATTTTTATTAATTCTTCTAATATAAGTACATGTACATGTGTATACTGTAGCTTGGTAGTCCTGGTACAGTCGCGCAGAAAAGGGTAAAAGCAAAATATAGTGATTCGGTAGATATCATGTTTATTTAAAATAAGATTAAGTTTAATAAATGCCTCTAGGCTCTAGGCATTATGTCAGTCTTCAAAATAATTAATCAACTTTTAGTTTCTTGTACATTTGTAAATATTTAGCAAAATGTTTATTATAACTATAATAATCTTTATGCAGTAAAATAAAACTGTGTAACTATTTAAATAAAATTTCAGTAATAACTGATTTTAGATAAATATACATCCAGTGTACAAACAAATAACCAAATATCAATAGGTATCAATATAACAAATAAACAATTAATTGTTAGTACTTGGTACAGTCAAAGAGATCTACAAAATAATGCAATATTACAATAATAACTTTGTATGAAAGAAATATAAAAAGTAAAATCAGTCTTTATCAACTATGTAAAACTAACATTTTTACTAACAACAAATATCTTGCGCGCAGATACTCTGGCTAAGTTTACCCCTCCCGCTACTGCATTCAACACCCCGCGCACAGCTGGAGAGTACATACTTACCAATTTTAAAGCAATTTTTGGAGCAAAACAGAGTTAATGTTAGAACGTTCATTATTTTTAACCGAGTTCCAAAAGGAGGAGGTTCTCAATTCGGACGTTTGTATTTTCTTTTGTTTGTTCGGGCATAACTCCGTCACACAACCGATTTGAAACATTCTTTTTTGTTGGATAGGGTATACTTCATGAATGGTCCCATTAAAATTTTATCGAAATCGGACTAGCACATATTGAAAAATCAACAAAAACCTATAAAGTTTTGAACTTTGTCTACCTACACCGATTACTCCGAGGTTTCTGGTCCGATTTCGATGATTCTATTTTTGTTCGATATACTTAGTATATCTGCCATTTTGCCCAATAAAATTTGGGTTGAATAGTGAAACTAAAAAGGATAAATAAAAAACTTTTTCAAAAAAAATGTGACCAACTTCAAGACAACCACAAAAAAAGTTCAAAAAAACCTACAAAAAAACTTTTCTTTCGAAAGTCGGTGAAATGGTGGAACCAAATGGTGGAATGAGCTGTTATGATTTATTTAATTAATTCCGTTAATAAACTGTTCACAAGTGTACTCTGTTAACCGTTTTTTATGTTAAGTATAGCTAATTTTATCTCAGGGGACCAATAGGCACCTGAATAGGTGCCGAATCTTTAACTTTTATTGTATTATATTAGAGGGTACGAATGGGTACCTTAAAAATAATATATTTTATTAAAATATTAATTGGTACCCTACCAGGAGACCAATGGGCACCTATAAAGGGGCCGAATCCACAACTTTAATGCTGGGGTACGAATTTTAGGGTACGAATGGGCTCTGACCCAAAAAAATATTTAGTTCGAAAAAATACCTGTAATGTGTGAATCAGAAGCGGTTATGTTAAGTAATTATTTCTATTTTATGGAAAAATATCAGATTCGCTACAGTATTAAAAAATGTAAAATATTGAGTATTACAGTACATGTTTATGGTCAGTCTTTTAAACCGACTTCAAAAAAAGGAGGAGGTTATCAATTCGACTGTATTTTTTTATTTTTTATGTTTGTTACCTCATAACTTGCGACTGGGTGAACCGATTTTCATGATTCTTTTTTCATTCGAAAGCTGGTGCTTCCCGTGTGGTCCCATTGTCACCATTTCAAGATCTGATGATTGGATCTTGGATAAATCGAGGGCAACCCTCAAATTTTATTGGCTGACACATAGTTTTTCGCAAATCTTATGAATTAATTCAAGTACTTGCGTATGGAAATCATCACCTCATGTAGCTGAGCTGATGATGGAAGGTAGAACTCCTCAAGTAAGAAAATTTTGTTTGTCTTCGCATATCTCCGGAACTACAAGTCCGATTTAAGTAATTCTTTTTTTGTTGTAATGGGTATCGTTCAACTTAGGGAATACTGCAAGTTTCATCAAATTCGGTTCAGTAGTTTTTGAGATAGGGAATGAAAGAGATGATAACGATGTTATTACCGGTGCTACAAAATTCTAGTGCTCATGTAAGAAAATTATGTATTTGACAAGAATTTTGGTTGAATATTTAAACTAAAAAGAGTAAAATAAAAACTTTTTCCAAAAAAATGTGACCGCCTTCAAAAACAACCACAAAAAAGTGTAAAATAACCTAAAAAACTTTTCTTTCGGAAGTCGGTGGCAAATGAGACAATTAAATTAATAAAAAAAGTCACCGACTTCCGAAAGAAAAGTTTTTTAGGTTATTTGTTTTAGCATGTATTTTTTGCGCAAGTTTTGAGAAACAAATTATTTTAACAACCGCTTTTTTTCATTTAGCCATTGATATCTAATACTACTACTGCTGGTCAAATGCCAAAATTAAAGAATCATCATCATCAGTCTATAATGTTACCACTGCTGGGTCACCGGCCTTCTATGCATGTGAATGTGATGGCCCACTCCTTCTCACAGAGAGGAGGATCCACCACGCGGGCCCAGTGCGGATTTGTGGATGTCACCGTGTCTTTTGGTTCTAGGACATACCGGTTTTCTCACGATGTTTTCCTTCATCGTTTTGAAAGCACCAGAAATTAAAGAATGATTATTTATCATATATTGATATAAGTATGATAATATTCATTCTAAGCTTAATATAGCTAATAATTTAAATTTTCCCGTTCCACTTAAAAGAAGCCGTTTAAAATTACAGTAGCGACCACAAAACAAGATATTCATCTCATAAAATGTTATCTTGAAAAATAAAGAGTTCAATAAATTACAATTAAAACCGTTTAATTAAGCTCTTAAATGACGACATTTAACAGGCGATTAGCCGGTTAATTGACTATTCAGTATAATATTCTACATGAGACTTGTACAAAAAAGGCACAAAACAGTTTTTTATTTAATAAATGTAGATCTCTTTGAGCTTGCCGTGAATACTGTTTTTTTATTTATTCGGGGTTTTCAATTATGTTGATGATTTTTATGATAATTTTATAATCTTCAATGCACCTGGCAAAAACTATTTCTCGATATTCATTTTACATTTAAACTATTTAACATTTTCAATTTATTCTACGATGACTTCAACAGGTTTTTTTAAATTCATAATACGTTTTTATATTTACCCAGTAACGGTACTGCTGGTATTTTTAAAAGATCTACATTTAAAATACAAAACTATGTTCAGTTCATACTACTAAATACTTATTTTCTCTTTTCCCTTTTACTCCAGATTCCAAAATGAATACTACTTCACGTTAAATTACCGATTACCTTGAAACAAACCGTAAAATTTTTACTCACTTTTATTTAACACCCATCGCTTCAATCAATAACAATTTTCTACGACACTTTCGCTTTGAAGTAATCGATTAAAAATATCGGTATTTAATTAATTGGTATCATCGATACCGAAAGAAAGTTGAGTGCGTGGCGCATCACTACTCTCATTAATATGTATGGAGGGGTGCAAAGTCAATGTGTTGTTCTTGATATTTATTTATTATTAATGTTCAAATGCTTGGTACCTGTGCATTTTATATGAATAATTATATGATGTGGCGTTTAATTATTTATTTACATATCAGCTTTGCGTGGGATAGGCAGAGGGCGAAGGCTGTAAAGAACGTGACATATAATTCACGACAAGTAATGAAAAACGATTAAATAATAATATAAACTAAATAAAAAGTGCTTTTTTATATCTTGGTAAAATCATCAAGTTGTGAGTTCTTCTGTCATGGATGGGTCGGAAAGGACTCTTCGACTCGTTCTGGTCTAAACCTTCCTGGGCACGCATTTTTTGGTACACTGCCGTTCATAATAGAGACATGTGTTCAAAGATTGGAAACATGGTTTGAGAAACAAGCTCTTTTAAGAAAAAAAAATGTAAAATCTGACTAAACCATGTTTAATTTTTTCCAATCAACATACACAACCAGCCAAGTCATGCCAATTTCTCTTTTGACCAAACCACGAACCATCCAAAAGCCATTTAAGAAGCAACAAAATGACATACACAAACGAGCCTTAAATATTAAGCATCATCACAATCGAACACTTTGACAGAAGCTTTCTTACACTTTCTAAAAAGATTCAATATAATTATCTTTTCAAGTACTTTGCCTTCAGTACTTTTGGGTTGATTGTTAATAGAAGTAAACGTTACATAGTTAAAGTACTGGTTAACGAGTTCATTGAGATGGAACTTCATTTGGAAGAGTGATTTCTTGTTCATCATACTGTGGTTAGTTGTAATTTTGTTGGCGATTCATGCTTCGTCTGAGGATGGCGAAGTTAGTCAGTATTAAGTATCATAAGAGTGGGTAAACTAAATCCAGTATTACAGAACTTTGCATAATACTCAACAGTTACTGAAAACTGAAGAACAAGTTTTAAATGCTTTAACGTAAAATAAAATAAGGTTTCTTTGTTCCATAGATGAAGAAACCATTTTCCAATTCATAGTATTAGGAGCGAGTCAGTATTTGGGCATAAATTATGGCCCAAACTGAACACTTCGATAAATATAAAAAGGAGAATGGTCAAAAACTACCGACATAGCTCATATTTGCCAGTTGAAGTGGCAATGGGCACATTGCTCGTAGAACTGACAACCGACGGGGAAGAAAAGTTCTCGAGTGGCAACCACGGTCCGGAAGACGCAGCGTAGGCAGGCCTCTCACTACGTGGACCGACGACATCGTGAGGGTCGCGGCCAGCCGACTGATGCAAGTGGCGAATTGTCGTTCGGCGTGGCGGGCTAAGGGGGAGGCCTATGTTCAGCAGTGGATGTCTTCCGGCTGATGATGATGATGATGATGGTCAAAAACTATGTGTAACCGAAAGCCATGAGACATAGTCGTAAAAGTAATGCAATGTTACAACGTAGAGAACGTTTGGTGGAACTTACTCCACATTTTGCTCAATTTACTTCTCAGACTAAATAGCCTAAATACTTACCTAGAGCTTTTCATGTCACCAATGTCAAAATTTCTTCAAATTCAAAAACCCACCCAAATTGCAACATGCCTAGAAAACCAAATCAATTTCAAAACCCAATTACAAAAGGTACAAGCCTTGCAAATAAATACTATACAAAACTTATTTTCTTACCATCAAAGCAAGAATAAGACCCCTATATTACTCCGCCGGCAGGTGGTATAAAAATACCGCGACATACGACATTAAATAGAGTTATCTACATCAGCCATTTCCTCTGACCGCAGCTGCTGGTAGCCATGATAAACTATTATTTATTATTCTGTTGGCTACTTTATAGTTTAATGTTTAAATGTTTAACAAAGAGTAATGTTTTGTTTGTTTGATGGGAGATAAATGGCTTGTGTATTTTGTTGGGAGTGTTCAGACGTTTTATTACGTTTGAAAATTCTTGCCTCTGTTAGAATTCTCCTGTACGCAGATTTTGTTTATTGTAGTAGAATTTTCTTCAGAAATTCCCATTCTTCTTTTAATCAAAAACTTGCTACATCGTTCTCACATAGTGTACCACCTCAAATGAATGATGGAACAAAGGTTCTGTAATTATTCTGGCGATCGAAAAACAGTGTCCATGGAGTTTCTTGCACGTTCTTCTCCATAGAGATCTACTTCTTAGAACGGGCATCTACTCTCCTCTCTTCTACTAATAATATTCCTTTGATTGTCGATGACAATTCAAAAGTGCCTGAAACTGGCCTACTTGAAATTAATGCTTTGATTTTGATACTAACTCATCAATGTTTGATGGACATCTACAGAAATTGTTATTATGAAAAACTATGTCGCCACAATACAAAGCCATCTCTTTGATAAGGAAGATTTTAGCGGTGGTAAGGCTCACCAAGGACGCCTGGCGAATCGCAACCGCCATCCTATCGATGATCGGGGTTCCGTCGGACGTTTGGTGGGATTTTCGAAATCTTGGTTACAGCATAAACTTTCAGATTACTACAGTAGAAGTTGCCATAAGCACGTTTTCTACAAGGGAAAAAGCGTGGGACCATTCAAGTAATAAATAACATAAAAGTCACTTACATCGTTATTACTCCAAGTTTTACTCACTCAGAAGGGAAAAAGGCGGATCAGAACACACATGTATAATGTTCTTGCATATTAAATGTATCCTGCACTGATATGTGGTTGCAAATTGAGCTAGATCTTTGATTACCTGGATAGCTACTGCGCAGTATAAACCCTTAGGTGGTCTGTGGTAGGTAACTAGATATTTTTATTGGTTATTTCTTGATTGTAAAAGAATTATCATTGTAAATAAGTGAATTGAAGATAAGATAGACCAGACGGTCCGGTTAAAATAAACTAATTAGCAGCTTATTGTAATGAACAGTGTGGATTTTATAATTTAATTGTATAAGACCCATTTTGTAACCATAGAATTAGAAATGTTTTAAAACCATTTCTGCAACAATTTGGAGTGCAATAAAGTGTTTTTTATACAGGCTGAATTTTTCAACTGGGCGGGGATGGCTATATCCGAAACTATGACGAATATCGAAAACCGGCCAAGTGCGTGTCGGCCCACGCACAGTGTAGGGTTCCGTAGTTGCCCATCAAAATATTTATGCGAACTAACTAAACTGATTCGCTGAATTTAATTTTAAAAAGAAGAATTTTCAAAATCGGTCCAGGAGTCTTTGAGAAATCGGGGAAAATACATAAGAAAAAAGATTACGACGAATTTAGAACCTCCTCCTTTTTTTGAATTTAGTTAAAAATAGTTGACGATAAAAACCTACCTATCCCCAAAAAACATACATATAAAAGCTGTAAAAATAAAGTTGACAAACTTACATTTGCAGTTGTCTCCGATACATTTTGTTTAAGGAAATATAATATCCAAGTACATTTTTTAGTTTGGTCGACTATTACTCGTAAAGTTGTAAAGCCTACTTAGTCGTGATAATTTTCTTTTAAACTTTGTTATATATACTACTATTGTGAATTTTTTCACACCCCCAAACATAACCGGTTAGCTGGTAGAGGGGGGGACACTCGAATCGAGCAAAATTTAGCACTTTAAAGCTTAATATTTCACAAACGAATTTTTTAATCAAAAAACTGTTAATGGAAACTATCATTATTTTTTGAAGGCCTATTTAATGATACCCCACACTAAGGAGTACGCGAGAAAAAAAAAATCCTCACTTTACGTGTAAGTACAGGAGGTACCCTAAAAAAAAATATTTTAGGAGATTTTATTTTACCACTTTTTCGGCACAACAAATCCGTATATTTATGCCAAATTACAGCTCTCTAGTACTGTGCGTCTCTGAGCTAAACTGCGGACAGACGGACGGACGGACGGACGGACATGGCGAAACTATAAGGGTTCCTTGTTGACTACGGAACCCTAAAAACCTGAAAGGAGTCACGAGGCCGATTTTGACGAAAACTAAAACTGCATCATTGTATTTAAGAAAAATCAATAATACTAGCCAGGAACCGAACCCGCTGATTTTGGAAAAAAAAACTACCTACATTCTGTATACAATCGACAGTGTTGCTACAAAGGATCAAATTCTGGAAAGTAATCATATACGGCAAACTTATCTATCTGACAGTCAATATCTATTACATAGAACCCATTGACACAAATCTCTTTTCAATTACAACAAATAAATAAACATTCCCATAATTTCTAGATCAAATAACTCTATAGCTCATCCGTCGTGGGACTCAGTCTGATAATGGCTCATGCACATCATACCACCATAGAGATCATAGCACGAACTCGTTAGCATAGATATCTACAAATGACAGTATCATAAGACAATCGTTAGCATAGCTGGGAATGTTTTGATTGCAATGCTGCGTTTGTTTTTAAAAGAGCATCATTGCGGATTCCCACAGTAAATTGATAAATGATTTTCTAGGTACAGAGATTGTACAACTTACTGTTAATCATGGTTATCTTATGAAGATGTTATTATTTCATACAGTAAGTGCTCTAGATTAAAATTATTAGTTATTAGCTTTTGCCAGCGGCTTCACCCGCTCACCGCCTGGGGTTATTGCCGGGATGAATGATTTAACAAAGTTTTGAAATAATTTTGGCGATTGAAAAAGAGTGTCCATGGAGTTTCTTGCTCATTCTTCTCCATAGAGATATCTACGCTTTGGAATGAGCACTTGGTACTTTCACAGTTTTTATGTCTTGTGACTGGGACTGTAGCACCATAACTATTTTTGTAATTGTTTTATTTTATGTCTTTTGACAATTCATAAATGCCTGTAATTGGCCTAGTTGAAATAAACGTTTTGATTTGATTTGATTTGCCTATGACACTCAGGAACAAAGCAGTTTTCAACTGTTGAGTGATTTTTGGAAATCAATCTCAAGTTTTTTAGTTTTTCATTACAAACACACACACATACAAATCTCTCCTCTTTTATAATATTAGTGTAGATAATACCTTTATAATTTCAGAGCGACACTTCGACATGTTCTTTGAGAGACGGATAACAGGGTGCCGTTTTTTTTTATTTCGATGAAATATGGAACAGAAATCGCGCATCATCACCATCAGCTGAAAGATGTTCACAGCTGAACAAATGCCACTTTCTTAGACTACAACACTGTACGACAATTCACCAATTGCATCCCAACTCTTATGATATTTTTGAACCACAGTGGGGCTACCATTCCTGAAACTTTAATTTTCAAAGAAGTTCGTTCTCATACGCAGCTTCAAACACATCTTTAAATCATTTCTCATTGCCCTCATACCCTGTAAAACAATTAATCACATAAACAATTAACAGCAATGAATTAGTTGCATAGTTGCAAACATACTCCCGTTCCCACCTTGGGAACCGTTAGTCTCAAATGATGAACGATGCTGGGCCAGTGTGGGGCGTAGCTATTAGTCTGTTGGCCCGTTTAGAAGATTTGTAGTGACTGCTTTACCGACCTAAATGCGAAGTATGCATGTGATGAGACGGAATGGTCAGGCGCAGCCAGGCATACAGAACAGCAAGATGTATTTTGTGTTTTTTATGTTCGTTACCCACGGCTTCGCATATTTGAATATGTAGTCTATTTACCTACATTTTACGAAATGTAAACATGTAGTCATTTATTTTTTCTCAGTCCATATTGTTATCCCACTTCTGGGCACAGGCCTTCCTCCACTTCTAACGCAACTGCTCAAAAAATTACCGTATGATGATCTCTATTCATCAGAGTCTTTACCACGAGCTCTTAACGCGATCCAGTTTAGGCTGTGGGAAAGAGACAGAGCTATACAAGTCGTCTATCGCCATCTCTTCCCCACAGCCTCAACTGGAGCTCGTGGTAAGGCCTCAAATCTTTCATGGACCAAAAGCTCTTCCAAGCATTGTCCTTGGTATTTTCTCATCTGGAACAATCGTCTTCATGACATCCTGTGTTTTTATGAGCTTCCTACAGCAATACTATATTGCTCATACGGTAGTTATTGTTGATGGTATTATTTTCCGATCGAACTCAATAATAACAAAATATGTAGTAAGGTTATTAAAAAGTTCGTCCTCTTGATTGTTTTTTCGTTTCCGTAATGTCTTTCATTTTTTTTTATTTGGGATAAACCCGCCACACTATGCCCAAACCACTGCACAGCAAGTCTTGAAAGCCAGAATCAACAGTGGCAAACACTAGAATATCGCCGCACCAGAAAAGTACAGAGGCAATGAAATTCGACGTGTTCCGGAGAATGAATTTAGGTGCCTGTCTTGGATCCTGCAACGAAATTTATCAGAAAAGACTAGTGGAACAAGAAAAATACGTTTTCTCTTCACATGGAGTATAGACATCGAGGATATCAAGCAGGAGACAGAATAAAATAAGGCCAATAGGCACAAAAGGATGTAACAACATCAAAGTCCTTCCAACATATTCGAATATTTATATTTCAATCTTCTTATCTACATACTACTTTTATTTTTATTGGGACGAACCAACCACACTATTCCCAACCACTGCAACTCCTGAAGCCAGTAACAACAGTGGCAACCACCAGAAAAGCGTCGTGATAATGAAGCTCGACGTGTCCCGGAGAATAAATACCTGTCTTGGATCCTGCAACGAAATTAATCAAAAAAGAATAGTTGAGAAGTAGCAAAAAAAATATTATGTTCCCACTTCCCTCCATGCAAGCAGGAGACAGAACAAAACAAGGCCAATAGGCACAAAGGGACATTACAACTAGGAGAAGCTCACGTACAACTTACTGCAATCTCTTATTTGCTGTCATTTATCTAAAGTACTGTAAATTACCAACAAAGCATAAAAAACAAAATGGTAGCAAACGGGTCCGGACCGTTTTATACGATAAATGAAAGAGAAATAGACTGACGTCTGTTTAAATAGGTTTTATTCCCAGCAGCCGGTTTAAACGCCGGCGGGGTGCAACCGTTCCGGTTTTCAAATAATATCTTTGAACAGCCTGAGGCGCTAGATTCGATTCCCAGGCAGTGTTATTGGTTTATTTGATTTAGTTATGTACTTTTCATCAATATTTCTTGTAGTTTAGATTATTAGAGCCCGCATCTCGCTAGTAATGAAATACATAGGGCACGAGTCCCAGGTCCCAACCCAGATTTTGATCTACTACTGAAAAGAAAACCCAAAGGGCCAGGACAGACAACGTTTTTGGTTGTCACTGGTTGTGTAGTGGCTTAAATTCTAACAAGGCGTAAGTCAAAAATTTAAATATAACAGGATACTAACTGCCTTCACAAGTTTATACGTTTGTTACTCGAAAATTATTGTCCCATGCAAACGTAATATTATCGAGATCACACGGTATCCCATGTTGTCGTCTCTGGGCCAACCCAGATACATTCTGACGTGAAAGAAACCTTCTCATTTTTATTATTAAATATTTACAAACCTTTACAAGAATATTTTGTCTTATGATTTCTCTATTTTATTGACACCATACTTACTTGAAGTATTTACGATTTACGGCGTTTATTATATGGAAAATTGAAAAAGCTCCTCGAGTTTAGTACGGAAGACTTTCTCCATCAAATTAAAGTCAAAGTTCCAGTTTACTTTACGTCATTAAAAACTGAAAAATTCTTGTTAGTGCCTTCGTTCTCTTGCAGCATTAACTGCACTATCGTCAAAACTCAAAGAAAATTGAGATAACTTTCTTTGAGTTTTGACGATAATGTGTTTTATTTGCGACCTCTCGAGCCCCGTGACACAACTTTTTGCCATCAAACCCTGACCGATTCTAAGACTTATTTTTCCAAAAATATAGTTTAAAATCGGTCGGGGTTTGGTGGCACAAAATTGCTTAAGCATTTTTCATTTTTCGATCATCGCTATTGCATTTATAATGTCAACTCTTGGACTTCCAATACTCAGTCTCAAGACTAAACCAAATAGGTAGGTTAACAAACATAACTAAATAAAACAGAAACGCTATTCGCAACCGGATCCCTACAATCTCACTAAGTAATCGCACTATTTTACCTACATATTTACCTCGCGAGACCGTTGACAGTAACTGTTTGTTACTTTCGTTGCTAGATTAACTGGAAGCGATTATACACCGTGACTTTTTAGTCGTCCTAACATACCTGTAGGCAAGTTTTTTTTTTTTATCGTTAATAATAATTTTTATTTTTATTAGATAGGTACCTACATTAGAAATATGAAACAGCCTGTTAAAATGTTTACGTATCAAGCTGTAGAGTATACCTATACCCAGCGCAATAGTCGGGCAGATCATTCCATCTCCATTTTCTATGAGACAAGGGTGTCTCTTACTATACCTTGCGTCAAATAAATTAAAATTTATTTTTAAAATTTTCAAATCTCCTAAATACCTATTATATTTTTTAAACTTTTTAGTATACATTTTTTGAGTATTAGTTCTAGTCATTGGATACATGAACTGGGCTGCTTTTGTAAGACGACTAAAAAGTCACGGTGTACAAATAGTAAGATCGGGTTTACATTCAATTTTATCATAATTATGTTGCTGGCCAGTATGCCAAAAAAAATTAACCTTTTTTATCGTGACAAAATCATCAAATGAGTCCTCCCACTCAGTGCAGGACGGAAGGTACTGTCAGACTTGTACTAACTAAAATTCACGGCGTCCTTTACGTTCCAGGCCAAGGCCAAGGTAACCTGATTATGCATTCCCGCGTCCCCGGAAGTTACGTGACCTTAGTTGTCTTCGTAGCAGTACCGATGATGCTGGAGGTGGATGACTTCGTTCTGATAATTCAAAACTGTCTGTAACTGACCTACGTGTACTTAATAACTGATTTGAATTTGATTTTACTGTGATGCCTTTCTCAAAGGACATCGTGACGTCAGAAACAAGTAAAAACCGTAAATGGCGTTTTGCCTATTTTAAAAGTGTCGTATTTTCGTCAATTGGTAAAAAAATAAAACATAATTATAATGTAGTATCAAATATTTTTTTAATAATCCAACTGACGGACAGATAACGTCTTTTAAGTTGAATACCCTAGGTATTATGAGAAATCTCTAAACTTTTTGCTTGACCTGAAAATCGAACCAAGGAGTCTCAGAACCCGCTCAGATCATCAATCTGACTTCAATAAAAAAAGGTGTAATTCAACGAAATTTTTGCGTAACCCAAGTACCTACCTAGTTATAGAAACATTGTTTACAGATGAATCGTCTTTATAATGACTTTGGTCTACTTGGGCAACAATCAAAGGGAAATCAATAATAATTGCAGGTACTCATTGACGAAATTACTTGATGGTCGATTGCTTGTTCTTTGAAATGATTAGTTTTTTTAAAAGTTATTAGGTATCTAAAAAAAAAATAAGTCTACAAAAAATAATAACTTGAACGAAAAAACACAATTAATAATTTTGATAGACTTGGACATCGAATCACCCCCAAGTTCATCGACCGACGAGGCAATTAATTGAAATCATTCTGAATTATTCATAAATAAATTACAACGTAATAAAAGAGAATTACGACAAAAATAAAAGTAAGACCCTTTTACAACAATACCTTCGAAGGTTCAGATGAGTAGCATTCCTTCGCGTGATCATCATAAAACTTGATGTGAATAATGTACTACCATCTGGTGATGCGGCTCTTGATAGGGATTTTGTAGTGACGTGAAAAAGTATCGAGTATCGATTGGTGCAATCTGTGACAGTTTCACTAAGGTAAGTGCCATCGATACTCGATACTTTTGACATTTCACCGAGAGATAATATTAAAAATGCAAAATTTTGCAAAAATGGATGGATGTTTGTAACTTCTTCACCCAAAAACTGCATACCTGATAAAGTTTTTTTTTTTACATGGAAAAGCATGACATTGCTGAAAAGCGGGGGCAACGCCGCGGACATGAGCTAGTATTTATAAAATTATTATATTAATAAGACGTTAATTTTTATACCTGTTTTATTTTTATTAAAAATCATTATATTTTTTATGAAAAGATTATTAATTAATTTCCGTCAAAACGTTGTTAATTCCTTTCAGACGCATAAAATATCGATAAACCTCATCACTTTAAAGTTCATCGTAAACACATAACAAAACATTAAAATTCACGCGCGCTATTTAACATGCCACGGACGAAATTCAAGCGAAACTGCATTTTACTTAGGTGGTAGTACCAGTTGTCGGCCTACGATAAAATGTTAAAAATTGTAACGAAACAGGTAAAAAAATCGCGACAAAACACTCTTTTGTTATAAATATGTAACGTAGTTGTTACTTGCTTGCCTTACGTTTTATACGGATTTAGACATTGATATAATATTTTCAACTCGTTCGTCCATCTATGACAGTTAAAAAAAAGTATTTATATAATTTGGTATTTCTGTTTTAGATTTAAAAAAAAAAAAACTTTAACCAACAGTTTCATAGCAAAATTGCTAAAGTTATTAAAATCATATTGCACAGCCCGCTCCGATACAGTCCATTGCTTTGCAATTTCTAAGCGTCTAGATAATAATATAAGCAATTTGTCATTACTTATGAATGATGAAACTTTCTATTTCCATCTCGATCAGGGAATGCGAGAAAACAGAGCGTGTCAACTATGGAAAATGATTGGCTGTGGTTATAGAAATATGGCTACATTATACACCTACATATTTCTATTTCTACACAATATACTTTTCAATACATACACTTTAATTATGTTGATCAAAATTATGATTATTGTAATTCAAGTGTCGATTTCTTTTCGTTTTTTATAAGTATAGTTTTAAAAACTATTTGGTAACGTTTATATTTATTTTAAATATTTTTGTGGCACAAAAGCCAAAAAGCAAATATCGGATAAAAAAAAAACTATCAATTAACTGCTCCTAAAATACACATTTATTTAAATTAATTATCTTTTGATTTTTGTATACAAAGGTAAACCTTGCCTCATTCAAAAAGTGTGATTGAAACTAGTAGTGTAATAAGTTCTTGTTATTTATAAAACTGGTGTAGTTGATCTACTAATTGTAATATTTAACATACAATCTTTTTAACAAAATAAAAACAACTGCATAGCCTCAAGCAATTGTAAATATAGCTCGTCTAATAACTGGGCTCTCCACCCTACCCATATTTTTTCATCGCCGCTTGAATACATTTCCATACAAAATCAATATTTGTTGTACGTTGTATGAATTTAATGATTGGAACAATGTTGTAGTTCATACAACTTGACGGAAATTATAATAAGAGAATGTCTGGCGTAGATATTACTCATGTTTTAGTAAATAATGTGTGGATAATTATGATAAAATTTTTGAACGCACCTACCTACGTAAATAAAAAACATGAGTTTAATACATACCTATATTTTTTTTGTATTCTCTTTAATTGTAATTGTGTGCATAAGGCTTGTCAAATAAATTATTTTCTTTCTTATTGCTAAAATATTTGTGCCATCCATTTACGACAAAATTATAAAGAAAATGTATTTAATGTTTCTATTGCATTAACTCAAAAACTACTTGACGGACTTTTTTTATGTATCAAAAAACTGCATTATCAGCAAGTAACATGGGTAGATTTTCTTTTTAAATAGCACCTGGTCTAAACTAGGCAGCTTTATTTAACAATGTAACTGCGAGTTCTTTTAAATGATGATGTGTTGATCCTGTTCAGTTTAATTCCTTAAGGCCAGGTTCACACGGCGACCATTCGATACGATTTTTTCACGTATACGGTTTTACTGTATACGATGCAGTCGTTCACACGGCAACCATTCGATTCGATTTTTTCGGGCCACTTATGCGAGTGCGTACGATTCTCGAATGGGCGAATCGTGTGAATGAGACAACATGAACATAAGCGCTGCGTATTCGATAAAATCGAATTCGACTACGCAAAATTCAACTTCGCACGGTATACGGTAAAATATATTTCTCGAACACGGGATTTTCCAATGGAACAAACGGGATTGTAAACAATTTTTAAGTTTTCATGTATACTCTATTCTATAAAATCTCGTATACTGTATACGGGAAAATAATCGCCGTGCGAACGTGACCTTAGTCCATTGCAAAAAAAAACTTATGAAATAAATTCAAACACAGTGCTATATAGAATTTTCTTTTCAATTTATAACTTTGTATTACAATATCAAGGAGTAGAATCATATTTATTGCGACGGAGCCTACAATATGCGCGGGGGCATCAATAAAATTACTTCAAAGGATTTTTCTAGGGTTGCCATATCTAGAAACCTCCTTCTAGTCTACTGTATTTACCATAGTATTTACAAAACTAGGACAAACGTTAATATGATAGATTGAGAGCAATATCTATAATAAAATAAAATAATATTATAAAGTAAAAACATTGATAACACCTAAAATAAATTTAATGAGCTAAGCGTGTCCTAGAGTTCTACACATAATATAAACAAAAACATGTAGATTAATTTATTTGTAAAAATAGCTTGTTAATTTTCTTGTCAATTATAGGCGTACGTAAAAAAACTATTTTCTACCTTTTGCAATTCAAGGTTATTCCAAATTATAATACCTACGTAGTAACCTAATCTAAAAATATAATATGTTACAAAATGTTACAAAACTGTTATGATATAATTATACTAAAGAATTTCACTCAATTTGTTTACACAATTTTTTAGAATAATTAATAAAGTGTTTTTATTACTTACCCCTGCCCTACCGACTGTTTTCCATTCCGCATTTATCGGACGCCTGTATCAACCATCCCATCCGATTATAAATTATGAAGCGCACCCATTGTCAAGTTAAACTATAGTTGGTGCCAGTTAAGATGGCAATAGCGGTCATTGACCTTTACCTAATAAGTCCTCGTATGATGACATAAGATCAGAATTAGCATTTTTCTGTGAAATGATAGTGTTTACTTGTGAGTCTTTAATATAAAAATAATATAAAATCTTAGGTATAGGTGAAATATTTTTACCATTTTGATGTTTTATGAATAAATAAATACTTCTATCCTTACAATATACTTACTAATTTATTCGGTATTTTATAAAAATGCTAATTCTGAGCTTGTTTCATATATACGAAGACTTATTAGATAGGGGTCAATGTCCGCTATTGCCATCTTAACTGGCACCAACTATACACCCATTATAATGCTTGGCCACTAAACGAGCGCAAACTACCGACATAATAAAAGGGATTGTGAGCCTATCCGAGAATCAGTTGCTTATAAAGCTCGTCATAAATTATTTGTAACATTAATGAAGGTTACATGCAAATAGTAGGTACATTGTTATCCGAGGAGTGAAAGTTACTTATTTCAGTCCCGAGATGGGGTTTGGCGCCCGTTACGTATTGAGGTAAACACTGCTTCGCATTACGAATACGAAAAATGTAAAAATAAAAACATTAGCCAAAGAAATAAATTGTTTTTAATCGGATTGTCGCCTTCCCGCTAGTTGTCTAGTACTAGTCGACTAGTCGTCCATCTTCAACATTATTTTTAGTATATGCGAAACCTGAATAAAGTTTGTTCAGAATCAGTAACTGATTCGTTTCCAATATTTTTTACACAATTTTATATATTTTTTAAATATATTTCAATTACGTACCGTATGGTTAGATACCTATTGCCAAACTACTTTCACGGTTCGGTTCCACGGTTTCACCACAGTATGCGGTTTACTCAGGTAAGTGGTAAACCTGAAGGACCTATTTTACGGAAAGTATTGTTCAAAGTATTCCTTGTTACTTTCTGCATACCTACCAAAAAGGACGTGAAAGTTACAGGGGCAGTAAAACACAGCGTGCTTTAAAATTCTTTATTGCAATAACCAACTAAGTAACAAGATCTCAATGTACCATATATTTAAAAATAAATATATCTTTATCTTTAACAATAGAGTGCGTCAAAATGAAAATATCTACACTCATCTATCAATCGCTACCTAGTTTCAGAACGACCACACCACAGAAATATTACAATATATCTAAGGACCACAATCAGTATCATACTCATTTGTTGAAGCTAAGAATTTCGAACGATGTTCTTTAAGATTACTAAATCATTTAAAAGCTATACAGTATACAGACAAAAAAAATACAATCAAATAAGCGCCTGTTTGTTTTGTAAAATATTCAGTTAATTATAGAAATGCGCAAACTGTACCATAGCGACAGCGTACGTGGTAATCAGAGCAACCACACTTAGTATCATGCTCATGTTCAGTGTGAACAGTCGATATATTGTGTACTTGAACGGATGATGGCGGAAGTACACCAAGACGTCTTCTATATCTTGATGTGCGGATTTCTCTGAAACGTTTTATTTTTATAATTGTGTAATTTAAACAATTACAAGCTATAGTTTTAGGGGTGCTATGACAGGAAACCTCCACGTGCGCTCGTGGACTGGAGTTCCCTCTCGGATGCGTCCTCGGGGAAGACCAGCTTTTCGGGCCGGTGCACCCTGGGATGCGGGCAAAAACTCTTCCTTACGCAATGTGTTCCTAAGAGGTCTCTTTGCCCGTATGCGAATAGCCTGTCGTGTGGACGCTCCAACGCGTGTCCCTCTGATTAGCAGAGGGCACAGCGGCGGAGCGGGCTTGCGGACGGTGAGTAATGGGTAGCTCGCCGTCCGACCAAGGACCAAGCCCAGGTCGGTGGCGCGTCGTGTTTCGCGCCATATGCCTGCTGGGGAAAACGCGACCCCAGCAGGCTCTCGTTCTTAACCCAGGATAACGTGGCCCCGAAACGTAAAGGGCATAGGAAGAAACTCGAGTGGATTTTAGTCAATAAGAGTCTGACAGTCCCTTCAGGTAAAATCATCAAATGAGTCCTTCCGCCCTGGGTGGGGCCCAGGGCGGAAGGACTCATTTGATGATTTTACCACCCAAAAAAAGCTATAGTTTTAAGGGGTTTAAAATGCCAGGGTGTAAAATTCCTCCATAGTTTATGAAAAAAGAAAGGCACCGAACAGACGGGAGATATACGACTGTTTTCGTTTTTTTTCTTATTAGCTTACCTCTACATACGAGTAACTGTCTCACAATACACAATTTCATTTTGTCTATCTCGCTGTTAATCATCTCAGCTAGCAGTGCAGGTGACACGGTAACTGAGAACTCCAAAAAGGCTTCGAATAGGAGTATTGTACTGCTCTGTAAGATTAAAAAGACTCGATAGAAATCTTACGATAATACTTTTAGTTATAAATCAGTTAATTCAGCGACATCATTATCATTATCTTAATTATTTTTGTGATCAGTTCTCTTAGCACGAGTTTTAAGTATTTGAGACGTAAAGTAAACTGCAACTTTGACAATTTTAAAGGAAAAAATTGGAACAATTTTTTACCGGAACTGGTTTCTTCGCACACCAGAGGCCCTGTTCTATTTTTTCATACAAGAAACGCTGTAAATACTGGAAAGACACTGTACAGTAAAAGAGTGAAAACTCGTGCTAAGGGTTAATGTGCAGTATGTCTCTATTACTCTATCAGCACTTCATTTTTAGCCCTATCTTGTTTCAAGCAGTTTATCTATCGATTTTTACTTTTCTCTACTTTTAAAATTTTCCAGGTTTGTGCAAATTAGCTTAACTGCTAATTTTCAATGTCTCATTTATTTTACTAATTATGGTATTTTTTGTTTACAGGTAAGTCCAAGAAATATTATTTCAAGTGGTAAGTTTAAGTGGCGGGCGCTACCGCTGCAAAGTTTACAAGTTTACAAAATAATACGTACGTAAAAAACACTTTCGTATGCAAATGTTAAAAAAAGAGTGTTTAACATTTTTGGAATCATTAACACTATAGATGAAAATATCTGAAACAGTAAATAAACGATATCAGTTAATAAGCGACAAAAGTTCACAAGCAATATGCGTTTTTCTTCCCAAATTTTGGTTAGTAAATGATATGAATGATATGATTATGAATGATCAAACATGCTGCAGTGTCGGCGTCGGTTGAAGATGTACTTCAACCGACGCCGACACTGCACTGTTTTGTTTGCTTAATTCAATAAATTTTAACAAAAATTTCAAGAATCTCGAGTACACACGAATGTTTAACCCAAAACATTTGATGTTTATTCGTACATAATGCAATATAAATAGATTAATTACCATAAACTTCATGGGGACATCAGTCCCATGAGTCGTGTTCAATAAATTCTTGTAGGCATTCAAGCAATTCCTTAATTTTTTCTTCGTTACTCCTTCCTTTTCTTCAAATCTGCGTGCGGTTGACAAGCCTCTCTCAAGTTGTTTGCGAAGTATTGCCATTCGAC
The DNA here is from genome assembly GCA_036375495.1 of Agrotis segetum. NCBI lineage: Eukaryota > Metazoa > Arthropoda > Insecta > Lepidoptera > Noctuidae > Agrotis > Agrotis segetum. The sequence goes on from JAQSVV010000033.1 coordinate 879,802, forward strand.
GCCAAAGTAATTCAAATATTATTATACGAGTAAAGTTGGATGTATGTTGTGCCATATCAAAGAAGAATGCCAAAGTAGAAGGGGAAAACAAGTTTAAAAGATTAACTGATGTACAATAGCCGTAAATAACATGAGTAGCTATTTTAAATAGCAGTAAAAATACAAATAAAATTCGAGAAAACGGTATTTCATCACTGAGTTTAGAATTTGGCATGATTTTTCTGATTTCTTTTAAGTATTTGGAAAATTTTTCACCACTAAAAAATAAGCTTGTTAAAACATTTATGGTGTACAAAGTACCTTGAAGCCCATAACGTATTTTTCCCGAAGAGAAAAAGTAATATGTAGTTACTAAGTAATTTTGTAAATTAAGCAAAATAACGAGAGTAATGCAATATACTCTCACTAGGACATCAATTAGTATATTGCAGCTAATTTTGTAGTAGAAACCAAAGAAAAGCCGGATTGCCATAATTGTTTGAATGGATATAATTGCTTTTATAAAATGCATTTTTCGCTGAGAAACTGCGGTAGTGTACACAACAATAAAAATAATATGACACTGACGTGGATTCTAAAAACTCGTTACATTTTATATTTCAATAAGCTAATGAAGTTTAGTCAATGATTATATAGATAGATAGATAGATAAATATACAGCACTTAAGTTTTCAATAATCTAAATTTGGATGTAAAGAAATTGACTTTCTATAAAAGTGTGCAATAACAACTTATTTTAAATCGAGTGCGACAAAATGTACTTATTATCTATATCTATCAATCGTTACCTAGTTTCACAGTGACGACATTAATCTCATAATCAACAGTGGTAAGAGATAATGTTTAATTAATTAAGATTACTGAAAACATTTAAAAACTACTCGTATACACACAAAAAAATTTTAATCTTATACTATCATATTAAATTGGTGCTCGTTTATTTTGCAAAATATTCAGTTAATTATAGAAATGCGCAAACTGCACCATAGCGATAGTGTACGTGGTAAGCAGAGCCACCAAACTCAGTATCAGGCTCATGTCCAGTGTGAACAGTCGATATATTGTGTACTTGAATGGATGTTGGCGGAAGTATACCAAGACTTCTTTTATAACGTGATGTGTGGATTCCCCTGAAATGTTATTTTTTTTAACATTTTCAACAAATACAAGCTTTAGAATAAAAGAGTATGAAGAAAAGGAGCTTCCTCAGTACTACTTTGAAAAAGAAGAGTTCTCCGAGCAGACTGATGACGTTCTTGGCGATCTACTGCCCAATACCTTTTATTTCGGAGCTGGGTGTAGTGTGGTGTTTAGGAACAACTGAAAATGGCAGAAAAATTAAGTTTTGCAATGACAATAAAATCTTACCTCTACATACGAGTAACTGTCTCACAATACACAATTTCATCTTGTCTATCTCGCTCTTAATCATCTCAGCTAGCAGTGCAGGCGACACGGTAACTGTGAACTCCAAAAACCCTTCGAATACGAGTATAGTATTGCTCTGTAAGATTAAAGAGACTAAATAGAAAGCTTACAATTTATTGCTTTAAAAACTAATAAGTTTAAGTTAACATATAATTCAGTGTCATCATTATCATGCTCTTATTTTAATTAATCTGTGATCTGTGCAGTATGACTTCATTACTCTACATTTTAAGCATTTCCATTTTAGCCTTATTATCTTTCAAACGGTCTATCAAATTCAAGTATCTTTATTGTGAACTAAGTGTAGGTAAACAAATTTTTAAGGTGTTAAAATTACGTAAATTTATAATTCTAATTCATTATTATTATTTTTGTTATTTGTGAAAACCCGTAATATCATCTGCAAATAAAGCCATAGCCGACCATAGCCAATGGTCAACAAGACAAATAGCGTTCGGTAAGTCATTTATTTAAATGAAGAATAGCAGTGGTCCCAGTGTTGATCCTTGAGGTACACCATTTTATTAGTTCTTGGGCAATTGATGTGTCTTTAGTTTTTGTGAATGGTGGACACAATTGTGAAATTTCAGTGAGTTGAATTCCATTACAAAGATAAGACTTGATATTTCCAGTGCTTTTCCACGATATCCGTATAATATTTCTAATAATTTAAGTAGCAGTAGTCCGTGGTCAACATAATCAAAGGCATTAGTCATGTCCATGCAGTCCTTGTATAATGTTGTAACCTGATTTTTAGGGTTCCGTAGTCAACAAGGAACCCTTATAGTTTCGCCATGTCCGTCCGTCCGTCCGTCTGTCCGCAGTTTAGCTCAGAGACGCACAGTACTAGAGAGCTGTAATTTGGTGTAAATATACGGATTTGTTGTGCCGAAAAAGTGGTAAAATAAAATCTCGTAAAATATTTTTTTTTAGGGTACCTCCAGTACTTACACGTAAAGTGAGGATTTTTTTTTTCTCGCGTACCCCTTCGTGTGGGGTATCATTAAATAGGCCTTTAAAAAATAATGATAGTTTCCATTAACAATTTTTTGATAAAAAAATTCGTTTGTGAAATATTAAGCTTTAAAGTGCTAAATTTTGCTCGATTCGAGTGTCCCCCCCCCTCTACCAGCTAAACGGTTATGTTTGGGGGTGTGAAAAAATTCACAATAGTAGTATATATAACGAAGTTTAAAAGAAAATTATCATGACTAAGTAGGCTTTACAACTTTACGAGTAAAAGTCGACCAACTTATAAAATGTACTTGATATCATATTTTCTTAAACAAAATGTATCGGAGACAACTGCAAATGTAAGTTTGTCAACTTTATTTTTACAGCTTTTATAGGTATGTTTTTTGGGGATAGGTAGGTTTTTATCGTCAACTATTTTTAACTAAATTCAAAAAAAGGAGGAGGTTCTAAATTCGTTGTAATCTTTTTTCTTATGTATTTTCCCCGATTTCTCAAAGACTCCTGGACCGATTTTGAAAATTCTTCTTTTTAAAATTAAATTCAGCGAATCAGTTTCGTTAGTTCGCATAATAGTCCAGTCATTAAAGCCTAAACCCGAAAATAATTAGTAACACGCTGAAATTTTAAGGGGTTCTTAAGGAAGGTAAAATAACATACCGGGTGATTTTGCAGCGTTCTGGGGTGTACGGAAAGGGTTGAAAAGGGGTGAAAAGTGTTTTTTGCTAATAACATTGCAAAAAAATTAGTAACACGCTGCAAATTTGGGATAAGGTTGTTCTTACGGTTTTGTAACGTGTATTAAATGACAATGGGCAAAAGCGGTCCAAGATCCTCCACTTATGACACTTATTGGAAATGAAAGAACATAGTTGTGACATCATTCTAGCAAAAGATTATCGAAATCTGTCCTGGGGTTCTTTTTTTATTTCCGTTTAAAAGTGACTACCTAATCTAACTTAACCCAACTTTTAATCAGCTGTAAATGATGCCCGACGTATGCTGAACCATCTGGGAAGGTGCTTGGCGTATGTTTGACTTACAGCGACTAAAAACAACAATGAGACCTTAAATAGCTAACCTAACCTAACTTTTTTTTTAGCTAAAAAAATGCCCGAAGCACAGTGAACCATCTGGAAAGACAGTTCGCTTATGTGTGACTTGGACCCCCTAAAAATACCAACGAAACCTTAAATAGCTAACCTAACCTAACTTTTTTTTAGCTAAAAAAATGCCCGAAGCACAGTGAACCATCTGGAAAGACAGTTCGCTTATGTGTGACTTGGACCCCCTAAAAATACCAACGAAACCTTAAATAGCTAACCTAACCTAACTTTTTTTTTAGCTAAAAAAATGCCCGAAGCACAGTGAACCATCTGGAAAGACAGTTCGCTTATGTGTGACTTGGACCCCCTAAAAATACCAACGAAACCTTAAATAGCTAACCTAACCTAACTTTTTTAATTCAGCTGTAAATGATGCCTGACGCATACTGAACCATCTGGGAAGGTGGTTGGCGTATGTTTGACTTACAACGACTAAAAATACCAATGAGACCTTAAATAGCTAACCTAATCAACCTTTTTTTTTGGCTAAAAACGATGCCCGACGCACAGTGAACCATCTGGGAAGATGGTTGGCTTATGTGTGACTTGGACCCACTAAAAACACTAACGAAACCTTAAATAGCTAACCTAACCTAACTTTTTTAAATCAGCTGTAAATGATGCCCGACGCATACTGAACCATCTGGGAAGACGGTTGGCTTATGTGTGACTTCGACCCGCTAAAAATACCAATGAGTCCTTAAATAGCTAACCTAACCTAATTTTTTTTTCACCTAAAAATGATTCCCGACGCACAGTGAACCATCTGGGAAGACGGTTGGCTTATGTGTGACTAAGACCCACTAAAAATACCAACGAAACCTTAAAATAGCTAACCTAACCTGACTTTTTTAATTCAGCTGTAAATGATGCCTGACGCATACTGAACCATCTGGGAATGCGGTTGGCGTATGTTTGACTTACAACGACTAAAAATACCAATGAGACCTTAAATAGCTAACCTAACCAACCTTTTTTTTTGGCTAAAAACGATGCCCGACGCACAGTGAACCATCTGGGAAGATGGTTGGCTTATGTGTGACTAAGACCCACTGAAAACACTAACGAAACCTTAAATAGCTAACCTAACCTAACTTTTTTAAATCAGCTGTAAATGATGCCCGACGCATACTGAACTATCTGGGAAGGCGGTTGGCGTATGTTTGACTTACAACGACTAAAAATACCAATGAGACCTTAAATAGCTAACCTAACCTTACATTTTTTTCAGCTAAAAATGATTCCCGACGCACAGTGAACCATCTGGGAAGACAGTTGGCTTATGTGTGACTTCGACCCGCTAAAAATACCAATGAGTCCTTAAATAGCTAATCTAACCTAATTTTTTTTTCACCTAAAAATGATTCCCGACGCACAGTGAATCATCTGGGAAGACGGTTGGCTTATGTGTGACTTAGACCCACTAAAAATACCAACAAAACCTTAAATAGCTAACCTAACCTAACTTTTTTAATTCAGCTGTAAATGATGCCTGACGCATACTGAACCATCTGGGAAGGCGGTTAGCGTATGTTTGACTTACAACGACTAAAAATACCAATGAGACCTTAATTAGCTATTTAAATAGCTAACGTAACCTAACTTTTTTTGTTCAGATTCAGTAGACCTTTAGGCCTTAAGGTATTTTTAGTCGGTTTAAGTCAAACATACGCCAACCGCCTTCCCAGATGGTTCAGTATGCGTCGGGCATCATTTACAGCTGAATTAAAAAAGTTAGGTTAGGTTAGCTATTTAAGGTTTCGTTGGTATTTTTGGTGGGTATTAGTCACACATAAGCCAACCGTCTTCCCAGACGGTTCACTGTACGTCGGGACGAATCATTTTTAGCTGAAAAGAAAGTTAGGTTAGGTTAGCTATTTAAGGTTTCGTTGGTATTTTTAGTGGGTCTTAGTCACACATAAGCCAACCGTCTTCCCAGATGGTTCACTGTGCGTTGGGAATCATTTTTAGCTGAAAAGAAAGTTAGGTTAGGTTAGCTATTTAAGGTTTCGTTGGTATTTTTAGTGGGTCTTAGTCACACATAAGCCAACCGTCTTCCCAGACGGTTCACTGTACGTCGGGACGAATCATTTTTAGCTGAAAAGAAAGTTAGGTTAGGTTAGCTATTTAAGGTTTCGTTGGTATTTTTAGTGGGTCTTAGTCACACATAAGCCAACCGTCTTCCCAGATGGTTCACTGTGCGTTGGGAATCATTTTTAGGTGAAAAAAAAGTTAGGTTAGGTTAGCTATTTAAAGTCTCATTGGTATTTTTAGCGGGTTGAAGTCACACATAAGCCAACCGCCTTCCCAGATGGTTCAGTATACGTCGGGCATCATTTTTAGCTGAACAAAAAAAGTTAGGTTAGGTTAGCTATTTAAGGTTTCGTTGGTATTTTTAGTGGGTCTTAGTCACACATAAGCCAACCGTCTTCCCAGATGGTTCACTGTGCGTTGGGAAACATTTTTAGGTGAAAAAAAAGTTAGGTTAGGTTAGCTATTTAAAGTCTCATTGGTATTTTTAGCGGGTTGAAGTCACACATAAGCCAACCGCCTTCCCAGATGGTTCAGTATACGTCGCGCATCATTTTTAGCTGAACAAAAAAAGTTAGGTTAGGTTAGCTATTTAAGGTCTCGTTGGTATTTTTAGTGGGTCGAAGTCACACATAAGCCAACTGCCTTCCCAGATGGTTCAATATACGTCGGGCATCATTTTTTGTTGAACAGAAAAAGTTAGGTTAGTTTAGCTATTTAAGGTGTCGTTGGTATATCTAGTGGGTCTAAGCCACGCAAAGCTAACCGCCTTCCCAGATGTTTCAGTGTGCGTCGGGCATCATTTACAGCTTAAAAAAACAAGTTAGGTTAGGTTAGGTTTGGATAGGTAAGGTAAGGTTAGGTTAGTAGTCACTTAAATGGACATAAAAAAAGAACACCAGGACGGATTTTGATAATCTCTTGCCAGAATGATGTCACAACTATATTCTTTCATTTCCCATAAGTGTCATCAGTGGAGGACCTTGGACCAAGTTCCATACATTTTTGCCCATTGTCCTTTGCAGCGTTTTGCAACATACGGAACATTGTTTTTTTTCAAAACAGTGCAATTAGTTAAAAACAAGGGAAAGAAAATTAGTAACACGCTGCAAATTTGGAATTAGGTTGTTCTTACCGGTTTGTAACGTGTATCAAATTTGCAGCGTTTTGCAACATACGGAACATTGTCTATTATTTAAAAAAAATGAAATTATTTAATCACACTGGTGAAAAAAAATTGTAACTCGCTGTAAATAAGTTGTTTTTACCGTTTCGTAAGGTATATCAAATTTGCAGCGTTTTACAACAAATTGAACATTGTTTATTATTAAAAAAACAGTGCGATGTACGTTACGAAACGGTAAAAAAAACTTAATTACAAATTTACAGCGAGTTACAAATTTTTTTCACCCATGTGATTAAATAATTTCATTTTTTTTACTAATAGACAATGTTCCGTATGTTGCAAAACGCTGCAAATTTGATACACGTTACAAACCGGTAAGAACAACCTAATTCCAAATTTGCAGCGTGTTACTAATTTCCTTACCCCTGTTTTTAACTAATTGCACTGTTTTTTAAAAAAAACAATGTTTCTTATGTTGCAAAACGCTGCAAATTTAATACACGTTACAAAACCGTAAGAACAACCTTATTCCAAATTTGCAGCGTGTTACTAATTTTTTTGGCAAAGTTATTAGCAAAAAACACGTTTTCACCCCTTTTCAACCCTTTCCGTACACCCCAGAACGCTGCAAAATCACCCGGTATGTTATTTTACCTTCCTTAATAACCCCCTAAAATTTCAGCAAGTTACTAATTATTTTCGGGTTTTGGCTTTAATGACTGGACTATAAGTATTTTGATGGGCAACTACGGAACCCTACACTGTGCATGGCCCGACACGCACTTGGCCGGTTTTTTAATCTAGTTCCGCTATAATTTTTATGTGGAAACTGATGCATTGTTGTAATAACCAATTTGCTTTTTTGAATCCAGCTTGATTGATGATTATTTAAAAATAGTAGATATACTTATAATTTTCTCTCTTTTACAATATTAGCCTTTCTGCTAGTTATGAGATTCTTTATTCACAGGTAAGTGCATGAGATATTATTTCATGTGGTAAGTTTTGTTTTCATGCTGTTTTTAATACCGCTGCAATAGTACATAAAAGTTAACAGAATAATACTTACGAAAAAAATATTTTCATGGATAAAATAAATTGTGCTTAACATTTTAGGAATCATTAACACTATAGATGAAAATATCTGAAACAATATATAACGATATCAGATAATAAGCGAACAAAGTTCACAAGATATTCAATAGCAATGTATTTATCTTTCCTTTAGGTTGGTAAATGATATACTTCAACCACCGATGTAGCGTGGTTCTCTATTGTGTTACCTAACTTTTTTATACATAATCTACTGTGACATATTTTTTTTTGTCCTAATCATCATTTGTCCGAATGATAACTTGCCCGAACTTACCACATAATTTCAAATGCCATAACATTGAAATTCCTAAATACTGTATGTCCGGGCACGCCGCAATTGCGGCGGTAAGACCCCTCTTTGAGGAGTGGCTGGAGAGAAGTCATGGCGTCCTAACCTACCGCTTGACGCAGGTCCTCACCGGACACGGAAGTTTCGGGAGGTACCTGTGTCTGATGCGAAAGGAGGAAACGCCTCGGTGTCACCACTGCAAAGATCGCCCGGAGGACACGGTGGAGCATACGGTGCAAGACTGCCCAGCTTGGGCAGAGCACCGATGTGTCCTCACGGCTGCGATAGGCGGAGACCTCTCGCGCACAGCATTGGTCGCGGCCATGCTGCGGGGCGAGACGGAGTGGGAAACGGTTGCCTCCTTCTGCGAAGCAGTAATGCTCGCGAAGGAGGAGGCGGGCCGCGAGCGAGAGAGGACAGTGTCCTCCCTCCGCCCCACCCACGGTAGTAGACGCCCACGGCGACGGACGTCGCTAGATGATCTCCGGCCACCGTAGGCGCGGGCATGCGGGCAACGAGTAAAGGGCAACTCGCTGCCCGACCAAGGACCATGCCCGGGTCGACGGCGCGTTGTGTCCCACGCGCGCCTCAAAGAGCGTCAGCATAATGACGGGACCCCCTTCTCAGAGGGCCAAAGCCTGCCGGGGTCGCGGGATTATTTCCTTACCGTGACCCCGGAACAGAAAGGGCTATTGAAGGACACCATGGATTTTAGTCAGTAGAAGTCTGACAGTCCCTCCCGCCCTGCCCGGGGTTGGAGGACTCATTTGATGATTTTACCAAGCTAAAAAAAAAAAAAACTGTGTGTCCTAAATTCGATTGTCATCATCAATCAATCAATAATATACAAAATACATAAAACCGATTGCCATAAAATACATAAGTCCTAATGTTTGTTTTGTTGCTGATTACCACCCAATAAGGAAAGAAGCGGGGCTCCGATTTCTGCGTGCAAGGTGCAAGGATGGCGGGGCCTTTCAGACCCCGCCATCCCCAAAACTCCCTAGCTCGCTTCGCTCGCTCTTGGATCCCAAGATCTTCGGTTTCCAAACAATTTAATGAAATATCAGTTTTACCATACCAATTGAACATTCGGAATAATACACATTATGTAATACAATGATTAGGACATGTGACTTTATTTCATACAAAATTAGGAGATTCAATTATTATGATATTCGATATTATGCCAGAACAGCGTTAGAAGTGAAGATAATTATTATGTAAAACAATATTTAGAACTTTTGATCATTAGGGTTACTGAATTTTATAGCAAACGTGTTATGGATAATGATTTTCGGACAATAGGTGACGAAAAGGGATATCATGTAGCGTGTTTGTTCACTTTTTTGTTTGGCTTATTCATTAAACTTTAACAACAATTTCAAGAATCACGAGTGTCCACGAATTAATAACCAAAAATGTATGATCCTTATTTATATATTATGTGTTATAATATAAATAAATTTATTACCAAAAACTTCATGGGGACATCAGTCTCATCAGTCGTGTTCAATAAATTCTTGTAGGCATTCAAGCAAATCCTTAATTTTTCCTTCGTTACTCCTTCCTTTTCTTCAAATCTACGTGCGGTTGACAAGCCTCTCTCAAGTTGTTTGCAAAGGATTGACATTCGGTGCCAAAGTAATTCAAATATTATAATACGAGTAAAGTTGGATGTGTGAAAAAGAAGAATGCCAACGTAGCCGGGGAAAACAAGTTTAATAGATTGTCTGATGTATAATAGCCGTAAATAACATGACCGATTATTTTAAATATCAGTAACAATACAAATAAAATTCGAGAAAATGGTATTTCATCACTAAATTTAGAACTTTGCGTGATTTTTTTTATTCTTTTTAAGTACTTGAAAAAATTTTCACCACCAAAAAGTAAGCTTATTAAAACATTTATGGTGTACAAAGTACCTTGAAGCCCAAAACGTATTTTTCCCGAAGTGAAAATGTGAATTAATATTAGGTAATTCTGTAAATTAAGCAAAACAACGAGAATAACGCAATATATTCTCACTAATACATCAATAAGTGTATTGGGGCTAATTTTGTAGTAGAAACCAAAGAAAAGCCGGATTGCCATAATTGTTTGTATAGACATAACTGTTTTTATGAAATGCATTTTTCGGTTAGAGACATGGGTAGTGAACAATAAAAATAATAGAACACTGACGTGGATCCTTAAAACTCGCTATATTTAAATACTAGCTGTTGCCAGCGGCTTCACCCGCTACAACTCGAAAATTATCCCACGGGAACATAAAATCGGGATAAAAACTATCCTATGTGTTAATCCAGGTTATAAACTATCTGTATACCAAATTTTAGCCAAATCCGTTCAACGGTTTTTACGTGAAAGAGTAACAAACATCCATACATCCATACATACAAACTTTCGCCTTTATAATAGTAGTAGCATACCAATAAGCTAAAGTTTAGTCAATGATTCTTTAGATAGATACACAGCACTTAAGTTTACAATTAAATAATCTAAATTTGGATGTAAAGAAATTGATTTTCAACTTAGTGTCACGTTTTACGGATAAATCGGTAGGTGTACGTAATGCTTTGTCATCTCGTTGGTCAGCACAATTATCTCACCGCAGTATCCACTTGTATTGGAATTTGTATCTGACATTATCTTCTCCTGGTATCATTACATTAAATATTTGCAAATATATCGATGATCACAATCACATAAACAAAATATCCAGCTGTAGCGTTGAGCCGCCTTCTAGTAGGACACGAGTATGGATGCTCCTATATCTATCGACGCGGAATCGGCTTTTTCCGTCGCCCTTTCTCTTTCTGTCGCTTAGAACTGTCATTTGCTAGACCGAGACAGAAATCATAATGCGATAGCACTCGGTAGAATCCTCGAGGCGGCCGCGTGCTATCGCATTGTCTCGGTCTAACAAATGGCAGTTCTGAGCGACAGAAAGAGAAAGGGCGACGAAAAAAGCCGATTCCGCGTCGATAGATGTGGGAGCACCCTAACACGTCGTCCACAGTGATGCTCCTAAACGCTATGTCGAGGATGCCGACGAACTTGGCGGCAATGAAAGCGAGGCGGGTTCTGACGTGGCCTCCGCAAACGTCTAGTCGTGCGCTGTGATGCCACCCACGGTGATGTCGTCCTCTGAGAGGAAGCCGGACAAGCTGCTAGTTGTATAGTAATTTAAAAACAAAACTGAGTACTTAATTTACTTTGAATAAAATGAGAAATTGAAATAACATAATTGTAGGAAAATGCAGATGCAGCGCTTGTCGTGGTCAAAATTGTAATGCCCAAAAGAGAATTGAAAGTGACGCAGTGACAGAATGAAAACTAGAAATCAAATATTTAAATCAATATAGATCCAAAACCAAAAAGGTTGATTCAACAGAAGCGGTGCAATACCTCTCTGTTACACAGCCCCGACCAAATTCCTTGTACGTCATACAAAAATTTGTGCCGAACGAGAATTGAACCCGCATTGTGCCATAAAATGCAAATCGTATGTAGTACTCGTATCTGCGAGCGAAAAGTTCAAATGCTAGCTGCACGTAACCCTACCCCAATCTGTCAAAGGACCTTGCGTCATTTTGGGCCATCGCTCAACAGCGATGAAACCTATGCCAAATGAAAGCTTTGAGGATGTTAAGCATTTCTTATTATGGCAGCTAAGTCGAATTCGAGCGCCAACAAGGTGATTTCGAGCATCGAAAAATTTTTCCATTACCTAACCTAACCTGTGGCAATATTCTCCAAGGGATTTGAAACAGGTGTCATTCGAAGCGTGAGGTAGACACGATATACTTTTACTATGGCGACAACCTTCAAATATGTAAGGTTCACCTGTAATATCTGAAAATGTCATCCTAACCTAACCTGTGGCAATATTCTCCAAAGGATTTGAAACAGGTGTCATTCGAAGCGTGTGGTAGACACGATATACTTTTACTGTTCGCGACGAAGCGTCACCAACAAACCTAAGTGTTTACAGTGTTCATAGTGCTCATAATAACTTAGTAAAATTATAGACAATTACGTGAAAAATAGTGTTTATAGTGTTTTAAATAGAACTTAACTGTTAAAAAATCCGATGTAAAACCGTAAGTACAGTGCATTTTGTAGCCTCAATTGAGTGGGTTTATAGTTAAAGTATAGCTTCGTTTTTGTATATCCAGGTAGCCTAGACTGAGACCTAGGCCTGGACCTAACTTTTAAACCCATAAACCGTTCGAAAACCCACTCATTTGACGTTGCAAGATGTCCTGTACACAATTTGTTTCTTTAATAAAGATTATTTTTTTGTGTCTATCATTACTCAGGCCCTAGACTCCTGAAATACATAGATATATCGTTATAAATGTTAGGTCTCGTTAGGCTGTTACCCAGGCTACCTAACTAGACCTAAATCTGTGGAATAACCACCAAAACTCCTAAGATAGTGATCTATGAAAATGTAATTTAATTAAAAAATTTAATAGTTTTTAGTTTTAACTCGTCATAACTTTTCAGTCCCTTCAGTTACAGTCAAGGTCACTATGTCAGGAGATAGGTAATTTCATAAGGATTATAGTGATACCAAACAACACGTAATCCGTTCTTAGAAAAATAAGAAATTCCATTGTTAAATAGTTTTAAGATAATAAAAATAAACAATAAATCAAGGAAGCGATTTGCGGCTCTCGTTAAGGTAAAGTTCAGGGGTACAATAGTAATTCGTAATTTCGGTCAAATCGTAGTCAACGGTGCGGCACAATATCTTCTCTCTCTCTCTCTCCTGAAAACTCAAGCAACTCGCTTCCTGAAGACTTATGAAGACTTATCAGTTGTTTCATTTACTCCGTTCCTACAAAATCGTTCTACACGTCCCTGCTGCTCAAGACTTCAGGCCATAGCACAAACAGCAAGCAACCATCGGTACAGGACGTCAACGCCGCTCCGGACAGCTCATCGAATCATCGCGTCCGAGCGATCACGTCCGTCCCGTACATCTGCTGGTCCTGTCGACCCGGATGTTTGTGAAGATTCCTGAAACCTGAAGAATTATCGTCGCAACGAAATCAACATGCCGATGACAAGATCCCAGGGGAAGGCGCCTGAAGCATTCACCGTCGAAATGGGGGAACCTAGTACTACAGCCATCCGTCACGAAGCACCGCCGCGTTCACCGTCCACCACCACCACCACCGAAGGCGACCGGCAGCGGCTGCCCCCCCCACACCCGCGGGGGGGTGAAGAGTTTTCTGCGCCTACCCACGGTGTAGAATTTTCTGCACCTCCTACCCACGGTGAAGAATTCTCTACGCGTTCAGCGCCTACCCGCATTCAAGAATATTCTACGGATTCTACGCCTACCCACATTGAAGATTTCGAGCGACCAACCGCGCCCAGGCCCAGGAAGGGAACCAGATATGAAGAAGAATCAGATAGAACAGTGAAGCCATCGAATAGCCGTGCCGTACCGATGACTACCCGGGGTGACGCCCGTACCGAACATAACCGACCGCCGCCGTCGACTACGAATAGGACGACGCGATCAACAAGAAAAATTTCAAAAGCACGTGAAGACTTATTGAAGATTAAGTTGGAACTTGCACAATTAGCACTTCAAAGGGCCGAAGAAGATTCGGACGACGATTATTTAGAAGATAGAAATTCAAACAACGAGTACGTGCGTTCCTGGCTCGAAGAGGCACCCGAACCTGAGCCACCGAGGGAGGACAACGTCGCCGAAGGGGACATAGTGAAGAATAGGCGCCGTCAACCAGCGCCCCCGACTGCGAACATCGACAATATAGTGGACCTCCAAACGCAACTACCGTCATCGAATTTAAACAACCGCATCGAGTCAACACCGAAACCAAAAGAAGAAGACACCAAGGGGAACATGGAGCTCCGTCCGTTTATAACGGAACTCACGTCCGCTATAGCGTCGCTCGCCGACAAGAAGACAGAACATTGGACATCGAACAACCCCTCGGCATCGAAGGTCATCATGACACTACCGAACTTCAGCGGGGCACACACCGAATGGCTGTCATTCCGAGCCATTTACGAAACAACTCGAAGATATTTCAACGACGTCGAAAATACAGCGAGACTCAGAAGAAGCCTGCACGGACGAGCGCTTGAAACAGTCAGCTCGGAGCTCATCGGCCACGCCAGACCTGATGACATCATGAAGGAGTTGGAACTACAGTTCGGCCGACCAGACTCAATAGCTCAAGCCGAAACAGAACGACTGCGAGGACTACCACGCTGTGGCGAATCACCAAGGGACATCTGCACGTTCGCAAGCCGGGTCAGAAGCGGTGTCGTCACGCTGCGCGCACTGAAGAAAGAACATTACCTCATCAACGCAGAACTGGTGCGCGCACTCACCGAGAAGATGCCGAACTCCCTGCGTGTACAGTGGTACAGAATCTACACCGAGAAGTACCAATCGCTACCAGACCTGTCACTCTTCAGCGACTTCGTCACCGAGCAAGCCCGGTTCTGCAGCGCCTTCGCTCCACCTGAGAACATCGCCGCCACCGACGCCCCATCAACCAGGCGCGTCACGCAAAGAACTCATACAGCTGTTGAGAAACCGGTAACCAAATGCCGGATCTGTGAAAAGGAGGGTCACTACTCGTCTGACTGCAAGAAGTTCAAAGAAGCTTCAAGCGACAAGAGATGGGAGCTAGCGAAGAAACATAGTCTGTGTTTTCGCTGCATGAAGATTCGCCGTGCCAGCCACACATGTCAAAAGAAGAAGTGCAACGTCAACGGGTGTACAGCCACGCACCATCAGCTTCTTCACTATGACAAGAAGCCTGCTGCAGAGGAAGTCGACAAGCCCGCCGTCTCAACACAGAAGTCAGAATCAAAAGAAACAGTGGCCAGTTCCCGAGCAACTTCGAGTCAAGCCTACCTGAAGATAGTGCCGGTCCGGGTCATCGGACCGGCGGGAGAGGCCTCCACCTACGCTCTCCTCGACGATGGGTCAACTGTGTCACTCATCGACGAAGACATCGCAAAGCAAGTTGGGGCGGAGGGCCGCATCGATCCGCTGAAGATAGGTGCGATCGGCAACACAACGATCGACACCCCTTGTTCGAGACGTATCACCGTCACACTCGCAAGCCAGCTGCAGAATAGGGTGCCATTCAGAGCGCGCACCATACCCGAGCTTCATCTCACACCGCAGACAATCACCGAAGAAGACATCGCACACTGCGAGCACCTAGATGACCTCAAACAACAGTTAACCTACAACACCGGCGCACCAAAAATCCTCATCGGCCAGGACAACTGGCACCTGCTGCTGGCCACCGAAATTCGAAGAGGACCCAAGCACCAGCCCATCGCATCACTCACTCCCATGGGCTGGACTCTCCACGGCGCGCACACCAGAACACTGGGTCAGAGAGTGCACTACGTAAACAAACTCTCGACGACAGACGACATCGAGCAGCAGCTGCGTGAATTCTTCGCAATAGAATCGCTGATCATCAATCCGCGACGTCCAGACTCTGATCCTGAGAAGAAGGCAGAAGAGATACTGAATCGTCACACGAAACAATTAGAAGATGGCCACATAGAAACCGCTCTGCTGTGGAAAAATGAAAACATAGAAATGCCAGACAGCTACGGAACCGCAATGAAGAGACTTATCTCAATAGAAAAGAAACTCGACAGCAATCCCACACTACGAGAAAAATATACAGAACAGATGGAGTCGTTTCTCAAGAAGGGATACGCTGAAAAGGCACCCGAGTCCAGCACACCGGGAAGAACCTGGTACCTACCTCACTTCGACGTCTACAACCCGATGAAGCCCGAGAAGTTTCGAATAGTACACGACGCTGCCGCCAAGTCAAGAGGAATTTCACTCAACGACTACCTCCTCACGGGGCCAGACCTGCTGCAGTCGCTGCCCGGCGTCATGATGAGATTCCGCCGTCACCGCATAGCTATCTCCGGTGACATAGCGGAGATGTTCATGCAAGTGAAAGTACGAAGAGAAGACAGAGACGCACTCCGTTACCTGTGGCGAGGCAACAGACGAGAGGGAGCCCCGGACGAATATCGCATGACGTCCATCATATTCGGCGCAGCAAGCTCACCGTGCACCGCTATATTCGCAAAGAACTGGAACGCGAAGAAACACTACACAAAACACCCAGAGGCAGTCGAAGCAATCATAGAAAATCACTATATGGACGATTATTTAGACTCCTACAGAACAATCGAAGAAGCAACGCGCATAGCAACAACAGTAAAAAACATACATGAACAGGCGCGCTTCAACATCAAGAAATGGGTGTCAAACAGCTCAGAAGTTATAGAAAACATAGAACCGTCGCAAAACCGCACTGAAATCGTCAACATCGGCAACGCAGAGAACATAGAGAAGATACTCGGCCTGATATGGAAACCGAGTACGGACGAGCTGGGTTTCAACCTTACCCTCGCTCGCCTACCGAGTGGCGTCCTAGAAAAGGCAGCGCCCACCAAAAGAGAGGCGCTAAAAATCGTCATGTCACTGTACGACCCGCTTGGCCTCGCTTCGCCTGTCACAATTCGAGCCAAGCAAATTCTTCAAGAGGCATGGAGACGAAGTATCGACTGGGATCAACAAATCGACGAAGACCTGGCAGCCCAATGGAGAAGCTGGATACTACACCTCGAGCAGCTCAAGAACATCAACATACCCAGGTGTTACCCGGGTTATAGTGACGCCGCAGAGCTCCAGGTCCACGTATTCACCGACGCTAGTGAGATGGCCTACGCAGCTGCGGTGTACTGGCGAGCTACAGCACCGAGCGGCGAGACATTCGTCAATCTCGTCGCGGCGAAGGCGAAGGTGGCACCACTCAAGCTACATTCGATACCGCGCCTCGAGCTACAGGCCGCGGTCATGGGAACTCGCCTGGCCACCGCCGTGATCCACGAACACCGACTCAAGCCCGCCTCAACCACGTACTGGTCGGACAGTAAGACCGTACTCACCTGGATTAAGAAAGGGGCACGAGCGTACAAACCATTCGTCGCCCACCGCATAGCTGCCATCGAAGAAAACAGTAAAGTCGAAGACTGGCGGTGGATACCTACGAAGTTAAACGTCGCGGACGCAGCTACCCGTGACGTGCCGCACCACTTCAACTCGAAACATGAGTGGTATTGCGGCCCCAAGTTCCTACATCAAGACCCAGCGTCGTGGCCGTCGGAGAAACCACCAATCACAGAACAAACAGGGGAAGAAAGAACGCTCACCGCCGTCGAAGAAAACACACTCAAACAAAAGTTATCAGAAGCAATTCCCGATCCAGTACGATTTTCAAAGTGGGAGCGATTATTACGCGCAACAGCGTACGTTCTTCGCTTCATATCGCTCTGCCGCAGACCCTCAGAAAAAACGTTCTACAAGAGAACAAGAAAAAACACAGAGAAAGATCCAGATTGGAGAAAAAAGAAAAATTCGTTAACGCCTGTCAAAAAACTGCCTGCAACAAGTCGTCAACTCTCCGCTACAAAACATACGATGGAAAGTATATTCACTCGCCAGGCTGAAAACATACTCGTACGTGTAATACAAGAAGAGGCGTTTTCCAAGGAAATAGCGGACCTACGAAGAAACAAACAGATAAGTCAAGATAGCCGGTTGCGACCTCTGCAAATAGAAATCGTGGACGGCATCATACGACTGAGAAGCCGTATCGCGGCCTCTCGAGACATAGAAGAAACCGTGAAACGGCCGCCGATAATAGACGGGAATCATCGCATCACACAGTTATACATCGACTGGACCCATCGTAACCTGCAGCACAGTGGGACGGAGCTCACAATCAACGAGATACGTCAACACTACTGGGTCATCAGAATGCGTCCGAGCGTCAAGACGGTAATCGCACACTGTTTGCCGTGTCGCATCCGTAAGGCGCGACCAAACGTGCCTCCCACCGGCGACCATCCGAAAACACGCCTAGCTCATCACCAGAGGCCGTTCACATTCACCGGTCTCGACTACTTCGGCCCCCTGTCCGTCACCGTCGGTCGTCAACATCAGAAACGGTACGTGGCGCTGTTTACGTGCCTCACAACCAGGGCCGTGCACCTCGAAATCGCCGCCAGCCTCAGCGCAGACTCCGCTATACTAGCGCTGCGCCGCTTCGCTGCTCGCCGAGGCTGCCCCAGCGAGATCTACTCTGACAACGGGACCAACATGCACGGAGCCGACAAGGAGCTACGAGACGCCTTCGCAGAGGAGGCCAGTCGCCGAGGCATCGTGTGGCGCTTCATCACGCCCTCCGCGCCATTCATGG
Organism: Agrotis segetum; assembly: GCA_036375495.1. Lineage (NCBI taxonomy): Eukaryota > Metazoa > Arthropoda > Insecta > Lepidoptera > Noctuidae > Agrotis > Agrotis segetum. Next base: position 898,162 of record JAQSVV010000033.1, read on the forward strand.
GGGGCGCTTGGGAGCGCCTCGTTCGCTGCGTGAAGTCCGCACTGTACACCGTACTCACAGAAAAACACCCACAAGAAGAGGTGTTGTCCACACTGTTGTGTGAGGCAGAGTACACGGTAAACAGCCGGCCTCTAACACACGTATCAGTCGACAGCGAAGACGACGAGTCAATAACGCCGAACCACTTTCTACTCGGTGGTTCAGCTAGACTACCATCACCCGGCGTGTTCACCGAGCACGACATCGACAATAAGAAGCTCTGGCGACGCTCACAGATACTCGCCGACATGTTCTGGCGTCGCTGGGTACGAGAATACCTGCCTGAACTTCAAAACCGGCGGGAGGCCCACGGACGAGGACCTGAGCTGCAGATCGACGACCCGGTCCTCATCGCAGACGGCCAGCTGCCTCGCAATACATGGCCGCGAGGCCGCATAGTCGCCGTGTTCCCCGGGGCCGACGGAGAAGTCCGGACAGCTGAGGTGCGCACAGCCGGCGGCACCCTGAAGCGTCCGGTGAAGAAGCTCGTTCCGCTACCAAAGTGACCCAGAAGTCAAAGTCTGGGCGGCGGGCATCGCAGCGGAGGACAGCACGACAACAGTCGTCGCTCACCGGGGTGATGCAGCGCCGCGCCGACATCGCACCGAGCCATCGCAGCGCTGCACGGCGGGAGAAATGTTCGCGACGAAGCGTCACCAACAAACCTAAGTGTTTACAGTGTTCATAGTGCTCATAATAACTTAGTAAAATTATAGACAATTACGTGAAAAATAGTGTTTATAGTGTTTTAAATAGAACTTAACTGTTAAAAAATCCGATGTAAAACCGTAAGTACAGTGCATTTTGTAGCCTCAATTGAGTGGGTTTATAGTTAAAGTATAGCTTCGTTTTTGTATATCCAGGTAGCCTAGACTGAGACCTAGGCCTGGACCTAACTTTTAAACCCATAAACCGTTCGAAAACCCACTCATTTGACGTTGCAAGATGTCCTGTACACAATTTGTTTCTTTAATAAAGATTATTTTTTTGTGTCTATCATTACTCAGGCCCTAGACTCCTGAAATACATAGATATATCGTTATAAATGTTAGGTCTCGTTAGGCTGTTACCCAGGCTACCTAACTAGACCTAAATCTGTGGAATAACCACCAAAACTCCTAAGATAGTGATCTATGAAAATGTAATTTAATTAAAAAATTTAATAGTTTTTAGTTTTAACTCGTCATAACTTTTCAGTCCCTTCAGTTACAGTCAAGGTCACTATGTCAGGAGATAGGTAATTTCATAAGGATTATAGTGATACCAAACAACACGTAATCCGTTCTTAGAAAAATAAGAAATTCCATTGTTAAATAGTTTTAAGATAATAAAAATAAACAATAAATCAAGGAAGCGATTTGCGGCTCTCGTTAAGGTAAAGTTCAGGGGTACAATAGTAATTCGTAATTTCGGTCAAATCGTAGTCAACGGTGCGGCACAATATCTTCTCTCTCTCTCTCTCCTGAAAACTCAAGCAACTCGCTTCCTGAAGACTTATGAAGACTTATCAGTTGTTTCATTTACTCCGTTCCTACAAAATCGTTCTACACGTCCCTGCTGCTCAAGACTTCAGGCCATAGCACAAACAGCAAGCAACCATCGGTACAGGACGTCAACGCCGCTCCGGACAGCTCATCGAATCATCGCGTCCGAGCGATCACGTCCGTCCCGTACATTTACTATGGCGACATTCTTCAGATGTGTAAGGTTTACCTGGAATATCTGTAAATGTCGACCTAACCTAACCTGTGGCAATATTCTCCAAGGGATTTGAAACATGTGTCATTCGAAGCGCGTGGTAGACACGATATACTTTTACTATGGCGACATTCTTCCAACGTCTAAGGTTTACCTGGAATATCTGAAAATGTCAACCTAACCTAACCTGTGGCCATATTCTCCAAAAGATTTAAAAAAGGTGTCATTCGAAGCGTGTGGTAGACACGACATACTTTTACTATGGCGACATTCTTCAGATGTCTAAGGTTTACCTGGAATATCTGAAAATGTCGACCTAACCTAACCTGTGGCAATATTCTCCAAGGGATTTGAAACATGTGTCATTCGAAGCGCGTGGTAGACACGATATACTTTTACTATGGCGACATTCTTCAGATGTCTAAGGTTTACCTGGAATATCTGAAAATGTCGACCTAACCTAACCTGTGGCAATATTCTCCAAGGGATTTGAAACATGTGTCATTCGAAGCGCGTGGTAGACACGATATACTTTTACTATGGCGACATTCTTCAGATGTCTAAGGTTTACCTGGAATATCTGAAAATGTCAACCTAACCTAACTTGTGGCAATATTCTCCAAGGGATTTGAAACAGGTGTCATTCGAAGCGTGTGGTAGACACGATATACTTTTACTAAGGCGACATTCTTCAAATGTCTAAGGTTTACCTGGAATGTCTGAAAATGTCAACCTAACCTAACCTGTGGCAATATTATCCAACAGATTTGAAACAGGTGTCATTCGAAGCGTGTGGTAGACACGATATTCTTTTACTATGGCGACATTCTTCACCTGCGTTAGAGGACAACCGTTAACCCGTTCAACTGCGGGTCTCGACCTGGGTTTAGAACTCCCTCATTTTGTTGGACAGAAACGTACTTGAAACAGTTGATACAAGACGCGCCGCCGTCTTGAGTCTATTTCGATGGGAATAACCTATTACTTTATACCCCATTGCATAAAGTTGAAAATCTATCAAAGATATGGTAATAATCGTTTTGTTTTTCTACTAGTATTTACTAGATTTTCAACTTTATGCGATGGGATAGCAACTGCTGAACGGTAATGATTGTCGCTTGCTGTTTGGCTACAGACTCTGGACTGTTTACGGCGGCTGAAACAAGGCGTCGTCTGTATCTACCCCTAGCTGTTAGTTAGCTTCCTTTACCTTTCCGTAGTTTTATTCTGGGACATTACGTTTCGGAATAGGTATAATAATATACAATAAAACAAAATATTTTAAATTATACTATATACACTGGTTTAAAATTCAATAACATGGAAGTCAAAGTTGCGAAGTGAATTAAAAATCAAAACCAAAGTATTCTGAGGTGAGATGTCAGATTGAGAAGAGCAGAGATAGAACTGCCTAAACAAAAACTTACATGACGTATAAGTGCAAGAGTTTTCCAAGGACATCTGGGTAGCTACTATTAGAACTTGTTGATTGACCATTGCAACAATACGCATAACTTTAATGTACGACACCTGTTTCAAATCCCTTGGAGAATATTGCCACAGGTTAGGTTAGGTTGACATTTTCACATATTCCAGGTAAACCTTACACATCTGAATAATGTCGCCATAGTAAAAGTATATCGTGTCTACCACGCGCTTCGAATGACACATGTTTCAAATCCCTTTTTTTTTTTTTTTTTAGCGTGGTAAAATCATCAAGTGAGTCCTCCAACCCCGGGCAGGGCGGGAGGGACTGTCAGACTTCTACTGACTAAAATCCACGGTGTCCTTCATAGCCTGTTACGTTCCGGGGTTACGGTAAGGGAATAATCCCGCGACCCCGGCAGGCTTTGGCCCTCTGAGAGCCGGCCCCGTCATTATGCTGACGCTCTTTGAGGCGCGCGTGGGACACAACGCGCCGTCGACCCGGGCATGGTCCTTGGTCGGGCAGCGAGTTGCCCTTTACTCGCTGCCCGCATGCCCGCGCCTACGGTGGCCGGAGATCATCTAGCGACGTCCGTCGCCGTGGGCGCCTACCACTGCGGCTGGGGCGGAGGGAGGACGCTGTCCTCTCTCGCTCGCGGCCCGCCTCCTCCTTAACGAGCATTACTGCCTCGCAGAAGGAGCTGACCGCTTCCCACTCCGTCTCGCCCCGCAGCATGGCCGCAACCAATGCCGGGCGCGAGAGGTCTCCGCCTATCGCAGCCGTGAGGACACGTCGGTGCTCCGCCCAAGCTGGGCAGTCTTGCACCGTATGCTCCACCGTGTCCTCCGGGCGATCTTCGCAGTGGTGACACCCAGGCGTCTCCTCCTTTCGTATCAGACACAGGTACCTCCCGAAACTTCCGTGTCCGGTGAGGACCTGCGTCAAGCGGTAGGTCAGGACGCCATGACTTCTCTCCAGCCACTCCTCAAAGAGGGGTCTTACCGCCGCAATTGCGGCGTGCCCGGCCTTCGGTCGCGACAGTCGTTCCTTCCATACTGCCCTGAGATCGCGCCGGAGGTCTTCGCGCCGCGCCTCGACTTCTCGAGGCAGCGGGGTCACGCCCCGGCGCTGCGCCTCCACGCGCCACTCATAGACGCGCTGGAGGGCAGTCGCCTCCAGATCCCAAGGCAGTAGTCCGGCAAGGATGTTTCAAATCCCTTGGAGAATATTGCCACAGGTTAGGTTAGGTCGACATCTTCAGATATTCCAGGTAAATCTTAGACATTTGAAGAATGTCGCCTTAGTAAAAGTATATCGTGTCTACCACACGCATCGAATGACACCTGTTTCAAATCCCTTGGAGAATATTGCCACAGGTTAGGTTAGGTTGACATTTTCAGATATTCCAGGTAAACCTTAGACATTTGAAGAATGTCACCTTAGTAAAAGTATTTCGTGTCTACCACACGCTTCGAATGACATCTTTTTTAAATCTTTTGGAGAATATTGCCACAGGTTAGGTTATGTTGACATTTTCAGATATTCCAGGTAAACCTTAGACGTTGGAAGAATGTCTCCATAGTAAAAATATATCGTGTCTACCACACGCTTCGAATGACACCTGTTTTAAATCCTTTGGAGAATATTGCCACAGGTTACGTTAGGTTGACATTTTCAGACATTCCAGGTAAACCTTACATATTTGAAGAATGTCGCCATAGTAAAAGTTTATCGTATCTACCACACGCTTCGAATGACACCTGTTTCAAATCCCTTGGAGAATATTGCCACAGGTTAGGTTAGGTAATGGAAAAATTTTTCGATGCTCGAAATCACCTTGTTGGCGCTCGAATTCGACTTAGCTGCCATAATAAGAAATGTATAACATCCTCAAAGCTTTCATTTGGGATAGGTTTCATCGCTGTTGAGCGATGGTGCAGCCTCCATACATTTTTGCCCGTGGTCCTTTGTGTAGGTAATATACATTTTCAACCTTATCAAAACTACGGAAGGTTAAAGTTCAATTAGTAAAATTCGATAGAATGGAGTCAGTTGACCTACTGGCCAATAATACGTACTTAGTTAAAAGTATAAAATAAAACAGTATAGAAATGCAAGTTAAATCAAAATTGAATCAATCATTTATTTGCTTTAAACATGGTATCAATAATGTAAAATAAATTATATTACACTACAGTTACTTTTACATTGCAAAAAATATTATTTAAAAACTATACAGTAATACAAACTATACACACTACAAATACTATATTGTGTAGATCAAATTAAGTGCTTGTTTATTTTAGAAAATATTATACAGTTAATTAAAGAAATGCGCAAACTGTACCATAGCGATATTGTACGTTGTAAGCAGAGCGACCACACTAAGTATCATGCTCATGTCCAGTGTGTAAAGACGCCATATTGTGTATTTGAACCATTTGAACGGACGTTGGCGGAAGTACGTTACGGCATCTTCTATAGCGCCCCGGGTTGTTTCTTCTGAAATATTTACATTAATTTATTAGATTACTTCTGAATGTGACCGTCAACTAACGCCGAACATGTCATGTCATGTTGGGCCCTACAAGAAAACCAGTGCTGTGACAAAATGTCGCAGCACATGCTGAGGTAGGCGCCTTTTGGCCTCGCACAGTTTTTATAGAAAACTTATGATTGCCTGCTGTGTCGTTGGCCTTATGGTCGGAAATGTCATTATCGTATAATAGTCTAGAAACTTTACCATTTTATAAAATAATCAAAAAAAATTATCACCTCTATGTACGAGTAGTTGCTTTATAATACAAAGTTTCATTTGTTTTATTTCACTGTTGATCATCTCGGCTATCAGGGCTGGTGATAAAGTTGTCATCAACTCAATCAAAGCATCAAGAATTATTTGATTGTGTCTCTTAAATTATAAAACAGTAGTGTTAAAAAAAGTAGTTCTAGACCCTAAGATTAAGATCCCAAAAAACATAAGTATCTGAAAAATAGCGTGTAACTAAAGGCACCAACTGTAGGTGAGGAAAAGATAAAACTTATTTTTAAAAAACACTTAAAAATAGATTATACATAAATATAAATGTAATATAAATTAGTATTATGTGAAATCAGCAAAGAAAAAAAAAAGAAACAAAAGATATACTTACGAAATCAACGGCAAAAACAATGTAGGCATAAGTACTGTTCAATAATTTGGGAACTAAGATTGCCACTGATAAAAATATCTGAAATTATAATGTAATATAAGATACCCAAATATTTATGACTATTTATTAGACTCCTTCAAGCATTTAAAATTCTGGCTTCATGAAGAAATGCCAGCTAGTAATGGGTCTGAAAGTGTGACAACTACTGCTATTTGGATGATAGAGATCAATAGGCAGTCGCTCCAGGTAAAATACTGTTTTTAAACTACATCCACGTATACTTGACGCAGACTCAAACAGAATTGAGAAGCCTTTTTTTTTTTTTTTTTTTTAGCGTGGTAAAATCATCAAATGAGTCCTCCAACCCCGGGCAGGGCGGGAGGGACTGTCAGACTTCTACTGACTAAAATCCACGGTGTCCTTCATAGCCTGTTACGTTCCGGGGTTACGGTTAGGGAATAATCCCGCGACCCCGGCAGGCTTTGGCCCTCTGAGAGGGGGGCCCCGTCATTATGCTGACGCTCTTTGAGGCGCGCGTGGGACACAACGCGCCGTCGACCCGGGCATGGTCCTTGGTCGGGCAGCGAGTTGCCCTTTACTCGCTGCCCGCATGCCCGCGCCTACGGTGGCCGGAGATCATCTTGCGACGTCCGTCGCCGTGGGCGCCTACCACTGCGGCTGGGGCGGAGGGAGGACGCTGTCCTCTCTCGCTCGCGGCCTGCCTCCTCCTTGACGAGCATTACTGCCTCGCAGAAGGAGCTGACCGCTTCCCACTCCGTCTCGCCCCGCAGCATGGCCGCAACCAATGCCGGGCGCGAGAGGTCTCCGCCTATAGAATTGAGAAGGCTTAAAGTGAAAATTTCTGAACTGCATTCCGCTCCAATGATTCCATTCTCCACGTCCTTAAGATTCAAACCAGACTTTCTACCACCTGTCTTCAAAGAATCCTGGAGTTTTTCGGTCACATCGCGAGGAAAGATGGTCACAACCTTGAACAATTGTTGGTCACTGGCAAGGTTGATGGCAAGCGTCCGAGTGGTCGCAGTCCACTTAGAAGGTGGGACCAAATTCGCTCTTCCCTGGACACGAAATTTCACGATGCTCTTCATTCTGCCAAGGACAGAAACAGATGGTGGAGCATCGTCAAGCTCAAAGTGACTTCACGTCGGGGGAATCACGACCCTCAGCAATGAGGAATACGACGCGAGGAGGAGGAAAGTGAAAATTTAATAAATGTTACCATGAACTTCACTGGCGCATCTGTTTCACAAGTTGTTGCCAATAAATTCTTGTACTTCTCAACACATGTTCTTAGTTTTTCCCTCGTGACTTCTTCTCGATCAAATCGTGCTATTCCCAGATCCTTTTCAAGTTGTTTTCGAAGGATTCTCATTCGATGCCATAGCAATTCAAACATTATTATTCTTGTACAGTTGGACGAGTATATTATAACAGCAGTTATGGACGAAAATGTTCCCACAGACAATAAATCAAAGGCTTCCTTGAATGAATTCACGTTCACTGATAAGTAAGTGGATATTTTACCAAATACCGAAAATATAAATATTATACGAGACAGTGTGATTTTATCATCTAATTTAGTGTTATGTGTTTGATTTATTTTAACCAAGAAAGAATGGAAGTTTTCGCCACTGCAATATAAGTTTGTGATAACAGTTCCAACATAAAGAATGCTTCGGAGAGCATACTGTATCTGAGCCGAAACAGGAACTGAAGAGGACAGTAAGAAGGTAATTGTTAGAATAATTGTAGCGATACACACACAGTAAACTCTAGCTAGGATATTGATTGATTTATAGGCACTGGATTCGTAGTAAAAACCTCCTAAAAGCCGAACCATCATAATAGTTTGTATGGAAACTACTGATTTTATAATATCCATTGCTGAAACATCGAACAGGTAGACGTGAGTATTAAAAATGACATGGTACTGACGTGGCCCTGTCATTCAAGGCTGTTTTCTATAAATAAGGTATATTTTTAGGAAATAACCTTCATTTGCTTAACTATTTTCCAAACACTGGCCCAGTATGTGTACATGAGTATATAAAGTTAGATGTGACAATAATCGTAGATAAAGTCCTTTTGTATTTTTAATTATTTTGCTGTTTTTTCAATAGTCAGGTCTACGAGTGCTTTTCTTGGTCAATTTTTGTCAGCAGTCTCAAAAATATATGAAACAGATTTCATTTGATTTAAAATAACATAAAGATTATTTAAAATAGTTACGAACAATAAAGTACACTTAATAATAAGGTGATGGCGTCGGCTCCTGGCACGCCCTTCAAAAGTCCGGGATCCCATGATGTTAAAAGACATTAAAAATAATAAGATAATAATATTCCACAACTATCACACAACGCCATCTAGTCCCAAGCTAAGCAGAGCTTGTGTTATGGGTACTAGACAACTGATAAACATACTTATATAAATATTATTTCTAAATACATACATATTATAGACAAATTATATCCACATCACACAAACATTTGTCTTGGGTGGGAATCGAACTCACGAGGGCATAACAGTCAGGATCACTAACCACTAGACCAATTTTATTATTTAGGTTCATACGAAAATTCATAATAATTTTATTGGTGCATCGATTAAGTCCTGCATTGAACTTTAAAGAATTATAATGTTTAATGTTGGTTTTGAAGAATAAATTAAATGTCAATTTTTTTTACAGTAGATTTTATTTGTTCAACTTCGAGACTTAATTAATTAATAACCAATGTAACTTCAGACACTAATCACAGTACATTTAGTTGAAAACATTAAACAGCAAAATTATTGAAAGGCATTTCTAAACACTAATCATTAAATCGAAGAAAATACAATAGAATAAAATGAAATCATTAAAAAAAATGAGAAAACTGTAACAAAGCCACAGTGTACGTGGTGAGCAGACCGACCACACTCAGTAACATGCTCAGGTTCACTGTGTACAATCGCCATATTGTGTACTTGAACGGATGTTGGCGGAAGTACATCATGGCGTCTTCTATGGCACGTTGATTGGTTTCCCCTGAAATAGGTATTGAAAAACAAAAATAAGCTGAATATTAAAGAACAATTTAAGTTGAAAAACATTTTTTAGGGGGGTTAGAAAATCATCAAAAGTGTCTTCTCGTGGAGCAGTGGTGGCTCAGTGGTATCGGTCCCGACTTACGAGCTGTAGGTCATGGGTTCGAACGCCGTCAGGCGCATTACTTTGTGTAATTTATTTCATCACCACTGCTCTCAAAACGGTGAAGGAGAACATCGTGAGGAAACCGACATGTCCTAGAACCAAAAATTCGAAGACATGTGACATCCACCAATCCGCACTGCGCCCGCGTGGTGGATTATGGCCCGTTTCCTCTCACAGAGAGGAGGCCTGTGTCCCTGCAGTGGGAATAATATAGGCTGATGATGATGATGATGTCTTCTCGATCTTGGTGCAACGGAAAGGACTATCAGACTTATATATGATTAAAAACTAAGTTTCAACAGTTGCCCTTTTGCAATCCAGGGCTGCGGCAATATTGAAAGACAGTCATGAAGAGACAATGTGCAGTACTCGTCGCGGTTCGATCACTGCACAAATATTTGTTTGATCTACAAGTAACTGTCTCATTACCGTGGAATAAAAAGGGCTAACGAAAGATCACCATGGATTTTATTTTGTACAAGTCTGACAGTCCTTTTCATACCGACCTGAGGCCTTACTACGAGCTCTTAACGCGATCCAGTTTAGGCTGTGAGAACGAGACAGAGCTATATAAGTCATCTAGCGCCATCTCTTTAGCCTGTCGTGTGGACGCTCCAACGCGTGTCCCTCTGATTAGCAGAGGGCACAGCGGCGGAGCTGGCTTGCGGACGGTGAGTGATGGGTAGCTCGCCGTCCGAAGGACCAAGCCCGGGTCGGTGGCGCGTCGTGTTTCGCACCAAATGCCTGCTGGGGTCGCGGGTTTTTTCTTAACCCAGGATACCGTGGCCCCAGAACGTACAGGGCATAGAAAGTAACACGGGTGGATTTTAGTTAGTAGATTAGTCAGTAAGAGTCTGACAGTCCCTTCCGCCCCACCCAGGGCGGGAGGACTCATTTGATGATCAAAGAATCAAACAACGTTACCTTTACAAAAGAGCAATTGCTTTACAAAGCATAGTCTCAGTTTATCTGCTTCACTGTGGACCAACTCAGCCACAACAGTTGATGCTACCGATACTGAAAATTCCGTTACCCCTACAAGAATGGTTACCTTACTTCCCTGAAATATTGACACGAAAAATGAGAAAAACAAATAATTGTAGACACACACATCGGAAGTTTTGATAAAAGTCAATGTATTAGAAGGCGATGCTAATACCAACCAACCGGACACAGATCTAAACTTCGTTACGGTTACTGAAAAAATCATTATGTAAAATTTAGTGACACTAATGTCTAAATACAATGGAAATACAATCCAAGACCTCACATTAGCAGTTGCACTTGCGATCACTAAACAGTTGAAGCAGCCAACAATACTGTATTTTACTAATTCTAAGTAATAAGTTAAAATTAGTCACAAATACGTAAAAAAATTGATACAATGATACTTACAACTTTACGACCTTTAGAAACTGCAGAATAAATGAAGTTCAAACATTTTGGAACAGCTAAAGCAGCATTTAAAAATATCTGAAACAACGGAAGACTAATTCAAGCTCTTGCACATATTTTAATCTTACAATAATGTGAAACGAGTATTGAGAAGGTAATATTTACCAGAGGCTTCATTGCTGTTTTAGTAAGCTCAGTTGTTTCCAATAAACTCCTATAAGCTTTCAAATATTTCCTTATCATTTGCGCTGTTTTGTGTTGGTCATTTTCCCATCTGCTAACTCTTGACTCCTTCTCAAATCTTTGACGAATCAATCTTTTTCTACGCCACAGTAATTCAAACATCATGATTCTCGTAAAGTGCATTGTAGTTGACATTAAGTGTAAAACCAAGTCTGACAGTAAACAGGGTTTAAAAGAAGTTACACAGAAAAATATATGTGTGGTTACTCTAACTCCTAAGGACACAATAAATAAAATCCTAGAGACAGCTATTTCATCACCTTGTGTCTGGTTACCTTCTTCAACATCTATTTCCCTTAGTTTATTCAAAAAAGCTGGGAAATTTTCGGAATCACAGAAAAGATTGATAAGAACATTTGCGGTATATAGAAAAACCTGGATCGTTATACGAATTTTGTCAGTAACAAAAAAGGCTGCTAATAGTACATTATATACTATTACTATCGTGCTGACAAACACACAGTAGACTTTCGTCAAGACTGTTACGAATTTATTTGAACTTATTTTGTAGTATAAACCACAAATAAGTCGTATACACATTATAGTTTGTATTGATAAGATCGATTTTAGTACGTTCATTTTTGTTAGTTTTATATCGTTTACGAATCCTGTGTTTTTTTTCTGAGACTATCCTCCTTTACAATCAGAAGCCTGGCTGAGTTGGTTCTTGAAGTTATCTAGTGCTACTGCTACTACTTGAATAGAAAATTATGAAATTTTCTTTTATTTCTATGGTTTGAAATGACGTGGTTCAGTTTCAAGTTTCTATGATGAACACGACGTGGAGGTCATTTGTATTTCAATTTGATCCATGTCCATATTATTGATAAAATGTACAACCGTATAGTTATCGTTTTATTTTTAAAAGACAAGGTTTTTTAACGTTATTGCTTTAGAAGGAAGGTTATATTTTGTAAGTGTGTATAAGTATGTATGTATGTCGATTTCGATTTTCTACAGCCAGAATAACTTCAAGGATTTTAACATTATGAGATGTCCATAAGAACGCCTATATGCACATTCAGCTATTAACCGTTATGGCGGATTTGGATTTTTGTAATATTCTACTTTTGTTTCTACCAAACTCATCAACTAACCCATGAGTCAATTAAAAAATCCAAACCTGTGATTTTAGAATTCGACAGAATCTGCGAGACTCAAAGTCCTACAGAAATAAACACCTAAACCTAATACAATTGCGAATTGCGTTTTAATTAATTAACTCAACGCTGAATTAAGAACACCAACTGAGGCAGTGAGTACTTCTATTTCTACAATCCAGATCCAGAACCCAGAGAAGTATCTTGACTAGAATCGCAAGATAGTTGACATGATGTGGAATCAGAGATCAGTATAGTTTTGTCAGCCAATGTTAAATTGCTAAGAGCCTCGATCAACATCTAAGGAGGCTGTCGTCGGAGACAGTTGGATCTTAAACCTGATTATTAAAGCAAAATTTCTAGACACACAGTGTGCATTCGTAGGAGTTCCTTCTGTAGCTATATTTACTGCTTTTATTAACTTTTCTTTTACTTATAGCAATTAAAAATGTGTTTAGAGGTAAATAAAATAATTATTTTAAATCATTTATTTATTAAAGTAAAGCGATCCAGCATGGTTAATTATAATAATCATTTCAAACACCGATCACTAACATACGAAACATTCAAAACATTTATTTAATCAGGTCACTAAAAGACATTGCGAAGAAACTACACAAACGAAAATATCAATAAGATTAATTTCATTAGTCATATAAATGTGCAAACTGCACCATAGCGATGGTGTACGTGGTGAGTAGAGCGACCACACTCAGTATCATGCTCATGTCCAGTGTGAACAGTCGCCATATTGTGTACTTGAACGGATGTTGGCGGAAGTACATCATGGCGTCTTCTATAGCACGTCGAGTGGTTTTATCTGAAACATTGAACAAATATTTTACCAGTTCACTATTAGATACCGCTATCACGAAATCAAATAAACTTTTTTAAATACATGTTTATAAACAAAATAAAAATTGATTATTGAAGCGCGTACTTTTTCTGGGATATCTGTACTAGTTTTTAAAATTTTATGAGTGTCGCCATCCTAATGTAACCATTCATTAGGCAAGACTTAAGTAAATATTTGGATGATCTACGGTAAGTTGTTATGGGTTTGGCTGTCTACAACATATTGGATAAATACGACATCAAGCTGAAAAAATAAGTAACGTTACCTTTACAGAAGAGGATTTGCTTCCCAAAGCATAATTTTAGTTTATATGTTTCATTATTGATAAGTTCGGCCACAGCCGCTGGTGCCATTGCGACTGCAAATTCTGCCACTCCTTCCAAGATGGTTGTCTTATATCTCTGTAATATTGCCAAATATTTTTCTAAGTACCTACTAAGTTGAAACCGTCTTAAAATGCGCTACAAGAACAAATTACAAAATTATACATACAAACATCTGACCAAAGAAAACTGCAAAATAGAAAAGGTTTAAAAAATTTGGAACCGCGGTAATAACAGTTATCATTATCTGAAACAAAAGTAAAATAATTTTTTATATCATCGGGCATCGAACCTTTGTAGAACCAACAGCCAGTTTTTTTTTTCGTTTGTTTACATGTAAGACATGCTTATCTTTTTCTATCTCTTTCTTTTAACGTATGTCTTGATAAGCGAGGTGTCATTGGCAAATATCGAATCAAAACTAAAAACAGAGAGAGAATTGTAACTCTCATACTAATAAATTTATGATACAAAGGTAGACTAAGTTTTTGAGGGTGAATCAAGTTAAGGTAGTGGCACATGTAGCTGGAATCAACTTTATAATTACCAGAGGCTTCATCGCTGCATTAGTAAGTTGAGTTGTTTGCAATAAATTCCTATAAGCTTTTAAATACTTCCTCATCCTTTGTACTGTTGTTTGTTGGTTATCTTCCCATCTGCTAACTCTTGATTCCTTTTCAAATCTTTTACGAAGTAATCTCATTTTATGCCACAGTAATTCGAACATCATAATTTTTGTAAAGTGCGTTACAATCAAGATAAAATCCAAAGCCAGAACTGAATAGAAGCACATCGGGCTAGCAGAACAGAAAATCACATGAGTCGATAGTCTAATCCTTAATGAGATAATCAATAACATCCTAGACACCGGTATTTCATCGCTTACTTTTTGATTACCTAGCTCATTATTTATTTCCCTTAATTTGTTCCGTAAAGCAGGGAAATTTTCGGAGTTACAAAATATATTGACTAGAACGTTTGCAGTGTATACAAAGCCTTGCAATACTAAACGAATTTTATCTTTAGGATAAAGTACTCCTGATTTTACATAAATTCCTATTGCTATCGTGCTGAAAAACACACAGTAGACTTTTGACAAGACTGTTACGAATTTATTAGAACTTATTTTGTAGTATAAACCACAAATAAGTCGCATACACATTATTGTTTGTATTGAAAAGATCGATTTTATTACGTTCATTTTTGTTCTTTTGTTTCGTTTATGAATCCTGTGTTTTATTTTGCTGAAACTTTATTCCCTCAATCAGTAGCCTGATGATGATGATGAGTTGATTTTTGAAATTATGTTACTACAATAGTCTTTGAACATAAACCTATGAACATTCTGTTACTGCGGACTACAATGACGTGGTTCAGTTTTTATTTCTATGTAATACACGACTTCAAGGCCATTTGTATTTCAATTTGATCCAAGTCCATAACATTAATTAAATACGAGTATACAACCATATAGTTATCGTTTTATTTTTAAAGACAAGGTTTTTTGTGTTTACACGATTGCTTTACAAGGAAGGTTATATTTTGTAAGTGTGTATAAGTATGTATGTAGATTTCGATTTCCTACAGCCAGAATTACTTATAGGATTTTAACATTTATAAGATGTTCTTATGAACGCTTTTATAGCACGAATTACATCTGGTATATTAAACTATTAGAGGTAATGGCGGATTTTGGATTACTGAGAAATTCTACTTTTTTCTATCAAACGTATTAGATAGATAACCAACCCATGAACTGAATTTAAAAAATTCAATCCTGCGATTTTAGTTTTCGTTATAATTTGCCAAACTACCTCAAATAGTATACAAATCGTTTTTTTTTTAAATTGCTTGTTTTATGTATTCAAGTCCACGCTGAATTTAGACTACCAACAGAAATAGTTACTACTACCACATCTAAAACCTAGATCCAGAACCCAGAGAAGTATCTTAACTAGGCTCTCAAGATTATCGACATAATGTAGATATCAGAGATCAATTTAGTTTTGTCACCCCATGGCTTAATATTGCTAAGAGCCTCGACCAACATCTAATGAGGCTGAGACAGTTGGGTCTTAAACCTGATTAATAAAGCAAGACTCCTAAACACACAGCGCGCATTCTTGGGAAATCCTTCTGCAGCTCCCTTTACTGCTATTATTAACTTTTCTTTTAACAATTAAACGTGTGTTTGGAGGCAAATAAAATAATGATTTTGAATTATTTTATTTATTAAATTAAAGCGATACAGTATGTTTAGTAAGAATAATAATTTCAAACACTGATCAGTAACATACGAAATATTGAAAACATGTATTTAATCAGGTCACTAAAAGGCATTGCGAAGAAACTCCACACTTTGCACAAACGAAAATATCAATAGGATCAATTAAATTAGTCGTATAAATGTGCAAACTGCACCATAGCGACGGTGTACGTGGTGAGGAGAGCGACCACACTCAGTATCATGCTCATGTTCAGTGTGAACAGTCGATATATTGTGTACTTGAACGGATGATGGCGGAAGTACATCACAGCGTCTTCTGTAGCACGTCGAGTAGTTTCATCTGAAACATTGATCAAATATTTTATCAGCTTCCTATTCGATACCGCTATCATGAAATCAAATAAAGTTTTTTAAAATACATGTTCATAAACAAAATAAAATTTGATTATTGAAGCGCGTACTTTTTCTGGTATATCTGTACAAGCTTTTAAAATTTTATGATTGGCGCCATCCTTACGAGTATGTAACCACTCATTAAGCAAGACTTAAGTAAGTATTTGGATGATATACGGTTAGTTGTAATGGGTTTGGGTGCCTGCTTCCTATGTGAATTTAAATGTTTTGAAGCACACCCGCGACACTGAAAAAATTCGAAGGACTATGTTTTATAAAATAAATAAATAATTTTATCAGAGCGCATGAACTTTCTTGAACCTTTGCACTAGTTTTCGTTGTAGTGTCACAATGCATATTACAGCTACATTTTCCATTAATTAAGTTAGCACAATTGGTGCAGTGACTGGAATTGGACTGCTGCGCTGCGTGTCACGGGTTCAATTTCCGCACGGTACAAACATTTGTATGATCTACAAATGTTGTTTTCGGGTCTCGTTTGTGTATATAAGTTTATATTTGTAAACGCATCCTCAATACAAAACAAAGTCATATTTAGGAGCAAAGTTAAATAAAATAACATGTTGGACTAGTACGACATCAAACTGAAAATTTAATAATGTTACCTTTACAGAAGAGCATTTGCTTCCCAAAGCATAATTTTAGTTTATCTGTTTCATTGTTGACAAGTTCAGCCACAGCCGCTGGTGCCATTGCGACTGCAAACTCTGCCACTCCTTCCAAAATCGATGTCTTATAACCCTGTAATATTGCCAAATATTTTTCTTAGAACTACGTTGAAACCGATCCAAAATGCGCTACTAAAAAATACCTAATTATACATACGAACGTCTGAGCAAAGAAAACTGCAACGTAGAAAAGGTTTAAAAATCTCGGAATCGTGGTCATAACAGTTATCATTATCTGAAACAAACGTACAATCATTTTTTATATCCTAGCAACCTTTACATAAATAGAAGCGTTACGGATGTCTTGAAAAGCGAGGTGTCATTTTATATCAAATAAGTTTATTAATCTAAACCAAAATAGAGAAGGGCCGAGAATTGTACCTTGAGGTATCCGATCTTTATAACTAAGAGATGAAGTAAACGTATACAAGCTCTCTTGAATAATAATTGCTATACAAATGTAGAATATTTTTTGAAGGTGAATCAAGTTCAGGTGGCACATGTAGGTGGAATCAATTTAATAATTACCAGAGGTTTCATCGTTGCATTAGAAAGCTCAGTTATTTTCAATAAATTCCCATAAACTTGCAAATGTTTCCTCATCCTTTGTACTGTTGTTTGTTGGTTATCTTCCCATCTGCTCACCCTTGATTCCTTTTCAAATATTTTACGAAGTAATCTCATTTTATGCCACAGTAATTCGAACATCATAATTTTTGTAAAGTGCGTTACAATCAACATTAAATCTAAAGCCAGAACTGAATAGAAACACGGTGTTGGGCTAGTAAAACAGTAAGTCGCATGAGTCGATAGTCTTATGCCTAATGAGATAATCAATAACATTCTAGACACGGGTATTTCATCGCTCATTGTCTGATTACCTAGCTCATTATTTATTTCCCTTAATTTGTTCAGTAAAGCAGGGAAATTTTCGGAGTTGCAAATTATATTGACTAGAACGTTTGCAGTATACATTATGATTTGAAACCCGAAACGAATTTCATTAATAGGATAAAAGGCCACTGATATTATATTCGTTCCTATTACTATCGTGCTGACAAACACACAGTAGATTTTTGACAAGACTGTTATGAATCTATTTGGACTTATTTTGTAGTATAAACCACATATAAGTCGTAGACACATTATAGTTTGTATTGATAATATCGATTTTAGAACGTTCATCTTGATTTGTATTTGAATCAATTTTCTTATTCTCAACCGTATTTCTCCTAATATTGAGTATGTTCCAAGTTTTCAACTGTTATTTTATATCTGTTACAATGAGTGACAGTGGTTTGATATAAGTACTACTGGCTAGTTTCTAAGTTAAAAGTTTTATACGTTTCAAATGTTGCTGGTATTGGTTTATTACTGACATGATTCCTATTTCGATCTACATAATATCAATTCACGTGGATAGCATTAGGTTGATAGCTTTTTCAATGTCTTTCTCAGTATCATTATAAAAAACTTTGTCGTTATCGTTTTTATCTATTTTTACAAATAAAATTGTATGTTTTGATGATTTGAAGATGAAATCGTTATTTCGTTTTCGTTTTTTTTTTTTATTAGCCTTCTCTGTCCCACTCTACCAAAGGATGACCTGGTGGCCTACCACGAGCTCTTAACGCGATCCAGTTTAGGCTGTGGGAAAGAGATGGCGCTAGACGACATGTATAGTTCTGCCTCTTTCCCGCATCATAAACTGGATCGCGTTAAGAGCTCGTGGTGAGGCCTATGATCTTAAAAACAAAATTCCTTCTGAATAGTTTTACTTGTAGCTTTACTTTCCAATTGTAATTGTTTATTTAAAATCTTGTGACGAATTTCATGTTTTGTTTGAGCTCTGCTCAGCGTCCTATATCAAACTTTATTTATTGCTATTGCTTTCATCTGCCGTTTGCTTCATTACTGTCTAACAAGATAGAAATGTCTTCTCTCTCTTTATTATCTTGATGTGTGCTGTCTCTATTTTTTTCTAAAATATCTTTCCATTATGGCAACTTTAAAGGGATTACTTTGATCCCATCATTCTTTTGTTTGGTTTCATCTTTTACAGCGGATTACTTTATTGTCTTCGCGTCATCAGATTAGTGCTTATTATGTGTCTTTAGTTTATTATTAATTTTATATATTTTTAAATGCTACATCATTAATTGTATAGTTCTTCTCATTGAACTTATAGATATGTGTAGTTCATGTGTGTGTGTTAAATTGATGAAACACTAAATAATAAACACGTATTTTGAATTTAATTTTCAATCCTCTGTTCAAAACGTATAAATTGGAGTTCCAACTATCGCAATCATCATCAGCCTATAATGTTCCCACTGTTCAAACACGGGCCTCCTCTCTGTGAGAGGGAGTGGGCCATAATCCACCACGCGGGCCCAGTGCGGATTGTGAGAGATAGATGTCACATGTCTCAAATTTTTGGTTCTAGGACATGTCGGTTTCCTCACAATGTTTTCCTTTACCGTTTTGAGAGCAGTGGTGATGAAATAAATTACACGTTCACGACTTACAACTCTTCAGTCGGGACCGATACCACTGGACCACCACTGCTACCTATCCTACTAATTATCGCAATAGCATTCTGTTATACCTTAATTTACTGAAAATGGAAACTGGCTCGGTACTGTATTTTTATTACATAAAGAAATGAGTACTGAGTTGTCTTAAGTAGACCACATTGTTACATAAGAATACTTAAAAACAAAGTGAATAACAAATTGTAAATCTTCAATCACACAGCCCATCCTCGATTGACAGATTGACAGTCGTGCCACGGTCGATTGACAGCCGCAAACATCAACATCAATATTTCCAACTCTCCGAAGACAGAATAACTTAAAATGTTTTTGCAGTTAAGAATTACTTGTGGAAGGCTTGGGTCTTACAGAACCGGTTACTTGAACCTACATTTTACTCGCCGTTAAAACGACAAACGTTTAAACTGGGGACATTTCATGGTCTCCTCAGCCCCTTCGTACACTAGGCGACGCAAATATCTGATATTTTACGACTTTGGCATCCATTGACGCGTGCCCTTGTGCGAACCTCTATGGACTTGTATTTCGATAGCTGCCTGGATACCAAAGTCGTAAGGTTTCGGATATTTGCGTCACCTTCTGCACACAGTCTGTCCACGAAAAGGCAAAAATGTATGACGAACGCAATACGAGCGGATGACGCGACGCCTCTTCGTGGACACAGATTTCATTGTTTCTACGCAAGATGAAAGCATTCGTCTTGCAATCGTCAATTGACGAAAGCATGCGTATGGCGTGCGGTTACGTGGACAATTGCCCTAAGGCTCCGTAACTCAAACGAAAAAAAGGATTTCTTGATCACTTTGTTGTCCGTCTGTCCGTCTGTCAAGAAACTCGTGAAGGGAAATAGGCTTTGCGTTCAAGAGCCGCGGAAGCCATCACAGACAGCCCCGCAACCCCAAAAGTAATACTTTAGTCTTTAAACAAATTATTAGCTAAATGCCTAGTAGGGTCTTCTGCTTAGTAGTTAAAAAAACAAGTTCTAAATGTGTGTGCCAGTGCTTGAGCAATCAACTGCTGTGTCACGTGTCGCTGGTTCGATTTCCGTACAAAACAATTATTTATAATTTGTGTCTAGAAATATTTGCGCCTTAACTCGCTGTTTGTGTATGTGAATTTAAATGTTTATAAACGGACCTACGATTAAAAAGAAATTTCTAGTGTAGCAATGTTTAACAAAAGAAAAAAAAATGTTTCGATATACTCGTAGCAACGCACGAGGATAGCTAAATAAAAAAAAAACTCGAAACAGCACAGCCACATAATAATGGTCTAAATATACGCGTGTTGAGTTATTAAATAAAACCAGTGAAAGTGTAACATTAGGCGCACAATTATAACTTTTTACTGCTAGCATTGTTTTGGTTATAAACTCCACACAAATTACGTCAAAAAGAAATTGAATGAAAGTATTTTCTTTACGTAGGTAATACCTTTGATATGGGAATTTTACTTTTTGATCAGGCATAGCTTACTTTTATTTTGTAAATGGGTCATTTCACGCAGGTATTTCCTTTACTAATTTCGGTGGGATGGCAATTTCGGTGGCTGTCTTATTTTCAAAACAAGTACAGTTGTTTATTTCATACTAAGAATACTAATGTGTTCCAGAATAAAACAAGTTTATTTTTTCATCCAAAAACCTACAAATAAAAAAATACACCGAAATTAGTAGCAATTTAGCCTGCGAGAAATGACCCAAATAATAAATTAAAATTATCATTTATTCAAATAGGATTTAGGATTTTTTTTTTTTTTATTAAACTAATTAAGCCCGGTGTATCGTATCTTATGTTTCGTATCCCATAACGTAATTCGTGGCATCATCTTGTGATAAGCCATATTGCATGATTATAATTATTATTTCAATTAGATATTATTTGGTTTTAAATAAAATTTGGTAAAATAAACAATTTCATTTCACTTTAATTTCATTTCATTTCATTGTATCTGACTACTCTGGGAAGAAACAGTCTTAACAAACTCACAGGTCATATTCTTCCCATTTCAGAAACTTTTTCCAGTGCACCTTTTTTAAGAGCAACTTTTTATTCCCATTTGCAGCAGTAGAGCAATTCGTCAAAATTTTCACAAGTTGCCGAAAGGGAATAAATAATATTGCTCTTAAAAAAGGTGATCTGTAAATAGTTATTTAAATGTGAATACCTCCTTTTTAAGGGTTAACACACTAGAATTAGTGCAGGTTAGTAACTGAAATGGTATTTTGAAGAAAGAACCATACAGATTAAGTGGGTCTGTACAGTGTCCAGTCAATACAATCATTTATCAGTCATCGTGTAGCACGACTAATAACTCAAGGAGCTCAACGACTCGGTGAACAATGCCAAAGAAATAATAATAATAATATTCCACAACTATCAGACAACGCCATCTAGTCCCAAGCTAAGCAGAGCTTGTGTTATGAGTACTAAACAACACTGATAAACATACTTATATATTTCTAAATACATACATAATTATAGATAAATGACACCCAGACACAGAACAAAATATGATCGTGCTCATCACACAAATATTTGTCCTGGGTGGGAATCGAACGCACAACCTCCGGCATAGCAGTCAGGGTCACTAACCACTACTCCAACAGGCCAACAAAACAAAGAAAAGACATATTAGGTCTTTGGCATAAAAGAGATCCGTTTTTTTTCAGGTACGGAACCCAAAAAACACAAAGTACATCCAGTAGGTCAAAGAGTCAATCAAGATCATCAACCCAACAAAAGTTATAATTATATTTCGTTCCCGCCATTGTCTCAGCAAAAACTGAACATTACATAGAACGGAAATTACGTGAAAGTACTATTACTATTAATTTGTTACAATGTCTGCAATACAGGATAGGCGATCTAATCGATAATAGTGGACTATTAATTATTATTATTACTGATAGATCAAGAAACCAGGCCAAGCATGATTAGATTGTGTTCCTGTGTTCAAAAGTGTTCTAAGAAATAATTATGTTTTCTGACAGCATTGATCTTGTTTTCGTCCGAAATTAATATTACATCTCAATCCAAATCCCGGGTTGCGGGACATACGCATACCGCGACTCCGGCACAGAAAGGGCTTCCTAAGGACACCGTGGATTTTAGTCAGTACAAGTCTGACAGTCCCTCCCGCCCTGCCCGGGTTGGGAGGAATCATTTGATGACTTTGCCACGTAAAAAAAAAGGTTCTTAAACTGCTGCTTGAAGTGTCATTTCTGTTTCATACCAGATTATGACTAATGGGCCTAACACACGCACAAGCTTCACCACACACACACACAGGCAAATACGCGCAAGCAAAACTGTGGTGAAGCTTGTGCGTGTGGTAGGCCCATTACAGATGTCTGTTGCTTCGCTCTAATGAAATATTGTTAATTTATTATCAGATTTTAAACATTGTGGCGTCATAATGCGTTAGCGTTTTGTTCAGGAATTGTCGGTGTGTTCAAAGCATACGACATAATATCTTTTTTAACAAATAGTTTGTTATAAAACGTAAGTAGGAATGATATTTCCGTTTATCGCAAAAAAAAATTAAATACCAAATTTTTCTTTACCATATTCAACGCAGCCACTTCAATCAAGTCTAACGTCAAATTAACACAATACCTAGTACTATTAGGTATTCTATGACAATTCTAAATACAAGTCCGTAGTTCCTGACTATAGAACAAATCATGTGGTCTCAACGGATCATTAAAGTACCGTATATTTCATGTTATTGTCATCGTTTCGCAGAAATGCGGGTATGGTACCCGTATGTGTGGTTATAAATAAAAATATTCATGTTTTGGGTTCAACATCGCTAAAGATGAACTTTGGGTTTTAACATTAACTTTACATTTAACCTCCGTTTTCCAATAATTACTGTTCATGAACAGTCATTTAAGGCTCATTCAAACTTAAACGGTATTCACCACCGTTTGCGGTAAACAGCTTTACCGCGGCAGTCCCCGAGTGCCACACGTAGTTTTTGTTACACATTGATGTCCCACTGCTGAGCAAAGGCGTTGCAAGAACTCTTTTCGAATCCCACCTCCAATTTAAAACTAAAAAGTTAAAAAATACAAAAACCGCTAAAATAAGACACAAATCCGTTTTCCCCACCTCACAGACCGAGAAAAGAGAGTAATGTTTTATCCAAAGCAACTTTGTCGTACGAATCCTGTAAGCTCGTGACAAAAAGGTTCCGCATAGTAAGTTAAAATATATGTAGTCGAAGGAAATAGTAGCAAGAAATCTTGCTTGGAATTCTTGTAGGATGGTGCAATGTATAAGAATATAGCGGGGATTACAGATTCAACGTGGTGTAATTTATTACTAACAAAAACTCATAATGTAAGTGTAAATTGTAAATTGTTGGTAGTTACTGTAGTCAACAGTTCTATAGTTTAACCAGCCTTACTAAGACTCCGTGTCACCTAGTTACTGATTTGTGGAGGATAGGCAGTGGCTTCACGCAAAATACTGTTTTTAGATTTACCTACATCTTTTTTTTTTGTTATCTGTCATATTTGTTTTAAATTAATTCTTTTTCTTGTTACTGTGATGAGAAACTATGTACCTATTGTTTTTTTTTTCCTTGTGTCTCTATTGCACTAAATAAAATATCTATCTATCTATCTATTTCACTGGAATACGTCCCCAAATATTCCGTGTCGTACCCATATTTGGTTTTCAAATACATTGGGACCGTATTCCGTATCAGGCTAGGCTGATGATATTGTGATGTCAGTGATAAAAATGCTTTTGCGAATCCTAAGTAATTCCATGCATAGTTTATTAATAGAATTGAAGTCGGATGTAACTATTTACATAGTCAGGAAGAAATACTCCCCAATTTAAAGTATATAAACGATCGGAGAACTACGTGTATTGTAATTTCTGTTTGGGCGTACTAAACTCATGGAAAAAACAAGGAGGCTTATGAATTAACATGTGTAAAAAAGAACGACATAATATCTACATCTATTATAAAAGTTAAAAAAAAAATCCGCTCTTCACTTGGACCTCAAATCAAAGCTGGAATAGGAATATAATGCACATTATTTTACGTATTGGGCTGCTGATTCCTGTGGCTGCCCAGCTTAAGGTACCGTTCCTCTAATGCGATTTGCCTTGTGATCATTCTTGTATTTTTGATTACGGTGCTTACCATATTCGATTTATACAATACTTGTGACTGGATAGCTTATTACGGTAAATTGAATCTTATGGTGCTTTAAATATTATAATTTTTAGATAAATTAGAGAACTTAGCTGAGCGTGAGCAGGAGCACCTAGTGCGTTTACAATGACTAGGATGAAGTATAATGATACTTAACCGTTTTTTAACAATGTATAATAAAGTGTAATCTATATACATATTCATCTTTCTATATGAATATTCGTCTATAAAAACAAATAGCGTTTGAAAAGTGTTTTAGATAAATAACAATGGGAAAACTCTTAAACCTTTCTCTCAAATATGAATGAAAAATCAAATAATAATTGTAGTATCAATTCAGTCGTTTTATTGTCATGACCTTCAATTAGATCAAATTCAAAATCAGTAATGAACATAATAAATTAGAAACTTCATGTAAATGCACAGTTTAAACGTAAAGGTGTTCCCGAGTTAAAGAATACATTATTTATTTAACTATTCACACAAATAGTTGCCAAATCAAACATTGCGTATAGAACCATTGAACTTGCTTAATTAAATTGAGAATAACAGTTCTATGTGAAAAACGCAAGTGCCTAAAATTAAAGAACACGGGTCAATAATTTCGTGTCAGTTCAATGCCAATTTGAGTGCGAATATCGCAAGTCGAAAGACTTTCATTACACACAACTTTTTCCGTAGAAAGGCCTTAAATAACCAAAGAAAGCAAGAACTCTATACATGTCAAAAAAGAAAACTCGTTTCATAAAAAAATTATAATAATTAAAACGCGAATAAAAGTCCCACTAAAGAGTTTCTTTTATGGGTAAATACTGCAAAACGGGATATTTTTATTTTACACTTGCGTAAAAAGCCGACAACAGCTTTTATACAGGTTTTTGAGATCCATCCGATAAAGTTTTATGTTTAGTATTCTGTGATAAAATTTGTGAACGGGAAATTGGAATCCAGTCTGTCTGTATGTCAGCTTATCTGGATTTTAATCTGTAATTTATGTTTTACTTTTAACGTTTTGTGGTTCAGTATAACAACGGACAATATTTTCATTGTTTTTAAGTTGAAGATCTTTGTTACCTCCAGGAAAATGGATCTTTAAGGATTTGCACAAATAATCACCTAAATTATTAACGCAGTGGTCGAGCGATCGACTGCTGCGCAACGTGTCGCGGGTTCGAACCCCGCACGGAACATATATTTGTATGATCTGCAAGTATGTTTTGTTCCGGGTCTGGGTGTTTGTGTATGTGAGTAACGCACCCACGATATAGGAAGAAATTCCTAGTGTGGAGTAACGTAGCGATACTGGGTCACTGTTTATCACAGACAATAATAATTCATCCAAAACTCCTAAAAATCTTAACAGTAGCCATTGTTTTTACCCTACTGCATCAGGAGAGTTATTTTTTATATGTGTGTGTGTGTGAGAGTTACTTTTTCTA
This sequence comes from Agrotis segetum, assembly GCA_036375495.1. Lineage (NCBI taxonomy): Eukaryota > Metazoa > Arthropoda > Insecta > Lepidoptera > Noctuidae > Agrotis > Agrotis segetum. The sequence goes on from JAQSVV010000033.1 coordinate 924,086, forward strand.
TTAGGCTGTCTTATCAGGAGTTCAGATTGAGTTGCCCTCTTTAACTTTTGAATCATTAAATTATTTATTTGACTCCATGAAGACTTACGTTTTCATTCTTACTGTGACTCATGACTCTTCAATTATATCATCGACCTAGCCTTTACCCAAGGCATACTCGCGAAATGTCCACGCAGATAATGATGAGCACCGGCTTCCAATCTAATATAGTATTTTACAAAGCAACTTCATAACCTCATCCATACTACCGAACTATCTAACCTCCACAGCAAGTAGCTGGTAAAAGACAAAAACATGAATACCTCATTCCCATCTCGCAAATAGCCAGGAAATCACAGCCGTAACTCTTCTGAAAATACCGCTCCGTTTTCAATAAATCCTGGCTCTATTAAGATAATTTTATCCATTAGTTTACCCTCTAAACGGAGGGCCGTCAATATAAATAAGTTAAGCAGCGTGCACATTAGAATACCGCTAGGCAGACATGACCTACCGCTTGTGAGCACGACTCGGATTTATAGCTCAATAGAGGTGCATTTTTGTCGTCAATGCAGGGACGGACTTGACAACTGATACTAGAAAATTTTTACTGAGAAAGATTTCACTTTGATTTTGCCGTATATTTTATTTTGGAGTTACTTTTATGTTAAAATAGTCCATTAACTGACTCATCATCATCATCATCATCAGCCTATTTGTCCCCACTGCAAGGACACAGGCCTCCTAATCCAGCATGCGGGCCCAGTGCGGATTGGTAGATGTCACATGTCTTCGTATTTTTGGTTACATGCTGGTTTCCTCACGATGTTTTCCTTCACCGTTTTGAGAGCAGTGGTGATGAAATAAATAACACAAAGTAATGCGTCTGGCGGGATTCGAACCCACGACCTACAGCTCGTAAGTCGGGACCGATATCACTGGGCCATCACTCTGCTTTCTTACTGTTTAATTAACTGATTACCTTCTCACAATGAATCATTGTACTGTACTGTGATTAATTGCTAAGAAAATACCAATCAAAAAGCTGAAAAAACTCACTTCACTTATTTTGACTTTTGATTTAAATAGCATAGTGATTTTCTTTCCTTAAATCCAACTTATTTATGGAGCAGATAGATAGATAGATAGAATACTCTTTATTATGCATACCATACAACTTAAAGGTAATAACATTACAAATTAATGACTTAAACATAGGGTGACACAATAGGCGGTCTTATCACTAAAAGCGATCTTTTCAAGACAACCTTAGGATGGATTAGGAAGAAAGAGAGACATACTGTTGGTAGTACTGTGGTGTACAGTTAACCAATTAAACAAGTTAAAAATAAATATATAAATATGTATAAATACATACATACATATACAAACATATATATTATATACATATACACATGTAATAATCACGGAAACAAAGAAAAAAAAGCAATATAGTCACATGGCTAAGGAGAGAGGTAGTGCTTCTTGAGCAGATTTTTAAAAATTGACAAGCTTTGTGCGCTCCTTACCGACATGGGCAATGTATTCCATAGTCGCACTGCTTCAACTGTAAAAGATTTGTCGTAAAAGCTAGTAGAGTGCATTGGCATCTCCAGTCTCAAGTTTTCCGAGGACCTAAGATATCTATTATGTGTGTCATGAAGGAACTTGAAACGTTCTTTAAGATAAGAGGGGGTTTTAGGATTGAACAGAATACTGTAGAGTTGAAACAAGATATGAGAATTCCGGCGAAGACGTATAGGAAGCCACTTGAGTTTTACACGAAATTCAGAAATGTGATCATATTTGCGCAGGCCAAATATAAATCTTATGCAGAAATTTTGAAGTCGCTCAAGTTTATCAAGTTGTGCCTCAGTAAGATCAAGAAAACTGACATCAGCGTAATCAAGGATGGGAAGTAAAAGGGATTGTGCAAGCGCAGTTTTAGTGGCAGTCGGAAGAAAGTTCCGCAATCGCCTCAAACTCTTAGCAGAAGCGAAAATTTTCCGACTCACTTCCTGTAGCTGGGGTCCCCAGGATAGATTTTGGTCAATCCAAACTCCAAGATTTTTTACCTTCTCACTTAGAGGAATAGCGGTGCCGTTGAATTGTACCTGCGGTAGCTGAGACCAATTTACCTTGGGGATCATCCTTGAGCTGCCAACAACAATGACCTTCAGTGGGTTAACCAGCAATCCGTGTGCTTCACTCCACTCGCAAATGGAAGTCAGATCTCTGATAATTATATTAATAGCGTCAGACAAATCCGAATGGGCAGCTTGCTTATAAATTTGCAAATCATCTGCATAAAGGTGGTAGGAAGAACGAAGTTTCTTGGAAATAGAATTAATAAATGTTGCGAAGAGTAAGGGAGATAAAACGCCACCCTGAGGTACACCGGCAGAAGTATAACACCAGGAGGAGCACGACTCCCCTATGCATATACGTTGCCGGCGGCATAGGTATTAATTACAGGCTGTTTGAAAAAAAAAAAAACGAAATCCTAAACTGCTTCAATCATAAACAGATGTGATAGTAACAACAAAATTCAATTATATTCAATAAACAACATGCCGTGAGCCGTGAGAAAGGGCCTCGAATAGCATTGATGTCGCTACGCTATCGGTTCCCTATAAGGTAAAAGTTCGTGAATATAAATAAACCCCGTGCATTGGGATACCGCTATACAAACATGACCTACCACAAGCACGAGGTACGCACGCCTGTGATTAATAGTCTTGAGACGAGAATTTTTGTCTCCGATACAGGTACGGATTTCGGTAAAAGCAATCGAAATGCACAAAAAATTAAAAGCCATTAGAAATTTCATCTAAAATACTGGCAAAACGAGTAAAAATCTCTAAAAAATATGAACTTTTCGTATTATATTATTAGTTATATACTTAAAAAAGCAGATTTTATTCTCCAATCGAAGCAAATCTACGGAGAAAGAGAAGTTCAATGATGTACCTACAAAGTGGCAACAAATAGCAGGTCAACCTCGGGTAGGTTCTACTCTGTTAATCGAGCATTATTAACCTTCCTCTATTGTGACAAGGTAGAAAATCTATTGCAGAAATTTGACAGATTGAAGTAGTTTGATGTGCTGGCATCTGTACTTAAATAAACTTAAGGAATACAATATTTCTTGATTAAATAATACCAGCTGTCTGAATCCCTCCCTGCACAACCTTAAGCACGTTCCTGAATCGTGATTTGTTATGCTTTTCTTATTATTTTTGTAAATAAACTTTGCGGTACTTCCACTTACCAAGGGCATGAGAAATTGATGAACTTTCACGATTTTTAGTCCAAATCAATAGTAAAAAAAACTTGGGTATTTAGATTTATAGGGTGTTATTTATAATTTAATCATTTCGCCAATACTTTTATCTTGCGCTTATCTTAGGAATGGAATTTGTAAAATTACGTTCCAGGGTGACTTTTAACCGTTTGGACAGTTTCGCCACTTTGGATCCCCGCCTGTAAAAAGTCGTTTGAAAATTATTTACAGGCGTAATTGTAAAACTATGTAAAACATAGTTTTTAATACATAGTTAAACGCCTAATTCCTATTCATATCGACAAACGACCCTACATTCCCTACACACAACACTAATTAAATTCAAAACTTGTAGCCGCATCTAATTTTATCGACATGCGTACATCTCTAATGGCCCTGACATTATATCGATATCAAGTTCTGGGTAAGATAATAGTGTTGTGCAGGTTATCTCAGATAATTAAATGCGGGCTTTAACCAACTCTGAAAGCGGAGAAGATGGTATAATGTTTAGGGTTTATGATACGAGTAATTAATTATGCAGGAATCCAGGAATTTTATCGTATCTACGGCCTAAGTATAGACCACCCTATGTAATCTTGGAAATGTTTTTTTAAGAGTCTTCTTGTGTACTCATATTGGGCAGCATTTTTAGAATATGTTCTTGTTCTGAGGAATCTCATTGCACCTGTTACGATTTTGTCCCACATTCGGGATTGCCAAGTTATTGCTATTGTAATATCCTTCTGATCGTTTTTAAACTTTTTCTATCGTACCACAAAAGGTTAAGAAACTGTTGAGCAGTTGTCTAAAAAGTGTAACTGTAAAATTACTTTTATATCAACGTCAAACATCGTTTTGCAGTTGATAGTTTTTTTTAAGACAAGTGTTTTACTTTTTTGTAGTGAGAGTACCTAGAGATTGTTGGAATTTTATCTCCTTTCTTTCATTGTCATTGTAGTCGACCTACGAGCTGAATTAATCCGTACCGCTACATGTCTGAATAAAAAATTACCCCTATAAAACTTATAATTTCACTGCCGTTGTTGCCATCTAAATAGTTTAGTGGTACTTATGAGTGTGTCGGTCTTTTGGATGAACAGGGTTTTTTCGGTTTTTTTTATTTTCTTGTTGACACCGTTATTATGATATTTCACCAACGTAATCTATTTAAAGATGTCACGAAATTTATTTACCTTGTTTCATCACATTATTATTATAGTACCACAGGTTTATAACTTCAAACATTCAAAGTAGGTAAGTTTAACTTGGTGAGATGCCAAAGCTTGGCATAAGTAGCGTCTGTTTACTTGCACATTGCTTACGAATGGTTTAATTAAGTAATTTACTTTTTAACCTGCTTGAAAAAAAGATTTACACCATTAGATGTGCTCTCACCCCAGGTACTTACATCACCTTAAAAAGTCTACAAGCGAGCCTCTACCTATGAGCTCGTACTTCTCGTTTGGAACCATAGATTACTCTTTTCAATATCATTGATTTGACGAAACAAAGCATGTGTAATGACTATGTTTTTTTGGTTCAAAAAGACTCATCATGATTCTCCAGCCCTTATCTTAATAATTATAATTATTTATGGATGGCGCAACTTCTGTTATCCTACTCTGTTGTTCATCATTTTTGTAGTCACCAACATTCTAGCCATACTATCCTCTATTTCCTTGGTATTCAGTATTCCCCTATTCATAAAATAATCCAATTATATTCAAAACTTTTATCACGACGTTTTCTTCAATTCTGCGTATCACCGCCTGATATGCACAGCCAATGTCAATTTCAGATTACCACATACGTTAGCTTTATTTCGTCCATCCAGTTTACAGCTAATCTAACGATTTAATTCAGATACAACTCAACTTACAAAGTTATAGATAAAGATTAACTCATCCAAACGCTGACTGACAACAGAATCGATTCTCCAATCGATCAAATCGATACTCGATCGTAACGTGTCAATCGATTACAGTCTCTCGAAACATGAATTATTCAATCGATTATAAATCGATTCTCGTATAACTATTTGTACGTGAGGAGAATAGTAAGTAATTTATTTATTAACTCTACCTAAGTTTATGAAAAAAATCTATGAATCCTGAGTGTATGTATCCACATGTTTTTTCTATGGCGTGTGTTGAATCTAAAGTCGTTATTTATACGGTTAAGTATTAATTAGGCAGTCTATTGATCTAATAGTTCATGTGTTAAGAATAAATAATAGGGACGAGTTTCCTAAAAAATTAATAAATAGGTGACAGGGCATTTCACATTTGCATTTTGCAGCGCCTGAAAATTTTATTAAGGCAAGTTTCGTCTGAAAAAAAATCTGTTTCACATTTTCATTAAAATTTGTAAATCGTAAATCCGTTGAACGAAGTCTTGATCATATCGGTTCACCAGAGATAACTGTACAAAATAATGAATAGGTAAAATTATAAAGACAAATTGTATCCAATCTTGAAAATCAACCGTTTAGATTGCTCGTCAAATTAATACCGTAGTTAACATCAAATTGACAAGCACCTGCCTATATAAGCATTTAGATGTTTGACTACATTGCGGTATTCATTTTGATCAACAGAATTAGTCTCTCAATAATTTAGTTGGGCTACTAGTTAATTTTAGTCAATCTATGTTTATATTTAATCTGTGACTATATATAATCTGTCAAAACTTTTTCCCCAACAGTACCTTAAGGTTTTAATTACAAAAAACTTCTCTGCCATAGTTTCAATAATTTTTATGTACGAAATCGAAATAAATCCGATTCAAGCAAAAACAGCATCTCAACAATATACACAATTCAGACAAACCACAATCCAAGACCTATAATTCTAGATAACAATAACATCAGCTGGGAATCGAACCCGCTACGCTATCGGGGACGCCATTCGTCTCGCATCGAGTCCCGCAAATGTTATTACCTATCCTGTTATATCGTTTCTGTATTATTTTATCATCTGTGTTATTTGTGGAGGCCTGAAGTACTTAAGTAATGATTGGATTTTGTCATGTTATAGGGCCCGATCAGAATTCCAAGATTCATTACATTAGGAAATTAATTATTATGGACACTTTTCACTTGCTACATCGTTCTCACAGAATGTAGGTACCATCTCGAGTTGAATGATGTAACAAAGGTTTTGTTATAATTTTGGCGATTGAAAAAGAGTGTCCATGGAGTTTCTTGCCCGTTCTTCTCCTTACAGATCTACGCTTTGGAATGGGCATCTACAGTACTTTCACAGTTTTTAGGTCTTGTGACTGAGACTGTAGCACCGTAACTACATATTTTTAAACTATTTTATTTTACTTTTGTATTTTGACAATTCAAAAGTGCCTGTAACTGGCACTTTTGAATTTTTTGTACTTGAAATAAATTACCTATTTGATTTTGATTTTAAGAAATTTCCTGAGAATTAGGCAGAAGGCAATGTGGCTATTCATAAGGGCACCGCGGCCCTGTAACCCATAGAAAAACTGAATATTAGACTGTGTCAAGGTGGTTTTTAATCAGTCAAGACTAACGGTCCCTTACATTACAATGGGTCAGTAGGACTCATTTGATGATTCTACCTCAGCGCCCTGTTCTTTTATTAGGCGCTATCACTATAGGTGATATCGTTTGGACGTCGTAACTCGCCGTTCAATCGAAGACCAGGCCAAAGTAGATGCTGCCTCCTGTTCTTCTATCCACCCAATCTGAGAAGATGTCAGGCACACTGACGGGGTCGCCCTGTAGGGCCCCTGTCCTCTGTAGTGCTTGCTGGAGTTTGGAGGAACTATGTATCTAAAAAGGAGACAGACAACAAGGTACAGGATGATATTCAATCAAGCCTAACAGTTCCTACCACCCTACCAAAAGCATGAAGACTCATTTAATGATTTCTACATCCCAGAGATATTACATGTTTTTCTTCCAAGAATGTGGAAAAAGATTTTCAACTTTAAACTTGCCCCACACGCCATTTACCGTACTACCCTGAGGGCAGCTACTGGTGTATGACTTTATCACGCCACAACCGCACGGGCCACGGCAGTAACCTACAATTTACCTATCTTATAACATGCCAACAGACTTTATAGGTGTGATTAAATATTCTGATGTTAGTAGGTGAGGTTCAAGTCGAGATATGGAGAGACTTGGTTTATAGGAGGAGCTGGATTTCTTGAGGTGGACTGCAAGTTATTTCTACAGTACTTCTAAGTTGCAGTTTTCAGACCTTTGTAAGAACATTTAAAGTGACTTTTGAACACAAAGTCCCAACATCATGAAGAGTTATTTCATGTCATTAAACTTGAAAAATTTCAAAAATGACAGAAGTGTACACAGTGTAAAAGTATACAGTTCTCAACCTTATCTTTAACCAGCGACTTCATGCCTTATTGAAAATCAAAGTCAAAGTCAAATCATTTATTTTAAATAGGCCATCAGTGAGGCACTTTTAAACGTCGAATATTAAAATTAAGGAAAGGGATGGGATGGGATTGATTCTACCTAAATTTTTATTATTCTAAATACCTATGAGACTACTACTAAACTGTGGTGCATCATGCAAGACACACTGACCCACACATGAAAAGATGAAGCCTGTTTTTCAACAGACAGTAGCTACAGAATAGTTGAAAATTCTTATTCGATTAGGAATATTTGACAGATTGTGGTGGTTTGATGTTCTGGCGGCTTTACCTTATGTACTTATCTTGTATGCCATCAATGCTAAGCATGAGGTAAGCATATTATTAGCATAGTATTCATCACTAAGGCCCGTATTACACAACGTCACTCAACACTCAAGTATTACTCAAAACTAGATTCAAGGCATTTGATTGGTTGAAATCTAGATTTAAGGCTGGAGCAGACAGGACACACCGCGTCTTATACAGTTCCATACATAACAACTCAGTGACGTAGTAGACGTAAGCGTAAACGTGCGCGTACCACTGAGTACGCATCACATCATCACAGTGGTACGCTCACGTTTACGCTTACGTCTACGCATACGCATTCGGTCTGCTCTAGCCTTTAAATAGAGATCAGTGCTTGAGTTTCGTTCTGTAATACGGGCCTAAGACTTCTCAAATGAGATCATTTAAATACGATCCTCAACCAATGAGGTGCTCAATGAACTCACTCAAAAATAAACAGCTGACAAACGATGACACTATTAATGTCGCATAACTGACATCATTTTAATAAACTAGGTTTAACGGTAGTCAAAAACGTCCACACGTCATGACTCGATTTCCTACAAATCGATTTATGTAATCGATTCTCGATTCGCCAAGACGTTACCGATTATTGCGCAATCAGTAAATCTTACCGATTCGCACGTGTTATATGAACGGAAATCCGTTATGGGAAAGTGGAAATTATGGTAATTTTAAATGAACTTGTTTTCAATGAAGTTAATCTACATTTTATGGAATAGATTGGAGATTGTTGGAGAGATTTTAACACGTAGTTTAAATGAAAGTTCCTTTTGAAGTGTAGGTATTTAAAGGTTGTTATAAATTAATGACTATTGATGAGAAATCTCTTGGTCTATTTTTATTTGCCTTTTGACTAATGGCGCCATTTGCTAATGTTTGAACTTTTTCAACTGGACAAATTCAAAATGAAAGCAGATACCCATTTGATTTATATTATGGTAGGTATATCACTGCCTATTCCCTAAACTTTAAGAGAAATAAGGTGTGATGTTAGGTGAGAAAAGTGAAAAAAAAGTAGGGATGGTACTCTTAAATATTGGGCTATTAAAGGACACCGTGGATTTTATTCAGTACGAGTCTGACAGTCCCTCCCGCTCTTGCCCTGGGTGGGAGCACTTTACTGATGATTTTACCAAAAAATTATGGTATTTTACACAGCCTCTATTATAAAACTAAATGATAGATATATATGATGGATAGATGGTTGTTTATGAAACAAAATCACTGAACGAATTTAGGTGGAATTTAGAACACACTTAGTTTATTCAGGTTTGAGGAACTTTTTATCCCAGTGAAGTTAGTACACGCATAAACTAAGTACCTACCTACTATATTAATGCAAGGAACAACTTCTTTATTATAAACTTCTACAAATTAGAAGAAAGTAACACAAAACTACTGCAATACGAACTTATTAACATTTTCCAACGTTTAATCCGTCGGACAAGACATCACGCCTCAGCTAAATGGCATCAATTTACTCCACCCAGCATATCAAGACCCGTGATTGCAAACATTTAGTCCTTAACAACAGATCTTCAAGTGATAGCATCCATTTACTCTAACCAACGTAACAAGGCCCCTGATTTGTAACATTTTGTTCTAAGCCAGAGATCTTCAATTACTTCTGCGACAGTTATTAGAAATCTTATTTTCCGCGGGCGATTTCAATAATACGTTGATACTACACTATGTTTTGCGATGAAAGTGGAGCAGGTAGAATGCTAGTTATAAATTTTCATGTGGATTTCCTTTTAGAGCAGAAAAGTGGCGGGAATTGGATCGCGGATTGAGAGCGACCGCGGAATGTTTGAGGAAAGTTGTTCAGTTGCTTAAAAGGAGTTATTTACAAAGTTATGTTACACTTTTTTATTGGTGACACCCAGGCGTTTTCTCCTTCCTCATCAGACACAGGTACCTCCCAAAACTTTCGTATCCGGTGAGGACCTGCGTCATGCGGTAGGTCAGGACGCCGTGACGCCTATCCAGCCACTCCTCAAAGAGGGGTCTTATCGCTGCGGACTTAGGCCGTCGCGGTCCATTCCATTACTTTACACATCAGGTTTTTTCGAATTTATTTTGTAACAAATATTATAAGTACATAATATAATGCATATTAATAGTAAACATTTATTTGTTACAGTGAACTCACATTGCTGGAGGGCATGGCGAACTGCGGAGGCTGGAGCGAGGAGCCCGTCTCTAAGGTATGATAGTACCCATTTATCATCTACTGTTCCCACTGCTGGGACACAGGTCTCCTCTTTGTAAGAAGTAGTGGGCCACTACGCTACTACACTATCTAACACGCGGGCCTATTGAGTATGTGTTGGTAGACCTATGTCACAAGTCACAAGAATTTTTGGTTCTAGGACATGCCGGTTCCCTCACGATGTTTTTGTACTCCGTTTTGAGAACCTACTAAATTAGCAGACCTTTATTATTTCATATAGACCTGCAGGTATGAAACAGCTACTTATTAATGTACCTTATGATTCACTTCGTGAACGAATTATAGAAGACTAGCTGTTGCCAGCGGCTTCACCCGCTACAACTCAAAAATTACACAACATGAAACATGACATCGGGATAAAACTGTCCTACGTGTTAATCCAGGTTATAAACTATCTGTGTGCCAAATGTTAGCCAAATCTTGAAATTTTCACAACAGTTTTCTAGACAGCGCATGCGATCAATCACTTGATCATATCACATTCCACTCGACGACGGCCATTACAATATAATCTCGCATAAAATAACTTACAACGTGAAATCTATCTAATTATGTCGGATTAACAAGTAATCTGATTTAGTAGCGCGTGCCTGCGCGCTTAGAATTCGTCATATAAAAGCATATTTTTGTTTTGATAATTGTTTTTAAGGCGTTGTTTGTTTGATCTGGTTAGACATAACTGGGGACAGTCAGATATCAGAATGGCCGAGTTGTAGGAATGGAAGGTTAAGATAAATGAGTGTGTGAGAATGAAGCGTAAAGATAAATGATTGATGTGAAGCATGTTGAATGAAAGAGATATAAGTTAGGAAAAGTCAAGGAGTGAAAGAGAAAGGAAGTGAATGTAAAAAGAGGAAAAGGAACGAGGCTGGAACGGGGAGTTAAGACGAAAGACGTAAGGAGTACAGACGGTGCTTTTATTTGGCCTACATCGAACCTATCCCACATATTTTTGGGAATCATCAAATGAGTCCTCCCTACCTGATTGGAGCAGAAAAGACGGTCAGACTCGTACTGACTAAAATCTACCATCATCCTCCATCCAGCCTTTTCCCAACTATATTGTTGTCGGCTTCCAGTCTAACCAGGTACAGCTGAATATCAGTATTTCACACGGAGTGACTGCTTATCGGATCTCCACAACCAAGTAACTGGCTAATACGATATCCCATGGTAAGACTGGTTGTCAGACTTTTAGAGCTTCTGACTAAAGTAACGTCTATCACAGATTACAAATGACAGCCTGGATCAACGGCTTTACGTGCTTTCCGAGGCACGGAGGAAACTCGCTATGACTAGATGGTCTGGTCACCCATCCACAGACAAACTTCGGCAAGCGCGGCTAACCTGGAATATCGGCCTGTGCAGCTGTTATTATTTAGCCACGAGCTCCTTAACTGACTACAATTTTTCTTTCCTTAAATAGCCATTAACGTTCCAGGGTCATTGTTAACTTTAGACAGTCCTGCGACTTTTAGAATTTAATCACATCTACACGGAATATTACACCGTGAGCCCAGAAGTCTCTCAAGCACAAAGTTGTCAATTCAAACCCAGCCACTAGTATTATGTCTTCTTCAATGTATAATTTATCTATTTTCTGTTATTTTTGACATCACTGACAACGATAAAAGAAAAAATTATAAAGAAGCCTGTTATGAATTAATATAAGTCCGAAGTAATGTGAGAAGACTGTGGGGTCCTAAACAATCATAATAATTCCCAAGGAAAACGCTGTACAGGTTTAGACTGCTGGACATAGCATCTCCTAAAACACGCCACTCAGACGAAGAGGCCCTACGAAAAGTACCACTATTTATTTAGCACCACAGCACCGCGGTGTCTTTCATTAGCCCTTTACGTTCCGGGGTTACGGTAATAAGATAAGTCCCGCGACCCCGGCAGGCTTTGGCTCTCTCTCTTTGAAACACGCCTGGAACACAATGCTCCGTCGACCCGGACATGGTCCATGGTCGGACAGCGAGTTACATTTTTGCTCGCCGCCGTCGCCACTGCAGTAAAATAAGTAGGCAGAATGATTACGTTAAAAAAACTATTAGGATTTTCCACAGCAGCCACCATCATTAATCAGCCCACTTTCTTTCCATTTCCATCAGTCTCTCTCCATACAATTGCAATGTTCTAGAAGATTGTAACAATTGTAGTTCACAAACATTAATTTAGTTAGTTTCAAGTCGAAACAGCTCGCGTGTCGAAATTAACAAAAACTCAGTAAACGAGAGCGTGCGACCGACTGGTGATAAATTACCTGAGATGCTAGGGTAGGAGTACTGATTTATGTCCATGGGGATTTGCGATATTAAATATCATTGTTTTCTCGTGCCTAGTAGAAACAATATGGTAAAAAAAACTTGAGAGGTGTCAAGGGACACCCGGATGGAACGAAGTTAACAAAAATAATCGTCGCAATACCACACTGTTCAATGCGAAATAGAAAGACGAAACGAAACTATCTGGCTTGCTTTCTATTAGAGAGAGAGGGGTAAGTAATATATGATATAACTACAAAATCTCTAAAACTTGCAAGAGATAACAACTGAATATATAATTTTATTTGATATAACGATCTGTTAATATAATAAACGATTGACATAATTTTATAATGACTAATTTCTTTATGCATTACAATCAATGAATATAAAATAGTTTTGTATACCGCTCAAAAGACATAAAACTTATTTGGTCTAATTTTTTTTTCTTCCTGGCAAGTAATCTAACACTGATGTACCTAGTAATAGTACCACTTGCCGTGAATCTTCGACGGAGCCCCGCTTCGCGGGGCTCCTATTTCTGCGTGCAGGGTTTAAAGTAACCTAACACGAAGGGGATGGCGGGGTCTTTCAGACCCCGCCATCCCCTTCGAACCTAACCTGTCCGTGTCGGGGTGCCCCAAGTCCCGAGCTCGCTTCGCTCGCTCTTGGATACTAAATTTTTCTAATAATAATAGCAATCGTGAAGGCAAACAATCAAAGTTCAAAGGATAAGCCAAAGTCATCAAAGAAAATAGTTTAAACGTTAAATTATACGTTTCAAACGTTATATGTAATGATTTTCGCTCAATTAAACTTTATATCAAATAAAATTATATGGAATGAGTTTTAGAGTAACACAAACATTATGTGAAGAGAAATTATATCAACCGTTGGTATATCTCACGTTGATTATATCATGTGAACGTTATTGAAATGAAAATAATATCAAATAACTTTATATGAAATGAGACGCACCCGAGAGAGAGAGACAGAGAAACATGTGCACGCCGCAATACGACAAGAGTCACGAGGAACGGGGGTTGAGTGAGGGGTACGGGGCGCGGGATGCAGGCGCGAGGTGCGGGGCGAGGCAAAAAAGTGTCGTAACAACTTTTCGTAAGAATTTTTTCCGTCTAGCCCCCTTTCACAACGTGCGATAAGGAACTTCGTTCCAAAAAGTTTTACCGTTTCGCTACCACCAAAAGTCTGCCTGCGTCTGTGTTTCCGAACGCATACAACCCTAATCTCTTCAAAGTTAGAGTGGACAGGCTTCTTCTGGGTAAGTTCGCTCCATCGTCGACCTTGTCTCAGTCATTCCTGACCTAGACTAAGATCAAGAGCAAACCCATCTCGCATAAAAAAACACCTACATGTACTTCAGTTTTAGTTTAACTCACCCATTTACATTAATTTTAAACAAAAACTTATTTCTCAGACCAAAATCCATCCATAACGTGGCAGATATTCTAAATCAACATGCAGTTTAAGCTACACGCTATGCACTTGATGACAGCGCCTCTTAGTGACCACAATTTTGAGGTCAAAGGATCTACCAATTCTGTCAACTAGATATTTTGTTAAAATAATATATTTTAGGATTGATTATTATTGCAAATTAAATGAAACCCCAAAAGGTTAGTTAGTAAATTAATAATGAACATAAAAATGTTGTAAATCAGCCACATCTCCGACTTCACACATATGATATAAGAGGCAGCATAATAAATAATGAGCTAGAATAAAAAACAGAACGAAATTGACAATTACCTATGCACGCACATTTCCAACAACTATGCCTCTCACCCTACTATACATACAGTATATGCAAGAAAGACAGATTCAGTATCACATTACATAAATGATTACGTGCAGTTTTTCTCAATCAATTTTCTAAGAGAGGCAATATATTTTTCACTTCAGTAGCTCAAACATGTAGGTTTTGCTGCCTGAAATCAGTGAGCAAAATGCGATTTTGCTCACTAGTGAGACAAAGTATCTTTTTAATTTTTGTTTTAAAAAAAGCTGCGAATATCATATTCAGCCTTGAGTTAATCATACAATTCAAAACATTAACACTCTATCTCTTTCCCGCCAATAGAAAGAGAGAGAGACAAACACCAGCCCTTTCGAAGTTCCGATTTTGAATTTGGTCTCAAAGACAAACACGTTCGGAAATTTGTACTAACCAAAGAAATGCAAAAAGATAATAATGTCTTCGAATGTATTTTATTGAATTTTTAACTTATTGCTGTATTTAAATGAAAATAAGCATTTACTGTAAATATTTATTTCTAGTTTCTAGTTTTGAATAATAAAATATTATGGATGCTATTTCCGAACACGCCTTAATTTAAAAATAAAAGAGCGGGAATAAAATTTCATGGCTGGCGTAAAGAGTTGAATAAGTTAAAAAAAAATAATATGCGTAAAACTAGCGACGAGAACAGTACCTATTTTAACATAACCATTTAAAACAACAAATTATTAATGCAGAATTAAATTTCCTAACTCTAACTAAATATCTGAAACCATACCATGTCTTCAATGAATGGAGACTTAACAAAGGGCGCAAGCAGTTTTTCGGAGACGGTGTTGCTATCTTATTTTTTAGATTTATCACAGACGAGACGATTATCTACAGTGCGGAGTATTTACTTATTGTTGAAAAATACTTAAAAAAAAAAGTTATTTTAATCTATTCCTATTTATTATTTTATCTCCTAAAGTGTTCTCGCTGCTGAAGTGAAAAGTTATGTGTGTTACACGAGAGCAAAGTTTTTTGCATCTCCTGCCTTTGAATCTCTCGCTACACTCAGGATTCAACTTTAGAATCACTCGCTACGCTCGTGATTCAATCCTTGAATCCTTCGCTTGCTCAAGATTCAAAATCAGCACTCGCAGCAAAAAACGACTTTGCTCTCTTGTTGCACAAATAACTATTTCACTTCAGTAGCTCAAACATGTAGGTTTTGCTGCCTGAAATCAGTGAGCAAAATGCGATTTTGCTCACTAGTGAGACAAAGTAGCTTTTTAATTTTTGTTTTAAAAAAAGCCGCGAATATCATATTCAGCCTTGAGTTAATCATACAATTCGAAACATTAACACTCTATCTCTTTCCCGCCAATAGAAAGAGAGAGAGACAAACACCAGCCCTTTCGAAGTTCCGATTTTGAATTTGGTCTCAAAGACAAACACGTTCGGAAATTTGTACTAACCAAAGAAATGCAAAAAGATAATAATGTCTTCGAATGTATTTTATTGAATTTTTAACTTATTGCTGTATTTAAATGAAAGTAAGCATTTACTGTAAATATTTATTTCTAGTTTCAATTTATGTTAATAAATATTTTGAATAATAAAATATTATGGGTGCTATTTCCAAACACGCCTTAATTTAAAAATAAAAGAGCGGGAATAAAATTTCATGGCTGGCGTAAAGAGTTGAATAAGTTAAAAAAAAAAATATGCGTAAAACTAGCGACGAGAACAGTACTTATTTTAACTTAACCATTTAAAACAACAAATTATTAATGCAGAATTAAATTTCCTAACTCTAACTAAATATCTGAAACCTGAGACTTAACAAAGGGCGCAAGCAGTTTTTCGGAGAGGGTTTTGCTATCTTATTTTTTAGATTTATCACAGACGAGACGATTATCTACAATGCGGAGTATTTACTTATTGTTGAAAGCTACTTTTAAAAAAAGTTATTTTAATCTATTCCTATTTATTATTTTATCTCCTAAAGTGTTTTCGCTGCTGAAGTGAAAAGTTATGTGTGTTACACGAGAGCAAAGTTTTTTGCATCTCGTGCCTTTGAATCTCTCGCTACACTCAGGATTCAACTTTAGAATCACTCGCTACGCTCGTGATTCAATCCTTGAATCCTTCGCTTGCTCAAGATTCAAAATCAGCACTCGCAGCAAAAAACGACTTTGCTCTCTTGTTGCACAAATAACTATTGTGGACATTTCGTGTCCACAAAATATATTGTCTAGGTTATACAACATGTAACATAATTAACGGACACCCTCAGACACCCCAATTAGAATATTATGTTATAATCATAATACATATATTGAATTTTTAATTTAACATGTAAATGCATTGTTATTAACTAAATTAGTTATTTTGCAGTAAGGTTTATTTTTCTTTATTTTCTATTAAATGACGGAATTTGTATTAATACAAATAGAATTGCACTTTTAAGTCTTGTTGCCTTGATTTACGGTCTATCTTAGTTTGTTTTGACTGTACAGGGGTAATGTGACTATAATTTCCGTAGTTTTAATTATTTTTTTTATAAAAAAAATACCTATATTAAAAATGATAGAAATCGATTCAGTAAACGATTCTGAACAAACTAATTTCAGGATGTGCGTTAATTATGTTACATGTTGTATATGGAGACATAGGCGTGAACTAATGTTCTTATGAACACAATTGACTAATTAGGATCTTTGTTTTCATTGAAACTTGATACAGCGTGAGACTCGCTTAAAAATAGAGTTCTTAATTATCTTTTTTTTATATGTTAGGGAAAATGAGAATATATTGGGGGCCTACTTTTAGCAAAGTCTGGCGTTTTTCTTCACTTATTTTTTTACTTTGCCACAGTACGAATTTCTCCTGTATCGTGGGTTTTTAAACACTTTAAAATTTCACATTTTTAATCACATTAAAATTTCACAAAGGGTCAGACCTACAACTACTTGTGTACGGGAAGTACAAGGCAACAGAGGCGCAGGCGCAAGCTTGTGTTACAGGCGTCTTCCGTTTTAGAAACAAGAAGCCCTAACACGAGTTATCAAGTGTACAGCGACGCGCGACGTAGAGTATATATTATTATGAGATTTAGATCTAAGATTTGTAGAAAATAGAAAAATCTCAAAAAAATTACATGTCTTCTCACTGTATTGCAGTCTACCTATTTGCAAGCTGGCTGAGCAAAAAATGTTGGTGATTCGTGGGTATAAAGATTTTTACATAGACACAACAAAATACAATAACAACAACAACAACAATAACAACTCTATGTTTTTCGTCGCGAAGTCGGGTTAAAAGGTTCGATCACAATAACCGTAACTTTAATCCGATTTCGCGTATAATAGGTATCGAACATGGTTTAATAAAGATTGTATTGAAGGACATTGCGCATTGTAGTTGTTCATACGCATTCCAATGCCAGACATTTTTATCACTCTAATCAAAATAAATACTATAGTGACGTACGAATGACAGCGTCCGATTTAAATTTAGAACTATTCATGCATGCTCATAAAGTTTCACAATAATTGACATTAAATTGAGAAATGACAAATACGATACTTTATGAGATTTGTGTTGCATGCCCATTATGCTTTATGTTTGTTCACTTAAAGTTCAACGACAACAATTACGAAACTTTATGAGCGTGGAATAGTGTGATTGATCGTCGTATGTTTTGATGATCGTTTAATAGCTTGGTTAAGGCTCTTTGAATTAGTTGCAAAAGGTCCAATGCAAACCTCTACAACTAGTAACGATAAATGCGCAAAACCTCTCGTGGTGTAACTCGGCCCATTTTACTGAAAAATGTTTGTTCTAAAACTATTGGAAATTTAAAAAAAAACATACATATGGCCCGATCAATTTCTCATATTGTATGAAAAACCAAGTCTTAGAACAGGTTCTTTCCTACAAAATAACGATTTTAAAACAAATATGTCTTAGACAATATTTACTAAGCAGTAACTTCGGGACTCCAGACTAACAAGTTTAAATTTACCAATTTATTTAGTTTAGTTTTATTTTAATTTAGTATTTTTATATTTATTTAGTTTAATTGATGTTAAAAATAGTTTCCAACCAAATAAAAACTCAGTAAAACCAGTTAAATCATAATATAGATACAGCAGAGACTGTATCTATATGGTATAACTGGCTGTATCTATTGTCATAAAATGGTATTTCTGTAAAAAAAAAAAACGTTATTTTCGTTTTTAACGTTATTCATCTGGTCATATTCTTCTCCCTGATTCATGATTTTGTAACCCCAAAAAGAGTTTTGGTGTTAGAAAAGTCAAGAAGACTATCACCAGATCGTCAATTAAATATTATTAAACAACACACCGTAACCGGCTTTCCATTCGTAATGACTACCGTACAATTACCGTCCGTTTCCGAGCCGACTACCGGCAGATTATCATCTAGACACTTATTTGTTACTGTTTTATTCATAACATACGGAATTTTAAATGTTCTTTTTCTGTCTTTTGTTGTTTGGTCTAAGTGATAAGATGATGGATCTCAAAACAATTTAACTTTTAGTTTTACATCGTGTTTTATCAGTCTTTAAACAAGCTTACTTTACAACCATTTGTTAAAAATTTTAGAGATTTTAATAATAGTAAGTTTAATTTCTGTTCAAAAAACTGGCCCTGGTGGTTAACTTAGCTTAAATCAAACTCGACAAAGATAAAGATAAAGATATATTTATTTTGTAAAAACATGAGTGGGTGTATACAGTGATACAGGTCTTAAATTCGACATGGTCGACATGGTCATAATCCTTTTAGATTTACAAAAAAACAGCAGTTTTTTATGCCATAAAGGCGTTGCCTCACCGGAAGCATTCTCGTGTAATGTAAAATTATAGATTCGACTTTGAGCAATACATTACAATTGATTACAATACTACCTCCCTGACTGACGAGCATTCGCGTACATTTAGTATAGATTTGATACAAGGTGCGCATTGTTATACTTGTCTTTTGTTACTGATGGAATGTTCGAATCTGTAATGTAACGTTCTTAAGCGCCTTAATACAACAAACAAGATTACAGCAAGCCTGATGGAAAACGGTCACATTAACCTATAGACGCTTGCAACACCATAGGTATCTCTGGCATGTTACCAACCCTTCAACTTCTCACTTCCTTTTTGAAGGTGTTGAGAAAGTAGGAGTGTTATTCTTACAGTTAAAGGGACAATAGTTTTAATGTAATGTGTATAGCCTCCAGCTCTCAGCATAATGTTCCTGAGAGCAACTGAATACCAGAATTTTATATGACTTTATTGTCTAACTGATTTTCAACCCACGCCCACGTCAGGGTTTCGGGATGGATGTCATTTGCCCATCTGCGACCTAACTTCAGCAGGTGTTGCTTGAACAGTAAAGTTCGACTCGTGTTGATAAAAAAATAGAAGCGAAACTTTTCTCGTCTCGTTTCTCATTAATTTCGTCTTCTTCGGTAAATGTTGACGTAAATAATGTCTCTTTTTCCCTATTATACGCATAATTCTCACAGATATAAATCAAAATCACAATCACCAGACAGACAGATAAAAATTTGATAAAATTCTCTTAATGATATACAATAAAAAAACAATCAAGATTGTAATCTAGAAATAATAGGTACATTTTTTGACGGAGATATTGAGAAAGAGACAACAATGAACTAATTTTAAAATAAATATTGTACTCAATTGACTGACATAGATCTTTTAAAATGGGTATATGGAAACAAGACCAAAGCTACAAAGCTATTGTCAAACAGACAGGCGCGGCGTGGCGAACGCGATGCGAAGCGTTTTTGTTTGTAATGTATGGAATTGTTTGAAGCCAGTCACATAGACTATCGGATCGCTTTCGTTTTTCTAAAACAATTCTATACAATACAAATAAAAACGCTTCAGATCGTATTCGCTTCGCCTGTCTGTTTGACAATAGCTTAAACGATTTGATAAGACAGTAGACTATGATTTGGCATGTGATATTTCCTTTTTGTCTGGAAGAAAATTATCCATATCCACCAACGAACTTTTAAGCTCGCCTGCGTCAAGCCTTTTCACAGATAAATTATTGATAAACTTTCTATAATATATTTAAGCAAATATGTTACACATTTGCAAGAGATGAATGATGAAGAATGCAAGAGATGGACATGGTGGCTTATGCCACTATGTCCATCCATGTGACTCTCAGAATGCCGTTATTCCACCTAGTCAGAGACCTGCTTCCGCTACAATGACATCTTCAAGTTGTTGGTCGTCACTCTGCCGTCGTAAATAAAAACACAGTAACTTCAATCGCTGTGTAACTTAAGTTACTGTGTTTTCATTAACAACGGCAACACTCACTCTTCCATGCCACACCACTTTTTGCTGAGCTTCAAAAGTTTTAACTAAGTTTTCTGTATAACAACCAACCATCACGCCGTTGGTTAGCTAACACTTCTATTCACAACGGTAACCGCACAGTGAAGCTCCATCTGTCATCACTATAATATTTATCTTGCCTTTTTTTTCTTTAGCGATTGTTTTTTTTTTCTATTGCATTTCCTATAACTTGGACCACATCCTAAACAGCTGGATGGTAAACGTGGTCCGTTTGTTGAACTCAATAATACTTTCTTCAAACAATTAACGAGTATGATGCATTCCTGAGTTACTTACGTAATTAACTTTTTAGTGTTATATCGTATTCGCAAATGTTCACTGTTGCTTAGCAGTGATTTAGTAATTACAATGATGATTGCAAACGATTACTGCGATATCTTAAAGAATTTTTAATCGGTACTCAGTATCAGGAAAAAAAATGTCGTCAGGGGTTGCATTCACGGACGGCAAGTAATGGATAGTTCGCCGTCCGATCATGCACAAGGGCTGGGTGTGAAAAAGCTCAAGAAGCTGTCAGCAAAAAAACCGTCAGCAAAGGCACAAATTAGGGTCTCAGCACACTTATGGGATCGGAAAGGGATCGTCACCGTATCGCCTCGAGCCGTTCAGAATGGTTTGTATTAAACTCCCTACTGCAACGCACACTAATCGGAATAATAACGTAATCGCCTCGCCTCGGAACAGGCTCCGAACTTGAATTCCCGCGCTTACGGCTCATCGTCCCCGCGCTTACGTTTCTCCGTCCCCGCGCTTACGTTTCTCCGTCCCCGCGCTTACGTCTCTCCGTACCCGAGCTCACATCTCTTCGTCCACCCTTTCCCCTTTCCCCTCCCGCGACTTGCCTGCTAAAGACGCCGCCATTCGCAAGGAGTATTTCATTCGTGTTGCGCGTATGTTGTTACGTCAGCCAGGGGGCGGCGAGGCGTAAGCGCGGTGTCGCCTAGCCGTAGCCGAGTTGACGTACAGGCGCTGCTGATACGCTTTCGTTACGTGCATACGGTAGGTTGACGCCTGGTTGACAGCGAGGCGAAAGGCGTTACGGTTACGATCCCTTTCCGATCCCATATGTGTGCTGAGACCTTTAATGGGACTAGTGGCACAATTAAAATAACGAATTTGTGCCATAGTAAAATCTTCGTTCCATGTTGTGGTCGGGTCAGGAGCCATCACACAATCCTATACAGGGCCAACCTTCTGTCGGAATCACGGTTCTGTTAATAAGTAACCGTGGCCTTGAAACGTAAACGGCAATTGAAGGTGGACGGTGGATTTTAGTCAGTACGAGTCTTCCGCTTCACCCAGGGCGGGAGAACTCTTTTTTGTGATTTTATAACCTCAAAAAAGGGTTCCTAATTTAGTTGAAAGATGCTGGACCCAAGTGCAGGCCCATCACCACAGCTGGTCTAGGCTGCTTATCTGCTGTTGCTTATCTAAACCAAATCATTACAGCAATCTTAATCAGATTATTATCAATCTGTTAAGTGGGAAGTCCCTGATTTTTTTTTTTTTTTTTTTTTTACGTGGTAAAATCATCAAATGAGTCCTCCAACCCCGGGCAGGGCGGGAGGGACTGTCAGACTTGTACTGACTAAAATCCACGGTGTCCTTCGGTAGCCCTTTGTGTGCCGGAGTCGCGGTATACGTGTGTCCCGCAACCCCGGCAGGACTGTGGCCCTCTATAGGGGGGCCCCGTCACTATGCTGACGCTCCTTGAGGCGCGCGTGGGACACAACGCGCCGTCGACCCGGGCATGGTCCTTGGTCGGGCAGCGAGTTGCCCTTTACTCGCCGCCCGCATGCCCGCGCCTACGGTGGCCGGAGATCGTCCCGCGACATCCGTCGCCGTGGGCGTCTACCACTGCGTCTCGGGCGGAGAGAGGACGGTATCCTCTGCCTCAAGCGGCCCGCCTCCTCCTTCGCGAGCATGACTGCTTCGCAGAAGGAGGCGACCGCCTCCCACTCCGTCTCGCCCCGCAGCATGGCCGCAACCAATGCCGGGCGCGAGAGGTCTCCGCCTATCGCCGCGGTGAGGACACGGCGGTGCTCCGCCCAAGCTGGGCATTCCTGCACCGTATGCTCCACCGTGTCCTCCGGGCGATCCTCGCAGTGGTGACACCCGGGCGTTTCCTCCTTTTTTATCATGCACAGGAACCTCCCGAAGCTGCCATGTCCGGTGAGGACCTGTGTCATGCGGTAGGTGAGGACGCCGTGGGACCTATCCAGCCACTCCTCAAAGAGGGGTCTTACAGCCGCGACTGCGGCTAGCCCGTACCTCGGTTGCGATAGTCGTTCTCTCCAGACTGCCCTGAGATCGCGCCGGAGCTCTTCCCGCCTCGTCTCGACTTCTCGAGGCATTAGGGATACGCCCCGACTCCGCGCCTCCACGCGCCACTCGTAGACGCGCAGGAGGGCAGTCGCCTCCAGATCCCAGGGCAGTGATCCGGCAAGGAGGTTGGCCGATTCGCCGGCGATCGTGCGGTATCCTCGGATCATTCGGATTGCCATGACCCTCTGGCATGCGACCAGCTTCTGTGGTCGCGTCCGAATGCTCAGGGCCCACACGGGGGCCCCGTAGAGGGCCATGGACCGCACGACGCCGGCGTGTAACCTCCGGCAGGGGGCGTTTGGCCCGCCGATATTGGGCAGGAGCCGCCCGAGGGCGGCTGATGCCCGGTTCAGCCTTGGGGCCAAACGTGAGAAATGCTCCCCGAAGTTCCATCGGCTGTCGAGGACGAGTCCCAGGTACTTCATCGTACCGCCGACGCCGATGCGAACCCCCCCCACCGTTATGTGGGACTCTGTCAGTGGCGCATTCAGATGGCCATGAAAACACATGGCCTCTGTCTTGTGCAGCGCCACTTCGAGTCCCAACTGCCGGATCCTCTCGACGACTATCGCAACCGCCCGCGTCGCCAAGTCGGCCGCCGCCTGGTGCGACACTCCCTCCGCCAGGACAAGCGTGTCGTCAGCGTAACATATTACGCTGACGTCTAGAGGGAGGTCGCCGCGCAGCACCCAGTCGAAACCGATGTCCCACAGGTGCGGTCCCAAGACCGATCCCTGTGGGACACCGCACGACATCTCTCGCCGGTTCCACTCTCCCCGGTGACCGGGGTAGATGACGGCTCTGTCCGTCAGGTAGTCCTCGACCGTGCGACGGAGGTAGGTCGGCACCCGGTGATACCGGAGTGCCTCCCTGATGCAACTCCAGGGCAGGGTGTTGAAGGCGTTGGAGATGTCCAAGGACACCGCCACGACGACCCTGCCCCGGGCTACTGCATCCCCCGTCGTGAGGGCTCTAACGCGCATGATGGCGTCCACCGTAGAGCGCCCCCTGCGGAAGCCATACTGGCTCTCCGACAGGTTCGGGCCCACGTGATTTAGGTGCCCGACGAGGCGGTCTGCAATTACTCTCTCAAGGAGCTTGCCCACCTCGTCGAGCAGCACGATGGGCCGGAATGCGGACGGAGAGTCCGCAGGGCGCCCAGGCTTCTGGATGAGGACCAGTTTCCCCGTCTTCCAACGAAGCGGGAACTGGCCCCTCGCCAAACACGCGCTAAAGAGCCCCCCCAGTCGAGGCCCGAGAGTCCCGAAGGCCAGGACCCAGGCTTTTCCTGGCAGGCCGTCGGGTCCTGGGGCGGTATTCTTGGCTTTGAGCCGTTGTACCGCCACTCTCAGGTCTACCTCGGTCACCTCTGGAGCATCGTAGACGTCGTCGTCGCTGTGGTCCGCGTTTGCGTCAGCTTCGCACTCGCTGTCAGACTCCGTCCGAGGCGGAGCTGCCATGGGCGGGGGAGCATGGTCCCCTCGCGGTGGGAACAGGGCGCTCACCACGTCCTCCACGAACTGTGGCTGGAGACTCTGCGTCAACGGGGGGGCCCAGGGGCGGAGCTTTCCTCGCACCCACCTGTACGGCCAGCCCCATGGGTCCCTGTCCAGAGTCTCCACCAACTCCTTGCGGGCCTGTTCCTTGGCCCGCAAGATTGCGTCGCGGAGGGCGGCCTTCGCTGCCCTGTAGCCCTCATGCAGCTCCGCCTCCAAGGCGGCCGCATCCGGAGGTCGGATGCGGCGCCTGCGGAGCCTGGAGTACCGGCGTCGCGCGGCAACGCACGCCTCGCGCAGCGATGCTAGCTCGCGCGACCACCAGTAGAGCTGACGCCGGGCGCGTCCTTGCCGGACCCGGGGCATGGCCACGTCGCAGATATCGGACATGGCCTCCCGGAACCACTCGGCCTCGTCGTTTATGTCAGCAGGCCTGTCCGGTGGTGACACCCAGGCCTGCACGATCGAGGCTTCCAGGAATAGCTCCCGGTCCAGCTGTTTCAGCGCCCATCGCGGACCACTTGGGTTCCGTCGGACCGGCGCGTCTGGGGTCTGGGCGGAGACGTCAAACCGGATATACCGGTGATCGGAGTAAGTCTCCGCCTCCTCCACAACGCGCCAGTCGGTGACGCGCGGCGACAGGGCGGCGCTGGCAAACGTTACGTCTACCACCGACTCGCCCGTCCACCGCACGCACGTGGGGACAGAACCCCGGTTCTCGATGACCAGGCCCTGCGCCAGGGCCCAGTGCTCGAGCAACCTGCCCCGCGCAACGTCCGTGTACCGGGAACCCCAAGCCACGTTCTTGGCGTTGAAGTCCCCGAGGACGAGCACGGAGAGGGAACCGAATGCGACGACGACGTCTCCCAGCTCCACAAGGGAGTCCTGGAACTCGGCGAGAGTTCGGCTCGGGGAGAAATACACGCCTACCACGACGATCTCCCCGAACCGGGCTGCGACGATCCCGCGCCCTCTCTCAACACGATCGAGGGGCGGGGTACCGGCGGCGGCCGACGAAATAATGGTCATCGAGCCGTCCAGGTCCGCAACCCAGTCGTTCCTGGGCTGGACAAAATACGGCTCGGCGACCACGGCGACGTTTATCAACCACTCCGCCATGCTCTGGAGCAAAAGGTCCTGAGCAGCGGCGCAGTGGTTGATGTTCGCCTGGAGGAAGCGCAATGGAGACATTATTCTGAATCCATTGCGGCCTCCTCCAGGGCCCCCTGCGAGGGCGCAGCCACGGCGGCGGCGGCGGCAGCGGGAGCGGCGGCGGCGGCGGTGGCAGTGGCAGCGGTGACGGCGGCGGCAGAGGGCCTACCTCTGCGCCTGGCTTCGGTGGGTGGAGCGCAGGACTTTCCCCCAGCCCGGTGATCGGCCGGCTTGCCAGCCGCCTCACATGCGAAGCAGTGAGGCGGGGCGGAGCACGAGCCGGCCTTGTGACCGGGCTGACCGCAGCGGAAGCACCTATCGCTGCGGTCCACCTCCGAGGTGCAGACGCATGCCGCGTGGTTACCCACTTGGCAGCGGTAACACCTCAGGGTTCGGGGTTCCAGGATCTTTACCTGCGCCGACACCCATCCCACCAGGAGCCTTCGGCCCTCCTGAATCTTTTTGGCCGCCGCAACGGGGCAGCTAACCGTGATGGTTTGCAGCCCCGCAAAGCCAGGACGCAGGGCGCCCGCCCTCACCTCGTCTGAGGAGCACCCCCCAGTCCTGGCAACGGCAGCCACCACGTCTTCCGCCGTCACGGAGTCATCCAGACCCAGTATGCGCATGTCTGCGCGCTTTGTGGGTCTGGAGACTCGGGCCTCCTCCGCATTTAGGGACGCTCTGAGCCGTTCGGCCAGAGCGTCAGCGGTGGGGCCGCTGGCCGCGCCGGGGAGCTCCAACATGCGGGCCCCCGTTGCGGTGACTCGCAAACGGAGGCCGCCGGCGATGCCGAGCTCCCCGAGGTCTATCGCCTCCCGCGCCTTCGCGAGCACGTCGCGGTACGACACACCCCTCTTGACCGCGTCCGGCTGCAGTGAAATGACCACAGCCGCGGTCTTAGGGGCGCGCAATCGCGCCGCGACGTCGCGCTCCTTGCGCTGTCGCCGCCTCTCCCTCCGCTTTTTCGATCGGGCCGCCTTGGCAGCCTTCCTCCTCTCCCCGGCCACTTGCCAATCGGCGCCGGCCGGAGGAGCCTCCGGAGTAGGCTGCTGCTGCTGGGGCGGCCGGCGATCTGCCTGGGCCTTCCGTTTGGCCGCCAGCGTTTTTCGCGCTGGCCTAGCAGGCGTCGCAGGCGTCGAGGTCGGAGTCGGCCGCGACGACCCCGACGGGCCCGGCCTTGCCTGGCTGGGCCCGGCCGGAGCCGACCTCGCCCCTGCAGGGGCCGACCTCGCCTCCGCAGGGGCCGTCCGCACCGGGGCCGTCTGCGCAGGGGCGATCCGCGCCGGGGCCGCCCTCGCCTGAGGCGGCCTTGTCGTCGGGGGGGAGTTCGACGCGGCCGCGGCCGCGTACGAAGACGCCAGCGGGGGCCTCAGCACGCGGCTCTCCAGCACGGAGAACCGCCGCTCAAAGGCGGCCAGCTCCTGCCGCACCAGGGTGAGGACTTGGTTCTCCCCCGGCTCTGGCCGGACTTTTTCCTTGGGGCTCCCCGGTGGTGCCCCCCGACGCCCGGCCGCCTGCATTCCGGCCAATTCGGCCCTCAGGGCGGCGTTCTCCTTTTGGAGAGCCCCCATGGCGGCGGTCAGGCGGGTGATCTCCGTCCGCAGATCGGACAAATCGTCCCTTGCGGACGGAGTTTCGCCATAAAGTCGCGCCGCCGCCACGATGGAGGTCATGGCCTCCGCGATCGCGTCCTCGCGCGTCTTCTTCCTTCTTTTCATGGCGACCACGCGCATCGCGGACGCCACGACCTCCTTGAGCTTGGCCTCATTCGAGGCCAGACTTGTGTTGGGCTCTCCAAGTGAGGGCCCCCTCCCCGAAGTCTTGCCTCGGCCCTTACCCCGCACGCTCGTGGGGATCTTAGGGGCCGAGGCAAGCTCTTCCTCGGACGACGATTTGGCGCCCTTGGACCGTCGGCGCTTCAGGAACTCGGACCTACGGTCCGAGTCCCTCCGGTCCCTTTCCGCGCTCCCAGAGGCTGAGCTCCGGGAGCTGGAGACGTCCGATGCAGAGTCAGACTCCGACTCTGGCACCATCGTCGTCTCCTCGATCGGAGCGGCACACTGTGCCCGCTCGTTATTCGGTGCCGGTGAGGAGGACGTGCTGGACAAGTCCAGCGACTCCTCCCCACAGGCACGTGAGCCACCTTGGCTCGCTGCGGCGACTGCCGGTGTGTAGGGGTTTTTTTTCAAAAAATTATCCATATTTGTTCCCACGAGTAAAAAGTTATCCAACCATCCAACCAAAAAACAGGGTTCGCACTAACGGCTGATTTTACCCACAGCTACCCGTCAACCAAGCTGTCAACCTCCCTCGCGGTGCGCCGCCGCTTGGAGGTTCGGGGTAATTTTTTATAGAGGTTTTCTTCCTCGCGGCCCGGGCGGTTAAGCCAAGGCCCTCGACCCCCGTCGAAAGTCATAGACGTGATCATGACAATCTTCGGGGCTACGAGAATAGCGGTGGCAAGAGGAGGCGGGAGTGCAAGACCTCCTCTTGCCTGCCCGGTGGCAGGGTTAGTGCACGCCGGGCCCGCTCTTACTCCAACCACTGTGCCCTCTGATACACAGAGGAACACGTGGTGGAGCGGTGTATCCCTCTTGGTTGGTTTCTCCCTCTGAGCGCAGATGCCCAGAGATCATTGAAACCGCAAGCCCCACCACGACGGCAACGTGGAGATACGACGATGGGGGGGAAGTCCCTGATTGAGGTGTCCACTGCACATAATTATCACTTCGTGATCTTTATCTTTAAAAACTTTGTTATCGCACACCTTTAAAAACTACAAGAAAATGATTTGAAAGAGTATGCAGAAGTCCATAAATGTACCAATGATTTCTGTTTTGAAACATAATAATATGTTACAGAAAAATGAAGCCATAAAATTACCTAGCTGTCACTACTTCCTAATAAAACTTGTATTTCCTCAAAATTCTTAGCTAATTATTTAATTAATTACCCATTGAATCATAAATCGTAATCTAAATTAATCATCTATTCACGTAATTATGATATAACACTAAATGTAACACGGTGCACGAGGTTACAACATGAGAAATTTTGTTTTACATTAATAAAATTATAAGTGTGATATTTTCATTTCTACTACTTATTTTTCGTACAAACGTTCTCTTGTTTATGGTGACCATAAAGGTATGAAGTATAAAATAAAATATGTTAGTTAATAAAAGAAAAAGTTAATGAGATCTCTCTCTGGTAGCACTATCACCAGCATCTTCCTGCTCTCATCCCATTTTACACGCAATACGTTTATTTTCTTCCATTCTAACCTATCAGAGGTCACAGCATCATTTACTCCTTTTTCTTCCTTATCAGTCCTCACAAAATCCATCCATCTATTCTTTGACCTTCCTCTTCCTTTCCATTTATCAACATTCATACCCATCACTCTTTAAGCCACATGAGTGTCAAATGTCAAGCCTTGACTCCTTTTCTTTTATATCATTCCTCACACACACAATCAATCAATTTATTCTTCGGCCTTCCTCTTCCTTTCCATTCATCAACATTCATACCCATCACTATTTTAGCCACATAATGTCAAATGTGAACCTTCCTCATCACGTCATGTCATACTGATAGCATCGTTAACTGTTCACTTAAATTGCAAGGAGTTTTCTAACGTAAAAAAAATACAATTGCAGATTCAAGTCCTACACAGACAGATTTTTTTTTCTTTTCACAAAATAAGCTTTTAAGTCAGTCCCACAACCTAATGCAAATACGATAAAAAGAAAAGTAAAAATATTACCAACATCGCCTTCCGTTTCGGCAATTCCATTCATGTATGGTGCAGCTTCATATAACAATAGATATTTACACACACCTAAAATTAAACACTATGAAATATTTATGTATACATATATACGTTACATCATTAACGACTCAATCTCGTCTATCTATAAATACACACCATATTTTTAGAACACAATAGTTATTTGGTAGAAAATGCCCCGTCTTAATAACATGTTAGGGGAGGGCAACACTTGAAAATGGTTACGTTATTTTATGCCTTGGTCACGACCTCATGCGATGCGGTGTGCATCAAGTGACATTTGTGAATACCGTACCTTTCCTACAAGTCACATTGTGAAGGAGAGATCATTCGCCCTTGAGTTTTAATTATTTTCTTTTCATGGGAAAGATTACGTATACGAAGCGCTCTGCAATAGAGCATTGACTCCGAGCTACAAGCTGACGATTTTCCGTATCACTACCAGTATGATCGTAAGGATTAAACTCCGCGTTATAAAAATAATAAAAAGAAAAAGAATGAAAACGCAGAATGAGCGCGCGGTGGTAACATAGATGTCTAAAGTCTAAATCGCGTCTATGGGCCGACGCATTTTTTTTCCGCAATCTCTGCCACTAATTGCGTGTAATTTGTGGCCAAGGGTTTAGAACTACATGTAACTGTAATAATAGGTTACATTTAAGAAAGTGTTTCGGCGTGGATTTTTTAATTATATGGGTACTTGAAGCACTCGTTTTTACTAACATGAACGAATTTTATTGTTACGAGTACAATATTACGTGCCAGATTTTGTAGTGGTTTTTCTTGCATGTCTGTAACTAAAATTATCTATCTTTTTCAAAAAAGAGGAGGTTCGTTTTCTGGGAACCGTATAGATAATTATCTGTTTGTCAGACTTTTAGGCTTTTAATAATCCCATCATGGATGTCGTTTTCATGGTTTTCGAAGGTGCTAAAACCGATGGCGAGGTCAAAATGAAACTGAATAAAGCACTTGTAGATGTTCAATGGTGTGGAAAAGTGGTGGCCCAATTGTATGCGGCCTGACTTATAAGTTGTAGATTGTGGGTTTAAACCCAGCCAGGCGCAATACTTTGTAAAAATTTATTTCATCACCACTGCCCGCAAACCGATGAAAGAAAATAACGTGAGGACACCGGCATGTCTTCGAACCAAACATGAAAGACATATGCCATATACCAACCCGGACTGGCCCAGCGTGGTGGATCATACCCTCTCCCTCTCTCAGAGGAGGAGGCCTATGTCTTAGCAATGGAAACATTACGGGCTGACGAAGAGACGTTCAGAAACTGCATGTTAATTTGTCTGAGTCTATCATAATCGGGGTCAATCATCATCATCATCATCAGCCTATAACTTTCCCACTGCTGGGACAGACAAAGGCCTCCTCTCTGTGAGAGGGGGCCATAATCCACCACGCGGGTCCACTGTGGGTTGATAGATGTCACAAATGTCTTCGAATTTTTGGTTCTAGAATCGGGGTCAATGCCTCTAATAAAATTTTAGGCCATGTTATCTTAAAATCAGCCTGTTTTCGCATGATTAAAGTTACTTTGATGTTATTTAAATGTAACAGCAATTAACATAGCTTCTTATCTGTTAATTTGGCCTAAATCTGCATAATGTCTTTGAATAGATGGTTATCTTCAAACCATTTGTGATTTTACGTTACGGTTGTAAAATATTAGCTTCCTTACTGCCTATGTCACTCAGGACCAAAGCAGCTTTCAAATGGTGAAAGAATTTTTGAAATCGGACCAGTAGTTTTTGAGCCTATTCATTACAAACAAACAAATTATAATATTCGTATAGAAAGTATGGATAAGCTGTTGTAAGTGGCTGCGACCACATGTATGCTTTACACGAACTGGTTAGAACCAATGATATATAAACTATAGATACGTTGTCCGCACTCTAAAATGGCAACAAAAAAAGAAGCCAATTGGCCACATTGCGCATAGTTGCGTCTCCTTCCCGCGGTACGGTGTCATATTTTCTTTCTCGTCATTGGTTAGAACAGGCTGTATCAACTGCTTCAAACTACGGCACTATACAAAACTACAGTCTTCTAAAAAAAAGACGGTACTTCTCGAGCAGTTAAACTGTTTCGAGTGATCCGTTGCGTGACGTAGAAGCCAGGCCGAGGAGTGTGGTTGAGCAGTCACCAGGTTTTACATTATAAGGATGTCATACCTGGTGACTGCTCAACCACACCAACCAACCGAAGTAGTTGCTTAAAGCTGTCCGTGTATGGCCGTCCTTAAGGGCTTCACACACAGAATTAAGCTATAATGTAAAGATGTACATTATAGCACGATACATCTCATTACATCTTTCCATAGAAAGATTTTCTTAGGAAAGAATAATCCGATCCGCGGGCAGGATTCGAACCTGCGGCCTTCAGATTCAGAACATCCGACGCTCATTTCCAACCGAGCCACCGAGGATCTTACCTGCCGCGGCGAATTATTCCTTCCATTTCTAACGTTTCTCTATAGAAATCGTCAGGAGACCACACACTGCAGCAACTATAATGTAAATTTTTACATCTTGGAATCTCTATGGAAAGATGTAATGAGACGTATCGTGCTATAATGTACATCTTTACATTATAGCTGCTGTGTGTGAAGCCCTTTATACAGTAAATGCCATATTCCCGCTAATAATGAAAATTATATGTTAGGTCGCCATTGTGTGCGCACATTAAAACAATTTGTATTACATAAAAAACAGCACGATGTAATGCAAGCCATTGTTGTGGTTACCATTGCTTTTCCATGGGAAGTTGTAAAAACATAAACTTACCTCATCAACATATTATTAAATACTTGGGGTCGTTAACTTTATGGGCACCATCATAGTTTTCTTATGATAGTGGTCTAGGCTAAGGTGTGAAGATGCGGAAACACTAAGTTGGGTGTTTGAAATGTGGAATAGGGAAGATGACAGGAAGTTATCTGATGAGTCAATGGACTGATTACCTAGATATTTTGGGGATTTATGGGTCAAATAGATCTTTTGATGGCCCAACTTATGAATTAGGCTATCAAAAGGTATTTGACCTATTTCTTCATCTGATTCATAGGCCAAAATTTTGTTGACAACACTCAATACTTAATTTCTTTAATCGATCCAAAATGTACAAAGGTAAATTTACATTGGCTGGTGGTGGGTTTAAGTAATAAATAGTTAAATACACAATTTTGGACTCTGTGGGGCACAGCATATCACGCTGTTAAAATTCACAATATGTCACTACTAGGTATTAGGGGAACAGTATAATACGGGGACGCTAATAATCCCGAGGTATAGTGGGACATATACTCTTTAGACATACTTAATACAACACTAACGTAGCGCAAGCGCCAACAGGACGTCATTTGCAAGCGGCCATTAACAAATTTAATGGCATCCTGTTAACGGTTGCGCTACGTTAGTTTTGTTTTAAGTTTCCATTAAGTGTGTGATTTCCCATCATACTACTGAACATACAACATACTCATGCAACTTGAAACATCCTTTATTTTCTGTTTCCCAGGACAAGCAACGCCCTCCAATCTATAACCCAGAAGATTATGCGACATCGTTGAAGAAATGGGGCAAGAAGAGTGGTGGGGCCAGCCTGTATGACCTGGAGGCAGGTCAGGATGCCAACAAGTCCAGCACACTGCCAACACAGGGCAATAAGGACTTTAGGTTTGTAGACAAACTTAAAGAAACTAAATAATCGTGTAAGAGAAAAATGTGGATAATTTTATTAAAAAATGTATCTTTAACCTGATAATGAAAAATTGACCTAGAGCGCGCGGTCCACGTACCAAGTGTCCATAGTGGAAAAAAAAACCTATGAAAAACTTCATAGGTTGATGAATTACGAAGTTATATATGTTAGTGGTTTTTGAAATTTGACTTTATTTAAAAAATGCTGATTATATCCCGTTCAAAACTGTTTTTTAAGTGTTATCTACAGCATTTAATTATTTTAAATAACTTTTTTGTTCATATTTTAAAGTAAAAAGTCAAACATTTGAAAGATGCCCACATCCAAAGCAGTAAAGTTTGTGTTTGCCATATAAAAATTAAATTACGACTTAAACTGTCTTCCCTGACTTTCACGGAAACATTTTCTTTGACCAGTCGTTAAAGCATAATATAAGTATTTGTAATTTTCACTTTGTGCAACAGATACAGTAAAGACGATATTTTAAAGATGTTGTTAAGTATTGAACAATTAACTCGTTAAACGTATCGTAACATTAATAAACTAGTGTCTTCCTTAAAAGAAGAAGAAACTACGAAAATTATAAATTAACCTAGGTAATATAATTATTATGATTCAAACAAATTTATTATTCGATTCTTATTTTTTTTATCGGTATTATTTGCGAGTCTGAAGAAAATGTTATATTTTGCTGCAGTCTATTCCCAACTTTTTAAGTTTAACTTCCAGTCTATCCGGGTGCAGCCGAATATCAGTATTTCACTTCAAAAATCAAAGTCATCATAATTATTTTCATTTACTAAACATCGGGTCTCTATACGTCTCAACTTTTAATAGGTACGTCGAAAAAATGGCGGTTAACGGTTTGGGTTGCTCCAAAATGTATGTCACAGGGACTACATGATTTTTTAATGGTATTATTATTAATTAAAAATAATAACATATAAATTCTCTTTTCAGGAACCCATGCTTAGGTGTGGGAGAAGAGATGACTCTCCGTCAGTTTGGAACTCCCAGTGAACTGCTGACCAAGCTCAGGGCTGATCTACGACTGTCTTTTCCAAGGTGAGCGTAATTATTGTTATATCGACGTAGACGTTATGATTTAGTACGGTCAATTTTATTTTGTTTACATAAACAATGTTTTTTTTTTTTACATTTTTTTTAATAAGGCCTTCGAGGCCTTTATAAGCGAAGAATTTTTCAGAAAACATGTGTTATATTCGTTTCTTCCACCTTGGAACGTATAAGGATTTCAGCGTATTAATCGGTTTTTAAGCATGAAAAGGTAACAAACAATTGTTATTAAAAATATTTAGATAAATACGATATTTCTTTTTACCCGACTACGCCAGGAGGGTTATGTTTTTTCTTTATGAGCAGTGGTGGCCCAGTGGTATCAGTCCCGACTTACGAGTTGTTGGTCGTGGGTTCGAACTCAACAAGGCGTATTACTTTGTGTAATTTATTTCATACAAAACGGTAAAGGAAAACATCGTGAGGAAACCGCGTGGTGGATTATGACCCACTCCCTCTTACAGAGAGGAGGCCTGTGTCTCAGCAGTGGGAACATTATAGGCTGATGACTCTTTATGAATCACATAAAAACTATTTCTAGCCAAACCCGAAATGATTATGACAAATGGTTAATTATCAAACTTTACATAACATCCGCATCATATCTTACATCTATTGCAAACTATGACTGATATCTGAATGATAACAATTCAATTTTATCTCTTCGCTGAAAATTGCGACATTTTTTCATGAAACTTCCTTATTGTAAATAGACAATTAAATATGGAAGGTCCCGTTCTCCAACATGTTTATTTTATCAACTAGAAATTATTGTTTTATTGTAGTTTTGCAATTTTGATAAACTTATCAGGAAATAGTGACAGCAAGGACATTTTAACTTCCTTATTTTATTTTTAATCATAATGTTTAATGTATAAATTTATAAAAGTTTATAATATGCCTATTAATGCATATTGTATTTTTAACCACAACTTTATGCAATACGTATTATTAAATTAGGTTATTTTTATAGTATTAAAAATAGTGGACATTTATAATTATATACAACGTGTAACGTTACTAGCGCAAAACCTCTCGTGGGGTAACTCAATCCAGGTTACTAAACAATGTTTGATCAAAAACTTATAGAAAAAAAAAAATATTTTTCATACTGATGGGCTCGATCAATTTCTCATTTTGTATGAAAAATATTTTTAATTAACGTATGTTGTATATGTTTTTTGAGGAAAGGTAAATTCAGCTGCGATTGGATATTTTTTATATTTTTTTGGATATTTATTGTGTTTGTAAATTCGTCATCAACAAAAATACGTAACAAAACTAGGAATTGACGGCTTATGACGTTTAACTATAAAAGAATATACCAAGACGAGACGTATTGTTTTAAAAACGTCGTGTCCTCGTGGGAAAAACATGGATCAATTAATATTTTTTGATCATTTTATAGTTATAATATAACTAATTAGATTTTTTCAGCCACATTGTGTATTGTAGTTTCGTTTGAATACTGCCAAGGTATCTTATATACTAGGCACCAGCTTACCTAAGTACAAAGTGGAGATCATAAAATAGTAAAACAACTAAAATGAGCTATATAACACAATAAAACGTGTGCAAATAAACACCAGCTAAAACGAGAAATAATGACCGTATTAAGTGCGGCACCGCCATTATGCGTATTAACCGGTAGCTTCTGGGTCTAAAATGTCTAGTTTTATGGTGTATTACTATGTTGAAAAGGTATGGTCCAAGTCATAAGCTAAGCAGTTATTAAATTTTGTGAATTTATGAAGCACTAGATGTTCCCTATGGCTTTACTCACGCTGCTCGACTCCTACTGATCGTAGCGCAATTTTATATAGCCTATAGCCTTCCTCGATAAATGCACCATCTAACACAAAAATCATTTATCAATTCGAACTAGTCATCATCAGCCTATTAATGTTCCCACTGCTGGGACACAGGCCTCCTCTCTGTGAGAGGGAGTGGGCCATAATCCACCACGCGGGCTCAGAGCGGATTGGTGAATGTCACATGTCTTTGAAGTTTTGGTTCTAGGACATGCCCGTTTCCTCACGATGTTTTCCTTCACCGTTTTGAGAGCAGTGGTGATGAAATAAATTAGGTACACAAAGTAATGCACCTGGCTGGGTTCGAATGCACGACCTACAACTCGTAAGTCGGGGGCCGATACCACTCGGCCACCACTGCGATTGCAATTCGAACTAGTTGTTCCTGAGATTAGCGAACAAACAAACAAACTCTTCAGCATTTCAATATTAGAATAGGTTATCACTGGACTACACTTCTTATTTGGAACTATAATTCCCAAACACCTTCGCCTCTATCTGCAAGTGGCTTAACATAACGTCTTATAGCGTGAGTGTTTGGCTGTGGAAAAGAGACAGAGCTCGAGACAGAGCTCGAGACAGAGCTCGAGACAGAGTCGTCTAGCGCTATCTTGTTCCCTGAGCGGAACCACTCACGCTTTAAAACGAAACGTCGCGTAACAAATAACTGTTCACACCAAAGTGGATTTCGATATCCTATTCCTTATACTCGTATCTTCTAAACTAAGACCAGACAAACTTTGTGAGTAGGCGACAAAAATCCACAAATTCGCGACTAAATATGGAAAAAACAGATCTTCGCTAGGTGTTCTAATTTTTGAAATTCACACGGAGCCTAGTTGAGGGAAACTGACTCCAGTTCAGTCCAGCTTATAACTTTTGAACTAGTGACCGACAAATTCTGAGATTTGGCGACAAACTTCTACAAATTAACGACTTAACCTACGTGTTATCAAAATTAAAATCCAGCAAGGGCTAATCCAGTGTGAGGAACACTTTACTCTCCACACTTGTACCACAACTGTCAAAGGATAAACTCCTAGAGGGTTTCTAAAAATATCGTTTAAAAATGAACGCGGCTACTTAAGTAGAAACAGAAAAAGCCTTTTTTAATTTTATAGGTATTAAAAGAGAAAACCGGCTTTTAAATTGAAGTCTATAGCAGAATGTAAGCTATAAAAGTTTTAATATGAACTCGGAATTTTATGACTGCCTAACGACAATTAGGACCTTAACTTTATAAGTAGTTAAAATATTCAGTATATTTTTAAGTACTTATCTCATTTTTTTTTCTATTAACATGTTTTCTCTTTCTTTCAAAGTTGCCTCAAATAATTTCCTTTTTAGGGTTCCGTAGTCAACAAGGAACCCTTATAGTTTCGCCATGTCCGTCCGTCCGTCCGTCCGTCCGTCCGTCTGTCCGCAGTTTAGCTCAGAGACGCATAGTACTAGAGAACTGTAATTTGGTGTGAATATACGGATTTGTTGTGCCGAAAAAGTGGTAAAATAAAATCTCGAAAAATATTTTTTTTTAGTGTACCTCCTGTACACGTAAAGTGGGAATGTTTTTTTTCGTTCTCGCGTACCCCTTAGTGTGGGGTATCATTAAAAAGGTCTTTAAAAAATAATGTGAGTTTCCATTAACAATTTTTTGATAAAAAAATTCGTATGTGAAATATTAAGCTTTAAAGTGCTAAATTTTGCTCGACTCGAGTGTCCCCCCCCTCTACCAGCTAAACGGTTATGTTTGGGGGTGTGAAAAAATTCACAATAGTAGTATATATAACGAAGTTTAAAAGAAAATTATCATGACTAAGTAGGCTTTACAACTTTTTGAGTAATAGTCGACCAACTTATAAAATGTACTTGGATAAATATTTTCTTTAACAAAATGTATCGGAGAACATCCTCTTCAACTGCAAATGTAAGTTTGTCAACTTTATTTTTACTACTACTAGCTTTAATTCGTATGTTTTTACGGTATGTTTTTTTGGGGATAGGTAGGTTTTATCGTCAACTATTTTTAACTAACTTCAAAAAAAGGAGGAAGGAGAAAAATTTTTCCCGATTTCTCAAAGACTCCTGGACCGATTTTGAAAATTCTTCTTTTTTAAATTAAATTCAGCTAATCAGTTTAGTTACTAAGTTCGCATTTAATAAGTATTTTGATGCTCAACTACGGAACCCTACACTGTGCGTGGCCCGACACGCACTTGGCCGGTTTTTTTAACACGTTTTATTGGTATGTATCTTATTTTGATTGATGAATTTCCAGATTCCGTGTTCGAAACAGAACGAACCGTTTTATTTGTCTTTTTACTATATAAGTACACACAAAATACAACACAGGATAATTAAAAAAGAGAACTCAGTACAAGGGTACCTACTGCTTATTTCTATTGAAATTTCTGCAAGCAGACCCGCGAAAGGAGAAATGAAAAAGTAATGTAGACTATAGGTAGTGTGTGTGTTTTAAGTGAAGTCTTATAAATGTGTGAATGAGCGCCATGCACACTTTAAAAAGTTTTCCTTGGAGCTGTTCACTTGTTTTACGTGGGAATCGAACGACGGGGGTAATATGTATTTACCCCGTGTTTTTGATCCTTCAATAACCCTTTACGTTCCAGGGTAACAGTCACGGAGGTTTCTGACGCTGATATTTGGCTGTAGCCCACGAATATATTACGTTCGTTTCCAAAGCGTTTCCAGTTACTATAAAATAACACAAACTAAAAAGTTAAAAGAGGAATTTATACTATTATACAAAAAGGT
Source organism: Agrotis segetum (assembly GCA_036375495.1). NCBI lineage: Eukaryota > Metazoa > Arthropoda > Insecta > Lepidoptera > Noctuidae > Agrotis > Agrotis segetum. Next base: position 962,890 of record JAQSVV010000033.1, read on the forward strand.
TTAATTATTTTCTATGGACACACGCAAACTGTGAGTGAATCCCATGTAATAAAAGAAACTAAGTGCGATGGCGGCGAGTAATTACGTGTCGGTTACGTCGCGCCACCACACCGGATAGGGACAAGCTGCTCTGTGTTGGGCCAGTAACACAGGCGATAGCGGATTTGGATGGACTCACTTCAAAAAATGTTGGGAGGGAAATGTCCATATATTTATTTTTTTAATTAACCTGTATTGTCCCACTGCTTAGCTAAGGTCACCCCCATAGCCTTCCACTCATCCTTTTGGACACTTTATTCAAAGTAAGAATTTGTGAAAAAGTGCAATAAATATTATGACGTGTTGTTTTGAAAAAAAAAAGTTTGATTTGAAATGGGACACTGATTTCCTAAGGGACTTGTTAGGAATCAAATATTGAATAACAGAGTAAATTATAAGTAGTTGCAATGTTCATTACCATGACTTACTTTCACACATCACGGTAGTGAACTTCGCAACTCTCATTAATTTATAATTTTTACAATATTATTCCTACTGAGAAACATATTCGAAATCTTGGATAATAATTCTTGGATTCGATTACACCAGTCTATTTATAACGGGACACTGTCGGATATTTTAAATGCCATCATAACATTCGATTTACATATCCCTTACGACTTAAACAAAGATTAAAATAATAACTGTAACAGCCCTTTTACTACCTTCTACTAATTGAATCCGTCGTAAACTTGTAGTAGAATACAAATGACACAATTTGCTGAGCCATAGGAAGTCTGCTGTCTGTTGCGTGTAATCTTCTAAATTAGATTCAACGGTAAACGAAACTGTATCTTGTTGTGTTGTAATATAAAATATTATTGCGTAATTATTCACACTTACACTTTTACTGTGTTAACATTTACATAAAAATGTTGAATACTACATAATATTTCTCTCTGTGTTTCTCTTTTCTTTCTTGAAATGTCTCAAGTTTAAAAATGGATGTTTTGTCAATAGTAATGAAACTAAATGATTTTATTTTATCTGATAGAAAAGAGAGCAAGAATTCTTCTGATTTCTACCATCAGGCATCTAGACGCTCTGCAGGTTACCTTACATTTTTGCTAGTCCACCAATTCGCACTAAATATTTTCAATCACCTTTCATAAAACACTCTGAAAAGTAGTGAAAGTTTCTAATTGCATCTTCTCATCAAAGATAATGTATTCTATTCTCACTCTTTTTTCGACTTTGTCTCTATCACTTGTGACCCAGACTCATTTTAAGAGCAATCCCATCTCAATTTACAAAATACAAAATTTTAAAGACCATAAAAAGCCCTGTAATAAAAATATTGATACAAACTCAAGTGGCATATATCCTTCTTATCCACATCGCTCATTTTATGGCCACACATAAGTTTTTGTACTTCAAATAACTGCGATGGTTCCCGTGAATCCTGACGGTAATTGTTACTATAATTTTTCTTTACGTCGTCAAATTATACCTCTGTGTTTATTACTGGGAGCTATCCTTAGGGTTGCCAACTGGTCCTTTTCGAAAGCTCCATTTATTTTTGTAGGTGAAGAAGTTTTGAAATTCGGGACAATTTATTTCCTATTACGTAAATTATCTTTTAAACTTGGTTAAAATTCAAAATCTCAATTAACACCTATCGCAATTAACTTTAAGATAGTGAAATAAACTAGGTGTCTTGCTGCTTGAGTAAAATTGAATGTACTCATAAGGCAAGCTTTCTCCCAAACCAAATATAGCTCAATAAAATAAATGAATGGGAACTATTAATTTATTTAAAATTCAATAACCGGATGAGAAAATTCTTTAGTTCTCTACAAAGGAATTTTCTCATTCGCTAATTGAAATCTGTCTATACACATAATGATACTGTCTTTAAACTATCAAAATTCATCAAAATCGTTTTTTTTTTAAATTGTAACGAAGAACCCTTTCTCCCAGTATTCGACAACCCTAAAAGTGTTTCTAATGACAAACTCGTTAATTTTTATCTCACAGGTTTACACATAAAGTCTTGCAAAAAATAATATCTTGGTTATGTTATAATTATACAACAATATAATTTATATCTGCACAAAATAGTCACTTTTACGCATAAAAGCAATACCTACTCCATGCAACGATAATATTTTACGAATGTAAATAAGATATTTATAATTTTACAAAAAAATTGGCACATACCACTTTCTTTATGTTCTGGTTTTTAATTCCTACTCCACCTTATAAAATAGTTACCCTTTTACATTTTTTTTATGGTCGGTATTTCAATTTAGTTCCGGATGGCCTAAGAAATTCAGACCGTTGACCATTTATTTACAACCAAACCTTGTTCTTTTCAGTTTCGTCCAAGAGTTCTCGTGCGAGCCGCTAGATGGCGTGACGTTGTTGCTTGAACTCCTGCGCAACGTACAGCTCAGCCAATCAGGAGAAGGCGCACGGGGACCACCAGCTGTTAGGAGAAGACCTCTGCTAGATGAATTAGCATGTTTGTAAGTACCATGACCTCGATCTCATTATTGTTTGTGATCCTTATCTATCTATGAACTCTGAGTTTCTTTCTTTTCTGAATCTTTTAAGATATAGCTGCTTCAACTTGTCAAAAAGAAAATGTGTTTTACAAAATGCAACAAAATTGGAAGTAATTATACCAAACGTTTCAAATAATAAATCATTCCAATGTTTGGCAACCCTGAAATTGTTACTAATGGAAAAAATAATATGTCAGCTTTATAAAAAAAAAATTAAATTACTTACTATTACTACCGAGAGTATAATATTGTTAACGTTGTTTTATAAAGAAACATAATTATAGTGGAGTTTATATACTACTTCTTGCTTTGAGGTCTTTTCCACTTCTCGCATAATAACTCGCAATCTGTCACATTTTCAATCCAGGCAATGCCTATGGAGCTGCTGCAGCCGATACCCAGACTGCGTACGGCGGCTGGTGGCTGGCTCCAATGGAGTGTACACCCTCACCGTCTGCATCATGTCCACTGTCAACAAATCCAGGGTTCTGGCGTTACAGGTCAGTAGAGTTTCTTTTCCCAAGTAAAGTTACATTAAAAGGTTCATTTTTTTTAATAGATCTCTGATATGACATCTCTCCTCAATGGCTCATTCAATTGTTTTTTTTTCCATTTAGCTTTAAATTCTTTGGAACTAATCTGGATTGTTTACTACCTACTGGTCCTCTTTTCACAAACTTTCCATTTCATATTCCAGCTCCTCACAAAAGCCTGCTATCCACCAGCAAAAGGCCACAGCATGGTGTCCGAAGCGCTATCCACCCTTCGTCTACGATACGGTGAACCAGTCCGCTTCAGGTTCTTAGTGGGGATGCTGCAAAGTTCTGGAGGCTCTGGAGACCTGCAGGCAGCAGGTCTGGCCTTCATCAACGCGCTGTTGAGCAGTGCTCCTACTCCTCAAAGAAAGCTGTACATCCAAGCTGAGTTGGAACAGGCTGGCTTTGATATTGTTACATTGAAAAAGGTAAGAAAACTGCAAAATTAAGAAATCTTGAGAAATCTGTTGTTTGAATTACGTTAGACGTCTTTTGTAACTAACAAAACCTTTTATCAGAGCAAGTAAAAAAACATTGGATCCAGGCAAATCTAAATACTGCCCATGACTTTCTGTAATAATTGAAGACTTATTTGCAGACGGTGGCCAAGCTTCCAAGCGTAAACGACCAAGTGACAAGAGAGATAGACGACTATGAGAAGCAGCTGATTGATATTGACACGCTGAGCGAGAAGGCGAACGAAGCGCAGAGGGAGAAGGATGATTTGAGACACAAGCTGGACTTGCTTGAGAAGAGAGTAAAGGTAAATATTAATTAAAGAAAAATACTCAGAATTAATAGCCAGCCCTTGGTAACTTACGAAAGAAGAAGAAAAAAAATCGACACGATATTTCTCCGTCTAAATAAAGTTATGTACTTCCGTTACATTGAGAATTTGCACTGTGATGATTTTTTAAACTATTGGATGACATAACCTCTTGTCATCCTTTTGGACAGCACACCCTGTCACCTTGTAATTGTAAAATATCTAATCATAGATAAACAATTTTCGTCGACTATGGCAAACAAAAGATAAAAAGCAAAGCTAAGTTTTCTTTATCATTCTTTTAGATTCTTCAAGAAGAAAAGGGGATCCTGCTATCTTTAGAAAAATGTTTGAAGGAGAAGTGTTGTGAGCTTCAAGAAGAGGTGTCCTCACTGCGGTCTGAACATGGCAACTCCAACAGAAAAAAACCATTTGCCATGAAGAAGAAAAATTCAGTTCATAAAAATAGAGGTAAATTCCAGATAGATTTAAAGAGCAAATGAATTTCAAACTAAGCTTGTTCACTTAAGATTCATAGTTGAATAAACTGTTTATATTGAGAATTGTTCTAACCATAGCCTTTTGTTACTTTTGCAGACGAATCATCACCACCAGAAGACGAAGGCATCAGTTCCTCAGAGAGATCTCTAAGTCCCGAAGGTGATCCTCAAAGAGACTCCATGGTCTACGAAGTTTTCAACGTCAAAAACGAAACATACGATTTAATACGAAACAAACGTACGTTGCATAAGAAACTAGAATCCAAGAAGAACGATAAAAAATCTTCGGATGAAGAAGACGAAACTACAATAGATGAAGTTATTCAAGAATTAAGAAACATAGTCAATCATGCTGAATCAGAGCAGTATGCTAAAGATTTCATTGATGATAGGTCATCTAGATGTAATCAGACATCAGAAATCAACGTCCCAATCAATGCTCTAGAATGCAAAAAGCATAGGGATGAAAAAGAAGATTCTATAACTAGCACTAGACATAGTATTCAGATCAAAGGAAAAGAGGATTTCCCAGACGATAGTGTTGAAGAAGACCAAGAATCCGAGATAATTCCAAGCAAAATAGTCCCTCACCCACCTAGAAAGTCTAAGAGCCTATTACACTTATTTGTCCCACCAGTAGTAGAGCAAGGATTGGTTTACAAACCTCCAGACCTTTACGATGATAACTTCTATTCAAGTGACGAAGGATCTGATTCTTTACTAAGCGCTTCAAAATATACTAAGCCAGTTAGCAAGAAACCTTCTGGTTCCAGTTTCGATTTTCGTGAGTGTCGAGCTATATTCAACTCTATTACAGATAGATCTAAAGATGAGAGTAGAACTAAACGTTCTAGAACTCGTTCTAGGGAGGAAAGTAGGAAAACGTCTATAAAGCGTAGCGAGTCTTTCCAAACGTCAGAAAAGGGATCTCGTCAAAGAGAGTATATCGATAGCATGTTCTACGCAGAAGCACACACTCCCACAATCGGTTCAATGTCCGCTTTGCAAAGATCTAATTCTAAATGCAGTCGTGTTGACGAGATAGTAAACTTGATTGAGTCTAAGAAATTAACTAAAAGCTTAGACAGGATTGATGAGGGTCTAAACTCAATGGTTGATATTGTAATGCTAACGGAACCCAGAAAATCTGTGTGGCCGTATGAGAGAAGACAGCGGTCCTGTTCCAGGACAAGCAGTGATGGAGGAAATGAGAGCCCCTTGATCCCTGTTACCAGAAACAACGGTAAACTCACTGACTTTCAGCGCTACGAAAGGAAATCCAGTGTTAAGGAGGATTCCCAGAAATTTTTCATGACCCAGCCTAAGCTGAACGGTGTCAGCGACCAAACTAGTTTCAATAACTCCACATTTCTGGTAAAACGGGGTCACAGCAACGCTGGTTTTTATTCTGGTCCTCATATGCTTAGAGATGCTCCAGCCAGCATGACTAGCCTTGTTGTCACTGGCACCCACAGTCACGCAGATTTGAAAAGAACTCTTTCACCAATTGGATCGAATTCTGGAAAATTTGGTGCTCATAAAGTAACCGATATGCCTTCAGGTCTATACTAATAGACGCTTCTATTGTATGTTTTCGGAACCATCGACTAATTTAAGTGTTTCGTACCTAATTTTACGACTAGTGCAATATAGCCCTTTAGGACGATTTAACATGACAGTGAAGTGTCTTCAGTTTTTGGTTGGCAATCATTTTTTGCTTGAGCTTGAGTGTGAGTCAAATCTGAGAGTTGTCAAAGTTACTGGAAGCCTTCCAAAACTGAAGAAGTTTAGGCTCATCTACTAATTTATTTGTTAGTTTTTATTTAGCGATTAATTATTATGTATCTTGGTAATTTTGTTTTTTAGCAAAATTGGCTTAAGATCACGACGTCACTCCTGCAAGTTTTTACTGTTTTTTTTTTATTTGAAATGCAATATACTGTTCACGAACCCCGATCATAAGTCACAATTTATTTCAATTCGATGTTTAAAAATCTTTAGACACAGGCGTCCACGGTCAGTGTGAACGGTCAATGTACTTCTATACATTTGTCTTTTCTGGCGTTACGCGACCGATAATACGCGACGGATGTTTCGTCAGATATGAACCTTCCCTTAAACGTATATTATGTGGATTCGTCAGTCACTTACGACTTATACCTCAATTTAATGTTTAACTTTAGAAGTATATTGGTCTACTATAAAATTACCTTATTTACTCATTGTAAATAACTCTGTTTATCAATTTAAAACGTAGCATTTTCTTGTATTTACATTATTATTGTAATAAAGACATGTAAGCATTACTTTTTATTTTTTATTTACTTTTGGTGTTGAGCAAAATGGGATGAGATAATTTTTTGATTGAAAACTCAGTAAATGGATCCTCTACCCCAAGGTAGAACAGAAGGAACGAGCCCATCAGACTACACATATTGTAAAAACCCCCCTGATCCATTATATGCCCTTTGCGTTCCAGGGTTCGAGGCCCGTTGCCTTTTAAGACGGCCCCGTGACCTCTACCAGGGTCATTTAGCGATATAAAAGAATACAATACAATACCTAATAATGCTAATGATCTTCTTCCAGTTTGTATCGAAACCACTATTCCTACGACAAATATCAAGGTATTACACAATGTCATAAGAGCGATACAAATCTTTCCTCTTACAATATTGATGTAGATGGTTGCATGCTAATGACAACAAAGGCACCTAATAATTGTACTCCTTTTGTACCTAAATTTAGAGCAAATAGGTAAATAATTTTGACATTGACTGCTGGTGCATCAAATCCGTAGATGTCGGATCGCGTTTATGAATGTGATTAAACAAACCGTCACCGATCCGTTGTCGGTGACGTGACGTGACTGATGTGTGTGAATATGCACCTTAAGGGCGCTTCCTCACCGCGAGCAATCTCCAATCTATATGTAACGTTACAGATTCGAACATTCGAAGACAATAGAGCATCAAATTGCACACTTTTATGTCACATTACAGGTAAATTAGCGCCTTTAGGGGGACTTCCCAAGAGCACGTCACAGCACATCGATCATTTCTGGACACTTCTAAAGAGATTATAATGTTAATCTGACTTAATCTAATTAATTATCTAAACCATTGGTAATCCCCATTTGCAAAACGTAATTATATTGATAACTAGCACTACGCCCGCGACTTCGTCCGCGTGATTTCCGAACTTTGCCCTTGTGAATTTAGCACCTATTGCCTGGGTCAAAGCACCTAGGACAAAGTTTCATACAAACTGTCAATCCCATAAACAGCCCCTTAGGGGTAGAATTTCAGAAAACAGTGCCTTGGTGTATTTGCATCATAAAATAACAACCTTGCAATACTCCTAGCATTTGTAGTAACGAAGTTTTATACAAAAAATATCAACCCCTAAATCAACCCCTTGCTGTCTATTTTCATAAAACACCCGCAACTACGCCCAAAAAAGAATCTCTATGCAAAATTTGAGTCCTCAAACTATCGACCCCGAAAAACCCCTTAGGGGTCGAATTTCACAAAACCGTCTTAGTGAACATTTAGGTCTTAAAAAAAGCCCCTCGCAAAATTTGAGACGCATAGCACTTGTAACAAAGTTTCATACAAACTATCAAACACAAAAACAAACCCCTTGGGGGTCGAATTTTGCAAAATCCCGCCATGGTGTGCATCTAAGTCCTATAAAGGATCCCGGTGCAAAATTTGAGGCTCCTCGCACTTGTAGTAACAGAGTTTCATACAAACTTTCAACCCCAAAAACAACCTCTTAGGGATCTTATTTCGCAAAATCCCGTCATATGTATTACTTACGTCCAAGAAAGAACCCCTATGTAAAAATTTGAATCTCAATACTATCAACCCTAAAAACAGAGGTTAGGGGTCGAACTTCTTAAAACTTCCACTTTGGTGAGCATTTACATCTTAAAAAGTACCACCATGCAAGATTTGAGATGCCTAGCACTTGTATTAAAAAAGTTTCATACAAACTATCAACCCCAAAAACAAACCCCTTAGGGGTCGAATTTCGCAAAATCCCGTCATGGTGACCATCTACGTCCTAAAAAGAACTCTCATGCAAACCTTGAAATTCCTAGCACCTGTAATAACGAAGTTTCATACAAACTATCAACCCCAAAAACAACCCCTTAGGGGCCGAATTTCGCAAAATCCGTTCTTAGTGCTCACCTACGCGGTATAAGGAGGGCTTATGCCAAATTTCAAGTGTCTAGGCCCAGCGGTTTGGGCTGTGCGTTGTCAGATCAGTCAGTCAGTTTTGAATTTTATATAGATAGACTAGTTGTGTCTTCGGTCACGTGACTTTCATACACTTTACAATACGACAGTGGAAAGTCACATTTTGTTAGTAATACTCTTATTAACTTTAATAGTAAAATTACTTAGTGAATTTCATTATAAGTACCTAGATTAATCTATCATAGGTTGATTAAAGCAAACCCATGTCTTTTGGAATTGCGTCAATAGGTTGAAGATTATACGCAATAATATAGAAATAATACGCATCAATGAAAATAACAAGACGAGTGATTTAATGTAAAGCCTCATTGAGATGATGCAGGAAATTGGATGGTTGCATACAGACTACAGAATTCATTGACAGTCTGCAATGTAGTCAAACTTCTCAAGCCTTAATAGATACAGTTGAACCAGGACAGGACCGCTTCCTTTTTCAGAATAAACATGAACATCGCAAGTAACCACATAACAACAAAAATAACAATGTCATGACTACAGAAAAAGGAGAATGAAATAAGAAAACGTGTTGCGCAGACCCCAAGTAAAAAAGTAGAAGGGTAGAAAGACGATGATAAAGAGAAAATTCACATAAAATTACAATTAAAAAGACAGAAAAGTACTGCAAACAAAAGTAAGTACTTCGTCATTAATAAAGATGAACAACTCAGATTAATATTTTAATCTTACGCTTGAAACAAAAGAAAAACGAAATAATATAAGGTTTGGATATCATGAACACAATATAGCATACACCATTATGTTACCTGTGAAGTCTTTCGTCTACCAGATGTTAATCTTAAAGTTACTCGCCATGGTTCGGAGAAGGCTTACAAATAAAACAAAACTTAAGCAGTGGAATCCTTATATCACAATCATAATTATTTACACTATTTACATTAAAATCATCCGAATCATTGTCGACTTTCAGCTTCTTTCATCAAAGGAATCACTTTTGAAGAATAAAGTTTATTAGCATCGATGCCCCAGATGAAATCGTAATGGTTGAAAGTGTCTCTGTCAGATTTGTAAACACCCTGAACGTTAGGTAGTGTGTCAGCTAGGAGAAGGAGGTCCTTGTAATTGACTTCATTATCAGCTAGGCCGTAGTGTAAATATGTTGGCACGGTAACCTTCTTCAAGTCGTATGCTGGAGGGGACGTTCTTCCGTAGGCAGCCAAGTTCTGAATAGCCGTGTTATGGTTGTAGCGACGGAAGAGATCGAAGCGGATGGTCTGTCCGTAGTGGGCCACTTGTCGGACGGAGGCTCCAGCAGGTGCGTGGGCAAGGAACAGAGGAACCATTGTCTAAAACAAAAAAAATGGATTAGTTAGTCACTTTTGTAATTCGTAGATTAATAAAATCATGGAAAATAGCTGACATATAACTAAATAATTATATTTCCAAAAGACCCCAAAAAGGTAGAAAAGGACAATAATAATGAATTCATTAAAGATACTCACAGAGTTGTAATGCTCTCTGTCTGTAAGACCGGTTAAGACATCAATTTCGCAGAGGGTTGCGAAAATATCCATTGGGGTTCCACTGCAGAAGTTCTCTTTGAACCAACCGACGATATCATTCTCGCCGAAGATTTCACCTTGACCCATGAGGAAAGCAGAAGACTGGAAAACAATGGTAATTATGTTCAACTGCACAGATTGAAACATGAGCTTAAAACTGTTGATTTCAGAAGACCTAGATAAGTGGTATAAAGTTTTGAATTTTTATCGTATACTTAAGTAGTAGCACAGGTAGTAGTATACGTGGTCTTTCACTATCGGCTTCATCTCAAAGCTCAAAGTTCTATGGAGAGGGCTATGCTCAGTGTTTCTCTACGTGATCGAATCCGAAATGAGGAGATCCGTAGACGAACTAAAGTCACCGATATAGCCCACCGGATTAGCAAGCTGAAGTGGCAATGCCCATTGCCATGTTGCTCGCAAAAGTGCTAGAGTGGAGACCACGGATTAGCAAGCGCAGCGTAGGACGTCCACCAGCAAGATGGACAGACGACCTTATTAAGGTCGCCGGAAGACGCTGGATGCAGGTCGCTTCCAACCGACTCGACACAGTGGACGTCCTTTGGCTGAGACGACTTAAGTAGAGAATTATCGAAGGAAGGTTTTTTATAAAGCGAAAGTTTAATAGTGTCAAAACCATCAAAGTAGACTTAGTACAACGAAAACAGAGTTTTGAATAAGTTTGAAGGAATACCAAATGTTTGACTTTATTTTGACAATTTTATAGATTCAACATCATCACCTAAACATCAGTATCGCTTTTTAATGCCAGCTGGATATTTATTAATCATCTTGGGTTTTTCACACATCATTATTTATGATTGTTCACAGATTCTAATCAAACACAACGTGATTCTTTAATTCCAAAATCCTAACCTACTCGCCTACTCAGTTGATATTCAAACAAATACTATTATCTTCAGTGATAATCTACTAATTTGCGTTACGTTACTATTTGAAATCTGCGAGCCGGTTTTTTTATCAGTGACGGGTACGTCGATCTTTAGATAAGAAAGAGTTTACATTTAAGACTGACTATTAGTGTTCCTACGAAAGTAAATTCATATGCTTTTTATGAATTCCATCTTATGCAAAGCACCTGCCATAATATTATCTCAACCACGTGACTATGTGAAGAATGAAGCATTAGTCATCCTTCATAATTTTCATTTCGTGTGTTTATTTCATTTTCGTGTGTAACCTGGCCAGGTACAACTGCGACAATCTAGAAGCGTCTTGAGTATTTATCCAGATCGACACAGGTTGAAATCTTGCTCGCAGTCAGCTACAAAAAAGCTTTAAATAAATGAATGTATTAAAATTTCTTCTGATATATTTACCTCAAGCGTACTTTCATGTGGCGCCAAAGACAAAAACATAGGTACTGTGTTGTGAGTAAAGTACGAAGCCGGAGCCAAGCCTTGGAATGAGATGAACTTTTCATTGTACTCGGGCCTCAAAGAATTGAGGACCAAGAATGTAGTTCCACCCTGAGAGTGTCCGATGTAGTGGAGCTTCTCTTGTCCAGTGAGGTCGAGGATGTAGTCGATGAAGGCGGGCAGATCGTGGTTGCCGATCTCGTCCCAGCTGAACCTCCAGAAGTTCTGTGGGTATCCAGCGTCAGGGTTCAGGGAGACGTGTTTGCGAGAGTAGTAGTTGCCGCGGGCGTTACCTAGCCATACGTCGTAACCGGCCTCAGCCAGAAGGTAAGCTGTGGAAGAACACATCAATTTTAAAATAGAAAATATACTGCAAATAAAATAAATGAATTGCACTTTAGTCATTTTGATGGAGTACTACTGTGGGCGCCCCTCGGCCCAATCTTGTTTAGTAATGTTGGTTATCTTCTAAACACTAACAGACAATAGGTTCAATCGGATGCATCTGCAAAACACCTCCTGCCAGCCATACATGATCATGTTTGCGGCGCGCTGGATGGCGTGCAGTAAGCCGCACGCTATCGCTTCCAGTTGCTAACTTTACTATACACTGTAGCCATACTTATAAAGCTATCAGTGTTTTGTTAGAGTGTTGTAATTCTGTGTGAATGACAAGTCTATTATGTGTGTTCTAAAACGAACGCAAAGTGTTCAGCGTAATTCAGAACGCAGCCTTTTTTGAAATGTCTATGGATAAAAAATAAAGACGAGTTACTCTATGGTTGAACCGGATAGCAATGGCGTTTTATTTTATAACAAACACAATGATGTTTTAAAAAGTCTCTCGACCCACGAAATTCCATCTTCAAGACCCCAAAATCCCACAATGTGCTAGCTTCACACGGTACTACCACATACATTGACGGTGAACTGAATCATGTATGACAGGGCGGGCAATGGGCATATGCCACAAGGAAAATTTCATAAAGAATTTATAAATCAGAAAACTGTGTGTAACAGATTTATCTAGCCAATATGCTTGATTGATCACTTTAAATGAACCGGTAAAGACTGATAGTATTGTCTGATATTATATGATTATAGTTGATACAAACTAATTACATTTTGATAATTAAATTTTGATTAATGTCAACGTTTCTCGTGTCCGGTAAATGTTTGTTTGGGTTCGTCTGATTGGTGAAGTAGATAAAATATCGGGCGTGAGTCATATTTTGCGTTTTTAAATTATTTCTGGTGTTATCGAAAACACTCTTAACGAGGGTACGAACAAGTTACTTCAGTTCATTTAACGGATTTTTGAACGGCACTTTTCTGTATGTAAAAATTATAGGGCCTGATAATTTTCGCGATAAGAAAAAAGGGTTTCGCACTGGTTCTGTTATTATGATCAAATTTAGCATAGAACTTTATTATAATATGTTCTAAAGTAGGCAAATCAAAAGAGTTACGAAATACCTGTATGGGTCGTTTTTGCGATATGCAACACTTCTTGCATTAACTGACAAACGCTCAAAGCACTGAATTTACTTTATCATCATCCAAGACATGTATCTCTGGCATTGTCTTAATAGCTTTTGGCAAAGCCTTCCTTAAACTTACCTAGAGCACTGCCAGGGCCTAAAACGACGAAATCAGCGGAAGAAGATAAGAGTCCGTGCATCACGAAGGCGACGGGTCTCTTGACATTGGGGTCATTGTTCTGGTCCCTTCCGTGGGGGATCCTGTGGGCCTCCAGGATGTAGCCATCGGAAGTCTGAATGGTGTGGACTTCGATAGGGTATCCGTACTTTGCGATGAGGCCGGGCTGCAAAAGAAAAGGCGGTAAAGGTGAAATAATTTAAACCATATCTTTCAACAATATTTTGTCAAGAAATAAAAGATGAAGTTGTTTGTTGAAATAAAGAATTGACTGTATAAGATTTTGTGGAGCCAAAGTTTTCATCTAAAAGCACAATAACGTAGAACCTGACCTAGAAAATCCAAGGGTTGAAAATTTCTAATACCTAAAATTCAACCCTTGCATAAATCTAAATTTTCCAACTTTGTATTTGTCGAAAAATTAATTAATTCAAATTGTAATTGATTTGTATGTAATTGAATTGTAATTAATTTAAATTAAAAAAAAACATTTATTGACGTCCTTTGCACAAATCATACAACTGGAACTAAAGACAATTTCTTCCTTTTCGAAAATTGAAAGTGAAAAATTTAACAAATATTGATTTTAATAAATTGATTATATTGATAGTGAAAAAATAAATAGGTAACTTAACTGACTTATAAATCGAACACTAAAAACGAGAGTTGTGTCTTTTCATTTCATTTCATTGTGTTAACTTCTATAAAGGCGAATTCCTCTTCTTTTTTGGAAGACATAGGTATCAAGAAAAAAAATGTTGCATCATTTTTCTTCTAATTGAGTTATAGACACTTACCGCATCTAATTCCATATCCTCTTCGATGTTTGATGACATCCGCATCGCCGCCAGATCGGCCGCATAACGGCTTTTAGCATAGTCGGCATTGGGAGCTTTCCTTGCGGAAATAGTACAAATAGCGGAAACCGCTAACGCAACCAAAAGTGTAAATTTGAACACCATTTTTGCACGTTAGTGATCAACTGACAACATTTCACGATTCCCATCGTCTTTTGTATGCGATTTATCGCTTTGTCAGCAATCACTATCTAAAGATTAGCCAACCGTGATTTTTTTGTTTAGGAAGTTATCGGGTGTTTAAATAATTAGGTAGCTCCGATTATTTTATCGATGGTCGATAATGGAACGTCATACCAGAATAAAAGGTACCCAAGATGTAATACAGGTTCTAATAGTAGGGGCGGTGAAGAAGGGATTTGTGATGTGACTCGAGCGTGTCAGATAACTATATAGGGAGAATCCTCGCACGCTTTAATGTACCTTTACCAATTATGAACCCTCCATATTGTGGGGTTTGTTTGAGGACCTATCAGATTAGTAAAAAAAAATTGATCCTCAGAAAAACTCGAGCGCGTCAGATTAAGACAAGGTAGATTAATTACGTTCAGAAGATTGTATATCTCAATATAATTTGACAATTTGAGCGTGGCATGAGGAAATAAGTGAGTTGTAAAACAAAAACGTAATGCCTGCACGTTTCTTATAGCAATAAACGTTCCGTCTGATTAATTTTGATTATTTATAAAGCGTTTTTGTGTTTGGGTTTTTAACCACTTGATAAGGACAGCCCCCTTGAATTAATCGTCAGATAAATATGTAATGGTTATCAGAAATATAAAACGGTGGTCGAGTACTTAAATAAGTAGGTACTCGAGCTCATCAGAAAAAAAAAACAAAAAAGAAAGTAGATAACTGTTTTTTACAGTTTTAAAAATGTTTACACGCTCTCCCCCCACAAAAATAGAAAACTTGTCAGAAACCTTTTTCTTTTTAAAACATAATCTTTTAAATCCAATAGATTGCTGTGGCGCTTGAGGAACTGCAGATTTAGCATCCTGGGCTCCCCTACTATAAAATATAAGCACCAATCTTTGCTTCAATCTGTTCATTTGTTTTTGTGAAAAAGAGAAAGATTTTGGTGGATCCGTTTTCGAGGAAAATTGTGCAGAATGAAAACAAATGAATGAGTTACAAGCCACCTAATATAAAATAATCAAATCATTTTTTTTTTTCAATATAGCATGTATTAGTTACGCAAAATGTGATTACTATGGTTATTTTTAATAGTAATTATTTAAACTTACTACATGATTTGGTAAGTGTGAGTAAAACTGTAAAAACTTATCACCTATACTGGTTTTATTAATAACTGTCTACGGAACAAACAATAATACAATTAGTGTTGGTTAATCCTCGCTCTGAATACCTCTCTCATACCAACTACCAAGATAGTTAGACGGAGCCCCACTTGCCGGGGGGGTGCCCCACGGCCCTTGCTCGCTTCGCTCGCTCTTGTATCCTAAGTCAAATTACCACCTATCAAGCTCAAGCGGAACCCAGGTAATTATTACATTTGCTAAAAGTATGGTTTGATTATTAATAATAACCCGTAAAAGTAAATAATTCAGAAATTTTACCTTCAAATGAGCAGTAAAAACTCTGGACAAAAGTAAAGTAATGTTTCTTCAAAATAGCACCAAGTCGTATTAGGTAGTCGATGTTTTATAAGATTTGAACCACTTCTGTTACCCAGATATTTTCCTTCCCATGCAATTAAATTATCCTTACACATAACTAAACCAAAAAAAAAGTTAATTTTTTCTTATACATTTTGTATGAAAAAATATTTTGCCAAAGACCAACTTCCGCCGCCGCCGTCCCGATTTTTTTATTCCGATATAATGAAATGATCGTTACCTTCATGAAACAGAGAAGATAGACGTTAAAAAAAAATGCCCAATTCCACTCATGCCCAAAATGCCCAAAATTGTCAACATCAAAAAGCTCTAAAGGTTCTTAAGAAAGTTTCCCCATATCTCTTATGGATGTGGATTTCTCCCTTTTGGCAAATTTAAAAGAAAGACCTACTAATTAGCAAGGAATAGTGTAAGAACCTAATACTTTAGCTAGAGTGATGAAAATATTACGTTTCATCTTTAATAAAGACAAACAACTCATATTAATATTATTCATAATTATTTTAATCTTACACTTGAAACAAAGGAAAAATAAAATAAGGTTTGGTATCACTAACACACAGCAAACACCAATATTATGCCAGTGAAGTCTTTGGTCTACCGGATAACAATATAATAATCTTAAAGCAACATGTCACGTCATGGTTCGGAGAAGGCTTACAAATAAAACAAAACTTAAGCATCGGAATCCTTATATCACAATCATATTTACACTATTTACATTAAGATCGTCCGAATCATTGTCGACTTTCAGCTTCCTTCATCAAAGGAATCACTTTTGAGGAATAAAGTTCATTAGCATCGATGCCCCAGATGAAATCGAAATGGTTGAAACTATCTCTGTCAGGTTTGTAAACACCCTGAACGTTAGGGAGTGTGTCAGCTAGGAGAAGAAGGTCCTTGTAATGGACTTCTCTATCAGCTAGGCCGTAGTGCAAGTATGCTGGCGCGGTAACCTTCTTCAAGTCGTATGCGGGAGGGGACATTCTTCCGTAGGCAGCCAAGTTCTGAATAGCCGTGTTATGGTTATAGCGACGGAAGAGATTGAAGCGGATGGTCTGTCCGTAGTGGGCCACTTGACGGACGGAGGCTCCAGCAGGTGCGTGGGCAAGGAACAGAGGAACCATAGTCTAGAATAAGAAAGAAAGAATGTGTTTATAAGTTGGCTATCAATTATCACTGAGTAAAAATCATGGCGAAGAAGCTGACACAAAACTAGATAATATTATTTCCAAATGTGGATTGGTAAAGATCCAAAATATCTCAGACTATTTAATAAAAGACACTCACGGAATTGTAATGCTCTCTGTCCGTAAGACCGGATAAGACATCAATATTGCAGAGAGACGCGATAGTATCAGATGGGGTTCCAGTGCAGAAGTTTTCTTGGAACCAGCCCATGATATCATTATGGCCGAAGATTTCACCTTGACCCATAAGGAAGGCGGAAGTCTGTGGAAAAATAATAATGATTAAGTTGCACTGTACGGTTTGAAACATTAATTCAAAACTGTTGATTTCACACTTTTTCTTTTCACACCTTTAACTACGTCTTTCAAAACATTCAAATCAGCTTTTTCTTCCAAGTCCCATAAAGTTTTAAATTTGTATCGTTTATGCAGATAATTTTGGAAGAAAACTTTTTTATGTTGTGATATTTGTTAAATAGTGTCAAAACTATCAAACTAGACTTCATACAATGAAAAAGAGTTTTGAATAAGTTTGAAGGAATACTAAAATAATGTTTTTCTTCATACCTATTGACTATTTTATAGATTATCATCATCATAAACTGAACATCAGTAAGTATCGTTTTTTAATGCCACGTGGATATTAATCATCTTGGGTTTTTCACACATCCTACTATATTCGCCATTTATCATCATTTATGATTGTTCATCATATCAGCCGTATGACGTCCACTGCTGAACATGGGCCTCCCCCTTAGTCTTCTTTAAGCAAAAAAAGGGGGAGACTTATATCCAGCCGTGGCTGATCCCGGGCTGATATGAATGAATGAATGCGAAATATTTGAAGACGTGATTTAAATACTAACCTCAAGGAAACTTTCTTGTGATGCCAAAGATCTGAACATAGCTACTTCATTGTGAGTGAAGTATGAAGCCGGAGCTAAGCCTTGGAAGGAGATGAACTTTTCATTGTACTCGGGCCTCAAAGAATTGAGGACCAAAAATGAAGTTCCACCCTGAGAGTGTCCGATGTAGTGGAGCTTCTCTTGTCCAGTGATGTCTAGGATGTAGTCGATGAAGGCAGGAAGATCGTGGTTGCCGATCTCGTCCCAGCTGAACCTCCAGAAGTTCTGGGGGTATCCAGCGTCAGGGTTCAGGGAGACGTGTTTGCGGGAGTAGTAGTTGCCACGGGCGTTACCTAGCCATACGTCGTAACCGGCCTCAGCCAGAAGGTAAGCTGGGGAAGAACAAATCAGTCTTAAAATAGAAAATAATAAGCACTTTAGTAATTTTGATGGAGTACTACTGTGGACGCCCCTCTGCCCCATCTTGTTTAGTAATGTTGGTTATTTTCTAAACATTAACAGACGATAGGTTCTATTGGATGCATCTGCATAAACACCTCATGCCGGCCATTCACAATACAATTTACCGTCATGTTTGCAGCACATCGCTTCCAGTTGCAAACTTTACTTCTGTAGCAATTCTTATTCATCTAGTTATATGGCTGTCAGTGTTTTGTATTGAAATTCTGTGTGAATTTACACACACGTACACTTGACAGTAAACTGAATTGTATAACGGGGCTGGCTTACGGCATCAAGGATAAATCAGAAAACTGTACAATAAAATAATGTGCTTGATTTATCGCTACAATTCAATCAGTCTCTACCCGTTAATTCAATTAACCAGTAGAGACTGAATTGAATTGTCTGATTTTAAACGATTATCATATTGATAATTTTATTTTGATTAACGTCAACGTGTCTCGTGCCCGACGAATGTTTGTTTGGGTTCCTCTGATTGGTGAAGTAAATAGAAATCGGGCATGACTCATATTTTGCGTATTTAAATTTTATCTCGTGGTCTCAATAACTCTCGCTACGAGGGAGCGAATAAGCAAATTAGATCTTTCGGTTTTTGAAAACTGCACTGTTCTGTATGTAAAAATGATAGACCTCCGAATTTTAACTGATAAGAAAATAGGCGTCGTACTGGTTTCATCAGATAATGAAATAAATACCAAAGAACTTTAAGTTAGGAGTACGCCAACTTTGTGAAGTGAGCGAATCAAGACAGTTACGAAATATGAAATGTAGCCATTTTGAGACCTGTAATGCTTATTTTACATCAAATGACAAACGCTCAAAGCACTTAACTTTCTTTTGCACCATCGAAATCATTTCTTTCATTTCTTTTCTTCATCTTTTAGCAAATTAAGCGCTTTTTTTAAAGAGGAGAAGCGCAGAATACTAATTCCCACTTAATTCATTATAATTATCAATAATTGTAAAACTAAGCCGCTTCCAAATCCTGTCTAATCATGATTACCATCAGCTTTACACGTGTTCTATTGTGAATATTCGGAAGAGTAATTTTTATTGTGTTAATGCATCATATTTTTTTTTCGTAAATTTAAGTCGTCTCCCATTTTATATCTGAATTTCGGCTAAGTTCGAATTGTACCAGGTCGATTGGAAGCTTTTTCAGCAATAGTTGATGCCGAATTTAATTACGTTCGATAATGATGACAGACAATGATGAAAATAAAAAGCTTAAGGCTTTTCCAATCAGAGAGCTTGGCGGGGCGCGACGCTTGCGTGGCATGTCCCTGGCGGGCTTACTTACTATGAAAATATAGTTACGTAAGTCGTCACACAAAACTTGCCACGCTAGCGCCACAGTTGATCGTGACGACCAACATAATTATTCATGTAGGCAAAGCCTTTAAAACCCCTTCTACACGATCAGACCCGACCGCTGATAGTGGTGACCTTGGTCCATCTGGGGGGACCATCTGGAACGCTGTCGGCTGACGGTCGGGTCGACGTCGGACGCAGCCTGTCGGGACGGAGGCGCTCCCGACCAAGGTCACCCAAAGGTCGATTGACTCCGCCCATAAACTTACCTAGAGCATTGCCAGGTCCTAAAACGATGAAATCAGCGGAAGAAGACAAGAGTCCGTGCATCACGAAGGCGACGGGTCTCTTGACGTTGGGGTCATTGTTCTGGTCCCTTCCGTGGGGGATCCTGTGGGCCTCCAGGATGTAGCCATCGGAAGTCTGGATGGTGTGGACTTCGATAGGGTATCCGTACTTTGCGACGAGGCCGGGCTGAAAAAGAGGAGGCGGTTAAGGCTTTGTTGCAGATCTCCCACCGGGAAACTCTCTAAGAATATTATCAAAGTATTCATAATTATTACGATTTAAAATGTTTAGATACACATTTTGATCCAATTATAAAGAATCGATTTTATAAGATTTTCTCATAAAACTAAAGTTTTTCATCTGAAAGCACAATAACGTATCAGGGGCTAACGTTCTAGATGTATTTTTCCACCTTTTGGACTAGTTACATGGAATTATACTAATACACACATACACACAATTATAACATTACAATTATAATTAATTTAAAACATTAAAAATTTGGAAGTCCGTGCCTGTGTATTTTATTTCATTGACTAATTTTCACCGAAGTCCCTTTTTTGGAAGTCGGATCAAGAATAAAAAAAAACCTTCGTAACTATTCTCCTAATAATGAATTATAAACACTTACCGCATCTAATTCCATATCCTCTTCGATGTTTGATGACATCCGCATCGCCGCCAGATCGGCCGCATAACGGCTTTTAGCATAGTCGGCATTGGGAGCTTTCCTTGCGGAAATATTACAAATAGCGGAAACCGCTAACGCGACGATAAGTGTAAATTTGAACACCATTTTTGCACGTTAGTGATCAACTGACAACATTTAACCGTTTCTGTCGTCTTTTGTATGCGACTTATCGCTTCGTCATCAATCATTATCTATGGCTTAGCCAGCCGTGAAAATTTTTGTTTAGGAAGTTATCGGGTGTTATTATTATTAATAATTTCTGTTTATTTTATCAATGACTAGCTTATGCCAGCTACTTTGCTCGCGTGGTATCAGTAACAATCCTACGAAAACTTCATACCAGAATAAAAAGTACCCAAGATGTATAACATGTTCTAAACTATATATTGAAGTACTTAGCTTTATTTGAATCCGTTCATTCATTTTTGTGAAAAAGTCAAAGATTTTTGTGGATCCGTTTTCGGGGGTGATTATGCAGAATGAAGATTTATGTAAATATATATATAACAATCATTATTATTTCTATTTAGCAAGGAATAGTGTAAAAACCTAATACTTTAGCTAATAATGTTATTAATCGAGTTCAGGAAATGTATTTACAACGCTTCCTCGATTCTACTTGTCAACCATAGAATGCGGGTCATCATAGAAATAAATATATTGTGTTTACAGCAAAATGCAAGTGAAATAAATGAACTTCCTCACTAATGATGTCTTCCTATAACATAGCACTTCCCGAATTCCCGAAGGGTTGTTTAAACCTGCCATTACCACGATTTATTAGTGGCCGCAGTGCAGAGCAGTGGTGGCAAAGTGGAATCGGTTCCGACTTACGTGTTGAAGGACGTGTTTTCGAACCCCACCAAACTCATACTTTGTGTAATTTATGTCATCACCACTGCTCTTAAAACGGTGGAGGAAAACATTGTAAGGAAACCGGCATGTCCTAGAAATTCGAAGATATGTGACATCTACCAACCTGGGCCCGCATGGTGGATTATGGCCCACTCCTTCTCACAGAGAGAAGGCTTGTGTCCCAGCAGTGGGACCATTATAGGCTGATGATGATGATCACGATTAATTTACGGTCGTTGCAGTGCTAATATCATAATTATAGTAAGCATGCAGCTTTTTTTTTAGGTGGTAAAATCATCAAATGAGTCCTCCCACCCCGGGCAGGGCGGGAGGGACTGTCAGACTTGTACTGACTAAAATCCACGATGTCCTTCAATAGCCCTTTATGTTCCGGGGTCACGGTAAGGAATTAAGTCCCACGAGGAAGGCTTTGGCCCTCTGAGAGGGAGCCCCGTCAATTTTGCTGACGCTCTTTGAAGCGCGCGTGGAACACGACGCGCCGACGACCCGGGCATGGTCCATGGTCGGACAGCGAGTTGCCCTTTTCTCGCTGTCCGCATGCCTGCGCCTACGGTGGCCGGAAATCGTCTGCCGACGTCCGACGCCGTGGGCGTCTACCACCGCGGGTGGGGTGGAGGGAGGGCATTGTCCTCTCTCTCACGCGGCCCGCCTTCTAGAAGGGAGCGACCGCTTCCTACTCCGTCTCGCCCTGCAGCATGGCCTCGACCAATTTTCTCTTTTTGGTTTTTATAAAAGCAAAAGCTTGTTTTTTTTATTATCTTGTCCTACCCGTTATCAGATTAGTATTTTCGTTTGAAGTAGCAGGCTGGTTTGAGGCCATTTGGGCGGCCTTTCCACTACCGAACTTGCCACTTTGAGCGGTGACTTAGCGCAGAGTGGCTATTGGGTAAATAAATGTTTGAAAGACGCCACGAGGCGCTATAGCAGTGGCGTTTTCATTTTTTCATTCGCGTACTCTGCCCGCCGCACGTATTTTCGCTGTAACAGATGGTCACCAAGCCACAGAACAACCTCGGAAAGAGATCGGGCTGTGCGGCTGTCAATGGTGTGTAGGTGGTGTGTGTTTTTGTGGTTAACCCTTTTAAGTACACTTATATATTTCTCGATACACGCCGTATAGTCCATTCAGTTATTCATTTGTCTATGGCCAGATCATCATGAAAGCATTTTTAGGTGTATTATCAATAGTTTAATCCTACAAAAAATTATAAAAGATAAGAAATATCAGCTACACACCGTATGAAACGTGTAGGTTTATTGTTTAGCTCGTTATCGATAATCGGCTAAGTTCAATGACGATATGATAATTTCATTTTTATCATTTTTCAATTACGTTATAGTAAATATTTAAAAATTTAAAATGTTTGACAGAGTGCAACCATATTGAAAATTACATCAGAAAGCAACCGTGACTAGATGAAAAATGGGGCTGTCATGTCTTATAATAAATATTATTTAGGACCTTTAAATAAAAAGAGAGAAAAAAGAACTAATTGATCACTAGCGGCTCGCCGGTATTCCTCATCATCATCATCACCCTAAAACGTTTCCACTGCTGGGACACAGGCCTCCTCTACGTGAGAGGGAGTGGCCCATAATCCACCACGCGGGCCCAGTACGGGTTGGTAGATGTCACATGTAAAGACATGTGACATCTATCAACCCGCACTGGGCAAATTCAAAGGAATTTGATTCGCCGGTATTCGCACGGTTTCAAATAGACCTCGGTAGATTTCCCAAAAACTTTCTTACATACGTACAAAGAGCAAGTAAACAATAAATATCACGAAAAGGATCACCTAATTAGGTCCAGAACCACAGACGGTTGGGATCATTCTCACTAGTTCCACCATCAATTAGTTCCATGGAACTAGTGAGAATTTTTTTTTCTCAGTAGTTCCATGGACTTTGATAATGGAACAAATGATACTAATCTTAATCGAACTCGTCTCACTAGTTCCACCGTAGTTGTTCCATGGAACTAGTGAGATTTTTTTTTCTCAGTAGTTCCATGGTTCTTCTTAGTAGAACAAGTGAAACTAAAATTAATTTTTTCATTCTCATTAGTTCTGCTTTCTAAAAAAATCAACAAATATTATTAAAAGAATGTTACTAATTTATTAACAGCATTAAATATGTGTTATTTATTTATTTATTTATTTAATTCAGGCTTCTAGGCCCATATAAAATACTATAATACAATACAATAAAACTTAACAAATACAATACATAAACAATACGAAAATAAAACTAAAACTAATACTAATTCACACGAAGTGTCGGCGTCGTGTGTCGCGCGGTGTCAGGTATCCGGCCTCGGAATCGCCTGAACACTACACCTCTCGGCCAAAATTCCTCTTTCGTGAAAGTCGACAGCTGTTCAGTCGGCACCCTCACCACAAAAGAATTGAAATTCACGTTGTGACGAGACTGCAACTGTTCGACCCTCAGGGTAAGTTTGGTCTTGATGCGGACATACTCTACAATCATCTCAACCTTTGTAGTGTAGTGCAGCCGGGACACGTACAACAGCGTCGCTGGTACTGCAGGACGCAGCAGATGATTCGGTCCGGTCGGTGCGGTACCGCACTGGTTCCGACAAGTAGGCTTTCTCCTCTTCTTCTCAACTTTGACAAAACCGTCCTTGTCACACTGGTCTTTCATTGGACCCTGCAGAGGCAGATCCCTTTGGATAGGTTCCTGCTTATCCCCTTGCTGCTTAGATTGAGGCGCAGCTGGTTTGTTGGTGGCAGTAATAGCAGCGTAAGCACGTTTCGGGGTTGACGTACTAACGCGTGTAACCTCGACCGTAGTTGAGGGACGGTCGGTGGCGGGACGTAATGCAACGTCTGCAACATTGACAGTCGGCGATGTATTCAAATTCGCCGACTCAAAACTGCTGATGGATGCATTCAGCGCCCCGCGGCGCGTGTTCACATTAGAGGGGTCAGGTGACCTACTTACGACACCAGCGTTGCGTAACAACACTACCTCGGCACGTAGTTCACCTATGGTGCGTTCCGACACCTCCAATTTGGACTGTACTTCAGCCCAGCTTCAGTTATAATGACAGTAATTTAACTGCCTTTATTGCAAATCAGCCTGCCAAAAAAAGAAGAAAAGTTAGTGAAGAAAACGATGTTTTTATCAAAGAAACACAAAGGGAACTAATTTCAGGTGATATTAGTATTGCTCATTTTTTGGATAAACTACGATAAGATGCGTATGTATGTTCAGAAAATGAATTTGATTGAATTATTCAGTGATTGAAATGATGTCGTTGACTTAATTTGTTTGTAAAAATTAAACTTCTTAAGTTTTTAGAAAGAAGAAGATATTTATTTTAAATTAAACTAGTGATGATTTAATATATTTTTTGTGCGTTTTATTCATTAAGTATTTCTATTTGATGCTTTTTTTCTTTTATAGAAAGCAGAAGTAATGAGAATGTTGTTAATTAATTTTAGTTTCACTTGTTCCACTAAAAAGAACCATGGAACTACTGAGAAAAAATATCTCACTAGTTCCATGGAACAACTACGGTGGAACTAGTGAGACGAGTTCGATTAAGATTAGTATCATTTGTTCCATTATCAAAGTCCATGGAACTACTGAGAAAAAAAAATTCTCACTAGTTCCATGGAACAACTACGGTGGAACTAGTGAGACGAGTTCAATTAAGATTAGTATCATTTGTTCCATTATCAAATTCCATGGAACTACTGAGAAAAAAAAGTCTCACTAGTTCCATGGAACTAATTGTTGGTGGAACTAGTGAGAATGATCCGACGGTTGGAAGGTGTGTGTGTAAGGGAACAGTGTATAAGACGGGGATGCGGGGTATGATGGGAAATCACACTTAAGGTGATTGGATAATTTTATATTTAAAATTATACTTGTTAATACCACAATTCATATTTTGATAAAGTTACATGTCACTGGCCTGCAAATTGCAAAAAACGAAAGAAAATTTGAATTTCGCGGGCTGGTTGGAGCATCCCCCTTAAGGCAAACTTAACACAATACTAACGTAGCGCAAGCGCCAACAGGACGACATTTGTTAATAGCCACTTGCAAATGACGTCCTGATGGCGCTTGCACTACGTTAGTGTTATGTTAAGTATGCCTAAAGAGTGTATGTCCCCATTATGCCTCGCGTCAATTATCAATTTTAACATGCGTTTTTATCAATTATAACATGCATTTTTTAAACACAAGGTCAATTGAATTGAAGGCAAGGCTATCGAAGTTAAAAATAGAAATATGATTCAATTGTCTTTGTCATCTGACTATTTTTTATCACAGTCTACACCCAATTTTAGACACCTAATTAATTTATTTAAAAGCTCTAATTTGCAAAACGTGATAACATCTGACTTTATCAGCATTACTAATTGCGTTTTTATTCTATTTTTGTCTTGTTTGCACATTAAGAGAATAAGTAAATGAGTCATTTGTTGTAACATTATCCTTTTGAATGATAAAAATAAGCCTAAATTAAAACCTCATATTTTACCTGGACTTATCTGTTTTGTGTTAGGTAATTTTATAATACAGTACCTGCAGTCAAAATAGAAAATCATTTCACCTACCATACCAACATATCACCTACTCGTATTATATTCTGCTATTAAAATTCACCCAGTTACTGGGATGTGGAAGTCAGTCAGATAGACTTTCACTCCATGAAACATACCGATTTTTTTTTAGATGGTAAAATCATCAAATGACTCCTCCCGCCCTGGGTGGGGCGGAAGGGACTGTCAGACTCTTACTTCTACTCCTTCCTATGCCCTTTACGTTCCGGGCTCACGGTATCCTGGGTTAAGAAAAAACCCGCGACCCTAGCAGGCATTAATTTTGGTAGCACCGCATAAAAATCAGAATACCTAATCTTGATTTTTATTTTTCTATTTATTGTTTGTAACATCAAATTCGATAATGTTTTACTGCTTTGTTGTTTTATTGTTTTAAAGCGTATGGTTGTCAACAAGTAGTTATCATACAATCATTCTCCTTTAGGTAGGTTTTAACCGACGAAAAAGGAGGAGGTTCTCAATTCGACATGTATTTTTTTTTTATCTCCATGCTTCAATACATTTTAATTTATGGTCAGCAGAAGACGAAACAGTTAATTCCTAACCGAACTACATAAATTGATTAAAATACAAGCTGAAATAAAAACCAGGTTTTCTTTCTGAAATAAATGTTTTTATTTACCTATGTACTTTCTCTTAATGGCCTATATCTAGCCCAGATGCAAAAATGAGACTTAACCCTTAACCACCTAACATACGTCTCACAGACCCCATTAAGGTTAAAATCGTGAATATTTTTGCTCAGGAGTGTCGTATCAACTTGTTCCTTCCTATACCTTTTCCCCTCGTCCCTCAATACCGTACAACAGCTAGTCGGGGTTATAGGGATGCGCGTTTGGCTCAGGTGAGTGAATGAATACAAGCTGGGGTCTGTGAGACGTATGTTAGGTGGTTACGTGATTATTTTAAATTGTGTATTTCTTTATTGTTTTAGTTACAATAGCACATAGGTAGTCCGTTATTAATAGCTGATTGGAAAAATAATTATCAGACGACGATAATATACCAAACGACCAATAGGGATGCGGAGAATGTTGCTACAAATCATGTTCTGGAAGAAAGTTGCGCACCTGATTCCGAATACGAATGGCCAGATACAGTTCAACTAAACATTCTATCACACAGTGATATTCCTTCAGATAGTGGTGATCAAGTGTTTTTAACTGAAGATGATGTGCCGTTGGCGTTAGTACGGTCGAAAAGTAGAAAAAATATTTTATAATCGCTTTCGTTGGTCATTCGCCTCAACCTCTTCGCGATCACAAACTTTATAACATAATATAGCAGGGGAAAGAGAAGGTATAAATACAGCATACCGGAATGAGATGAATACATATGGCACGTCATGAAAGTAATGCTAAATTGCTCCGAGATATACGTGTTGGTATATAACGTATCCTCCAGAACAATTCGACCCCTCCAGCAGCTGTCCCAGGCAGCAGCAGTGCTGACGAGCGATTGATAATTCGTAAAAACTGTACTACTTGCCTGTGTACTAAGAAACGCAAAACAAATTACATGTGTTTCGAAAGAAAAGCGCTAATTTGCCTTGAATGCTCAAATAAAATGTGTTTTCGATGTCGTGAAAAGGTACAAGTTTAGAGTCTGCAATTTTGTTTAATTTATTTTTTTAATTAGAATTTTTACTTTTTTCCATGTTTCTTGATTATTAAATAATACATAAATTATAAAAAGAATTTTCTGTAGCTCAAAATAATTTTGTTTCTAATATCAGAGTTTAATAATGTACAAAACAGATTTTGTACTAAAAACAATACCCTTTCTTAATATTTTTAACAATAGTGAATTAATTAACTCAGGGGTCCCACAGACGTATGTTAGGTGATTGTGTGACAAAAATATGTGCTAGATAGTTAAGGGTTAAGATGAAGTGAGCTTACTGAGAAGGAACTGACCCTATAGCCAAACGGCAAGCAACAATCGTTAACGTTCAGCAGACGCTAATACATTTTTAACTTTATACCCCATCTCATAAAGTTGAAAATCTAGTAAAGACTGCTGAACGATAGCGAACAAAACAAACAAAAACGATTTGTAATCTTTGATAGATTTTCAAGTATAAGCAATGGGGTATAAAGTTTAAAATGTATTAGCGACTGCTGGACGTTAGCGAATGTCGCTTGCCATTTGGCTATAGGGCCTGGCACTCCTGCGCATCGAACGAAACGCAATAAAAATTATCTAGCGCTGGACTTAGCGAAGCAGCCTTTGGGTTCACCCCAGGGCCTGTAGCCATGTTACAAACGATAAACACAAACGCTGAGTGAGGGTTTAATAGAATTTTAACTTTATGCACTTGGGATCAAAGTTGAAGATCTATTAAAGATTTCATAGCGTTTGCGTGCATTCCAGTCGCTAACGCTCAGAAATCTTTAATAGATTTTCAACGTTGAAAATTTATTGGGGAGTACCGAGCGTTTACGATTATCGTTAGAGACATGGCTAGGGGGGCTGGTTACAGATACCCTGTGGTTTTGTTGCCCGGGGTTCTCGTTAGGAGGTGAACCTTTAAAAGGTTCAAGGTTGTGAAATGGATAAACTATGAATCACCAATGCGACAAATACCTATGCATTAGCAGTTAATCTATCTATGCAATAATAAACCATCAAGATTGAGATAGGTTTAACGCGTATGATTCATAAAAATATGTATCGACGCTTGAAAGGCAAAAATTACCAAGCGACATGTAGCCAACTTTACAGGAGAGCATTTTAAAGTTTTTATTTTTGGAAAAAAAATCGTATAAAATCACCTATTAGTCATAACTACGTAATTCCAACGAATTTTAAATACATTTTACAGGCTTAATAATCTGGCATTTAAAGATTATGGATTTTCTCATTAGTTTATGAAATAGTGTCGGTTGGTAATAATTTTGTACAAAATCACAAACAGGCAAAAGTTACTTACCGACATCAAAATTTAATGATAAAACAACTAAAATTAACTAAACCCGATTATTTTATTATTGTGTTTGAAGCAAGATGACGTATCCTGGATTGGCACATGTTTGACTTACAGGTAAAATGATGTATATAGAAAACAAATATATTTTTCTAACAGCCAATTTTAACCATGTTACAAATTAAATGAGGTTAGTGTAGGTTTTTTTTTAATAAGTAGCAATACATTTAGGTTTTAACACACAAAATTAAAAACTTTTGGTTAAAGCTTTTCGTCACCATCATCACAATTTTCAATGTTTCACTGAATTTGACACGTGTCAACTATCGCACTGTATTTAGGTACACGAAATTACTGAGTTGAAAAAAAAAAACATTATTTCAAAGAGGAAACGGTTAAGTTGTTTCGAATACAGTCATTGCCTTGAAGATTTAATATCACTTTAAAAAAAAATTTGATGTTGTCCAGCAGTTTGCCGTAGGTATATGATTACTTCCCAGAATTTAATTCTTATTAGCAACACTATCGAATGGTGTAATAGTACAGGGTGCAATTTTTTTCCAAAAACAGCGGGTTCGATTCCTTGCCAGAATTATTGAATTTTCTTGCCAATCATGCAGTTTTAGTTTTAGTCAAAATCGGCCTTGAGACTCCTTTCAACGTTTTTCGATATTCGTCATAGTTTTGTATACGGCAATCAACGCACAGTTCAAAAATTCATCTTGTTTATCGTAATGAAATTCATCATCATCATATCAGCCGTAGGACGTCCACTGCTGTACATAGGCCTCCCTCATAGATTTCCAATAGGTCCGGTTGGAAGCTGCTTGCAGTCAGTGCGATCCTGTGATTTTCATCAGATCATCTGTCCACCTAGCAGCGTTGCCTTAGGGCGTGGTCTCCATTCGAAAACCTTGCGGCCTCATCGGCCATCGTTCTGCGTGCTATGTAGTCTGCCTACTGCCAGTTGAACTTGCTGGGTTTCTGGGCTATGTCTGCAACTTTAGTTCAGCTACGAATCTTTTCATTTCTGATTCGATCAGGCAGAGGGACTTCGAGCATAGCCCTCGCCATAGCTCGTTGGGCTACCTTGAGCATACTAATGAGGCCCGTAGTAAGAGACCACGTTTCGGCGCCATAAGTTGTCACACATTTGCCGAAAACTATGAGGCGCTGAGGTATTCTGGACGAGGAAACGTTACGCAGTTTCCCGAACGCTACCCGGCCGTGTTGAATTCGGCGGTTGACCTCTTTTTTAAAGTTCAACCTGCCTAGGTTTATTCCAAGTAGATATACGAGTCAACAACTTATCACGTCTGTATGATATCACGTTTCCCTGCCTTACGCTTTTTTTCAAAGGAATCGCCTTCCAACTCTGCACCTGTACTCGGGCCGACATAGTGGTATTGTTTAAGCATCTAATCACTTCGTTATACCGATAGTCAATACGACATCGTTGGAGAGATTCAAGAACTGCCCAGTTGCCCACATCTCCACCGATTTAAAGTCTTTCTCATAGTCCACAAACGCCAAAAATAAGGGCAAGTTATACTCTCCGGTGTTCTCTATAACTTTCCGCAGCGTGTGTGTGTGGGGTCTATGGTCACCTTTTCGGAAACTGGCTTGTTGTGTCATCAAACCTGCGGTCGAGACGGTTCGTGATGATGTTCCTTCGAAAAAAACTTATAAACGTGGCTCAAGAGCAAGTTATTTCTTAATAAGGTGTTGTCATCCTTCTTAAAGAAAAGAACCACCAATTTCCACCCACTTTCAAAAGCTCTGAAATGACTCCATCTTCACTCGGCGCCTTATTATTTTCAGCTGATTAGGGCCCATCCTAATTTCGTAAAGGCTAATGCCCACGATGTCTTCAATGTGGTGTCGGGTTAGATTGGCCCTTGGATCTGTGGCCACGCTGCTAACAGGTTTGGGGACCGAAGCTTATAGCTGCGCATAAAGGTTTTCGACCTCCTTCAATATCTCTGCTTTCTTTGCATCTTCTCGTTTCAGCTTTGTCAGCTGGCTTTACCCAATAGATACATCTCTTGCAAACATTTTCTTAGTCGTCGTTCGTCGTCTCTTTGATGTGGTTAGTATTAAAAAGATCACCGTGCCGCAA
This sequence comes from Agrotis segetum, assembly GCA_036375495.1. Classification (NCBI taxonomy): domain Eukaryota; kingdom Metazoa; phylum Arthropoda; class Insecta; order Lepidoptera; family Noctuidae; genus Agrotis; species Agrotis segetum. The sequence goes on from JAQSVV010000033.1 coordinate 993,885, forward strand.
GGATTTTGAATTTGTCTATTGATCTGCCTATATGACTCGGCGTCACCGAAAGTCCGTAGTCCTAATAAGCGCCGTTCAGTCATGAGGTTGAGAGTGATGTCGGAAAATTTCTGAGGTCTATTTGCACGGCGGGGTATAAAAGACTTAGAGCAGTTTCTTTTCAGTTTCATACCGTTTCCAGTTTCTACGATTGAACTGTTATTAATCTCGTCACCTAAAAATTTTCGTAAATTAATTTCATGTACTCGAATTGCCATAACAATTTAACTGTAATTTAACTTATGAGACTTATTTTATATTGCATGAACAGAAAACCAGTTCCATGGAACTACTTGGATAAAAAAAACCAGTAGTTCCATAATGGAACAAGAAAAAGAAACTGCTGGGATACGGCGAAAAGTTTTACGTGAAATGAAATTCGGTTAAATATTTTTCGAACTTATGATAGGCAAGACGAGTAGGTGATACATCAATATTTTGAGCTACGCGACGTACTACGTGCGATGCGCGCGATCACGCGGTTTGCCTTAGCGACAGTTGAGTGAAGAATATTCGAAATTATTTGACCAACAGCCATTCATGATCTGATTTGCAACGCGTTCATGCGACAAAACAAAATAGGTGCAACGGGAATAAACTGATTTTTGTACAAATTTCATATCGGAAATAGTTATCTAAGTGACAAAAACAGTAAAAAAAACGGCAGGTAAAATATTACCAAACGACAAAATTTATTTATTTTAGGCAGGTAAAATAGTACTATATTACGTTTTAAAGTACACTGTATTTAGGAAGAAAATACTAAATGAAAATGAATACATCATTAAGGTGTGCTAAAAAGTCTTAAATGAAGAAAGATATAAAATAATAACCAGGTAAAATTTCTTAAGCAATGCTTATACAACAGATACCGTAAAGTAAAAAATACTAAATGTTAAATCGCATTAATTCAAGTCAAGGCAAAAGTTACTAAGTGTTAAAACTTGAAATCAAATATCTACCAAGTGAAGTTTATTCATAAATCGGTAAAATTTTGGTCGCTTAGTCGCCGAAATTATTGAAAATTTGTACTTTTTTAAGTTACCAAGCGACAGCAAAAGTCTTCCTAGCGGTACGAGAGTAGGATCAATCGACGCAGAAAAATTTTCTGATTTCAATGATATATATAACTCAATATCGCCCAAAATGTCGCTTGGTAACTTTTGCCTTTCAAGCGTCGGTATGATTGTCACACGCGTGAAGGATTTTGTATATCGTGTTTTTTTTTTACCAAATCGATATTTTATTATTAACCAAGGACTCTCTGGTTTCGCCTGTGTGTAAGGCTAAACTCTAGCATTACCTACTTAAAACTAGTTTCAACCAATCAAATGGCTTGAATCTAGTTTATGTAAAAATTATGAAAATGCTGAATATTAAAAATACTTACTCCCATACGGGAAATTCATCAAAGGGGGCTAAAAATTTACAACATTTTATCGCCCCCTTTGATGAATCCCGTATCATGAAAGTTTGTGTTACTTCCACCTGTCGACAGGTGGTCTACGGGTGGACGCCGCGTTATTATCAGTAACATCGCGCGTCGTGCGTTGAAACAAAGAAGGCAAAGTTGCAGCGGTTGACATTGAACTATCTTATCAATATATTAAAATAATCCGGTCCCCGCGACAGGATCCCGTGACGGGTCCCCCTGGCGGGTCAGCGGAAGGGGTCCCTGCCACAGATATCGTGGCGTTTCCATTAAGCTCTTCGAGCGTCATAAAAGTTTTACCACTTTAATAATCCCTTCAAAATATATTTTTGTTTCACAATGACGTATGCTCCATGATTAACCTAATTTACGTGACTGATTATTTTTTACATTATCTGGCTTTAGCAAGATTTAATGTTAGAAAATAATAATAATTGCTACGTAAATGACGATAAACTTGTGTTATTTATCGGCTTTCGGCTAAACGAAAAATAACCTACATTATGACAGAACAAAGTCATGTTTTCTATAAAGAGAAGCTTGTTTATAGTAACCATTTATACACAATCGAAATCTCAACATGAATGACACTCTGATTAAAAAGTGTTCATGGAGTTCTTCCCCATACTTATCTCTATAATTATATGATTCATCATCATCAGCCTATGTTCCCACTGCTGGGACACAGGCCTCCTCTCTGTGAGAGGGAGTGGGCCATATTCCACCACGCGGGCTCAGTGCGGATTGGCGGATGTCACATGTCTTCGAAGTTTTGGTTCTAGGCCATGCCGGGTTTCCTCACGATGTTTTCCTTCACCGTTTTGAGAGCAGTGGTGATGAAATAGATTAAACAAAGTATAATGTGCCTGGCGGGGTTCGAACCCACTACCTACAAATCGTAAGTCGGGACTGATACCACTGGGCCACCACTGCTCTAATACATGATTATTTATTGAAACAATTTTTGATGAACAATTTGTTTAGCCAATAACCATAGAATCTAAGTATTAGTTTGGTTGACTGTCAACGAAAGTAAATAATTACTTAAGTAATAAATACTATCTATTATACGAAACTGATGCTTAGAACGTCTCGCTTAGGACTGACTTTGGCTTAGCCGTTGCTTAGCTACGGCTATTTAGTTTTAGTAAGCAATACAGATATTTATTTAGCTAGCTTTCTTTATACTCCTGACATTCCTTTGTTATTATTGCTTTGCACCTACAATAATTTATTTTTTTATAATAATCATAATCATTGTCTGTCATAATCATTAAGCTACCATTTTAATGCAGATTTACAACTATCTTAAAGGCGTAGTGATGGGCCAACTATGACTAATCTAGGTACTGTATGACTAGTCGATTATACAACGTGTAAAAACCTCTCGTGGGGTAACTCAGCCCATGTTACTGAACAATGTTTGTTCTAAGACTTTTGGACATTCGCAAAAAGAAAAGGGTTTTTCATACAAAATGAGAAATTTATCGGGCCCATCAGTACGAAAATCTTTTTTTTGCGAATTTCGCTGTCCGCATGCACGCGCCTACGAGGTCGTTTGCCGACGTCCGACGCCGTGGGCGTCTATCACTGCAGTTGAGGCAGAGGTAGGACGCTGTCCTCTCTCTCTCGCGGCCCGCCTCCTTCTTCGCGAACATTACTGCTTCGCAGAAGGAGGAGGTAACAAGGACTAAGTTCTGATTGCTAGAAATGTTGTAAAGTCAACTAGTGAGTCTTGCTGTCTTGCGTCACGGTTGCAACCAGTTCTCGTTTAGGTATGTAGCTAAACATTTCTCTGCGTGCGACAAGTTGGCACATCTCTAATACGCCTTTATCCTCTTATTCAAACAGACCACCTCGTTCTTTAATGACAAACAAAATCATAAAACTGTTATGATTAGCATTTTTTATTTTAAAACTACAATTTACGACTCTAGATTAGATACCTATTTAATTTAGGTGTGATGTACTAAGTCGCCATTAAATGGTAGGTACTATAAAATAAATCATTAATTTTATACCGGCTTGATATTTTGAGTGCGCAGGAGGTCTTACTATCGCATTCGCATTGTGATTTCAGGAAAATTTTCATGATTTCCTGAAATCACAAAACACAAATTCTTTCGTTAGCTAGTACTTATCTTTTTTTTTTTAGGTTTTGTCTTTAGGTGGATCGACGACATCGTGAGGGTCGCGGGCAGCCGATGGATGCAAGTGGCGAATTGTCGTTCGGCGTGGCGGTCTAAGGGGGAGGCCTATGTTCAGCAGTGGACGTCTTCCGGCTGATGATGATGATGATGATGAATACCTATTTATGTTTTTATTTTTACATTCCTGGACACGAGGAATGTAAAAATAAAAACAAGCCCTGCGCGAGAAGACTCTTTTGATGATTTTACCACGATGTAAATAAATACAAGGATTGTTCGCTTGTATTTTCGTCATCATTTTCTTTTAAACCATGATTTTTAGGTTTTACCAAACGCAATAAAAAAACATAGCTTATGTTTTTTTCCTCTATTTCCTCTTAGTGATAGATACCTAATTAGGTAGGCACGTTATACAACACGCAATATTTTCTAATTCGTTTATACCTAAATCTGATGATTCGTCGTAAATCATACAATTAAAGGATTAAAAACTATTTTTCATTACTGATAATAAATAACAATAAAGATATCTAATAACATAGATATCTTTATTGTACTGTTATTTTTGCATAAAATCAAAACTTCTAGCTGGAGAGCTACCTGTATTTTTGCTGTATTTTGTAAATTAAATTTTGAAAATTCACTTGGGTTTTCATCCAGGCGCAAACATATGTTAAATATTAAATTTTCTACAATTATTCTAATGGCGGAGCAGACAACACTACAAGCGTTCTGTGGAAGAAATAATGGACACGTTTTCCAAAATTTAAGTCATGAGTCATGGCTGTTACCACTGAGCCAACACTACTTAAAACGGTGATGGAAAAAATCTTGAATCAAAAATTGACGACAAGGGACATACTGTCACATTTTAACAACCCCCTTTGAGCCTACGTGGTATATTATCTACAGCCCACTAAATATCTGAGCGTGCGTGGTACATTACAGCCAATTAACAAATATCGCAGAGAGAAAGCCAGTGTGTCAGGATTGGGAACATTAGCTAAATGTTGATTATGAAATTAAATTAAATGATGTTTATTTATGCGCAATAGGTTATACCAACACTTTTACACGTCTATTCATAAAACTAGAAGGAGCCGGTGTTTCGTACCTGACTACTCTGGGAAGAAACAGCCGAAACAAACTCAGAGGTCACAATCAATCTCTTTTAAAGTTAAGTGTGCTTTATAAATGTAGATCAGGTTATGCTATGTATATAAATAGGTATGCTATGAAAGGCTGGAAGTAAGAATTAAACCGAGCTTTATTTCTATCACAAATAAGCCCGGTAACTAAGGGTTTGTTACCTATCTCTAAATAATAGAAATCATGACTTTAATCTATGGCGTTATCAACTAAGTCAGCTAGGCATAAAGATTTTCCATTAGATTTGATAATTCGGCGCAGAACGTGTTTTTGCTATGTTATCTTGCGGGATTAGCATACAATGTGCTGAGAAGACTAGTTTAAGTGCTTACAATTTAAAAACTAACAAAACTGGAAAAAAAACCGGCCAAGTGCGTGTCGGGCCACGCACAGTGTAGGGTTCCGTAGTTGCCCATCAAAATACTTATGCGAACTAACTAAACTGAATTTAATTTAAAAAAATCGGTCCACGAGTCTTTGAGAAATCGGGGAAAATACATAAATAAAAAGATTACGACGAATTTAGAACCTCTTCCTTTTATGAAGTTAGTTAAAAATAGTTGACGATAAAAACCTACCTATCCCCAAAAAACATACCGTAAAAACATACCTAATAAAGCTGTAAAAATAAAGTTGACAAACTTACATTTGCAGTTGAAGAGCATGTTATCCGATACATTTTGTTTAAGAAAAATATTTTCCAAGTACATTTTATAAGTTGGTCGACTATTACTCGTAAAGTTGTAAAGCCTACTTAGTCGTGATAATTTTCTTTTAAAATTCGTTATATATACTACTGTTGTGAATTTTTTCACACCCCTAAACACAACCGTTTAGCTGGTAGAGGGGGGGGACACTCGAATCGAGCAAAATTTAGCACTTTAAAGCTTAATAGTTCACAAACGAATTTTTTATCAAAAAATTGTTAATGGAAACTATCATTATTTTTTAAAAGCCTATTTAATGATACCCCACACAAAGGGGTACGCGAGAAAAAAAAATCCTCACTTTACGTGTAAGTACTGGAGGTACCCTAAAAAAAAATATTTTACGAGATTTTATTTTACCACTTTTTCGGCACAACAAATCCGTATATTTACACCAAATTACAGCTCTCTAGTACTGTGCGTCTCTGAGCTAAACTGCGGACAGACGGACGGACGGACGGACGGACGGACGGACGGACGGACGGACGGACGGACGGACGGACGGACATGGCGAAACTATAAGGGTTCCTTGTTGACTACGGAACCCTAAAAATGAATTAAAAAAAAAAACAAAGTAAACACTGACTTCCGCAAGATTTAGTAATATACGAGTACACTTTTTAGCTCAAATCTTATTTTCAACTAGCAGAATATTTTTTTTAGCTCAAATCTTATTTTCAACTAGCAGAATATTTTTTACCGTTGTCCGGAGTAGAACCCACCCATCCCAAAATATTAGGATGGGTTAACCACTGTCACAGAGCTTCTTGACTCTATCAGAAGAAACACAAAGGAACAGCAGACTTAATCTAAACTCGACCTCAAAGTAAATAACTTTCAATTGATAAACATTCCGCAACTAAAAAACAACCCTTTGTTCTAAATGTAAACAAAAACAAAATAAATTCCAAAATGTATAAACAAACAATCATTGATACAAATAGAAGTGATCGTGGTGCGCATTGCCATTTTCATTTAGAACTTCAGTTGTAACTAGTTAAAGGACACTAAATAGGCTTGCAATATTGATCTGTGTTGTAGCTCATTATGGATTGTAAACTTGTTGAAAAATCTTTAAAAGTTTATCAGCGAAAATCTATCAAGTATTCAAGAAATATTCGTAGTTAACTAATTAAATCTACCATTTGACTTGGGCTAACATTTTTATAAAGTCAATACCGATTTTGAGACTACGTTTCCTTAAAAGCAGAAAAAAATAAAGCCAACAAAATCATAAACATTTTAAGTCAATTAAAATGAACAAACTTATTTTCTTTACGACGTTTCTGATTCAAATGTCTCACCTCTTTTATTGTTTAGAAGAAGAAATTATTGACCACATAGAAGTGGTGGACATGACCAAACCTACCACTTGGAGAGCCTTGTCAACTTACTATGGTGCCGTGGAGAAGCATTGGTAAGTAGACCTTAATTACATGTTTATTAGTTTGTTTATTAAAATCGATACGAGTTCCGTACGTAAGTCATCATCATCTGCCTAGCCTTTTCCCGACTATATTGGGGTCGCCTTCCAATCGAACCAGATGCAGCTGGATATCAGTAATTTACATGGAGCTACTGCCTGTTGGCCCTCCACAACCCAGTAACTGGGTAATATATGATACCCCATGGTAGGACTGTAGAAGTACCGTACGTAAGGAATAAAAAGGGAAATCCAGCGACTACGTCTGACAGTTTTAATTCAATATCATAATATCACGCCTTTAATCCCAACAAAATGTAATACATTTCGCCAGTTATATTTGAGACAATGTCGTAGGAGGTGAGTCAATTATACCTGGGCCGAATGCGGACTCCCTGGCTGCTACTGAGAATTTACTATTTAATTCAACCCCAACCCACTTTTTCCGCAACCTGAAACCTTATGCTTTCACGGCAGATATCATTATTCTGGAATGCTAAGGACAAGCGAAAACAGTTCAACTGCCCCTTCCTTTCCACCCATAGCTGAAGGAACCATTTGATCAATTTACGACTCGATCTACTCATGATGGTGTCTGTGCTTTGGTTCCAGGAAAGTGTGCGTCAACTGCGGAGTGCCAGACCTGGGCACTGGAATACACATGGAACACTCTGGAAGCACAGGCTCTATGCATCCTGCTGTTGTCCCGGCCGAGTATTTACTAACTCGATGTAAGTCAACGTTTACATCTGCGCCTAACTACGTTGAACATCTTGCAGTAGTCGGTATTCTGGTATTAAGTCTCTTCAACTCGTCTATTCCGAATTGTCGATCACCACTGGAGACGACGAAAAAGTCTGATGATCCCCACTGGTGAAATTATAAAATCCCCTAAAATCTCTTCCGCATATAGGAGCGGATATTTTTATATCTGTTACCCGAAACGATTGGTAGGTTAGGTACGCTTAATTTGATATATCGTGTATGTAATGGGCGCTTTCGCATTACACAATAAAGGTTGCGATACTGGCATATCGTAAAAATACCCCTCTCGCTCATTTTCCCATGAAATGTATAATCATCTTCCTGCTCTTATCCCATTTTACGCTTTTACACGTTTTCGTTTTCCATTCTCCCCTGTCAGACGTCAAAATATCATTTACTCCTTCAAAATTAATATCATTCCTCACCGAATCCATCTATTTTTTATTTCGTCTTCCTCTTCATCCATCAACATTCATACCTATTACTCTCTAAGTCACGCAACTGTTATCCCTCGTCAAGACAATTGTCCATATTGTATCGTTACCATCGGCATCGTCCTCTGCGAAAGCAGTCAATATTTCTGGTTGGAGGCATGATTATGTACCATACATTAATAAAGATTCCGTAAGTCCTGTCTTAAAGGCTGTGTGTATTTAGCTTTAAAGCTATTCCTAAATTTTTATTTTTGTTTCCAGTGGCAATAGTAGACGTAAGCGCGTTGAACACGATCAATCCAACGGTAGTCTTGACCCTGGACGTCGCCTTACAATGGGCAGTCCTAAAGCAGGATCCGAAGGAACCCACACTGTTACTCTTCAAGTTTGGGTGGACAGAAGAGGATAACCAGCAGATCAATGTGGCCACCTGTGCTTGTAAAGTGCCTGGTAAGTTAAATTACTTACCTTACCTTAGCCACGATTAAGTTTGCGTGAAGTTTTAGACCTAGTTCAGACACGGCGGGAACCGCGCGATTTCAGAATCGCATGGAAATCGCGTGAGTCTTATTTATATGAGTTATTAAGCAATCGTTCAGACATAACCGCGCGATTCCCGCGCGGGAATCGCGAGCTTCCCGCCGTGTCTGAACAGGCGCTTAACGTACCACGTCCTATCCGCTTGCGCCCGGCGCCTTTACTAATGCGGTTTTGCTTCTGAAAAAATGTAATCTCCAATATAAAAAAAAAAGTAAATAAAATCCAATATCACTATGAAATAATTTACCAGTTATTAGTTTATGAAATTAACATTAATACAGATAATAAGTAGACAGCGTTTTTTCTCAAAAAATTATGAAAGTGTGAGTGATCCACACCACGAAAATCGTCCTGTGACATACCTTTTGAACATAACATCGAACGCTACAGGCACTAAGCACTAGGTGTAGATGCAGATAAGGATAATTAGCTGCACGCGTGATGGCAAAACATTCGCTGCAGAAAGATAAATTCTTTTTCAATCTCAGCCCAAAATAGTTGCGAAAGAAATACATAAGTTTATAATTCCGCGTATCATTCAAAACAGCTTTAAAAAATTCGTAATAGAAAAACCCAATACATCTCTATTCGATATTTCGATTTCCAGATGACTAGACGAATGACGTTTAAATAGAAAGATAGGCAAACAGGTGGAAACTAAGCTTTATCGTTGGCAAGATTGGCACCTACTTACAACATAATGTTTAATTACTAGTACAACAGCAGTGTTATCGCTAATAACGATATCTACCAGACGAATCACAATTTTTGGATGGCCAACAGTGATAAATTCGTAGGTACACCTAAACTCACCCATATTTTTGAACACATTTTGACCAGACGTGTGTATTCATCTGGGCGTCGTCTGGCATGGAATAAAGAGCTTTTTCTTTTTTTTCTGTTTACTGGATTGATCCAAATTTAATATCTTTAAACGAGCAATTCTTGTATTCAATTCAATTCAATTCAAATGTTTTATTGCATTCCATAATGTACATACAGGTGGTAAAGATACAATTAGAGAGAAACAATTATGGACCCTGTCGGGCACAGAAAATTTTGGATATGGTTGGAGAGAGGAAGAGCGTTTTTTATAGATAATATGTCCATTGCACTAAAACGTACTAGAAGTCATTAATTTTATGAAGTAATATTTTATCATGTTTGATTGTATTTATGTAATTATAATTTATAAAAGATATTTATTGTGTTCCAGTTATATTTTATTAATTTATTTATATGTTATTTATTTATTTATATGTTATTTATTTATTTATATTTTATTTATTTATATTTTATTGTCTCTGTAGTGATAAGTATTTTAATTATCTGTCATTTATTTATTTAAGTATTTATAGTTTGGTATATTTTCAGTCAAATTAGTTAGTTAAGCTTTATTTATCATTTAAAAAATCGTCTAATGAGTAATACGAGTAGCTTTTGTTAATTAAAAATTCTTTTACTTTCCTTAAAAATATATTTGTTTTCTCTATTTGTTTTAAATACTCTGGTAATTTATTGTATATTTTGATTGACATTGAATATGGACTAGAAGAGTACATTTTAAGATGAGACTGGGGTAAATTTAATCTGTTCTGATGACGAAGGGAATGGCTTGTTTGTATATCTCCTCGTGTCTTATATGTTTCGGGATATTTGCGCACCAATTTACACAGTTCCAAAATGTAAATGCCAATCAAGGTGAGGATTTTATGTTCTTTAAAATATGGTTTACAGCTATCTGTTGGTTCTATGTTCGTTATTATTCTTATAAGGCGTTTTTGTAAGATAAATACGGAATGAGCATCACGGCCATTCTCCAGATAGGTGTTATTTGCCTAATTACCGTGCCTTTTTTGAATTTCGCTGATATGAAGTTAAACACATTAGAATATGAAACACATCAAAGATAGGATTATTTTGGCATTTTACTATTACTGATGGTTTTCTAGATAATGAGATTTAAAAAAAAGTTGGGTATGGTAATTAGACAAGTTGAATATTTCATGCTACGGTAATTAGAAAATATTTTGTATCTCCATACTTGTATCTTTATTTTCTTTCAATTGCTCAATATTGCTTAATAATGACAAAGAACTAGTAGAAGAAGATGAGAGAGCACTAGTTGGACGTGGAGTTGATGTTATTAAGGTAGGTATGGAAGTGTTGGCATCACCTCCGAACTCTTAAAAACTGTGGGCCAACCTGTGCTGGGCGAGCTTATGAGGCTGTTCAACTTCGTCATAGCAAGTGGGATTACCCCGGAGGCGTGGAGCAGGGGCGTGGTGATATTGTTTTTCAAGAAAGGAGACAAAAATCTCCCCTAAAACTATACAGACCAATCCCGTTCCTGTGTTACGTCTACAAGCTGTTTTCGAAGGGTCGTCACAGATCGGATTTCCGCTAGATTTGAAGTTTTCTAGCCACCGGAGCAGGCTGGGTTTCGCAAAGGCTATAGCACCTTAGACCACATACATACAGTGCGGCAGGTTATACAGAAGACAAAGCAGTATAACTGCTCGCGCTATGTCTAGCCTTTGTGGACTACAAAAAAGCCTTCGATTCCGTCGAAACCTGGGCTGTTCTGGAATCCTTGCAGCGATGCCAAGTCAATTGGCGGTACATAAAGGTGCTAAGGAAACTATATTATAGCATGGCGTCGATGTCGGTCCAAGTACAAAACCACCATCCAGCTGCTAAGAGGTGTGAGACAGGGAGTTGTAATATCCCCTAACTAAACTGTTGTTCAAGAAGCTGGACTGGAACGGACTGGGTATCAATGTCAACGGTGAATACCTAATGCACCTACGTTTTGCCGATTACATAGTTATTATGGCGAAATCGCTGCAAGACCTGCAACAAATGCTGAACAGTCTCATGCTGCCTCGAGACGTGTGGGTCTTGGGATGAAACAAGAGCAAGGTCGTGTTCAATGACCATGTCATCCCAGAACCAATTTCCGTCGAAGGTATAACACTCGAAGTTGTCCAAGAATACATCTACCTCGGGCAGGTATTACAGCTAAGTAGAGATAAATTCGAGCAGCAAATCGCCAGAAGAGTGCAGCTTGGCATTTGGGAAAATGCGTCATATCCTCACGTCACCACTGCCACAGTGTCTGAAAAGCCGAGTGTTCAATTAGTGCGTCCTTCCAGTCCTAACCTACGGAGCCTAAACGTGGAACATGTCAGTCAAGCTGGCCCACCGACTTCATGGCACTCAGCGTGCTATGGAAAGGTCTATGCTTGGGATCTCACTAAGGGATAAAATCCGGAATGAGGTACGGCACAAGACCAAAGTTATAGATATTTTCCAAATCTGTAGCAAGCTGAAGTGGCAGTGGGCTGGTCACGTCTGCCTCTGAACCGACGATAGGTGGAGTAGGATGGTTCTTGAATGGAGACCGCGTGTAGGTAAGCATAGGGTGGGACGTCCCCCGGCAAGATGGACCGATGACCTGAAGAAGGTGGCTGGCAGTGGTTGGATAAAAAAGCAGGAGATCGTGCTCTGGGGCGCTCCCTGGGAGAGACCTATGTCCAGCAGTGGACTGCAATAGGCTGAGATGATAAATGGTCTTGACAGAGTTTAAAGAGGATCTGATATGCTGTTATCAAGCACGTCTAGATCTATGACTACTTCTTCCTCGATTCTTTCCAAGTTTCCCTTTTCCTTTTGTCTTTTAATACTCTCTAGTCTGATTTTTTCGGTATAAGTTTTTCATACAACGGTAATTATTAACACATGGTAATTAGTATACGGTAATTAGAAAACGATAGACTTTCTTCAAAATTTCGAAAACCAACATAGTCTGCAAATACTGGTTTATCATAACATACGTAAGCCAAAGTCCTGTTTCATTTACATTATCAAATAGGGTCTAACTTCAAAAATCAAGTATTTAAATAAGTATAACGGTAATTAGAAAAGTTTTGAACCAAGGGCTACGGAAATTATATACTCAAGTGCTTCTTTGGCGCTACAGTAAAGTTTGAGACGTACGACTGCTAATGGGCTGCAGCACACCCTAAGGACAATCGACACGTGCGGTACTGATGTGCCAAATACCGATAGTTAGGCATGTGCACCCGAGAACAGATAATGTCACGGTAATTATAACTTTCTATCGGACACGCGGTTATTAAATTATTATTATTTATAGGCTGGTTGTATTGAGTTGAGTCCATATTTTAGTAGGTGATACACGTTGCTTCGTATTGTTTAAAACGTTGAATGGATCAAAGTAAATCTGCAGGTTTGAGAAATTACAAGCAAGTTTTAACATCAAGTTGGAGTGCGGACAGGCCTCGGTAATTAGAAAAAAGAGCTTTTTCGAACAGAGATTCAATTAATTTAGCCTTACTAGTTAAAAACAGAACTCAATATTTTGTGTACGGCTAGATACGGTCGTAATCTAGCATATAAAAAAAAACCACGCTTGAATATGATCATGTTACGGATTAAGTAAGCGCGGACAAATAAAAACTTGCAACCGGAGAATGGCCGATCAGTGCTATTTCCCCATAGAATAATACCGTAGGTGAACCAAGCATGGGCATATGCATAGGTAATATGTGACTATTGCGGTTTTTAGGTCGGTAGTCTTTTTAATCTCCTGGAGGGCATATGAAAATTTAGATATTTTTGATTTTAGTTTGAGTAAATGTGATTTCCAATTTATATTATTATTTGAATCTATTGTTAAACCTAAAAGGGTGAATTCGTTAACTGTTTCTAATTTTATATTATTAATTATGTAATTTATATTAATCTGATTTTTTTGTCGGGGGTGGAATGTTATTAATTTAGTTTTTGTAAAATTTATTTCAAGATTGTGATCATTCATCCAATTAATTATATTATTAAAAATGTTATTTAATTTTTCGTCAAGATTTATATTTGTTTGACATGAGGTGAGGATAGAAATATCATCCGCAAATAAAACACACGGCCCTTCTATGGTTTTGGGGAGGTCGTTTATGTAGATCAGGAATAGGGGACATCCCATAACGCTACCCTAGGAAATTGATGCATGTATTGGTCTGACATCTGATCTTATGAGCTGTGTTTCCTTTATATTCTTATTGTAGAATTCCACCTCAACCAATTGCTCTCTACTTTCTAGATATGACGTAAACCATTCGTGGGCTTTTCCACGTATTCCAATTCCGTATAATTTATTTAACAGGGTTTGAAATTGCACTTTGTCGTAGGCTTTCGTCATATCAAGTAGTATTCCTATTGCATATTGTTTATTATTGATTATGTTTAGAGCTTCTTGGATGTACTTATATACTGCTAATGTTGTGGATCTATTTTTGCGAAAACCGTTTTGGCAGTCATTGAAAATATTAAATTTTTCACAAAAAGAATATACGCGATCGCACATTGCTTTTTCAAAAACTTTGGACGCAGTGGGAAGAAGTGCTATTGGTCTATAATTATTTGGGTCTGTTTTCGTATTCTTTTTGTGAATGGGCTTTATTAAAGCCCTTTTCAACATGTCTGGGAACTTTCCTTCCTCAAATTGTATATTTATGTATAATCAGGATCTCGGAAACGGCTCCTAGGATTTTCATGAAAGTTACAGATTAGGGGTTTTTCGGCTCCAGGTTCGAGAAAAGCTCGGTTTTCAAGATATAGACATTTTAAAAACCGACCGAAGCTCGGTCAACCAGATATTGCCAAATGGTCTGGTGATATGGAGATATGACATTGTTTTTTTGCAACAAAACAACCGGTTTTATACCTACCTAATAATAATAGATATATCGTTGCTTATAAAATGCTAGCCAGACGCAAGCCATTTCGCAGTGAATGAAAAGAAAGCTGAGGTAACCGCTTCCGCTATTTCAGGGTGGTTTAAAAAACAAAACTTTTTCTAATGATCCTTCAGATTTCACCATCCGCTTCTAACCTCATCTATCCGAGTTGGGGTGCCCCAAGTCAAAAACTCCCTTCGGCCGCCATTTGAAGAATCATTCAATTCATAAATATTCGATGAACTGCACGCGTAGCATGACCACCGTATAGAAACGAGTTATATCGACGGCAGAATCGACAAACTGACAGATTGAAGAAAGATCTCCGTCGTCGATCGTCCTAAGCAGGGCGATGTTTGACACGTAGAAAAGAAACGTTTCTTCTCTACGATAGAAAGAAGTCTCGTCGAATATGCCGACAATATTTTCTCTACTTTTGACACTTGGAGGAAGACACATTTCTTCTCTACAAGAGAAACTTGTCTACATCAAATCAGATCTAGACAAGATTCTTTCGGAAAGAAAACATATTTCTTGTCTTCATAGAAACGCGAGTCTACAGGTCGCGCCATGCTCGGGCAGAAGACATATCAAGTGGGATAGAAAGAGGCAAAGAGCTTTGTCTTTTCTTGGTAGAATAGAGATAGAATTGCCATGCTAACGCGTGCTGTTCAGTTGAAGTAGCGTTTGGCGATAAAGGGTTGATTCGTAGATAACTTCCAATAGGAAAATGGTTCAGTCGGCTTTCCATTAATCGTAAGGATCATTTTTGTTCGTTCTTTCTACGTTTGAATAAGATTTGGAGTTCACTGAATTCCTATCTATATCCAAGGATTATTGATATTGTGTTACCCAGTCACTGTATAAGAAGGTCCATGTTACTTAATAGTAGAATTTCATTGCATTCGGTTGGATTGGTTTCGAATCTGAAAGTGAGCTAAGCACGTTTTTTTTTTCTTATTCCTTTTCTTTTTGTAAAAGGAAAAAATGAAGAGATTGTTCCATTCAACGACATTTTCGTAGAAAACAAAACGTACACTTTCGTTGGTAAGTAAGTGGACAGTTGGTGGACAGTAAGAAATATTTCTCTTCAACTTGCCACTTGCCTTCTTACTGTCACTGTGTTAACTTTGGTGGACACTCGCGTGTTCTGAGCGTTCTATCTGCCTATTTCTTTGATCTGAGACGAAAGTGTACTTTTTTTTTCATTTCATGTTCATTTATTTTCACTACTGATTAAAAAACACAGACACGGTAGTTATTAAATTATCTCCCAATCTAGCCATTAGATGTGTATCTATTTGAAGTCATTACTCACTAATTACCCTATGACTAATGTTGTATTTCTAATGAACTCACTATGTATTTTCACACACTATCTCGAACCTCTTTGAACGATAATCCTTAGTTTTATTTATTTGCACTACTTTTCCTTGACTGATAAACTGTGACTTATGGAGTTGACTAAACTCCCTCACAACAAATCAATAAAAATATTATTTTGAAGAGATTAAGCTGTGAGCCGATTTGTCTCCAAAAGTAGGAAGTAGATATTTTGCTATTTTGATATAATTTTGCAAGCGACATAAATTAGCCCATCGGTAAAAATAATGAAATTATTGATTTTTTAAAATCCGTCTTTCGTAAAGCGTTGCAATATAATTCTTGAGGGAAATCTTGACCAACAATGTAACCAGTCATATCTCGTAAACCTATCTAATATAATATTATTATCCTCCTAGACATAGTTTTTCAATAACCTGTTCACTTAAATTATGGTTTCAAATCTCACAATTTATCTAATTATTATGATTGATCGCAGTTTCGTCAATCAAGATACAATGTAAAACGTAGACGATGCGTGCTGTGACGTAGATAATGCACTTAGGTAGGTATATGACTAAGTTAAGTTAGTCTCTCTGGTATTAAAATATTTAAATGTGCGCCTGGAGCTCACTCACACATTATAAAAAAGTGGCTTGACTAAAAACGCTAGTGTTTTGTTTCGAACACAGAAGATAAATCGATTCTTTGAGCCGAAAAACCCCTAATCTGTAACTTTCATGAAAATCCTTGGAGCCGTTTCCGAGATCCTGATTATAAATAAATATACAAGAATTGCTCGTTTAAAGATATCAGATTAGATTTTTGTGAAGCCCTTCATTTCGTCTTTTCCAGGACTCAGTTACGAACTAGCAGAATGGATATCAGCGAACTTGAGTCACGTAGTTGGCGTGGCTACTGACACACCGACCTTAGAATCTGAGCAGACCAGGGAGTTCGCCAGCAGAACAGTCTCCAACGTGCTGGGCAGGAGTGGAGTCTACATGATCGAAAACGTGCATATTAGAAGGAAAATGCCTGGTGGGTTTTTGGATATTAAAAGAGGGCTATTTGTAGGATGGTTAAAGCTACTGTCCAGTAAGAGATTTTATTTTGCAATGCTAACTTATGTTAGTTAGATTAGCATTGCAAAATAAAATGTGATAATTTCCTAACTTAAGCAGCACACAGTCCTGGAATGTGATGATAACTTTCTGCGAATTAGTAATGTCGCAGAAGGAAGTTGCGGAAATGGAAAGGGACTGACTAGCTCGGCCTTCCCGAAGCAGACGCACCGGACGCAGAGAGAGGGCGGACAACGCCCTCTTCTGGCCTCCCTAAATAGGTCCAGGGGTAACGGATTTCGGGACATCCATTGCACCCCTAGCAAATTGGACCCGAGATGGCGCCGCGTAGTGTTCAATGCGCGCCTATCAAAGACGTATTGAGGGGAGTTGTAAATGTACACAATCATCACTTCGCTGTGCGTGCGGGTTCGCTTTAGTTGTAAAGAATTTGACGCTTCGATGCCCTTCGACTCTGCGCTAGTATAAATTGACCCTATGGGTTAGACAGTTCATCACTCGATACGCTTCTTTACCTACCTACTGCTAACTAATGAAACAGTTATCAGAATTACGAGTACCTAGAGCTACGTATTCGCCAGGTGCCATTGTCACGTTTAGGTCATGTGCAGTGTTAGTAATCATCAATCTCTAATTGGCTTGTTTTGTTTTTATCTTTGATGTGCAAAATTGATAGCGGTTAAGACAATAGATAGGAAGATTGTCTGTCTCGTGTTTGAAAGCGCAATTGTTGGTTTCTGAATGATGTTTTGTTTTCGGTTTGATCCAGTTTCGATTTCGATCGAGTACCTAGTAATATTATGTTTTCACATAATCTAATATCTTTAAAAGGGCAATTCTTGTATATTTAAATATAATCAGGATCTCAAAAACGGCTCCAAGGATTTTCATGAAAGTTACAGATTGGGGGTTTTTAGTAGGATCCCAGGTTCGAGAAAAGCTTGGTTCCCAAGATATAGACATTTTAAAAACCGAGCAAAGCTCGGTCAACCAGATAATATATTTAAAATGACAAAGTTTAAGTATATTCGTCTGAAAATACGTTATAAGCCTTTGTTCCTGTACCTACAGTTCTATTCTGTAAGGGCACAGATTGCGTTGGCGCAGTGGCTGAGTGAGCGTGTCGAGGGTTCGATCCCCGCAAGGATCAAATATTTTGTATGATCTGCAAGTAGTTCTTCCAGGTCTGGGTGTTTGTGTAGGTATGTGAGTTTCTGTGTGTAACGATAGAAAAGAAATTCCTAGCGTAGGGGAAAATTTAAAAAAGAAATCAGGTAACGTGACCTACTAAGAAAGTAAAGAAATTAAGGGCTATTAGAGGACACCGTGGATTTTAGTCATTAGAAATCTGACAGTCCCCGTCCTACCCTGGGGATGCACAGTGTTTCGTCTAGTACAAGCTAGCGAGACAAAATTATTTTTTTACTTATTTTAATTGTTTACGTATAAATAAGGTGTCTTACGTCGTTCTGTGTTCTCTAAGTGTTCCCTAAGTCCAAAGGTGTGCATGCAAGATGGTCACCAAATTTCTTACTTTTTTTTACTAATATCACAAACGTGAACGATCCCTAGTACAACAAAAAAAGAATTTTGAAAATCGGTCTACAATTGACGGAGTAATCGCGTAACAAACACGCAAAAAGTAAAGATATCCAAGTAGCCGAAATTAATAAAAATGCTCACAAAATAAAAAGTACTGAACCAAATTGTATGAATTTTTTACGAGACCAAATGGCAAGTATACTGCATCGAAAAAAAAAAGAATCACACTAATCGGACTAGAAACCTGGGAGTAATCGATGTACATACATACATTTATCATAGCTATGGCTCGTTCTGAAAGAAAGTAAATTACTTTATCTGCGGGCGGTTTTGGGTGCCAAGAACTAAAGCAACCTACGCCTGAATGTTTCAATTATAACATACAGAAAAATCTAGCCGGATACATTGGGATACAAAAAGTTGCAACCCTTTAAAGTTTGAAGTTAAGAAAAAATATGTGGGATTATTTCAACATACTTATAAACTCTAATTTGGGCAAAAAAAGTACATGTTTTTTTTTCAAATCAAGTCAAAATAGTAAGTACATACCCTCAATAGTACAATCCATAACAAGAAAATCGTTTCACTTTCATATCAAATATTTGAGATGGTGTCACAAGTGTGCTAAAAATGCAACTTATTTACAAATGAAAATTGCACTTCCTTTATAATGAACATTAACCCCTCCACAAAATTACTTGTTGAAGTAACAAACAAATATTTTTTTTGAATTCCTTACCTGGGAAGGGTTGGCTACAAGTTCTTATCACGAATTCTTGGAAATGACGTCATGAGTTTTGTCCCGCTAGCTTGTACTAGACGAAACACTGTGGGATGGGAGAACTCATTTAATTATTTTACCACATAAAAAGTACCTACCTACTTAAGTACTTTTATAACTACAATATTTCTTTCCATTTCAGAACAAGGATGCATGGCCTTAGCAATGCCACTGAAACTCCTCAACGTGGCCTACGTACCAACTCGCCTGACTGCTTTCTGTCCTTCAGCGAAGACCGATCTATCTGTTGTGGTAGCTTTGAGAAAAGGTGTACTGTCGCACGCGCAGCTTCCTAATAGTAGGGTTTATGATGTTAATTTAGATGAGATATTGAGACCATAATCATTATGTTTTTTAATTGAATCATATATATTTTCAATTTATTTGCAGTCCATTAATTTTCTACTATCTCCTCTGTTGAAAAACCATTTTCTGTCAAAATCATCGGATGATGATGATTTGGATAGTAATACGCAAGATGCTGTTGATAAAATTATAACGGGTAACTGTCACAAACTTCTAACGAATAGGGGACTACTAACATACATTTTTACCAACTTCAAAAAAAGGAGGTTATCAATTCGACCCGTACCTATGTAATATTTCCAGAATTGATCATTTTTCGTATAAATGTCTATTAAGCGTAACGCAGAACAGACAAAAGTACCTACCTAAACTTAGAAAAACACTTGACCGTTCACACTCAACCGATGATACGTAAGTGCGTCAAAGAACATTCGATGATACGCTAGACGGATGTTCCGTCATAACCTTCCCTGAGGGTCAATAAACACCGACTTGCTACGCTGCGCGAATATATTCAATAGAACGACTCAAACTCTAACTTGACTGGCCTGTTGGTCTAGTGGTTAAAGACCCTGACTGCTATGCCCCGGCGTCGTGGGTTCGATTCAAACCCAGGACAAATGTTTGTGTGATGAGCGTGATCATTAAAATTTTGTTCTGATGCTGTAGACCAGTGTAATATGTATTTATAAATATATAAGTATTTTTATCAGTTGTCTAGCTTATTTAACTTTGTTTACTACACGAAAAGTGACACATCTTCAGTATCGCCAATTCGCCACGTCACGTTTCGTCTCGCTGTGACTGACCCTAAAAGGTATGTGCAGAGGTGTAGAACGGGCGCTTCTAACATTTTTGACCCCTAAGGCCTGGTATCCACCAAAGCGGAGAGGAGAGATGTGTTTAAATAACCAATCAGATGTCCACATCTCCTCTCCGCTTATTACAGACATCTGATTGGTTATTCACCGGGCCTCATCCTTGCACTCAGTTTTAGCGGATGCTTATTTAACTGGTGTTGTCCCTCAAAATAAATAAAACGACAAGTTGAATAAATAAGCTTTATTTTTGGCCAAACTATTACATTGCGTAAACCTTTACACATCTATTGAAATAAAATCATTACTAAATGTAACAAATTAATTCGATATTCAATATAGCACAAACTAATGTAGGTTCAATTTAAGGCCCAAATATTTGGTTAAAAACTATTTAATTTTCAGGAATATACAACAAAGTATTGGGTCCGCCTATTGCTTATTAAAATGCAAAGTAAAAAGGTAAGGTATATTTAAAAAAGGGGGATAATAATTACTTCTAAAAATTTATAAAACAGAAGCCTTAATTTTAGGGGGAAGAGCACCCAGCTTTATTACTGAAGCACCCTCTATCTTTTCTCGCTTAAGCTATATCTTTGCTCGATATTTAAATGCCGTTAACAGCTCTCCTGCCCATTCCTAGCCGTAGCTATCGGGGGTCAAACGACTTGGCTGTACAAGGATCTTTTGGCGCGCGGCTGAAATGGGCACTAACGTCGCCATCTTGGATTTAGCCATAGATAATGGCAGTCTATTCTTTATGGCTTATTACTGATACTTGTATGATCTTTATCACTCTCAAGAAAGAGGGAAGCGATTTAGCAACCCATTTCTCTGTCTTGCAGATACCATTTTCTGCAAGACAAAGAGCGCGTGACCACCACGATCGCTTGTCTCTCTCACACTGTTCTGACGACACCTGGTTAGGGAACGCTCAGTTCATTATTAATTATCATTATCAATCGATGCTGACCAAAACGCCAAAAGACCTTTGCAGCATAAACTACATACACCGATGTCACATTTATGCGACAAGCCTTATCAATATACTAAACGCCCGCACTAATTTCACGACTGATTTTTACGACATTCATTTATGATTAGTTGGCAGTATATTTTGTATTAATAAGACCGCTTTCCAAGCCATTACAATCCGATCACAAGCATTATTATTGTCGGATCTTTTCACTCAGGAATTCTTTAACTTCAATGTAGGGAAAAATCTATGTCAGATTTTTAATTGTTAAAATGTACTTTATTTCAAACTTCTTAACGCCTAATTTACTCTATTAGGGGAACATACATAATACTTTTCTTTTAATATATTATTGCCACGGTTTCACTGGCACTGCTCATATAACATTAGGAAGCAATATGTGAAATATTAAAAATAGATTCTTCTTTGAATTGGTGCACCTATACCCTTATATATTTTTATAATACTATATTTTGGTACTTACATGTTTTTTTATAGAACTGTGCCTTTATGTTAATTAAAGGTTATATTAAAAGAAATGTATAAAAGATAAATTGAGACAATAACTATTAAAAACTATTTTAAAGTTTGGCAACCCTATTCTGATTACTCTATGACACATAAAATATTAAGACCATAGCTAAGCAGCACGATTTGTCGTAATTTTCATTAAAAATAAAATACATGATAGACAATATTTTCAATTTTATTTAAAATAAAAATAAAAGTATACATTGATACATTTTGGAATCGGACCTTTTCAACACCAAATTAATAGCAACACTGAGCAGTATTATTATTTTCTTGCAACCCTTTACAAGATAATTAAAAAGGACATAGACAATTAAAGTCTTCATTACAAAATTAAGTTTTACATCGATAATACTGCGCAAATATCAATTTTATTCAATCAGAATAGAGTCTTAATATCTATAGTTATCGGTATTTATAATCTACGGAAACTAAAGACATCAAAATCGTTAGCTTGGCCCAAAATGCTTTGAGGAATGCCGGTGTAAGCATACAGTGCCGACGAAGGGTTGACAGTGAACTGACCTACAGGTTAATCGCCAGTAACCACGACGAATTGCATTGACCATAACTAAAATAATAAGCTAATTACAATCTAAATAATAATATTGCTACATCTTTTTATTTTGTAATAAGAATATGATGCGTTTTTATTGTTTGTTTCGTATCCTATTGATCACCTAATTTTTATGAGGGTGTGTTTACTGGCAACACTGATTTATCGCGGGAAATGTGTAAACATCTTCACGAAAATCCTGCAATTACCAACCGAAAAGTGTTAACTGCCTAATATCCTACAGCAATTAATATTTTTCGGATAACATGTCTAGTTTTCATGCTTAGATTTACACTATACCGCGATAAATCGTGTTATCGTATTACATTTTCTATGATTTCTACTATATTTTTAAGTTATGTATATCTAAAACTGTTTTATTTAATTATTATCAAGGCTGTCATCATTAAGTTTTCTATTATCACCGGTTAGCACAAGTCTGATTGAAAAAGTACATACATTAGGAAAAAAATCATCACGATTATACAATTCATATAATTATATATTTTGTTATGTATAGGTAGTAATTACTAATGACTCGGCTTCGTCAAAAAGCTTGAGGACTACGATTAAAAAAGGTCTTTAGAAAAAGTTTTTATTTCATCAATGTTCTTAGCGAACAGACTTTTTAGTCTATAAAAATGTTCAATACTCACACAGTTCATATTCAAGATGCGATATATTTGTACATTCAATTTATTTGTATGAAAAAGTATGAAAATATACTTCTATAAGTTGTGATAATATCGCAATTTAACATTATAATTTTAATGTGAGATATCTACATCATCTACTCGATATCACTTTATGATTTCTAAACGAAATTCTCTCGAACATTCTATCGCATTCCTGATTTCTGTTTGACGAAGCGTTTACACTAATTTGTCAATAGGTTTTCTCAGTCAGCCACCATAATCGACACTTGCAACTGGATCAGGCTCGTGGAGACCACTGTATAAACTATTTCTGTGCGTTTTGTAATATCATCCAATTCTTTTTGTTGTTGGTTCTAAAGCTCTTGGCATTTGAGTGAAAGAAGAACTTATTTTATCGATAAAGGCATTCTTGGTTACATCACTAGTTTCCCCGCCGAATTTTATCCGCCATATTATATTTACGCGAAATAAAATCGAACGCTACATTTAGATTTAGAACAGTCGTAATGCCAGTTTGTTTAAAAACCATTAAGAATTGTGTATCGTTCACCACAGACAATACCAGAGCGTGTCTAATTATATTTATGGCACAGAGTAATCTAAGAACAGAGCCTAACCCAGTCGGTCTTTTCATAAAAATGAAACAGCCAAGCTTAGTCCTTCCAATCTTTTTTGATGTCAAAACACCATTCCCATTGGAGATGTACGTTTTTGTCGTCGTCGGTGAACAGGCTGTTGACGGAGTACGAACCTCGTGCAACCATTCCTGAGGGGGCGTCTTCGGGAGGTGTGGTGTACGACTGGATCTCGGTTTTTGGCGGGTAAGAGCCGACCATGTGGGTCATTTTGTCAACTGTAAATGAGAAAGAGGTGTTTTAGTACAGGATATGACATATTTGGAGATTATACTGAGTTCTGAAATCGTTTATTCTGATATAATATCTGTTTGGGTTGGTCGTTGGTCTGAATTGCAACTTGGGTACATGACAAACGGAGGTTCAATAACATTAGGGTAGCAGAAACTGGTAAAAAAGTGGACATATAAAAACAGATTCTTACATACAAGTCTCTTACAGATTCTACATTTGAAAACAAGCAAGAAAAATCTAGTAGTCTTGAAATAAGACCTATATCATTATAGTATGGCTTACAAAATAGAAGTCTAATGAAAAAATCATAACTTTAACAATATGTTAGCAGGATCGCTTTTGAATACTGCTTAAGTGCTTAGTGTTTACATACTATTGCTCGTGACTGTACACAATTCGTATAGAATAGATTCTCACAGTGCAAATTTTTGCTAGTTTTCAAATACAAAATAGCTCAGAAAAAAAAAACACTAACATAAAAACAGAAGAAGACACATAAAACGCATTCCTACACGAACTAATACGTAATACTCGGGGGTTCTTCTATTCTTATTATCACAATACATATTCCTATCCCATATTCCATGTTCCTAATTCTCACTACAGGTATCTCAATGTTGATAACGTAGACGACAATCATCGTGGTAACTGCACACTGTACTGCAGTTGGCTACCGAGGGCTTTGTAAGCTAGTATGAAGAATAATTTATGAAGATATCGATTTTCTAGACCATGGCTAAGGGTAAAGGGTGGTATTAGTGCATCTCTGTATTGATTTGTGCTATTTTGTACAATTTTGAAGGGATACGATGGATTTTAGTCAGTACTAGTATGATAGTCCCTCTCCACCCACCCAGAAGGATTCATTTGACGATTTTACCACCTTAGAAAAAAGTTTGAGAAAAGGAATTTATTTGTTAATATAATTATAATCTAGTATATCTCATGTCCGTGGCGTCGCCAGTATAAAGTTTGGTTATCCCACGGGAATATCATATCGGGATTTAAAAGTATCGTGTTAATCCAGATTATCTACATGTGTACTAAATTTCATCCAAATACGTTCAGTAGTTTTTGTGTGAATGGAGTTTAACCACCCGTCCTTCCAAACTTTAGTTCACTTATGGCCGTTTCGTTACGCACAGAATACCGAGTAATATAACATCAGTTTACAATGGAGGAATGTAGTAACATTACATATCGGAAAATACACCGAACCAGTTCGCTAAACGACATCTCTCGAGATAGCTCGACGCTTTTCGACGCAACCATGATGAGTTTGCCAAACACATCATTAAATATTAGTCAGACTGTTCTCGATATGAACGAAAAAGTTAAACGATTATCAGAAGATTTATTAATTGCGCACCAAGAAATAGAAAATCTTAATTCTGAAAATTTTCGCCTAAAATCAGATCTGCAAAAACACAAAAAAATAATAGAAACATACAAAAATATTAATTCAACGGACAGTATACATGCAACCCCTCGATCAGTACAAAGACGCAAACAAAAGCGAAACACCGCTACAATGATTGGTTCTAGTAACGTACTAATGACTTCTCCATTAGCGCATTTATGGAATGAAGAAAACGACACTCTGACAACGACGAAATTAATACCAACTACCCCACAATATGAAAAGGAGATTAAAACAACAGAAACTCAACCAGAGGAAAGTAAACTCTGTACTGCTCCAACGGAATTAGAAGACAGGACAGTAAATATAACTCGGAGGAACAAATCGGTGCAAAATAAAACAAAATTATGCATCATAAGTAGTAACACCGCGAATAATATATTAACCACAGCTGAAAATACTTTTCCAGACAAAGAAATATGTCACTTTCTCTTGCCGAACAGTGGAATCAAAAACCTTTTATGCAACATAAGCGCAAAACTAGCCCACTATTCTAGGAGTGACTACTGCATCATTTTCATTGGTGAAGAAGACTATCGAAAGACGATCAATTATTTTGACCTAATTATTCATATTAGAGAGACATTATTTACTGTATCACATACTAATGTAATTTTATGCCTACCGACTTTTAAATGTAATAACCATTCTATAATGTTTAACTCGAGAATTGAAACTTTTAATAATTTATTATATCTTGACATTCATTATTATAATTATGCAACACTGGTTGACTCTAATCTTGATTTGACATATGACCGTACTATGTTTAAGTATAATGGATCAATTAATGACAATGGCATAAGAAATATTTTTGAAAACTTAAAACAATTTTATATTGTAGATAATGTTATTCAGGAAAACAATGCCCTTGTATCTCCCAATATTGGCATCACCCAATCAGTTGCAACGCAGACAGACATAGTGGGGATCTGGGACTTTCAATTAAAATTGACGCAATCCTTAATGACACAAACAAATGACTTTCCACAACAATCAGACTTTTTTCGTGAATAACATTAATTTGCATGACGACACAAGTTCTTTTAATATGCATCAAAGTGTTTGTGGTATTTCTAACATGGAATTTCTAACTGAGCCTCTTAACAAATTTATATCCTTAAATATTTTTCATCAGAATTTATGTGGTATAAGTAGCAAAAAAGATGAATTAGAATTATACTTACAAGACATTCAACAGGAAAATCTATATGTGTGTGTGACAGAACATTTCTTGACTATTGAATCAGCTAATCTGTTTAAAATGGACAATTATAAAATGGCATCTTTTAATGCTCGAAAAAATAAGAAAAGGGGAGGTAGCCTCATAATGGCTAAAAATAATGTAGTCTGTGAAGAAGTACCTTTTTGTAAAAAAATTTATTCAATTGAAAGCTTCGAAATATGTGGTGTTAAAGATTCTAAATCAAACATTTACATCTTCTGCTGTTATAGAAATCCTGTCGATAAAAACTATGAAACATTTATATCTAAGTTGGAACAATTGTTAGAACACTTCTTCAGTAAAAAATGCGTTATATGCGGTGATTTCAATATTGACTTGCTTAAAAACGATAAAAAGACATCACTTTTTTTGACATTATTGACATCTTACAATTTTAGGCCACTTATAAACGAAGTTACATATAAACGAAATAATGCGAAATCATGTTTAGATAATATTTTGACGAATTTACCAGACGATTTTATCAATGAGCAGTCCGTTGATCATAACTGCTTGGCTGACGGACATGCAGCACTGCTTTGTGGCATAAGAACCGTTAGAGTGCTGCCAAATTGCGAACAAAACTTTTTAAACACAGTCAGTAGGCAGTTTAGTGACAGACATTCAAATAATTTTAGACGACGTATAATCAATAATAACTGGACTGAAGAAGGCATAAATGGCTTCTTAAAGAAATTTGCTGAAATATTCCACATTAGCTTTAAAAAAAGGAAAGACGGGTTAGTTTAATGAAATGCCACAAGTCATCTTGGGTTACGAAAGGATTGAGAGTCTCGAGTAAAATGAAGCGATTCATAATCCAAGACATAAACAAGAGGCCTTGCTCTGATAATATAAGGGCGTATACAAAATCATATATTAGGATTTACAGACTAGTCTTAAAAAAAGCCAGACAAATTGCGGTCAGAAAAGAACTAATTGAAGCAAATGATTCTACAAAGGCTATATGGCGGGTTGTAAACAGACATAGAAATACAAAATCGAAAACCGAAAGTAGTAAGAATATATTGCTTAAAGTAAATAATAAAATAATATCGAATCCCCAAGAAATAGTTGACATTTTTTCAAACACATTTGATAAAGCTGAGACAGTCGGCGGATCTTATTCTTTCGATCAAGCGCTAAGAACTCTGCGAAATAGCGTTAACAGAGTAGACAAAGAAATGACCTGTGACCTAACTACTGCACATGAAATAGTCAGCATAGTTAAATCGATGGCTGTAAAAAAATCGTCTGGTCATGATGAAATGCCAATAAAAATAGTAAAGGATCATATTGACATACTAGCAGAACCTTTAGCACATTTTATCAACAAGTGCATAAATATGAGTGTCTTCCCTGAACAACTCAAAATAGCAAGGGTCTTACCAATTTACAAAAAAGGTTGCAAATTAGATTCAAATAATTACAGGCCAATTTCTCTGCTACCAATCATCTCAAAAATTTTTGAGAAAATACTTAAATTAAGACTTTTAAGGCACTTGAATCGAAATAAAATTCTTGATCATAGGCAATTCGGATATCAGAAAAATGTGGGGACACATGACGCAATTAATACATTAATGGAGAAAGTAGTTCATGGGATCAATGATAAATTAAAAGTTGTAGGGCTGTTCCTTGACCTCAGCTCCGCTTTTGACACCGTCAATCACAAGCTACTATTAGCAAAATTGGAACATTATGGAGTACGAGGAGCGATTTTATCCCTATTTAAATCATACCTACAAAATCGGAAGCAATATGTAGAAATTAAAGTGAATGAACGAAATTATGATAAAACTTATAAATCGAAGCTCAAGTTAATAACACAAGGAGTTCCACAAGGCGCAATCTTAGGCCCAATCTTTTTCAATTTGTTTGTAAATGATTTGATTAACTATATGCTGAAACACAATGACATTGAACTTGTTCTTTTTGCTGACGACACTAATGCTATTTTAGCCGCCAAAGACTTAGATACTCTAAAGAGGAAGGTAAATAACGCTCTGGCTCTTTTTCATACTTGGTTTACCAATAACAACCTTAAATTGAATGCCAGTAAAACAAGTGCCATTTTATTCAGAACGACGTCGAAAAATAAAGACACCATGGAGATTATACTTAATGATAACAAAATAACATTGGTGGACACTGTGAAGTTTCTTGGTATTCACATTGATGAAAGCCTTAACTGGAAAAAGGAGCTGACAGCCATGGAAAGTTCAATTAGCTCGGCTTGCTATGCCCTGAGAAGTCTCAGAGATGTGGTAACTATTGAACAATTAAAAGTAGTTTATTATTCGCTTGTAGAATCGAAGCTTAGGTACAGCATCGTTTTATGGGGTGGTAGTTACGCCTACAATGTAAATACTGCTTTTGTCATACAAAAAAGGGCTATAAGAACCATGGTGAAAATCCCACAGTGGGTGTCTTGTAAGGAGTATTTTAAGGAACTTCAGATTTTAACGGTCCCTTGCTTATATATCCTAGTACTACTCACTGAGCAAATGAAACAGCTACGTAATTGTGAAACAATTGAGGAAAGAAATAAGCGGGAGGCAACAAGGCGAAGGGACTTGCAATATAGGATCCAGCCACATCTGAACGTAGTCAGCCACGCTGCAGTATATCAGTCAATTAAACTTTTTAATAAACTTCCCTTATATTTAAAGTCTATTTATAATTTGAACCAGTTTAAGCATCAACTTAAGTCATATCTCATAGAAAAATGCTATTACACACTGGATGAGTTTCTTTGTGACACTTATAATTAGATTGTTACGGGCACTTATAAGCTGGCATTATTTTTACTATTGTGAATAAACTTTATGATTTGAATTTGTATTTGAAATGGTAGACTTGTCTGTGACGCTTTAATTGTTGACATAATTGACATTTTATTTTATTGTGACATTTACTTCTACTCCTGACATTTGTACTGGTCGAATCTTAATTTATTTATTTATATTTATAATTATTGGATTGACTTTGTATTTTTGTTCGGAATGGTTTTCCTTATCTGTGACCTTCGTTTAAATTACTGACAGTATATTTTTAATCTTGACATCTGTATTGGTAGAATCTAAATTATTATAAAATTGATTTGTATTTTTGATATTGTTAATGGTCAACTTTCTCTATGACACTCATTGAAACTAGGCTAATCAGTATCAATTAGTCGTAATAATTTTGTATGTGTGTTTAATTTAGTCATTTTCGATACAATGTAAAAATTGTTTGGAAATAAATAAATGAAATGAAATGAAATATTACAGAACGTCACTCAATACTCAAGTATTACTTAAAACTAGATTCAAGGCATTCGATTGGTTGAAATCTAGATTTAAAATCGAGATCAGTGCTTGAATTTCGTTCTGTAATACGGGCCTTAGTTTCTTGCTAATCTTGCTTTTCTCTGAACAAATCTTAATATGACGTTAATTTCGATATTATTCTATGAAAGTTCTTTGAGAGGTCTTATGGCAATGCCAATGCCGGACAGATAAAGTACGGTGACCCCATTAAAAACTGCTATTAGGTTGCTAATGGCACATCATTGAATACAACCATAGCACAACACAGTATACCATCAATCAGGAACAAGACTATATTAAAATTCCATCACATTGATTCACGATATTGAATACAATACTACGACATTGAATGTACAAGGTGTCATTATGCAGTGTGAATAAAAATCGGATACATACCGGGCACTGAGAGGGGAGCGTGAAAAGATACAAAAGTGCGATCAGATAAGAGGTAAAAATATGAAAAAAAGTTATAATTAAAAACGCATTTTAGGGCGATTTTCATGAAACTTAGCATTTGAACTCGGTTTTAGAACTGTCAGTATTTAATGTGGTTTTGATAATCGCGTTCAAATATGGTCGATGAAATTCGCCCTTAATGCATGTTTTCTAGACCGATGTTCAAGCTGGAGTCCCAAATCAAAAGTAACAGATTTAGGAAGTAAAATCGACTCTATTCGTAAATTGATTTAAAACGTTGGATAATAATCACAAGACTTCGATTCGCTCAGAATGTTTTTTTAACATAATGTTGCCCCCACTAGGAATTTCTCCTGCGTTTATATTGAAAAAACACGTACTTACACAAACGCCCAGACCCGGTTTCTTCCGTGCAGGGATCGAACCCGCGACACGCTGCGCAGCAGTCGATCTCTCAACCACTACGCCAACCGTGACTTCAATTTGGTTGATCAAGTACCTATTTTGTTCCGGGGCTAGCTGTTTGTGTGAGTTTAATGTTTGTTAACTCACCCAATACACAGGAGTAATTCAAAGTGTAGGGCAAGATTAAAAAAAAAAGTGAGTCATGATAAAACTTGGGATATTCCAGTGAATCCCAAAACATGTGTTTAGTAAATGCAATAAATCTCCAGTTGTTATTGAAAATAACAAGCCCAATCCGTTTCAAAAACATTCTGAACTAATAAAAACATTTTATGGACATTTTAGAGCTCGTGTTTTATGAAGACATGATTATTTAGACAGTTGAATAAACTGGTGTTTTTACTAACAGCGTACGTTTCCATGTTTTTATGGAATAGTTAACTAAACGACTCAACCAATTACTGGATGGCAGAATTTTAAATAGGATTTTATGATTAACTGGTCACCACCATTTTGTCTAGCGCCTTTTCCCAACGATGTTGGGGTCGGCTCCAAGTCAAACCTGATGGATCTGACAACCCAGTTACTGTTGAATAACCTCTTAATAAGACTTTCGAGCTTCTGACTAACAGTAACGACAATCAAAGATCTACAAATGACAACGGCTTTATGTGCTTTCCGAGCCACGAAGGAAACTTGCAATTTATCACAGTCTAACCTCTGCGAGCACAATTTAACCCTGAAGATCTGTGCAGCTGTTATTATTTAGCAAAATTTACTAATATATCTCAAAATGTTTCTGCCATTTTTACAATACCGTGTTTAGACAGCTGTATAGCCGGTTTAAAGTGCTATACAAAAGATATTAACGAGTTACAAGTACTTTTACCACTGACAGCATCATTGCCAAACTTAGTGGTCTTTATTCTCTAAAATATTATTGATTTAGTCACTGGTGAAAGTAAACCGCAACCATAAAGTTGTTGTAGAGTTTCCAATGAAAATTGGTGCTTATCCTCTGTCATGATCTAAACGTACAAACTGTTTAACGTTATTTTATCTTGTATCATCCCAAGGAAAAATAACGTTAATAACTCTGTGTCTTAGAATAAAAAATGTCCAGATTGATAGTAGGCTACTGAGAATTGAAGCCAAAAACACGGGGTAAATATTTTACCCCAACGTTCGATTCCTACGTAAAACAAGTGAAAATCTCCAAGGAAAATATTTAAATGTGTGAGTGAGAGCCACAATTTTTTTTAAATCTAAGGTCTGTCTGTATGTTCAGTTCGTAGACACAGAGCATGGACTCAACCCTTCCTACAAAGTCGTCAGGTGTTATATTATGTAAACAGGCAGAAGAGCATGAGAGAGACAAAGTGCTTGTGGCCTTCTATGAATACTATTGACTGTGTAATCGTTTTCTCTCTTTCTAGAGAATTGTTTTATCCAGGTTTTCAGCCCACATTTTCTGTGTTTGATACAAAAATGTACCTTTAATACAATAGGGCAAGAGTCATTTTAGTAACATTAACGGGTTCTCACCTGGAACTCCAAGCCGGTAAGTCTTCTGCACGTATTTGAGTCCGTGCACGATCTCCCGCTGCACTATGAAGTCGATCCTTATCCTGTATTGCACACCTTCCTTTATCACGAACACCTGGAATGATAATGGATTTGAATTAGAAAATAATCAGGAATGAGGTAAAATCATACAGATATGTATCCCGCAGTGGACTATCATACGTAGAGTTGATATTTTTCAAGTTAGTTTTCTATAAAGTTCTCAAAGATTATAGTGGTGCAAAAGGAGCAGATATTTCTTGGAAAATCGTTTCTTACGCTTGTTGCGGAAAAGTTGCCAAAGATATCATCTTTTGTCAGTTTTTTGACGACTCCCCAAATCATTCTTTCTTATCATCACATCAGACTATTGCCGTCCACTTGACTGCTGAACATAACACTCCCCAAAATAGTGCCAATCATCTCGGTTTTGGGTAGTCCGCATCTATCTGCTACCAGCCTGCACCTTCATCAAATCATCAAATCTTCAATTTTCTTTCATATCAGATAAGAAACTACAGATTAGCACCTGCTTTGATCTATAAACGCTTCCTCTTTTTAAACAGTCATACATCTAGCTAATATATACTAGTTGCTAGTACTACACCGATATCTTTCATACCCTACTAAATTATAACCAGCTAAGACAAAACGCTAGTCTACATGACGTTACACCAATTTGAAAATTACTTGCACAATTTCCTACGGCGACAGGCCATCTGTTCCGAGCAGAGTAAACCGTGAAGCGACTATTAAAATGAGTGTAACGACACGAGTCCGCCACGACACCGGCGCGTAGTTTTTAGGTCGTGCAATGGACTAAAGTCGGCGCTGGCGTAAATCATAATGCGAGCGAGGATACAGTGGGTTACACAAGTTTATAAACACACTCATGCGCCTGGAGTAGACTGAACCTGACGCCATCTGTCAAAATCCTTACAAATACTTTTCGTGTCATCTTAGACTAATAGAGTCAGTGTAAGATCTCAAAGTTGTCATTCAAGACTGTCTTGTATCCTTTTTTAATTTTCTTAATAAACTGATTGAATAAACAGCGTCACTTCATTATTTGTGTTGGCTTAGCATCACGTCACCACGAATTGTTGATTTATAATCTTTAGCAGATTTAAGTAACTTATGAATAATATTTGTCTTGAAGATCCAAGTTCATTCACTTAGTAATGTAAGTAGTTAAACTTTTTTACATGACAATTACAAACACAACAACAAAATATTATCCAATTCGGTACAGTCATTCGGAAGCTATGCGCTTACAGACAGACTTAAGTTTTGTACTATGTAGAGAAGCTAAGTACTGAACGTCAACAGGAAAATTGTTTAAAAAAAACCTTTACTACTGCTTAGCTATTTATTCAGTGCCAAACATCCTTTTTCGAACGATAACTTAATGACAATATTATGTAGAAGTAAAACAAGGAAGTCCTCCTCCTCCAAGGAGGGTAATAACGGGGAGTCGAGCGACTTTAACAGTTGCAGGGAAGGAAAAACTATAACCTATTAATTATATATTAAGTATTCTTAATCGACTTTTATTTAGTGTCCCTGAGAAGACAATCTAGATTATTTTGAAGGGCTCAATATTTAAAATTAATAACAATTTTTTTTTTATGTTTGTCTTTCCCAACGAACTCACCGTTATTTTTTACTGTGTTCGTTTTTAACCCTTGGGGTGCCTGGTAGGTAAAAATCACATGGCATGCCTGGTGGGTCTGACAGACCCGTAAACATAAATGGTTATTTTTATATATTTTGATGTTACAAACTATAACAACAGGTTGTAATTTATATTCAATATTGTATGTTAATGAAAAAAGGCAAAAAATACGACAATATTTTATAAAAAGTTATAAAAATAATAACTACAAGTTAAAAGTTACGCCGCGTGCCTGGTCGGGTTTCTCAGACCCGAGCGCACATAAAACACGTGTTAGGCCCTTCGTACACAAGGTGACTCAAGTTTCCGATACCTTACGATTTCGGTATCCAAGCGGCTATCGCAATACAAACCCATAGAGGTTCCAACACAAGCACGCGTCAGTGAATACCAAATCGTAAGGTATCGGAGACTTGCGTCACCTAGTGTACGAAGGGGCTAACTCGAACGCGTTCGCGTTGCGGACTGCGGGAAGGGCGGCAATCTAGACGCCAGTCTATATCACGAAGCTACTCAGGCACACAGCGGCGGTAGTTACTTTTTTTCTAAAATATTGTCGATTCTTTAAAGTGTCGGGTCTGTCAGACCCACCAGGCACCCCAAGGGTTAAGGACAAGGTTTTATGTGATAAAGTTTTCGAAAAATACATTGCATAGATTGACATTAGCCGCAAGTTTTTTACTAAAATAAAAGTCTACTGTGCCAGAATTCCATAGAAGAAAACACTCAATTGATTTATTTCATCGAGTACTCCAAAAGTCATAGATCTTCTAATAAAAACAGCCTTACAGATCACAGAAATAAGAAAAAACAGATCCACAAATTCCTTTGAAATTCAGTTTCAATTCTTCTAAACAAAATCTATATACGGCTCACAAGAAAAAAACTCCAATAAACCTAGAAAACTGTACTTTATCTAAACATCCTGTGCGTTCGAAGATTTGGCAGGGAGCCAGACGGGCGTATCGTGATAATTGTGACTAAGCGACTCTGGGCAACGATCAAAATGCACCTGTCATACAGATGATTAGTGAAAGAAGTCGCGTGATTAGTTCCCAGTTCGGATACGGTGATTCTGGTGATGATATCATGAGGAACAGCTCTTGGAACTTCGGAAGTAGTATTGTTTTGTATATCGGCCTTGAATCCGTAATTTCACGTTCGTACGCACTGAGAAAGATTATCTTTTATAGCGAGTGTTACATACGGTTTCTATCAAGCATAGAAATCCTTACAAGAGGGATCGTTCTACTATTTAAATACTCTCAAGTTGAATTGCTTTGTCATATTTAAAAGGTACGGATGCCAACGGTAAATTATATGCAAATTCCTTTGAAGTTAATCTGTGAAGTTGGTAGACAATTACTTCGAGGTAAGAGGAACATGGTGAAAGGTTCCATCTCCTCCGTGGATTCAATGGATCCTCCGTTCAGAGGCGTTGAGTCTGGACTCTGGACATCTGGTGGGTTACTGGCTACTTTTTGCTATCGGGATGTTATTGGCCAGCCATTACATAAGGATTTACCCGAAAGACAGAATGCAGTCGTGTCTGGCAAACAAACTGCAAAAATGCCAAGAACAAGCATATCAGGCGGGTATACCGTATCTTGCCGTGTTTTTGCATGATGTTGAAGATGTCTTGAATAAATCTAAAGGTATTTGAAAAGAACGTGAAAGAGCCAGATGTTGTAATACCACATTGCTTCAGTTATGAAGGAAAATTATCTAGCAAACATAATCCAGACTTCTAACAGTCTACTATAGCATCCAGACGAGGAATGCCCAGCGCTAACCGAAGTACTTTAGGTAATAACAAACCACCTAGACAGAAGATAAACACAGACAATCGTATCTTTCAACACTGGCAACATACCCACGTGATTCATGACGTCATTAGAGTAACTCCGCCCTCATAATAAGCGCGAGTGATGTATGTGTTCCTTCATAGTTCATTGTGTATTTTGGATATTAATAGTATGTTGTTTCATAGTCCAATGGTAATTTGTGCCTATTTAGGACTTTGTCAGTAGGTTGAGACCGAACTGCTGTTTCTGGAGATTTATTATGTTGCCAAAATATTAAGGAGAGAGATATACCGATGCCATTAATTACATGAGGCTAGACCTAGACCGGTTCGCGAGGCAATTTAAAGCAGAGAGGTTTGCTCGGTGTCCGACCAAGGACCAGGTTAGGACTAAGTCTGACAGTCCCTTCTGCACACAGATCCAGAGGATTCGATTGATGATTTAAAAGGTTAAAGTAAAAAGGCTAGACCTATCAATACAACACCAAGTTTAGAGTCGAATAGCAGTTTTTTTTATAAATGTAGCCCAATTTCAGTGTTAAATGGGCCATTATCATTGCTGGAATACAGGCCTCTTTTGCAGCAGGCCCCATCTGGATACCAAATGTCACATAAAAATTGTCTTTGAAAAATAAATAGAGCGTTAGTCCAACTACAAAAGTCAAATTGATGATTGCCAGTCTTAATCTAGCCGGGACAACCGAAATCAACAACTAATTACTAAGAATTACACCAGTTTACATCCGTAAATCCGTCAGCATTATCAATGTGACATAATATATGACGTCATAAGCCACGTGTTATAAAGCATAGATACAGACAGTACGCACAAGATAAATGATACGTTGCATCGTAAATCATTTAGAGAGTTATTAGTTCGGCGCAGGCGTCTACGTGAATATGTTTAGCGTTTTGTTAATAAATTCGAGGGATATGAATTATGAGAAGTGGTGTGTCTGCTTCTGCACTAATCCTAGTGTTGGCATAATATTATTTGGTATAATGCGGGCGCCTGAGGGAGGACAACGCCGTCGAGTTCGACCGCGGCGGAGGTGGTGTTACGATCTGATCATGTCTCCAGGGCAGACATGGCCATAAATTGCCCAAAATAGAGGTTTGGAAAGAGAAAGGGGAGGCCTTTGCCCAGCAGTGGGACACTGAATAGGCTATTAAAAAAAATGCGTGGAGTAATGGGTATTTTAACCCCGAATAATTTTAATTTTGAATATTACTAGACTTATGCTCGCTGCTTCAATCTCATAGTGTTTGGTAGATAATTTTACCAGGATAAAAAGTTTCATCTTTGTGCGAATTTTCATCGAAATAAGTTCATTTATGTAGTTTATCCATCTATCCTTAAAAATATTTACAACTTAAAATAGTTTCTACTAATTATGAGTATCTTTTTATACACACGTTGTCAGAAAAAGACAAGAGTAGAATTGAAAACCGTCAAAATAGTTTACATAACATTAAACTTCAACTCGACATGTTTTTATACGAATTCTGAAATGTTTTCTAAACATTAAACGAGTTCAATCTTATATTTGACAGGCACTATGTTTGGTTACACATAGTCACTATATTGCATGACCCATCTTACAAGATGAAGAGCAAATGGGTCAAGTAACGCAGGGATCTGACAGCAATATTATCTTTGGTCTGTCCGTGGATTCATAGCAGATATCATAATACCAGCTGAGGTATTATTTAGCCTCTTTGAAGATCGTTCTTATCATGCTGAGATAAGAACCTTTTTGGCTTGGCACGCGGTTTTTTGTTGTGCTGCTTTTATTGCTTATCTCCTGTGCGTGAGCCAATTTTTATTTCAGGTCAATAAACAGTGAATCCTAATAATTCCTATCCTACTAGTATTATAAAATGTGAAAGTTTCAATAGATAAATGGATGATGACTTTGTTCCACTAAGTCACCAGGACTCAGTCTCGGGAACGGCTGAACGAATCTCGAAGGAATTTAGTAGATACAGAGATAGACCTGGGGGGTATTACGTCTTAAAACCAGGCTTGTTCCAGTGAGTGAACGAGATGGCGCTAGACGACTTGTATAGCTCTGTCACTTTCACATGCCGGATTAAGCCTGTTTTTAAGACGTTGTAATACCTCTTCTGGATGAAGACATAGAATACATTTTATCCCGGTAATACAACGCGGGTCGCGGGCAGCCGATGGATGCAAGTGGCGAATTGTCGTTCGGCGTGGCGGTCTAAGGGGGAGGCCTATGTTCAGCAGTGGACGTCCTCCGGCTGATGATGATGATGAATACAACGCGACCAAAGGCACGTCCGTAAACTATTAAAATATATTTACTGGCCAATATCTGACGTTCATAGGACACAGAGGAGTAATCTTAAAATCTTAAGACCAACTGAATGACGCATGTGTCGTATGTGTACGTATTGCGTTACGGTTCCCAACTTTTTCCGCAAAAAAAGTAGTGTACTTAAATATATCATTTTGATTGAATGATTTCAGAGATCAATAAAAAAAGGTTTTTCGTTTTAAATATTGTTCAGTACCTTTTCAGAATACAACAATTTTTCATTGTTTTTAAAAGTGATATCAGCCCATAGGTAGGAGTTTATTTGGAGTCCAACATGACCATGTCTTTTTTCTGTTCTGTTAAAACGCATAATTATCTTTTTTTTTGTAGTGGATGAAATCATCAAATGAGTTCTTTTAGCCCTTAGTAGAGCGTCAGGAGGCTAAGGACTGTCAGACTCGTACTGACTAAAATCCACTTTCCGTGTTCCTTCAATAACCTCTTTAGTTCCAAGGTCATAGTAACCTGCTTAGTTAACCCCCGGCTAGCTTGGCAACCCTATATGGCGCACGTTCTCAACGCAACACATGTGCAAGCTAGCGAGCATGAAGCAAATAGCCACCGGTTACGTATTGCACTGGCTATAGCTACGTCTGTTTACGACGTCCATTGACGTACTAGATTCAGGAGTGACATTTATACGAACCCGTATATCAATTGTATAAGCTATAAGCTGGATCAACACGGAAACAACGCGTGCCGTTCACCTTTCTTTCTAGGAAGCTGTCTATCCGATTTCTGTACGGCAAATCTTATCGGAATGATGAAGTCGGTAACACACATTCAAACTTTCGAATTAATTTTATTATTTTTATCATATTTCAGTGTGGACCAGATCTGTGATAGTTCGTTACTTTGAATCAGAAGCTGGAAACCGAGAAGTCTTACCAAGGGGTTTACTCAGTTACTGGATTGTAGAGGTCAGGGTGTCGAGTCTTCTAATTATTAGTTAGAATGGCGCCACGATGGCGTTTCAATTTTCGAACCATTTTTTACTCAGCAGTAAAAAATGGTACTAATAAGTACTACAATTGAAACGCCATTGTGGCGCCATTCTGACTAATAATTAGCAGACTCGACACCCTGATAGGCAGTCCCATGTAAAATACTGATTTTATTTGGTTCGACTGGAAGCCGAACACAACATTATGTAGTTGGAAAATGGCTAGACAGATGATGATGACGAATTCTGTGAACCAGATAGTTTTTTCAACCCCGACGCAAAAAAAAGGGTCTTGTGGTTTTAATGAGTAGGTATATCTTAGAGGGATCGTAGCTCTCAAACAGATGAGCCGACTTTATTAGCTAGTTAGCGTTTATTCCTCATACAAATACTACTACCTACTATTTATATACCTACTATCACTAACGGGTAAATAATTATAAATCTCAGTACATTTCCTTCTTACTAAAAGCAATAGAGCAAAAGCAATGACGCTTATAGCTGCCTGATAAATATATTAGACGGGAGTAAACCACAAATTACACGATAATTCGCTCCCGGATATTGAACATAAAAACGTGACCGTTAGGTGCAATTTACAATTTAACTGAACAAAGTTTGAGGAAAACTTTTTAGGTATAGCCCTTATCAAAAGGCTTATTTGGTGACTCAGAGTATTAACGCTTTGTAAGTTTCTGCGGGTACGAAAAAGCCTTAAGGGCTTCACACACAGCAGCGTAATGTAAAGATGTACATTATAGCACGATACATCTCACTACATCTTTCCATAGAGATTCGAAGGTGTAAAAATATACATTATAGCTGTCGTGTGTGGTCTCCTGACAATTTCTGTGTGTGAAGTCCTTTAGAGCTTCAATGGGTCAGTACATCCACTTTTGTATTTCTTTGGACAAAAGTGGATGGATGTAATGTATGAAGGATGATTATGGCTAGAAAGGAGGCGACTATTGTAATTACGAGCGGTAGAGAAGTTTTGGGAATGTAAGCCAGAAGCCCCAAACGAATTAGGATAAAGGACATCGTGAAGACACTGACATTTCCTAGACCCAGAAATTGGAGAGATTAGACATAATTATGACATTAATACAGCACTGGGGCCACATCCTATCGCAGAAGCTTGGCGTTGAAGAAAACGCATAAAAAAGACGGGTGCTATCGGATCCAAAACTATATTTTAAACAGGACCTACCATACCCATACACATTCACAAAATTTCAATAAAATCGATTGGATGGTTTAGGTATAACATGAACGAACATAAACGTGAAATGTGTGAACTGGGTTAAGACCTAAAATTCTAAGATGCGTGGCCTCTGCCAACCACGACTGAACCCGCAGTGGATAACATGGTGGATTACAACCCATATCTCACAGAGAGGAGGCCTCTGACCGAAAAGTGGGAACATTATACACAGGATACACAAATCGTCTTATTCAATTCCCAACAGAAATTACACTTGACCATGTGCGTTGATCTATAATTTATTTATAACTTTTCAATGTTAAACCTGCTATCCCATAAGATTTTTACTACTAACATTCAGTGTTCATAGTAAATGGATACAGGAAAATAGCTATTAGGGATTTTAATGCTATTATTTCCTGCATGGACCAGGAAAATAATGTGATGAAATTAAACTTACATCTCGATGTGTTGGTGTTCATTTAGAATTTATACTTCTAATTCAGAATCTAATGACGTCTTTTACAATATCAATAAACCTAATGGTAATTTAGAAATATGTCATTTATGAGTTTCTCTCCCAAGCGAAGTTATCCCAGAACCAATACAGTACTTATAAGTTTTTAATTTGTATTTATCTGATGGGAGCGTCGTACTAGGATAAAAGTTGTCCTGTGTTAATGCAGGTTTATAAATATTTACATGCCATTAGGTAAAAGTAAGATTTTGTATGGAGAGTAATTACAGTTCACAACTCCCCTTTCAAATTCATGTTCGTACAGTCTACCCAAACGTTGTCTGGAAGATATCACTATTAGCGATAAGACTGTCATTTCCATCATACATTTAGAAGTAGCGTTAAAAAATTGTGTACAGTCAGCGAAACAAATATACCAACAGCAATTTTCAACGGTTTTCCAATGGTGTGACACACTGAGTGCGTGTAGCATACAGCGAAGAAGAGAATACAGCAGGTGTATACAACAAAATTGTTTGAAAATTACTGACTACATAACCTAACGGGGGGGGGGGGGGGGTATTACAACGTCTTAAAACCAGGCTTGTTCCGGCGAGTGAAAGTGACAAAGCTATACAAATCGTCTAGCGCCATCTCGTTCACTCACAGGAATAAGCCTGGTTTTAAGAAGTTGTAATACCCCCCTTACTGTTTTACTGACTGTATAGTAAAGTGTACCTATTATTTTCTACTTTGCAGGAGTACATACCTGCTTTTTAAGATCAGTGAGGTCTCCTGACAGGTCCAGCTCGACGTCATCACGGCCTGTGACGCACAACGCCAGCTTCTTCACGATCACTCTGCGGGGGTCGTTGGGATCTGTTCGACAAAAATATTTGAATTAGTTTTGATATCTGTTAGTTTCGAATAAAGGAGTTGTGATTGTGTTAGATGTTGCTGATTGTAATAACGAGTATTTTTTTGGGTCAATCTCACTGCATTATTCCCAAATCCTTGCAGCTCGTGAGAGGCAGAATCAACATTGGCGATCACCAGAAAACCGCTGAGATAATGAAGTTCGACGAAGTCCCGCAAAATGTATTTGCCGTGGTCCTCCACAGCAAATTCATTTTCCGGGACTTCGTCCCTACTCCTCCACGGTAGATATGCTTGATATAGAAGGAAGTGGAAACTACAGTTGTTCGCCTGGACAATTGTAGTTTCCACTTCCTTCCATATCAAGCATGAGACGATAAGCTAAATTAGTTGGCAGTCCCAAGTTTCCAGCAAGTCACTGTAAGTAGAGACATATTACGTTCTTTTTCTAGAGCCAGGATCTCAGACCGCCCGATCCCCAATGCTCCCCAATGGTTGCACTCGGTCAGCCGAGCAGTTAGCAGCGAAACTGCACGTGCTCCGCACATTTAATTGCAAAAAAATTGTTTTTTTATGCTCCGATTTGAAGTTGTGAAGTGTCGTTGGATGCGGAAATCCAAGCCGCACAAAGTGCCACCTTCAAATTGTGCCTGTGATAAGTGCCCGTGAAGTTATTAAGAAAAAACCGTTTTTAGTGAGGTTATGTGAAACTTGAAAAAGTTTAAAACCCAAACGCTGCCGAAACAAGATCGGCGACCCCTAAATTTTTTCTCACCATCCTGTGGACAATTTGGTCCCCCACCACCTGGACCCATCTCGGACGACTGAACACCATCAGTTAACGAGATATTCAGGATTTCACGAAAAGCACGTGGCCTGAAAAACCTGAAATACTCAAGATACCTGCACGAAAATTGACACCAACTTAGACCTGCATAATCAAAGGCGACTGCAACTATTTTTAGAATTTTAACATAATAGGCTGATTTTATATTACTATTTGAAAATCACAAAATTCGACTGATATATCTCCCGAACCAAGAAGAAATTTGAAAATCTGCAACTGCAGCCCGCTGCGCGCTTCATAGATGAGCTTAAGTTCTAATTTTTAGATTTTTTAGTTTAGCCATTCCTGAAAAATCACCGAAAAATCGAAAATTACACATATTTGGATTTTTGGATGGTAGGATTTAATTTTAAAATTCTTAAATTATTATGCCGATAAAGGTGCCTAAATTTTAATTATTTTACAATTTTTTTCAAAATTTTTTGACTATTTTTGACAAAGATATCGATTTTTCAGTGATTTTTGTAAATAATTCAATAAATATTAGTTAAATTCAATTTTTTATGTATCGTATGTGTTTAGATAGTATATTGGAACCTATTTGAGCCAAAACTCGGCACAGATTACTCTTAAATTGCCGGATTTTGTACAAGTCGGCCATTTTGTTTTTTTTGGGATAACTTTTTCTTTTGTTCATATCTCAAGAACCGCTCAACGTATGACGACGCGGTTTTGACTATAAGATAGTACCTAATCATAAGATTGTATTGCAACAAATTTCAGGCGTTTTCAGGCTCGGATCTTTTTCAGGCCTGAAACCCATATTCACTGACAGAGGAGGTTAAGCCGGTCTGTACACTGAAAACCCGGTTTCGATACGCCTCCTGGTTGCCGAGATATCTTAGGTTTAATCTTCCATTTGACAGCTCGGCGGCCATCTTGGAATTTTTCAAAGCGCCATAACTCCTGACTCCGTGGAGATATTTCCAAACGGATTTCGGATTACTATTCAGGGGCTTGAGAACTACCCCTCCTCTTCGGTTTCGGGGAAATCGGGGCTGAAAAATTCCAGATTCCTGAAAGTGATCCGATACTATTCCATATAATCAAAGAAGCGGAGGCGGAGATCAATAGGCTTAAAAAGACTGGGGATGAATCTCAGCCAGAGTCATTACAGATATCACCCTGCAAGTAGATTCAGAGGGAGTCACTGGAAGAAAACACGCAAATTATAGAGCAATTGAAAGAACAGAGCCGACTTCTAATGGAAAACAGCAGAAAAATGGACGCACTAAAGGCAAGAATGGAACAACAGCACCACGAAATAATGAGCACGAAAACATATGCCGAAATAACGGCTGCTCCACCCGCCTCGCACTCGCCACTGCGGAGAGTACTGCACTCAGTGGTAGTTTCGTCGCAAGACGAAAAAGACACCGGAGATGCAGTACTGACCAAGGTCAGAGAAGCAGTGGACGCCAAAGAGGGGTGGGTCAAGGTAGAGAGAACAAGGAAGGGCAGGGACAGGAAAGTAATAATGAGCTGCACCACGGAGGAGGATAGGCAGAAAGTAAAGGAAAGACTCGAAAATGCCGGAAAGAACTTGGTGGTGGAAGAGGTCAAGAACCGAGACCCTCTCCTGAAGCTCGCGGACGTTCTCACGGTACATACTGATGAGGAGGTA
This sequence comes from Agrotis segetum, assembly GCA_036375495.1. Classification (NCBI taxonomy): domain Eukaryota; kingdom Metazoa; phylum Arthropoda; class Insecta; order Lepidoptera; family Noctuidae; genus Agrotis; species Agrotis segetum. The sequence goes on from JAQSVV010000033.1 coordinate 1,037,842, forward strand.
CTAAGGGCTTTCAGGAGACAAAATCGGGGCCTCTTCCACGACCTCAAAGGAAACGAGGATAGAGTCGAGATAAAATATAAAAAGAGAGCCAGGAATCCACATACCAGTCACATCATTGTCAGCGTTTCGCCAGTAGTATGGAAAAGGGCAACTGAGGCCGGAGCAGCTTACATTGACCTGCAGCGCATCCGGGTGTACGACCAGTCGCCTTTGGTGCAGTGTTCCAGATGCTTGGGCTACGGACATAGCAAAAAGTTCTGTGTGGACTCAGTAGACCTGTGCAGCCACTGCGGAGGGCCGCACCTCAGGGCCCAATGCACGGAATGGTTAGCGGGCGGCGATCCCTCATGCAGGAACTGCACAGCGGCGAAGATGGATCGCAATGATCATAACGCGTTTAGTAAGGAGTGCCCGATTCGTAAGAAACGCGACGACATAGCTCGCATGTCCGTGGCCTACTGCTAAGGGCACCCAAGTGGACAAACATCCCTACCGGGTGCTGCAGTGCAACCTCCAGAGGAAAAGGCTGGCCACAGAGGAGCTTATGATCGAAGCAGCAAAATACAAAGCAGCGATAGCGTTGATTCAGGAACCCTATGTGGGCGGGTCCGATAATATGAGGTCATACCGTGGCGTACGAATATTCCAAAATGCTGATGGTGGTAAGTCCAAAGCAGCAATTGCTGTCTTTGACGCAAATTTGGACGTCACCCAACACCCAGAGCTAACCACGAACAATTGGGTAGTGGTGAGCGTAAGCACGAAACAATGGAAAGTCACGGTGGCCTCATATTACTTTGAACCGGATCAGCCCATAGACCGGTACCTGGAACACCTCAAAAAAGTCGCAGCCACCTTTAAATCTAAGCTTATTATAGGAGGTGACTCAAACGCAAAAAGCACCTGGTGGGGAAGTCCAGAGATTGACCACAGGGGCGACGACTTCGCCGGAACGCTCCACGAGCTGGGCCTCCATGTACTTAATAGAGGAGACACCCCTACTTTCGATACGATTCGAGGCGGAAGACGCTACACCAGCTACGTGGACGTGTCGGCTTGCAATCCTGATTTGCTGGACCTAGTGGAGGACTGGAAAGTTACCGCAAATCTCACGAGCGCTGACCACAATGGTATTAGTTTTAAAATAAAACTCAAAAAATCAAAGGGAATGAGTGTCAAACGAACTACTAGAATATATAATACCAAAAAAGCTAATTGGGGAAAATTTCGTGAGAAATTTGAACAATTAAAAAGAGAATGCAATAATTTAGAAATGGGTAGCATCAGGGAAATAAATAATGTAGAACAAATAGAACAAGTCGTAAAAGACTATAACAAAATAGTAACAGAATCCAGTAAGGCATCAATGCCACTCAAGAAAAACGTAGAGACACTCACCCTACCCTGGTGGTCAGATGAACTCGCGAAGATGAAGCAAGAAGTCACCACTAGGAAACGCCGTATCAGGAACGCCGCATCGATACGTAGACAGAGTGTGATAGACGCCTATATCGAAGCTAGAGATAATTACGATCAGAAGGCGAAGGAGGCCCAGGTCGAGAGCTGGAAAGAATTCTGCTGCAAACAAAATAAAGAAAATTTGTGGGAAGGGATATACCGGGTTATAGGGAGAACTTCTAAAAGGGAGGAGGACTTACCTCTGGAAGATAGCGGCACCATCCTTGATGCGAAGGGCTCCGTGGAGTTGTTGGCAAAAACATTTTATCCACAAGACCTAGAGGAAAATGAAACCCGGGAGCACCAGGAAGTGAGAGAGAAAGCATCAAAGGCGAACCTTCTGCCATCGGAAGAATGCTGTGATCCACCATTCACAGTAACAGAAATGCTTACTGCGCTTGACTCCCTGAATCCTAAAAAAGCACCCGGGGCCGACGGCTTCACGGCCGACATATGTAGCCACGCTATTAAAAGCGACGTTGAACTTTTCCTGGGAGTACTCAACAAATGTCTAGAGCTCCATTATTTCCCGGTAGTTTGGAAGGAAGCCACAGTCATCGTGTTGAGGAAACCAGGAAAGGAATCATATACAAACCCGAAGTCTTACCGTCCCATAGGGCTCTTACCGGTGATAGGTAAGGTATATGAGAAAATGTTGGTCGCCCGACTTAAATATCACCTACTGCCGAGACTTAACCATAGCCAGTATGGATTCATGCCACAGAGGAGCTGCGAAGACGCCCTCTATAAACTAATGCAACACGTGAACGCCAAGCTCAGTGAGAAGAAAATAATAACTGTCGTTTCATTGGATATAGAGGGCGCCTTCGACAGCGCCTGGTGGCCAGCGATCAGACTCCAACTCGCTAACATGGGCTGCCCAATAAACATTAGGCGTGTCATGGACAGCTACTTAAGCCAAAGAAAAGTCTCGGTACGCTACAGTGGAGAGACCGCCACCAGAGAGACAAACAAAGGATGTGTCCAGGGCTCAATTGGAGGTCCCATCCTCTGGAACGTGTTGCTGGACCCTCTTCTGAATGCTCTACAAGCGGAGGGACATTATGTACAGGCGTTCGCTGATGACGTGGTCCTGATATTTGACGGCGATACGGGGCAGCAGGTGCAAGGACGTGCCAACGCCGCTCTCGAACTGGTTCGGGTGTGGGGTGTCAGAAATAAGCTTAGATTTGCGCCCCATAAAACAAACGCAATGGTCATTACGCGAAAGCTTAAGTTCGACACCCCGCACCTACGCATGGGCGGGGTCGACGTTGGCATGTCCAGACAAATCAGAGTATTGGGTGTGACGATCGACGACAAACTCACCTTCAAGGAGCACATTAAAACAGTATGCAAAAAAGCCATCAATGTGTACCAACAGCTCGCTAGAGCAGCTAAGGCGAGCTGGGGTCTTCACCCTGAGGTGATCCACACAATTTATACGGCGACCGTCGAGCCCATTATTCTGTACGCGGCGAGCGTCTGGGCATCAGCCGCTGAGAAGATTGGAGTGCGAAGGCAGCTTGGAGCCGTGCAAAGAGGTTTCGCACAGAAAATATGCAAGGCATATCGCACGGTTTCCCTGAACTCAGCAATCTTACTGGCGGGGGTGCTCCCACTCGATCTTCGTGTACGTGAGGTAGCCTCACTATACAGGATTAAGAGGGGGGCGGACCTGCCTGGACTAGGGGACAGGGAGATCGAGCGCCTGGTGCCGGCGACTGAAGCACCACATCCAGCAGCGGCCCGCAATCTTGGGCTTAAATGCCTCAGAGACCAGGGCGATGTGGAAGCCAGTGGGGACTGTGCAGTCAAGATATATACGGATGGCAGCAAAATCGAGGGAACTGTCGGCGCAGCACTTTCAGTGTGGGAAGGAGCAGTAGAGACCAAGACCGTAAAGCTCTACTTGCCGTCGTACTGTACAGTATACCAGGCCGAACTGCTGGCCGTGTGTGAGGCCACGAGGCGAATAAAGAAGCATGGCGCAACCACGTTCGGAATATATAGTGATTCTATGGCTGCACTGCAAACAGTGACTGACTTAGGTTCCCTCCACCCCCTAGCAGTAGAAGCACGCGAGAACATTACAAGCCTATCTCGGCAGAACAAAAATGTATCTTTGTACTGGATAAAGGCACACGTGGGGCTGGAGGGAAACTAACGAGCGGACACACTTGCCAAGGAAGCAGCCGCAGCGTCAAAAAAGAGGAAACCGGACTACGACAAGTATCCCGTCTCATTCGCGAAGCGACAACTCCGACTGGAGACGCTTCGCGAATGGGACGCAAGGTACAAGTCAGGAGATGTGGCCCGGATCACAAAACTATTTTTTCCGGATGTGGTTGCGGCATACAACGTGATTCGGAAGTTTGAGCCGAGCTGCCTGCGCACCCAATTGTTTACGGGCCATGGGGGATTCTCCGAGTACCTATGTCGTTTTAAGTGCAAGGAGAGTTCCTCATGTACCTGTGACCCCGAAAAAGAAGAGACTGTCCCTCACATCATATTGGAATGTCCAGCGTTTAGTATTCAGAGACACAATATCGAAATACTTCTAGATACAGCATTAACTGCCGAAAACATTAAATGCATAATGACAGGCAAAAAGAGGGAAAAGTTTATTAACTACTGTTTAAAATTAATTGAGATAGTCGTGAAGAGAAATAAGTAATAAATAGCATGATAAATATATATTGTTGAATATATATTGAATCATACGGTAAATGTGAGATATAAAAGGCTAAGCAAGTAGAAATAAGAGTAGTTAAGATAAATGAAAAGTAAATATAAGTAATTAGAAACGTAAGTGAAACTGTAAATAAAATCGAGTTTAACAGTTGTGTCAAGAATATTAATTATGGATACGATAGAGGATAATATGTGTAAAAGCCCGGGCTCCAAACCCGCAAATGTAATAGGAAATAAGTAGATAATAAGAATAAAGATAAGATAGATAATAGGAGTAAGGATAAGATAGAGTTAGTAATAAAAGACAAAAACTAAGGTTAAGAGAAAAATTGTGATCTGAGTTGTGGATTATTTAAATAAAGAAACCTGTGTTTGTAGTAAGCCCCAATCCTGAACAATGATAATAAAGAAATATGAATAGATAGATTAGAGAAAGACTAGACCGGAAACCCACCGGATCAAGAATGTAAGAGATGAATGAAAGAAAGAAACAGTATGTAGAATAAAAGTGCGAGAAGCATAATTGATAGAACTGGAATGAAAGTGTAAATTTAGTAAGAATAGGCTCTGGCGATTGCGCTGGAGGGACAAGAGTAAAAAAAAAAAAAAAAAAAAAAAAAAAAAAAAAAAAAAAAAATGCTCCCCAATGGCACGTTTTTGTGCCACCAAACCCCGACCGATATTAAGCCTTTTTTTTTGGAAAAATAAGTCTTAAAATCGATCAGTATTTTGTGGAAAAACATTTTCTTCGGGGCTCGAGAGGTTAAAGAAATAGGCAGATAGAACGCTCAGAACTCGCGAGTGTGTCCACCAAAGTTAATTCAAAATCAAATCCATGCCAGGATGATAATATTTACTGCAGTTGATGAGATTACTCCATTTACTATCCATCTTCGCAAGTCAGAAAAAAAATAAGATCCATTTATCGTATGATATGAAACAGCAGACTTGGAATGACTTAAACCAAAGCAGGCCTAACAGAGTGCGAAGGGTAAACGGGGGCGACAAAGTTTATAGGGTGAACTAATTTGTTGACAAGGTCGGCTAATACCCCTGTAGGGTTATAAGCTAATTAGAGGGACATCCTCCGGAAACTTCCACTGAAATAAACTCTGAGATTACAGAGGAAAGTTGTTTACAAAGGAGTGGTAATTAAAATATTGAATTTACAGAAAATTCCACATTTATTTTGCCTGATTTTTTCTACTACTACCTTATTAATGTTAGAAATGTTTCGATGAATGGATGTTTGTTACTGAAATACATTAAGAACGACTGGACGGATTTTGATTGAAAACACAGAGGTAGAATATGGTCTAGAATCTAGACCATCATCTAGACTCTAGATTAAACCATAGGGCAGAATTTTCATCCGGCAAAATAATCCCTGGAGCAAATAAATGAACTCCGCACCGAAATCATTATTTTTTACTTTCATCAAAAACATCTTGAGAAAACGTGTATTAAAAAAATGCCCAAAAAATTAACTAAAATCTATGAAGTTTGATGGTTGATCGTTCCTTCTTCGTTTCAGAAGAGAAAACGTTTATTTTTACTATAAAACAATTTGATCGTTTTTTGTACTAACCTAATGAAAGAAAGAAAGAAAGAAAAAACGTTTATTGGCACACGCCACAAATGCAAATCGAAAGCCAGACCAGCCGCCTGAACAAGTGGCAAATGATAAAAGTAAACGATCAACATCTTTATAACTGTATGCTCTAATAATAAGAAACAGGACAGACTGACATCCTTTATAACGCAAATGTAATATCCAGATAATATCTATTACTATACTACGGATAATTGCCACCTGGAAAGCAACGGATATAGCCTCTTAAATTGTTTATGATATCGCAGCAAAACACACAAATATAAGATCATTGCTCACGAGTCTAAATTTATTCTCACGATGTTTTAATAAATCTAGTTTAGACTGAAGTTTGTGCTAGCTTTCGTCTCCAACGTCAGTGTAAACGTAATGTATTTTGAACTTTGATAAGAACGTTTTAAGATCTTCATCTAACTCGACTGATCGAAGACCAAAACTTGAGGGACAGTTAATACAACCCCAGATTCAAGACACGACCTTACTGAGAAGTCCTGGGGGGTTATTACAACGTCTTAAAACCAGGCTTGTTCCGGCGAGTGAAAGTGACAGAGCTATACATGTTGTCTAGCGCCATCTCATTCACTCACTGGAACAAGCCTGGTTTTAAGACGTTGTAATACCCCCCTGGTGGCCTACCATGACATCTTAAAGCGTGAGTGGTTCCGCTCAGGGAATGAGATGGCGCTAGACGACTTGTATAGCTCTGTCACTTTCACTCGCCGGGACAAGCCTTGTATAGCTCTATCTCTTTCCCACAACCTAAAGACTCCCACTATAAGCCTCTGTTCAGACACGGCGGGAACCGCGCGATTTCAGAATCGCATGGAAATCGCGTGAGTCTTATTTGTATGAGTTATTAAGTAATCGTTCAGACATAACCGCGCGATTCCCGCGCGGTTCCCGCCGTGTCTGAACAGAGGCTAAGACGTCTTGGTCACCTGATAGCGTCACAGCCCCCAGGCCCCATCAGCTCCCATCACGGCCTGGCGGGAGAACTCATTTGATGATTTTACCACGTAAACCCCGCCAGGCGCAATACTTTGAGTAAATTATTTCATTACCACAGCTCTCAAAACGGTGAAGGAAAACATCGTGAGAAAACCGGCATGTCCTAGAACCAAAAATTCGAAGACATGTGACATCTGCAAACCCGCACTGGACCCGCGTGATGGATTATGGCGCACTCCCTCTCACAGAGAGGAGGCCTGTGTCCCAGCAGTGGGAACATTATAGGTTGATGATGATGATGACCACGTAAACATAGGAAAGATCTGGTCAAGACTCGTGCAGGTCAGGGCGTTATGGCACAAGAGGTTCTCCCTTTGTGGTGGCTTTAGCAGTGGGTGGAACAGGGCTACAAGGGGGTTACTACATATCTGCAAACGCAAGTTCACTATGGGAGAATAGGGGAGAAGAAACGACGAAACATTCAAAAATCATTTGCCAAAACAAAGGGCTTTGTGCTTCTTGTACCAGTTCCTTGTCCGCCATTTTGATTTTTTTTCAAAACAGCGTACACGAATGAAACATTGATAAATCGATAGATCAAATCAATACAAACATAAAATGTGAGCGGCAAAACCTCATAAACCGTCACGTTTCCGAGTTATGGATTATTTCGTTTAACGCAATTTCAGCATTTAAAATGCGTGTAAAAACTAATATTCAATTAGTTTTATTGCGGAAGTATCCTTTTTGATCAATAAACATCCAAATATTAAAAAAATAAGAAAAAATGTGTCACTAATTTTACATGTTTGACCGCTCATAACTCGGAAACGTGACGGTTTACGAGGTTTTGCCCCTAACATTTTATGTTTGTATTGATATGATCTATCGATTTATCAATGTTTCATTCGTGTACGCCGTTTTGAAAAAAAATCAAAATGGCGGATGGCATCTGGTACACGGCCCATACAAAAAAGTTCAAACCCCTTTCGTGCGTAACCTTTAACAAAAATTATGGCTTCCTATGAAATTAAATGAATTTCCTATACCCATTCTATGAACATTATAACAACCCTGAAAGTTATTGTATACGAAGCCGTATAGAACTGTCAAACAATGGAATGGTTTCGAACGACGAAAGTTGTAATCAAAGGCGGTGTTCTAATTTGTTTCTGAGGACGGACATTGGAAATTCTAATTGAATAATTAGAGGGTTATATTGGAAGCAATTATAAGAAACGGCTTCTGTGGAAATATACGGCATACTTATACCAAAAAAAGTGTGCTCATGATTAATTATTACTTATTGATCAAATAAAAAACAACTCACTTTCCTCCGATCTTTGGTCTACGCCCAGCAGTTGGAAGAATTGCTGGTGCTAGAGGTGGAGCTCAAGAACAGTCGCTTAAAATACTGATTTCCAACCACATCCAATTATATTGAAAGCCGACTTCAAAATAGCTGGGAAAACCTGGGCAGACGTACATGTAAATATTGACATCTGGAATGCAACTAAGAAGCACAGGTAAGGAGTGGACTTCCCTAACGAAGTCTGTTTCCTGATAGCTACAACCATGGGGTTTTTATGTCACGAGTTTCCTATAGGTTACTTCTAGGCAAGCGTGCTTCACCTTCAACCACATCACTGCTTACCATATGGCAAGATATTGGTCAATCGCGAACCTATAAAGCCGAAGTTTGCTTGAACTTGAACGAGTTAAACTGAGGAACTACTGGCATTGAATAAATATTATGTGTTGGATAGCCCATTTATCGAGGCACCATCACTCTACATTACCACCAATCACATAATCTCGACCAATACGAGCCCAGCAGCGGGTGAAACAGCGGGGGTCGTAAAAATTTTTTTATCAGCCATTATCTTCGCCCTCGTAACCCTACAGGACGCAAGTCAAAACGGTTATCGCAAATCAAGCTCTCTCACAGGATGTAACGTTACCGAGATGCAGTTCGACCAAGGTCAGAGGAAATAGGTCACTGTCGTTATAGTATTAGCTGCAGCTGATAAGTTGGCTATAAAGGAAATTGATGAGGCCGCAAACGACGGTACTATGGCTTCAGATAACGCAACGGAGAGGGAGTTAGAGCGAGATGGGTAGAACGGTTGAGGATTTCCGTGTAAATTAACTGTCTTATCTTCACGTATTAATTATGAGTTTAGTTTGCAAAACAGAGGTGTAAAATTTCATTTAGGTAAAGTCGTCGGTGGGGTGTATCAAATGATCGCAGCGTGAGTATTGACTGAGATGTGAACTAACTGGGCCACTTCTGAGTGACGTACTTGTCAAGAATAATACTCGTATGCTCCAAACTTCTTTAAGTACATACTTTTTTAGGTTTTATTTAATTTTTAAGGACAAACGTGCTGGAAAGGACATGGTCCACAATGTATGAACCAAAAACCCAGAATCAAAGTGTAGTCGATACGGTGAAACTGTATGCAGATGGATTCCCTGGAACTATCTTAATAATCGTACCAAGTTACAATATCCTAGTGCACGGCATATCGGAGTTATGGGCTGTCAAAGTTTGCCAAAAAAGTTCCACTTGCTACTGAGATTTCACGTTTGCGTTGCCAAAATAGTCATGCTGCCGATAGTATTGCGTACCAACGAAGCCATAGCTGTTATTACACAAAAAAAAAATGCCAGCATTACAATAACCCCGGGTCGACGGCGCGTTGTGTTCCACCCGCGCCTCAAAGAGTGTCAGCGTGATGACGCTGACGGGGGACTCTAGAGGGCCAAAGCCTGCCGGCGTCGCGGGACTTATCAATTTACCGTGACCCTGGAACGTAAAGGGCTTTTGAAGGACACCATGGATTTTAGTCAGTACGAGTCTGACAGTCCCTCCCGGTCTCCCTGAATTTCCGGAATCATTTGATGATTTCACCACGATTAAAAAAAAAATAGAAAACCATTCAATGAATGATCCTATGGAGAGATGCCGCTGCAAAACTGCTATATGGACGCCTGCCAGCAGCACTCGTGTCTTCTGCCCTTGTTTAGTTTTAATGTTGTTGTTCTGTTCTGTGTGTGACTAACAATAAACTTTTCTTTCTTTCTGTCTTTCTTTCTTTCCAAAGTACGTCTTTTGATGGATGGCCCAAGTAAAACAACACTTGCTGAGAACAATCTGAGGATGAGTTGCCAAAGTTAAGCAACATTCACCGAGGTCTGTCTTTGAATGGGTGACCACTGTAAAGTACCATTTCCCAAAGTGTTTTGTTTCTTAACGTTGGGTGGATGACCCAAGACATGCGGTGAGATATCAGATGTTATTCATCAATTGCGACTACTGTTATGTAATGCTGGCACTTTTCAGTGTTCCGTAGCCAAAGGCTGTGACATACGGACGGACAGACACGTCTGTCTGTCTGTCCGTCCGTATGTCACAGCCTTTTTTCTTCGAAAGTATAACAGCTATCCTGTTAAAACTTGGTAGGTAGATGTATTGAGTGAACCGCATTAGGATTTTCACACGAAAATAAAAATAAAACTAATTTTGGGGGTTGTCCCCATACATAGCATTGAAACTCAAAAATTTTTTTCACCTGACCCTTACGTGTGGGGTATCTATGAATAGGTCTTGAAAAATGATATTGGGCTTACTAACATCATTTTTTTCCAAACTGAACAGTTTGCGCAAGAGACTTCCAAAGTGGTAAAATGTGTAACTTCTAAAACAAGTGAATTAGAAAGCTAAAAAATATATATGATGTACATTACCATGCAAACTTCAATTGAAAATTGGTTTGAACGAGATTAAGCCATTAGTTTTTTTTTTAATACGTCATAAACCGTAATCCGCAATTAACTTTTCAAAGTTACAACCAACTACAAGAACGTTTATATTAGTCTAGGATACATTGAAGAAATATATACCCTCATCTGTTATTTGAAAATGGCATATGATACACGCTAGATACTCTAAACGACAATATTTTGGTGATAGGTTGTCGCCCTGAATCGCGTACCGTCAATGTTAATTCATAAAAATTGTCCTCAAAAATTTTCGTTCCACTTCCCTCATCTGTTATTTAGAAAAATCAAGCATTAGCTGATAGGATATACCTCAAGGAATCTAAAAAATATAGGTTGTCGGTGTCTAACCCTGTCCTTCTAATTAGTTGTCGAGTTTAAACAGGTGAGTTACCGTAGATAATAATATACCCTCATCTGTTATTTATTCGAATCAGATATCAAATAATAGGTTATTTTATTCTGAATCCAACAGTAATTAGTTGTCGAGTCAAAACTGTGGCTGAATTGCGGTTGTCTACATTTTAATCGTAAATTTTGTTCTACAAGCGTTGAAGAACAAAAGACAAGATAATGATGCAGGTGTGTAGTTGCTGCACCCAGACAGGTCGAAAAGTGTTTGGAAGACTAGTTTCACTTCCTACTAAGGTCGCAGCAGTAGTGTGAAGTGTTGTGCGCTAAACTGTATGCGGCAGACAAAGATGAAATCAATCCGTTTTAAATAATTTTCCGACTAAGTAAGAGCGTGCCATTGACCAAACCACTGCACGCGTAGCATGGCACCTGCTGTAGAAATGGGTTTTATCGACGCGAGAATAGACAAAATGACAGAACGTAAAAGATTTTTATCGATTTAAGCATAGCAATGTTAAAAATATAGAAGAGATATGTTTCTATTCTTTAATGGTGTACGAATCGTGTCATACTTGTGTAAAAAACAGTCGATTGGTTTAGAAATAACGATGAAATAATTGTCTTTTCTTGGTAGAGTACGCGCGCTGGATTCAACTCAGACTAGGTTAATATTATTATCATGTATATTAGTAACATGTATCATTAAGATACATGTTCATTTATTATCGGCTAGTAATTTAACTGCATTTAATTAAAAAACCGGGTGGTTTACTTACTACTTCTGGTTAGTTTAGAAACCGGCCAAGTGCGTGTCGGGCCACGCACAGTGTAGGGTTCCGTAGTTGCCCATCAAAATATTTATGCGAACTAACTAAACTGATTCGCTGAATTTAATTTTAAAAAGAAGAATTTTCAAAATCGGGGAAAATACATAAGAAAAAAGATTACAACGAATTTAGAACCTCCTCCTTTTTTTGAATTTAGTTAAAAATAGTTGACGGTAAAAACCTACGTATCCCCAAAAAACATACCTATAAAAGCTGTAAAAATAAAGTTGACAAACTTAGATTTGCAGTTGTCTCCGATACATTTTGTTTAAGAAAATATGATATCAAGTACATTTTATAAGTTGGTCGACTATTACTCGTAAAGTTGTAAAGCCTACTTAGTCATGATAATTTTCTTTTAAACTTCGTTATATGTACTACTATTGTGAATTTTTTTACACCCCCAAACATAACCGTTTAGCTGGTAGAGGGGGGGGACACTCGAATCGAGCAAAATTTAGCAGTTTAAAGCTTAATATTTCACAAACGAATTTTTTTATCAAAAAATTGTTAATGTAAACTATCATTATTTTTTAAAGGCTTATTTAATGATACCCCACACTAAGGGGTACGCGAGAAAAAAAAATCCTCACTTTACGTGTAAGTACTGGAGGTACCCTAAAAAAAAATATTTTACGAGATTTTATTTTACCACTTTTTCGGCACAACAAATCCGTATATTTACACCAAATTACAGCTCTCTAGCTAGTCTCTGAGCTAAACTGCGGACAGACGGACGGACGGACGGACGGACGGACGGACATGGTGAAACTATAAGGGTTCCTTGTTGACTACGGAACCCTAAAAAGAAGAATTTTCAAAATCGGTCCAGGATTCTTTGAAAAATCGGGGAAAATACATAAGAAAAAACCCGACTGCGTTAAAAAACTAAAAAGCTAGAAACAAGCCCAGTAGTTAAGAATTCACTCATTCACACTCACAATCGGGGCCCATTCAAATTATACTAATCAAATCTTCCCAACGGGCCGACCGACTGTGAGTGTGAATGAGTGAAATCTTAACTACTGGGCTCGTTTCTATCTTTTTAGTTTTTTAACGCAGTCGGGTTTTGTGTTTTTCGTTATTTATTTTTTTTATTTCATACTTTTTAGTTACTATTCAGAGAATTATTGTTTTGCTAAACAACTTTAAATCGTTATATATCCTAAACTATCATTTAAAATGAAAAATGATGAAGGGGACCTAAAGATGATTTTAACCACTTCCCTGTCCGATGAATCACATGTGACTCACGACTATTGTTTAGGTATTGTGTCTGCTGCGCGGACAGTGAAAGTGTTAAAATACCTATTCAGCGATACCCCACATGACATAGTACATCGACATTTTTTTTTTCGTTTTGACAATATGGCGTCTGGTTGTCGCTGTGGTGAATTTTGATTACTGTCATGTCTTTAGTGACACTCGCCAGGTTAAGACGAATCGATTGACGTAAAATATATCAAAATCGGCCTACGCATTTAGTCTCTAGAACGCCACATAGAAACAAACATACATACATACATACACTGATAAACACATTACCCTCCTTTGCGTCGCGCAGTCGGGTAAAAAGATTACGACGAATTTAGAACCTCCTCCTTTTTTTGAAGTTAGTTCAAAATAGTTGACGATAAAAACCTACCTATCCCCAAAAAACATACCGTAAAAACATACCTATTAAAGCTGTAAAAATAAAGTTGACAAACTTACATTTGCAGTTGTCTCTGATACATTTTGTTTAAGAAAACATATTATTCAAGTACATTTTATAAGTTTATTTATTTATTTATTTCATTATCACATACAAGTTGGTCGACTATTACTCGTAAAGTTGTAAAGCCTACTTAGTCGTGATAATTTTCTTTTAAACTTCGTTATATATACTACTATTGTGAATTTTTTCACACCCCCAAACATAACCGTTCAGCTGGTAGAGGGGGGGACACCCGAATCCAGCAAAATTTAGCACTTTAAAGCTTAATATTTCACAAACGAATTTTTTTATCAAAAAACTGTTAATGGAAACTATCATTATTTTTTAAAGGCCTCTTTAATGATACTCCACACTAAAGGGTACGCGAGAAAAAAAAAATCCTCACTTTACGTGTAAGTACTGGAGGTACCCTAAAAAAATTATTTTACGAGATTTTATTTTTCCACTTTTTCGGCACAACAAATCCGTATATTTACACCAAATTACAGCTCTCTAGTCCTGTGCGTCTCTGAGCTAAACTGCGGACAGACGGACGGACGGACGGACGGACGGACGGACATGGCGAAACTATAAGGGTTCCTTGTTGACTACGGAACCCTAAAAATTAACCACGAAGAGGATAGCGGGGTCTAAAAGACCCCACCATTCTTCTAATCTAAACTGTCCGAATCAGGGTACCAGCAAGTCCCAAAGCTGCACCTAGTTTTAACCAATAAAATATATGACTTTAAAAATAGTGTAATAGATGGTTAAGTTGAGAAAATATAGGAAAACAAATAAAAGTATAATATAATATGTTTTTTGCTACTGACAATAAAAAGTTGAATGCTCCGGAATAGGAACATTAATACAGAGTAGTTAGGAAATGTCATTGTTAGGATAAAAATGTTATGAAAAACATTTTCGGGTTTCCTATTTTATTATCAGAGTTTAAGGTGAACTTTGGTGCGCCCCTTCAAAACACTTTTCGACCTGTCTGTACAGTTTCGCGCACAACACTTCACACTACTGCTGCGACCTTAGCAGGAAGTGAAACTAGTCTTCCAAACACTTTTCGACCTGTCTGGGTGCAGAACTACACACCTGCATCATTATCTTGTCTTTTGTTCTTCAACGCTTGTAGAACAAAATTTACGATTAAAATGTAGACAACCGCAATTCAGCCACAGTTTTGACTCGACAACTAATTACTGTTGGATTCAGAATAAAATAACCTATTATTTGATATCTGATTCGAATAAATAACAGATGAGGGTATATTATCTACGGTAACTCACCTGTTTAAACTCGACAACTAATTAGAAGGACAGGGTTAGACACCGACAACCTATATTTTTTAGATTCCTTGAGGTATATCCTATCAGCTAATGCTTGATTTTTCTAAATAACAGATGAGGGAAGTGGAACGAAAATTTTTGAAGACAATTTTTATGAATTAACATTGACGGTACGCGATTCAGGCCGACAACCCATCACCAAAATATTGTCGTTTAGAGTATCTAGCGTGTATCATATGCCAGTTTCAAATAACAGATGAGGGTATATATTTCTTCTACCGGATCTCGTACTATATTATGTTATGCCGGGCCAGGATCGGCATGCGTCTGCTGACAGGGACCATAACGGGACACTGCTCCCTAAACAAACACTTCCACACAATAGGCATAACGGACAGCCCCCTGTGCAAGGCTTGCATGGAGACTGAGGAAACCGTTGCGCATGTGCTCTTCGAGTGCACAGGTGTCACCCAGATCAGGACAGAGACCCTCGGGACACCCAGGACTTACACAGATGTTCTCCACAGACCAAAGAACCTTATCAACTTCTGGAGGGAGGTGGGCTAGTTGGAATAAGCCACCAAAGGCCACAATGGTCCACATGAAGGACTAAGTGCGGAAACCAAACCCCTAACATAGAACATAGAACATGTTACTTGCTGCTACGGAACCCTTCATGGGCGAGTCCGACTCGCACTTGGCCAGTTTTTTTTTTTAATACCGTTTAATAACATCTAAGGCGTCGTTGGTACGCAATATAATCGGCAGCATGAGTACTTTGGCAGCACAAACGTGAAATCTCAAGGAACAAGATGGATATTTTTTGCACACTTTGACAGCTCATAACTCCGATATCCCATGGATTAGGATGTTGAAACTTGGTACGATTATTAAGATAGTTCTAGAGAATCTATCGGCATACAGTTTGACCGTATCGATCACATCTTTGATTTTGGGTGAATTTTGATACCATCTCCTTTTTACAAAATATCTATTTGGCAAGAATTAGCTTAGGGCCCCCAATGTGGTAATTAGGAGACACTATCATCACACATGCAGCGTTAACCATTGATGGAACACATGGTCAGTAGCAGAGCGATTGCCACCCATTTCATCTTATAGCGAGGAAGCCCGTGCCCCAGTCGTGGAAACATTATAGACTGAGCAAACTTATGCTATGAGATAGTAACATGGGGATGAAAAGAAATCTGGAAACTTTATGATAAGTTGTGATGTTACTAAAGCCAGGAATCAATCGCTACTCAATAATGTTTCCGGTAATTTATGGTTTCACGTGTCTTATCTTCGAAACTGATCTCAGCGTATTTGATCTTCGTAACATCATATTATAAACAAACAAATGAGATTTCCATTGGAGCTAGAATAAAGACGTTTGTAGCACTTTGTTTGTCCTAATGATTATTTCTTATTTAATTTTGTTTTTATACGTTTCGTTACAAGGTCGTTAGCGAAATCTACTAAAAAGACAAGACCATGACAAATGCACTTCGGACTTCAGTAATTACATCCTGTCTTTTTAAGAAACCACTTGATCTTTTGATTATTGCTTTAGTTATCGTCACAGTTAACTGCAGTCGAAAAAGATTTCATCTACTTTTGCTCTTTTCTACAACTATCTTATGGCACCTTAATAAAAGGGTGTGGGATTTTCGGGGTATTCCCATTTTAGCAACTATTTCCTACTAATACTAAAATGTTTCTATGAAAATAGTTGCTCAGCCGGGAATACAGCGGATTTTCAACTCCAAAATCGGTGCTGAAAGTCGAAAATACAACATTTAGGTTGTTATTTATAAAGCTAGCTTATGGAGTCGTTATTGTCCTACTCCCGTAGGACAATAACGACTATATATTCCTTTTTTCTCTGTTCTATAATCCCTTATAGAACAGAGAAAAAAAGAATACTTTGGTGTTCCGTGAAGTATTTAGGAGGGCTGTCTTTAGTGTAATCAGCACTTTTCATCAGGCTACTTTGAATAAATTACTTTTGATGTTGATCCAGGTTATCAATGTATCAACTCAGCCTATCGCAGATCCACTGCTGGACATAGATCTGTCCCAAGCTACGCCACATCACCCAATCATGGTTAGCTTTTCAAACTTTAGCATTTATTATAGCAGTAAGATAAGATTCTTTTGGGTGTCAATAGCTAGCATTATCCTCATCAAAAAGATAAACAAAATCGAATTAACCGTATTCGATTTCAGTCTCGCACTGAACCGTGTCGATAACTTGCTAGGTATCGATAACTCGCTCAGTTTACGATGTCGTGCAATGCAGGTTGTTGGGCCGACCCACGCGACAAGGTCGTGTCATGCGTGGAGGCATCCGACCTTGACATTCGCGACAAGTGTATGTCATCGGCATGTAATGGTCGTGGAACTAAAAGAATCAGTTTTAATGAAGGTAGTATAGTATAAATCTGACATCTGGCTATTTGTAGAGTTTTTAATATAATTGATGCTGTCGAAACTTCGTAAGTCCATATTGGCGCTTCAAACAGTCCGTTTGTTCGCTCCTACAGCGTCAAGACATGCTTGTTTCGTTACTAATAATATTCCACAAACTATCACACAACGCCATCTAGTCCCAAGCTAAGCAGAGCTTGTGTTATGGGTACTAGACAACTGATAAACATACTTATATATTTCTAAATACATACATATTATAGATAAATTACACCCAGACACAGAACAAATGATCGTGCTCATCACACAAACATTTGTCCTGGGTGGGAATCGAACCCACGACCTCTGGCATAGCAGTCAGGGTCACTAACCACTAGACTAACAGGCCAGTCATGTTTAGTGTATCATTCACTCTTACTGAAAAATCGTGTCTATTTCCACATGGATGCATGTGAGAGCTCACTAGGGCATGCAACCGGGAAATCCCGGTACCGAAAATACCGGGAAATCCCGGGAATTTTTAAAGCAATCCTGTACCGGTTCTTCCTCACGTAGTCCCGGTACTTTCGATACTTTCGGTACTTCATTATTTTCCTTCTTTTTTCAATATAAAGATACAAATCATATCCAATAAACTATTCGTTTACAATGTTGTTAATATAAAATATTTTATTTGAAAATAATGAGAATTTCATAAACAAAAACTAATCAGCAATGTAAGTAAGGGGTCAGTTATGATGATAATTATGATTCATTTATTGCATTACTTTCATTTTGAAGAGAATAACTTAATCATGCTCATTTTGTGTATTTTATAATTATTTGGTTTACTAATTTCTAAAAAGCTTTTACATTATTTTTTATGACACTACCTTTATTTTAAATAAAATAGCGTTTGTTACATTCTTTTCTTGAGTTTTATATTTTTTTCATCTGGAAAAGCGTTATACTAGTTTTGTTTTGCTACAGTTTGTTTAAGGTGATTGCTTCGATGTAGCCCGCGAAATTCAAATTTTTTTACGTTTTTTGCAATTTGCAGGCCAGTGACATGTTGAAACTTTATAAATATTTGTGTTGCGCAAATAACAAGTATAATTTTAAATATAAAAAATATCAAAAAACTCGCTCCATCAGCTCTCACATAGAAAAGGTGCATCGTAGTTAGATTTCGGAGATTTTAACATGATGCACCTTTTCTATGTGAGAGCTGATGGAGCGAGTTTTTTGATATTTTTTATATTTAAAATTATACTTGTTATTTGCGCAACACAAATATTTATAAAGTTACAACATGTCACTGGCCTGCAAATTGCAAAAAACGTAAAAAAATTTGAATTTCGCGGGCTGGTTGGAGCATCCCCCTTAATGATATTTTTTTTAAGTGACCAATTACGTGATGTTAAACACTTATTCTATAGAGGAAAGAAGAAAGCAATTATGTGACAAAGATAGGCTTATTTCTAATTCGAAATATAGTTCTGATATATTTGAATTATTATAATTAAAAGTTATTTTTAAATCAATATAAAAATACATGTGGCACTCGGAGATTGCGAGAAGCTACCTTTTTTTTCCATTTCACTCGCTCGGAAAGATTCTATTCATTCGCGCGTTTTGCAAAATGGAGTTTAATAATTCCATTTTGCACACAAAACGCGCAAAACTCCATTTTGAGCGCTAGAGCGCAAAGATTTGTTCAAAATTCGGACAAAATATCTTGTAGTCAATTATTTTCGTCACTGGCAGGCGAGGCGCAGAGCCGCCTCCACTGCATTTCTTGGCTTAGTGAGGTGAAAAGTTGTCAAAGCTGTTGTGTTGTGTGGTCAAAGTTTTTCTGCATCTCGTACCTTTGAAAAGTTCGCCACGCTAAATTAGTAGCGAAATTTTCACGCCAAATCAACTTTGCAGCCTTGCATAACATAATATAACTATTTTATTTTAAAAGAAAATTAAAATGTTTGTGATACACTACTGTAATATAGAACTTCTTTGTTGCAGGAGAATTTTATAAGTAGGTTTCATTGTGAAAACTCATTTTGTAGCTAGCCGTTTAGTATTAGTAAGATAAAGTAAATTGTTTTTATGATTACCGAAGTCTCCCGAACTGAAACGACGTTAGACGATGCGTGGTGTCGGGTATTTACGTTAGGTTTTTGTTGGGAATGTCTTGATTTGGTTGTCGCGCCGCGCCGCGATCAGAGCCCGCGATAAAAGCTATGCAATAGCTTAAAAAAGCATTTAAATTCGGTTCCTTGAGATTATGTTCCGATGATTATTGTCAGTTATAGATTTACGAATAAAACAAAGTTTTATGAACGACTCCATCCCACCCACATTTGTAATGAGTTAATTTTTCAACTGATTTAGATAATTTTATGTAGTGTGCACGCGCTCGTGCCTTTAATGTCGACATTTGTAGTTAATAGCGACATTTGTACGTGAGTACCGAAAGTACCGAATTTCCCGGGAAATCCCGGTTCCATGTCCCAGTACCGAAACTTCGGTACCGGGCTTTAAAAAGTACCGGTTCTGCAAGCCCTAGAGCTCACTCATTTGGGGGTGAACACGTAACACGACCCAAGTGCCTACAACCACTGAGGGAACATCTAACGATTAAAACCATTGACTTGCGTTGCGTTTTGAAAAAAATTCGCAAGAAATAGTTTTTTTTACTGGCTTTTTAACCTGGGGAGCTCAATCGCACAGATCAGTTGCAGTCATAAAATAGTTTCTGTGTTCATTTTTTTATGACTGCAACTGATCTGTGCGATTGAGCTCCCCAGGTTAAAAAGCCAGTAAAAAAAACTATTTCTTGCGAATTTTTTTCAAAACGCAACGCAAGTCAATGGTTTTAATCGTTAGATGTTCCCTCAGTGGTTGTAGGCACTTGGGTCGTGTTACGTGTTCACCCCCAAATGAGTGAGCTCTGTGTTCATTTTTTCCACGAAGGTGGCAAACAAGTATACGGCCCGCCCGATGGAAAGGGGTCACCATAGCTTACGGAAGGACACCTGCAATAGGTACCAGAGGTACCGCGTTGCCGTCTCTGCAATCTTTTACGCCCTTTTAAAGGTTAAGGTAAGTCAAAGTCAAATCATTTATTTCAAATAGGCCATCAAAGAGGCACTTTTTAACGTCGAATATTAAAATTAAGGAAATAAGATGGGATGGGATTGATTCTAAGGGTTATGGGACATCTCGCCCACGAAAAAACTGGCCCACAGGCCAGATGTCCCCTTTTAAAAATGTGCATGGGTATATTCGCCCAGACCAATTTAGTAGTACGAGCCAGATGTCTCCTATTAAATAGTAAAGGTTAGTAAAAGGATATTTCGGCAAAATCGAATTATGTTTAATTAAATATCTGTTCAATAATAATATAATCAGCAAAAGTACTAGGCAAGCATAAGTTCAAAGTAGTATAATTATTTATGTACTTAAATAATATTTCTAGGCAGGAGGATTATTTAAGTACATATCACTTTCACACACATCTGGCCCGTTGTACTAAATTGGTCCGGGCGAATATACCCATGCACATTTTAAAAAGGGGACATCTGGCCTGTGGGCCAGTTTTTTCGTGGGCGAGATGTCCCATAACCCGATTCTAAAGTCTTCGGTATGAAGAAAGTGGGAGAGAGCGTTGTTCCGACAATAAAGAGATAACAATTTCGTTAAAACGTGATAACACCGTGGGTCCTTTTAAAAATATTCAGATTTTCCTGTATTGGAATTTGGAAGCTATAATTTCTACAATTTTTCCGGTCGCTTTTTATAATTAAACCAGCGTCAATCAATATAAACGTAAATGACCTAAATGCGCTATCGATCCACGGTCCATCACGGCCTGCCCATGTAATGGGGAATTTACACCGGCCGATGCTTCGGTCAATTTAGCGGTTCGGCCTAGCCATGCGGCGAACGACTCGAGCGTCAAGAAATTACCGTCTACATGATAACTCGACTAGGCCTCAAGTGCCATGAATCGCAAGCCCAAGTTGGTAACATCCAAAATGAAAGAAGAAGAAAGAAAGAAAAACGCGTATTGGCACACGCCACAAGTGCACAATTGCGACAAGTCGCTTGCGGCGGGTGAGATCCATCTTGTCCCTTGGCCCTTGCCGTCCTCCCCCAGCGACGACACCCTAAGCCGAGGTTAGTACCCCACAGAAAATTTTAGTGTATGACCGCTTAGTTTTAAGCTCCTGCCTGGAGGCATCGAGTCGCATGCATTTTTGCCGACCGGTGAAACTCGACCCGTGTAAATGCCCCATAACGGGAAATAAGAAAAAAACAACATTTAATAGGCGCCTGCGCAACTAAGGAAAACGACACATTGGACATCATCGTCAGAACATTGTTTGTCAACGTTGATTAGATAAATCGTACGTATCAACCGCTATTGATATGACATTGATAACACATTCTAGAAAGCTTGATACTGATCTAAAGCAGACGGAATTAGTGAAATCTTTTTGATTCTGAACGAATGGAGAATTGTGTCAGAACGTTTGGAAAGCCAAACAAATAAGAACTTTTTATAACAGGGCCTTCTCTGGCGGAAGTGACTGTCAAACTTAACTGGTTACAAAACCCTGGTAGGAACGGAACAGAATGTCAGACTTAGCTGACTACAAAAATATAATATTATGATCTTTCAATTGCCGTTTGCTTTGCAAAGCCACGCTAAACTTAAGGGGGATGCTCCAACCAGCCCGCGAAATTCAAATTTTTTTACGTTTTTTGCAATTTGCAGGCCAGTGACATGTTGTAACTTTATAAATATTTGTGTTGCGCAAATAACAAGTATAATTTTATATATAAAAAAATATCAAAAAACTCGCTCCATCAGCTCTCACATAGAAAAGGTGCATCATGTTAAAATCTCCGAAATCCAACTACGATGCACCTTTTCTATGTGAGAGCTGTTGGAGCGAATTTTTTGACAATTTTTATATTTAAAATTATACTTGTTATTTGCGCAACACAAATATTTATAAAGTTACAACATGTCACTGGCCTGCAAATTGCAAAAAACATAAAAAAAATTGAATTTCGCGGGCTACATCGAAGCAATCACCTTAATTCAAAAAGATTTTCAAGTTTAGATTCCACAGATTCATATAACAACGCTTACGAATATCGCTAATGTTACATTTAAGCAAATCCAGCATACATGTTAACTTACAGGCTTGAGAGGACACAATGGCTCACTGTTTACAAATCTAGTGCCCACAAGAGCCACAAAAGCTTAAAACATTTACGTAGTTTAGATTCCTGCATACATTGACGATATGACTAATGTTATCAGATATCTACCGCATGATTGTCACGGTACATTTGAAGACTCGATAATGAATCGTTGGTCTTATAAGGCAGGCTTTGGACGTAATAAGATGCACAGTGAGGTCCTTTGTGTGGAGATCGCAGATGGAATGTTTAGGCAGACATCTTCATTTGGTTATAAGCTTCTGTAGGCTAAATATGGTAGAATGAAATGAATGACACAGCCAAGATGTTTTGAAATAAGATTGTTTAAAATATAAGGCAGGCCACCTAAGTGAACCGACGACACTGTGACAGTTGTAGAAAACCGATGGATGCAAGTAACGAATTGTCGTTCGGCTTGGCGGTCTAAGTAGAGACCTATGTTCAGCAGTGGACGTCTTCTGGCCGATGAAAATGTGCTTTTTTATTGGCTAGGCGTGCATATTGTAGTGGAATACCCTTCATAAATTAATTGCACTCTCGGAACTACTATTCAAATTATCGCCCGCCCAGAATTATGACATTTTCTTTTTAACATGCTGCTGAATTCTATTACTTTATGTTTATGCATTGGCTTATGGGCTTGTCAGAGATCAAATACCAAAGATGTTTCACTCTCCTTGGCTTAGAATATTTTAATAAGATCCTGTTATCCTGCACTCAATAGATAGTAGATACCCCAAATATGGGTTCCATTTATAACTATAATTATGATGCCACCAACATCAATACACATGAAGTCGGTTAAAAATAAATAGCGAAGATTGTGTCGGCAAAATCTGTTGTCTGACGATAAGAACAATAAATATTATAATGTATCTTTTGCCATTCTTCAAGAATCATGAACTTAGTTTATTATTTAATCTGTAAACATCATCATCAGTCGGAATACGTCCGCTGCTAAACATAGGCCCCGACAGATCGCCACGTCTAACGACAATTCACCACTTGTATGCATCGGTTGTCTACAACTTTTACTTTGATGTCGGTGCATCTGGTCACTAGATGACTAGATTCTAGTGGGAGGCCTGTCTACGTTGCATATTCCGGTTTATGGTCGCACTGCAGAATTTTTCTTCCCTATTTGTTTACAGTTCTATGAGGAATGTAGCCTATTCATTGACACTTCGAGTAGCAAATTTTAAGAGCTATGACGATGATTCTGGTTCTTCAGCGAAGAGCCTTGGTCCGGATTTTATAATGCTAAGACTATAATATCCTTACCAACAATGACAGCACCAGCCTGAGCCTCTCCAAGCAGTGCCTCCTTGTACTTCCTCAAGGACTCATCCTCCTGATCAGCAGCGAGGATCTCATCAATAGTCTTCTCTGGAGGAGGTCTGTATGATGACTTGATTTCTTCTTCTTCTTCCTCCTCGGGAGTGCGGGTCACTTCGGGTTCTCCGGACATGTTTAGTGTGCTAAAAATAAATATACTGGTTAATATTTTGGTAAAATAGATAACTTCTAGGTAGCTTTTTTTTGGTTTGTGGTGCTGGCCCTGTTTATTTGGTTTTTCTTCAGTTCAATATCAAAGTTGGAATAATATTTATGTGTGGATTCAGGAGTCCTTTCCGTCAGACAGTTACCAACTAAAAACCACTCTTTTCCGTCAAATGCCTTTTTTATTCCAGGTATGAGTCCTTATAAGACAGTCCACAACTCATCTGTCAGGTCATTGTGGTGTAAAAAGAACAGCAACTCAGTCTTTTTGCATTGGTAATAAGTAATGTATCATTTTTTATGGTGATCACTAGTGGTCAACATGACAAGTGATAATAACATGTGATGCAAACCACTTGAACCTATACATATTTATCAGTAATGAATGACATATAAAGATCACAATGGGCATTGTTCATTTTTTTTAATATGCTGTAATTGAAAAACCATTTCGAGGAATAGCGTTACTGATCATTATGTACTAATTAAAAATGAAAAATATTCATATTTCATTGATATTTTTAATAAAATACGTTTGACCTTCCTTGACCTTCAAATGTTTAAGACCTTCTTCAAACCTTTGGCTGTACACAGTTTTGTATCTTTGCCTCAGAAAACGGAAAATATAAAAAATATAAAACCGGCCAAGTGCGAGTCGGACTCGCCCATAAAGGGTTCCGTAGCAGTAAGTAAAGTTCTTGTAGTTGGTTGTAACTTTGCAAGGTAAATTGCAGTTTACGATTTATTAAAAAAAAAAACTAATAACTCGATCACGTTCAAAACAATTTTCAATTGAAGTTTGCATAGTAATGCACATCAAGTATTTTTTTTTGTTTTATCATTCTCTTAGTTTAGAAGTTACAGAGGGGGGGGGGGACACATTTTACCACTTTGGAAGTGTCTCTCGAGCAAACTGTTCAGTTTAGAAAAAAATAATTATGTTTGTAACCTCAATCACAGAATAATAGTACTACCTCAATATAATTTTTCAAGACCTATTCATAGATATCCCACACGAATGGGTAAGGCGAAAAAAAAAAATTTTTAGTTTCAATTCTTAGTATGGGAGGTACCCCCAAAATTGGTTTTTGTTTTATTTTTGTTTGAAAGTCCTAACGCGGTTCACATAATACATCTACTTCCAAAGTTTCAACTTTTTGTCGAAATTATAAGAGCTATCTCTTACAATTTCGACAAAAAGTGGCTGTGACATACGGACGAACAGACAGACAGACATGTTGAATCTACGAGTATAAGGGTTCCGTTTTCTGCCATGGCTGCGGAACCCTAAAAAATAAGTGACAAGTATTTTCCAGGGTTGTCAGGCATAAGTACCAATGTCTTGGTATACATACCAGTTTTCAGTGTCACGTACCATGTACCAAGATTATTACTCGAGAAAAAAAAACAAGATTGGACGTTGACCAACAATACAGAATAAACGACAAATTTTAGGGTGCAATCGAGTATTATTTTTATTATAGCCTTTATTTAACAATCTTACAAAACAAAAAATATTAAAAGTAAGTTTACATTTTTTTCCCTCTCTTTTATATATCTATTTATGTATTATTAGACACCGATATTGAGATTGTCTTTCGATTTCGCAAAGGCCTCCCCTGTAGCTTGCCACTCCTTCCGATTATGGGTCATCCTCCTCCAAGTAGCACCAGCCATCTTTCGAAAGTCGTCTTCCCATCTTAGGCGTTGCCTTCCTTTCTTTCCTTTGTTATATCTTGGACACCATTTGGTTACGTCCTTAGCCTATTTATTATTAGTACTCCTCAACATATGACCTGCCCATCTCCATTTCAATTTCCTTATGCAATATGTGATTTCGTTGATTTTAGTTTGGTTTAGTAATGTCTCTAGTTTGATTTTGTCTTTTAACTTGTCGTTGAGCATGCTACGCTCCATGCTATGTTGACAGGGCTCTAGATTTCGCATATTTTGTTTAGTAATGCTCCAAGTTTGACATCCATACGTCATTATAGGTAAAATGAAGAAACCCGTGTATTTTTGACAACCTTGTGTGACCAATATCTCTTCCACGCTAGCTGTACTCTGTTATCTATTTCTTTAGTTACAATCGAGTATTGCTTACTAAAAAATCTCTTTTTTTTGCCCTCTATTAACAGCAAAAGAAAAAAAAAGATTTTTCATTCGTATTTGATTTTCGACACATTTTACCGATGTACCAAAATTTCATATTGGTACATCACAGTGGCCGTCTGACATCCCTGATGAGAAAATCAGGGATGTCAGACGGCCACTGACAAGTGTCAATTTGTAAATGTCAAAGATGTAAACAAACAAGTTTTTATTGTAACTGCAAATTGCTTCAATAATTCGGTTAAATCTGTTAAATCGGCATCGGCAATATAACATAAACTACAAGTAAAATAGAATACAGGAAGTGCTTTGTCCCAACTTGCAACAATAATACTAATATTAATCCAAACAACATTTTGTTCGTACTAAAGAAGATTTGCGAGAAAAGTGGTGTCGTGATGACGGCGTGGAATGTTGCAAGGTTTATACAATGTACTGTTGCGAAGATCACTTTGTTATTAGTATTTCAGAAGCCTTAGATTCCTTTGTATGTTCATCTAGGAGTAATTTTGTTTTGTAAACAATAACCTAGCGGGATGTAAGTGACGTTTAGACAGTTGACGTTGTGTAGACAGTTTTTTAATTTTGCTCTAGTTAGGAAACGGCACAACTTTTAGGCCAATGGTGACGTCACCTACCTCAAAAATTAAAATATTAAAATTAAAAAAACTATTGAGCCAATCATTAAAATATTCAAATTAGTTTCTTAAAATGCTCTATATTTGCAGAAAATGAAATAAAATCGAATGTTTAAAAAATTAAGACAATCCCCATTGTCTGCATTGCCTATTGATATCATTATAACAAATTTTAATGTTATTGTGGCCATAATAATCTGGTTATTGATATTTTGAAAACAATATCAGGACTGCTCAACAAGCATTCTAAAATATTTATTTATGAAATACTAGTAACTCGGCCTGGCTTCGCACAGGTGCCATATAAAAAAAAATGTGTAGCTCAAGAATAATGTTTCATTGAATGAATTTTCAAAATTGATTCAGTAGTTACAAACTCGACCTCTGTACAATATTAGTATAAATGCCTCTCCGAGCAGCCTAAATAATGCTTTTTGTGTAGTATAAACAATTTCAGAAGCAGGAAGCAGTAATAAGTCTTGACTGTCTAAGTGTCTAAGCAGGATAATGTAGCCCTAGAATGTCAAAGGGTTTTGAAGGTACCAAGTGATTTTTTATCAGTAAGAGTCTGAAAATCCCTTCCACACCACTCATAAAATAGGCAGAAAGTAGTAAAAAATTAGTAAATATCTTTTTTCTTTTTGTATTGCTGATGTGTACATCACAATACTGTAGATGTATTGCGAACCAAACCTTCTTTCAAGAATAATCAAAAATAAACAGTAGCCACTGAAAAGTCCATAGATATATAAAATGTAATGTCGAGTCCAATCAATGGTTACAATTTACATCTATTTGTGTTGTATGACTAAGAGATTGATCAGTAATCAATATTTATATTGATCAAGGTCAAACGAGTTAACTACTACTATTAACATTACTAATTGTTAATGTATCAACAGCAAGGTTACATGAAATTAGTCTCATCAGTAGACAGTGATGGGAAACCCAGTTACTGGGTTGTGGAGGTCAGATAGGCAGGTGTTTGGTCATGGTATACGAAACGGGGCACTATGAAAAAAAGACTTAGAAAAATTTCACCCAAAAACAACGCCTAATCAAGCCTTCGGGATCCGGTGGGATGTGGGAGTACTAGGGTGGGGAAACACCGGGGGACGACCTTGAGGTCAATGACCTTGACCCCAAGGTCAAGGTCAAATTAAAAAAATCGTACGCTCGAGGTCAGTAACCACCACCGGGGGACGACCTAGAGGTCAATGACCTTGACCCCAAGGTCAAGGTCAAATTATAAAAATCACCCAAAAACAACGCCTAATCAAGCCTTCGGGATCCGGTGGGATGTGGGAGTACTAGGGTGGAGAAACACCGGGGGACGACCTTGAGGTCAATGACCTTGACCCCAAGGTCAAGGTTAAATTTAAAAAATCGTACGCTCGAGGTCTGTAACCAACACCAGGGTACGACCTTGAGGTCAATGACCTTGACCCCAAGGTCAAGGTCAAATTAAAAAAATCGTACGCTCGAGGTCAGTAACCAACACCGGGGGACGACCTTGAGGTCAATGACCTAGACCCCAAGGTCAAGGTCAAATTATAAAAAATCGCAGGCACGGGGTACGCTCGAGGTCAGTGACCTTGACGCCCATGTAAGTGACCTTGACCCCAAGGTCAAATTAAAAAAGACGCAGACACGGGGTACGCTCGATATCAGTGACCTTGAACCCAAGGTCAAACTAAAAAATACATAGATAAGCGGTACGCTTTGAGGTCAGTGGTCTTGACCCCAAGGTCAAGGTCAAATTAAAAAAGTCGCAGACACGGGGTACCCTTATGGTCCGTGACCTTGACGCCAAGGTCAAGGTCAAACTAAAAAAGTCGCAGACACAGTGTACGCTCGAGATCATTGACCTTGACCACAAGGTCAAGGTCAAATTAAAAAAGTCGCAGACACGGGGTACCCTTATGGTCCGTGACCTTGACGCCAAGGTCAAGGTCAAACTAAAAAAGTCGCAGACACAGTGTACGCTCGAGATCATTAATTATTTTTTAATTTGACCTTGACCTTGTGGTCAAGGTCAAATTAAAAAATAGTACGCTCGAGGTCAGTGACCAACACCGCGGGACGACCTTGTGGTCAATGACCTTGATCCCAAGGTCAAGGTCAAATAAAAGAAATCGTACGCTCGAGGTCAGTAACCAACACCGGGGGACGACCTTGAGGTCAATGACCTTGATCCCAAGGGCAATGTCAGATTAAAAATACGCAGACACAGGGTACGCTCGAGATCAGCGACCTTGACGCCAAGGTCAGTGACTTTGACGTAAAGGTCGGTGACCTTTACCCCAAGGTCAAGGTCAAATTTAAAAAAGACGTAGATACGGGTTACGCTTGTGGTCAGTGACCTTGACTCCAAGGTCAGATTCATAAAAACACCCCTTCTAACCCAACCTGTCCAAGTCGGAGTGCCCCAAGTCTCGAGCTCGCTTCGCTTGCTCTTGGACTAAGTTGCTAAAAGGGCAAAGTCGGAGCCCCGCTTCGCGGGGCTTAATGGTCATAAAAAAAATAACCACGAAGGGGATGGCGGGGTCTGTTCGCTCGCTTTGCTCGCTCACTGGACCCCGCCATCCCCTTCTAACCTAACCTGTCCAAGTCGGAGTGCCCCAAGTCTCGAGCTCGCTTCGCTCGCTCTTTGACTAAGTTGTTAAAAGGGCAAAGTCGGAGCCCCGCTTCGCGGGGCTTAATGGTCATAAAAAAAATAACCACGAAGGGGATGGCGGGGTCTGTTCGCTCGCTACGCTCGCTCACTGGACCCCGCCATCCCCTTCTAACCTAACCTGTCCAAGTCGGAGTGCCCCAAGTATCCCGTGTCTGCGACTTTTTTAATTTGACCTTGACCTTGGGATCAAGATCACTGACCTCAAAGCGTACCGCTTGTTTACGTATTTTTTAGTTTGACCTTGCGGTCAAGGTCATTGACCTCGAGCGTAACCCGTGCCTGCGATTTTTTAAATTTGACCTTGACTTTAGGGTCAAGTTCATTGACATCAAGTTCGTCCCCCGGTGTTGGTTACTGACCTCGAGCGTACGATTTTTTTAATTTGACCTTGACCTTGGGGTCAAGGTCAATGATCTCGAGCGTACCCTGTGTCTGCGTTTTTTTAGTTTGTCCTTGACCTTGATGTCAAGGTCACAGACCATAAGGGTACCCCGTGTCTGCTACTTTTTTAATTTGACCTTGACCTTGATGTCATGGTCACTGACCACAAGCGTACCCCGTATCTACGTCTATTTTAAATTTGACCTTGACCTTGGGGTAAAGGTCACCGACGTTTACGTCAAAGTCACTGACCTTGGCGTCAAGGTCACTGATCTCGAGCGTACCCCGTGTCTGCGTATTTTTAATCTGGCATTGCCCTTGGGTCAAGGTCATTGACCTCAAGGTCGTCCCCCGGTGTTGGTTACTGACCTCGAGCGTACGATTTTTTAAATTTGACCTTGACCTTGGGGTCAAGGTCATTGACTTCAAGGTCGTAACCCGGTGTTTCCCCACCCTAGTACTCCCACATCCCACCGGATCCCGAAGGCTTGATTAGGCGTTGTTTTTGGGTGATTTTTATAATTTGACCTTGACCTTGGGGTCAAGGTCATTGACCTCAAGGTCGTCCCCCGGTGTTGGTTACTGACCTCGAGCGTACGATTTTTTTAATTTGACCTTGACCTTGGGGTCAAGGTCATTGACTTCAAGGTCGTCGCCCGGTGTTTCCCCACCCTAGTACTCCCACATCCCACCGGATCCCAAAGGCTTGATTAGGCGTTGTTTTTGGGTGATTTTTATAATTTGACCTTGACCTTGGGTTCAAGGTCATTGACCTCAAGGTCGTCCCCCGCTGTTTCCCCACCCTAGTACTCCCACATCCCACCGGATCCCGAAGGCTTGATTAGGCGATGTTTTTGGGTGATTTTTATAATTTGACCTTCACCTTGGGGTCAAGGTCATTGACCTCAAGGTCGTCCCCCGGTGTTTCCCCACCCTAGTACAACATCCCACCGGATCCCGAAGGCTTGATTAGGCGATGTTTTTGGTTGAAATTTTTCTAAGTCTTTTTCATTGCTTTTTGCTCAAAATTTTCTAAGTCCCAGACGCCTTCACAATGAAAGTTAAATTTTGCCTCCTAGCTCAGCAGGCATTGACCTCACAAAAAAAACTCCCGGGAAAAAGTTGTTTCTTTTGATGTCCTCCATACGATAAAACCATAAAAAGTAAGTATTATTAAGTTTGAAAAATTCATCAAAATTTTTCTAAGTGTTTTTTCCTCAGTGCCCCGTTACGTACACTCCAACCAGGTGTTTGATCCTACTAGTAAGATAAATGTAAAGGTTTGTTAGGATGGATATTAGATGTTTGGTACTCTTTCATACAAACACTACTGAACGGATTTGGATAAAATTTGGTATGATAGTTTATAACCTGGATATAATCGGATTTATTTTTTTCTTCTTGTAGGATAATTTTCGAGTATCCTATAACTCGAAAAAATCCCATGAGAAGAAAAAGCCAAAGCCACTAGGAGCAGCTTGTGTTAAATAAATACTACTGTGGACTGGAAGCCAATCCCAATGTTGGAAAACAGTTAGCCAAATGATAAGTGGACTGTGACAAGCAGAGTAGATTGAGATAATAGACTATTCATAGAGTAGTAGAGCTAATATGATTCTGATAAGTACAGAGAGCTGCATCATTAGCATATTATGAAATGTACTGAGTTTTAAATTTGACTCTACTACATTGAAGTTGTTAAACCAGTTGAGTACAGTAAAATAAGAATTTTAATAACTTTGTAAATGCTTACACCATTACAAAGTTTACTTAGTTTTCAACCAGTCACTGCCACCAGCCGGGCACTGCAATTAATCATTTTAAAACAAAAGCAGTTGACAACGATTTGCAGTCGAATGTCACATGCGATAGCCGCTAGAATTGTATGAATCATAGTCACCCATAACCTCTACAACGAATTTTATTCAGAGAAACTCAACTGGAAATTAAAAAAAATATTCTGTCCAGTAAATTATTATCACTCAGACCGGATTCACGCCAAACGCTTAGATAAAGCATAATTAAAAACCGCTCGCCGTGAACTAGATCTAACGAAATACGTAAACCCGCTAGTGGAACCGCCCAAAAAAACTAAAAATCGTAAACTTATTGGAATACAAGTCCGTGAATTAAATTGTAATTGTTTAAAAATAAAGCGAGTTTGCCCCCACGTAACGACACCCTGCATCGCACAATAACAGAATTAAGCGGCTTCGTCATTGCTACCCAGTAAAGCTTCGTACGCGGCCTTATCTCGACATTCATAGAAAAACTTGGATTTAACTTACGTTTCAATAGAATACGCTGGTGTGACAAAACAAAATCAATAACTTGTAATTGCACAATCGTAACAAGCACTAATTAGCACCAAATAAAGACAAACAACTTACGAAAATTTGCGATTTGTAAAATCTATAGATCAAAAATGACGGACAAAACGATTCCGGGCGGTCATCGAACTCACAAAATTAATTTATTCGTCGAAATGGCTGCGCGACATTTGCAACTCTGGCATCTCAAGTATTTCTATCTCACTTCACTCTATAGGACCTCTCTGTTATTTCTGCTACGACAAAAAGAGATGGCGATACTTGGTAGTAGACAAGATTTTTTGAGTGTTGCCAGAGTATACCTTGGTGTCTGAGAAACTTCCGGTGTAGTCTATCTATTATTTATGGATAACGTTTAGCGATGTTCTTCACTTATAGACCGTGGAAGTGTGACGTAAAAAGATGACATTTGGGTAAAAACAAACAGGTTTCGACGTGGGATTTTTGTTATTTTATCTTTTTTGTAATTAATAATAATGTCTGCGTCGAACTTCTTGTTACTATTGTGTGCAAAAATTGATGGAACAACATCCTTTTCATCAGCAAAATTACAATTACAAAGACGGTCTTCACGAGTAGGGTCTCTATCCTTACGACTGAAATTGAAAATAATGAGTAAGTCAGCAATACAAGTCAATACAACGAGTCCTCAGACTAGAATAATAATTAATCAGCAGTAACGTACCGGCAGAGTGTTTTCCATTTTTTAAAGATTTTTTCACTAGCAGGAAATCTACAAAACCTGCAGGTTTCTCTTCTAGAGACATGGTTGCAACCGGGAGCAAAACAATAAGGTATTTTATACCTTGTAAACACTAGATAATGTATTCAAAATGTAAATTATCTCAAAATGCAATACGTTCCTGTGTTTGTTTTTACCCAAATGTCAAATTTGTGACGTCATGGCTTCCGCAGTCTATCGACTAATTTAAAAAATATATAAAAAAAGATCCATTCGTTCATTATCAAATCCGACTATCGCTGAAACGGAGAGTCCATTTCAGCAAAAAACAAAAACATAAATTATTTTTTCATGCCAGAACATCTTGAAACAGAACTATAATCTTTATGTTTGCTGAAAACGTTTTAAAATCTTTGATAATTGATGTAAACAAACACGCAGGTTTGATAGATTTATTATTGTGCCGAGTGGAGACACTATGTACAGGAGCAGGTTTACACCTTTGAAGAGACAAGAAGGTTACAATGGGGATGGCAACTCAAAGCTAATCGTAGATGGCGCTGCGATAGTTGGTCCCCACGTCTACCTTGTAAAAAAAACAAACAAGATTATTTGTTATAAAAATTGAATACAAATACAAAACAAATATGGAAAATTATTCGTCCATGCAAGTACTTATACTAAAAGAAGAATTAAGACGCCGCGGTGCATCTACAAGAGGAAAAAAGTGATTTAATTGAGTGGTAATACATTTGATTTTACCGTAATAAATCCACTATTACTTGTAGTTGAGGTTTTGTTGGAAGACAACAAATATTATCTGTGGTCTAGGATGTTTTATATCTGTATTGTCTACAACACTGTTCCATCCTGTGACGTCACCTCCCTATAATTAAGATACGAGTAAAGACGTGTTGCTGCTGAAATTCTGTAATTTTATTTTCTACAATAGCCTTCCCACCAAAATAATTCAACAGGTTATGGGCCCAGTCATGCTCATAATCTTTGAAATTTTTTGTTGAAGGTTATTGTAAAAATACGGTGTGGTAAAGCATCAAGTAAAAAGTCGTGGTAAAGCGACGTGTAACAGGAGCGGCCATTATTGAAGCAAGCGCGTGGTCAGAATACTCTCATCGCGTGGTTAAGCTTGCGTGCAGTCGTGCACAGTATGGAGGTCAACAACGAGGTTAAACTTCGTAGCCCGGAGCAATGGGCGGCGTGGAAATACCGCGTAAAGGTACTTTTAAGGGCGGCGGGAGTCCTAAGTATCGTGGACGGTTCCAGTCCAAAACCAGATAAGGCTAAAGAAGAGTTCGCGGCGTGGGCGGATAACGACGCCAAGGCGCAGAACATCATTGTAGCCAGGTTAGCTGAGAAAACCATTAACCAAGTTTTAAGCTGTACCACAGGTGTTAGAACGGTGTTACCATACTACAAAATAATTAAATATGACTTACTTAAGGGGGATGCTCCAACCAGCCCGCGAAATTCAAATTTTTTTACGTTTTTTGCAATTTGCAGGCCAGTGACATGTTGTAACTTTATAAATATTTGTGTTGCGCAAATAACAAGTATAATTTTAAATATAAAAAATATCAAAAAAACTCGCTCCATCAGCTCTCACATAGAAAAGGTGCATCATGTTAAAATCTCCGAAATCTAACTACGATGCACCTTTTCTATGTGAGAGCTGATGGAGCGAATTTTTTGACAATTTTTATATTTAAAATTATACTTGTTATTTGCGCAACACAAATATTTATAAAGTTACAACATGTCACTGGCCTGCAAATTGCAAAAAACGTAAAAAAATTTGAATTTCGCGGGCTACATCGACGCAATCACCTTAAAATTAATTTTAGACTGGTATAATTTTTTGTTTATGGTAACATTTATGTTAAATTTTATCGTTTGTTTTTATAACCATAATTAGTAAAAATAATTATGGAATAATTAATGGTTTATTTTAAAAGTGTTAAAACATTTTGGTTGAAACGATATCGATTCAAAAGGATTAATTCGATCTTAATATGATTTTTTTACGTTACCCTCACTACATTTGATTATTGTCAAAGTTGAGCTAATTGTGAATTTTAGGTCCGACAGTCAGTCTAGTTTGTGCCTCGAACCGAGCAGGTCGAATTAATCCCTGGTAGTTGCGTATAAAATTGTATAAGCCGAAAAAGTGTAAAGTAATTGTTGTTAAAGTGAAATAAAATTATAATAATAATGATTGTGGACTTTTACTTTATCGAACGAGCTAACAAATCGGAAGCGGGATCGCTACGCGCCATTGTCGGCCAGATTTAAAGATCCAGGTTTGGTTTTTATTTCTTTCGCCGTTACTGGACTGGGGGTAAGTGCTTGCATTTTAGTTGCACAAAAAAAAACCATTGGAATGTGACGGACAAATACGATTACCTCGGGTGAAAATGGAATGTACTACTGTCCCTGAATTTGACCTCAAAAAGTTAAAAATCAAATAATTACTCGGTTGAAAAAAAAATCGAGGAACATGCCAATAAATTAATATTTATTACAATTATTTCATAATTTAGATTTATGTTTCCGTTTCTTTTGATTGTAATTATAGTCAGTAGTAAGTTATTATGAAATAGTAAAACAATCAGATCAACCTTATTGTGACGACAGATTTAAAATGCACAAGCAACAGATTTAAAAATTAAGTAAAAATATTAAAAAATATAAACCGCTGTAAAGTTGTGATAATATGCTAAGATGTAAAGTGTAGATAATGTCTTGAAGTGCAATAATTATGCAGTATGCACATGTTATAAGTCACTATGAGCGAACATCATTTTCGAAGTGCAATGTGCAGTATGTGCACTCCACGTAGGCAGCTTTGAGCGAACACGAATTTTATATTAACTACTATTAATATAATCATTATATTATAATAATGATAAACAGCTATTTTTGAGGTGCAATGTGCACAACATAGGCCGCTACGAGAGGGGCATTGTTTTTGAAGTCCAAGATTTGATTGTTGTTTACAACAGTATTAAAGCAAACAGCTTAAATTCTTATGATTGTACAGTCCACGTCATGATGTGGTTGGCCGCTTTAGTTCAGTTACTATTATAGTACTACTAGTATAGTATTAGTAGTACCATTTGTGAAGCCCACCGTACATATTGCTCATGCGAATATTATCTTGAAGAGCAAACTTCACGATAACTAAATGATAGATGATATTTATTTTGCAAGTTGGTTGTAAAAAAATACTTTTCACGGCAGATAATATTTTAAAACTAGGTGTGGCTGGTGTTTTGTACCTGACTACTCTGAGACGAAACATCCGAAAACTCGAAAAGTCTTTGTCTCTTATAGTCCAGACAGTATACTGTTCAAGCCATACGAGGACCATGCCGGTGTCTGAAATGGTCTTTTGGGAAAAGAATCACTTAAATAATGTTATGTAATTCTAGAATAAAGGAAAATGCTAAACTGAATGAGAAAGAGAAATAGATATTGATATTAAGATTATCTAACGGCTATATGAAACCAACATGTTTTGAATAACGATAAAACTAGAGCTACATAGATTTTAGAAGTCAATGCTGCATATTAAGTGAATTAGTTGCACGGACCTAGGTCGATCCCAATTAAAGTTTAAGTAAGCCGTATTTTACCTAATAAGTTGAAGTTAAATTTGAAACCAAAGTGGTAGTCGAAGTCAGAGTGAAGGTCAAAGTTAAATGAAGGTCATAGTTAAATGAAGGTCATAGTTAAATGAAGGTCATTGTTAAGTGAAGGTCATTGTAAAATGAAGGCCATTGTAAAATGAAGACCATTGTTAAATGAAGACCATTGTTAAATGAAGGTCATTGTTAAATGAAGGTCATTGTTAAATGAAGGTCATTGTTAAATGAAGGTCATAGTTAAATGAAGGTCATAGTTAAAGTGAGTCGTGCTCAAAGTGAGTCGTGCTCAAAGTGAATCGTGCTCAAAGTGAGCCGTACTCAAAGTAAATGTGTAATTCAAAGTGAAAGTGTAATTCAAAGTGAAAGTGTAATTCAAAATGAAAGTGTAAAACAAAGTGAAAGTGTAAAACAAAGTGAAAGTGTAATTCAAAGTGATAGTGTAATTCAAAGTTAAAGTGTAATTCAAAGTGAAAGTGTGATTCAAAGTATGAAAGTCTAATTCAATATGAAAGTCTAATTCAATATGAAAGTCTAGTTTAAAGTGAAACTCGAAATCAAAGTCTAAGCCGAAGCCAAAGCTAAAAGTAAGATGTAAGATAATACACATCATATTATGTGACTACTGTAAGGCTCGTTCGTTTATTTTCGTAGAGAAAATTCAATATTTCGTGATCTAGGGATGACGTTGAGGAGTATACCAAAAGGTCACAAGAAAAACAAAAGAATACATATTATTATAATGAAAAAAATAAAATAAAAACAAAATGCCATTCGAATTAAAAGAAGACTTGGTGAGAGTTGAGAGGGCAACATATGCTACCAAAATGTTTAGGGCTTTATAGAGTTACGAAAAGTTTAGATCATGATAAGTACGAGGTGGATGATACACCTTTATCACAAAAAAAATGAACGTCAAGATACAAGAGTATATTTCAGTATTGACAAAATACGTCTTCTTTTGCCTTCTTTTAATAGAAAGGTAGTGGATCATCTACTAGCGAGAGTGCTGATGATTAATTTTGTCTGGTTATAATTATAAAACTGAATTATTAACAGTATCATAAATGAAAATGATATATTTTAAAATATATAATATCCTTCATAATGAATTAGAATGATTAACCCTGAAATGCATGATTTTTTGTATTTTATTCAAAAGTTATTCAAATAATAAAACATGATTCCAACATTGCTGAAAAAATAAAAAATAAATTTTTTTGCTTAAATTTCTCTTAAAAATGAAAAAAAAGCAAAAAAATTTAAAAATTACCCCCTCCAATATTTTCTAATTATTTTTATATTTAAAAAATATTTTTTCGGTTTATGATATTCTATTTTATAACAATTCTGTTTCATATTTTGGAATTACAAAATTGCGATTAAAACTATTTTTATTAATTTTCTAAAAAAAAGGACGGTTCCCAAAACCAAAGAGGTCATCACTGTCCATATTGAAAAATTAAAAAAAAAAAATATTGAAAAAATAAATGAATGCATAATGACAGTAAATACCCTAAATAATTAATAAATTTATAATTTAATAACATATTTCATTTATTTTATTTTTAATTAAATAATATTGGGTATGTTTCAAAAATGATAAACTATGCATTTAAGGGTTAAGCCTACGTTGCTGTAAGCGACCGTAACCTTTGAAGTGCTATGTGCACATGACAACATTGGACGCTATGAGCGACCGTAATCTTTGAAGTGCTATGTGCACATGACGATATGGGACATTATGAGCGACCGTGATTTTTGAAGTGCAATTGTGCACAAAACAACAATGTAGCTGTGAGCGATCATTAAAGTGCTATGTGCACGTAAGTACCGACTACTATGATTTAGACTACTTCGGAAGTGCAAAGTACACAGTAGGTAACTAAAATAATGTTGAGTATTTCATTGTTGAATAGTAAACATTATTATATTAAGGTGATTGCGTCGATGTAGCCCGCGAAATTCAAATATTTTTACGTTTTTTGCAATTTGCAGGCCAGTGACATGTTGTAACTTTATAAATATTTGTGTTGCGCAAATAACAAGTATAATTTTAAATATAAAAATTGTAAAAAAATTCGCTCCATCAGCTCTCACATAGAAAAGGTGCATCGTAGTTAGATTTCGGAGATTTTAACATGATGCACCTTTTCTATGTGAGAGCTGATGGAGCGAGTTTTTTGATATTTTTATATTTAAAATTATACTTGTTATTTGCGCAACACAAATATTTATAAAGTTACAACATGTCACTGGCCTGCAAATTGCAAAAAACGTAAAAAATTTGAATTTCAAAATAATATTATCCCCCTTAACATTTAAGTTATGATGTTAAAAGGATAGACAGAAATATGTCATGTGAAAGTTCTTAAAACGAGAAAATAATGAATATTTACATCAAAATAATATTACAAGGAAAAGCATTAAAATTACAAAATTTTGCATTTTGAGGTATTGTGATTTCTTTGATTGATTTATCTATACGATCCGAGTCGACTACTTTAAACCTATCGCAATTTATAGCAGGTAAATATCTACAGAAGAATAATATTTTTTTTCAATCTTAAAATTAGAAGCACTAGCTGTGACATGCGCCTTAGGTTGAGTCAGGGCAGGTCGTTTTTCCATTATGATGTACCTCACGTGCAGTGTTTCTTAAGAGACAATATGCCAGAATATGCCAGGCAGACGGTGGAAGGTCAACCTTAGCAAAATAATAAATGTCTCCTCAAGGTTAAGAGGGCCCTTCCCCATCCGACGAACGACAACGCGAGCATGGTCAAAAAGCTTGTTGTTTCATCCAGAACAAGAGGCAAACCCGTCCCCGCTCGACTCGTCCCCCGCTTACCTCTTACCGCCACATAGCTAACACGCAAGTGAGAACGCGACAACATTAAAAGGAAAATAGTGTGCGGAAGTTTCATAAAACTTGTTCTAAGAAATACGTGTTTATTCGTAAGCCTTATAAGATTATGAAAAAAAAAAATTGCATTTAGAAACTCCATTACATTTGCAAGGTTTCTATGCAAATATTTCTTTCCGGTTACAATTAATAAGTACATTATAAACGCCCAAACATCACATAAAATTTGTGCAAAAAAGCAGATTTTTGGAGGTTTGTCTGAATTTGTTTCTTAAAAATGATAGAAACCTAGATATAGTGCACAAGATGCCTATTAGTTCAAAAGTTTGAAAGAAATATCTGTTACAACGCCATAATCACGTACGAGCGTTTGTATGAAAAGATAGACGGGTTGGCCGCCCTTAAGTCTAAGTAGACTTATAATATATATTACTAGCTGTTGCCAGCGGCTTCACCCGCTACAACTCGAAAATTATCCCACGGGAACATAAAATCGGGATAAAAGCTATCCTATGTGTTAATCCAGGTTATAAACTATCTGTGTACCAAATTTTAGCCAAATCCGTTCAGTGGTTTTTGCGTGAAAGAGTAACAAACATCCATACATCCATACTTACAAACTTTCGCCTTTATAATAGTAGTAGGATGTCTTTCTTATTAATTACAGAAGACTGAATTGCACGGTATAATTAGATAATTGTAAAATAAACGGATTAGAAATATTATTCTGTCTAAGATGTTGGCAAATACTTTAATAAAATAATGTATTATATTTGCTAACATAAGTAAAAAAAAAAAAAAGAAAGATCAAATGTGTCGTGTTTAAAAAAAAAAATATGTCAAAATGGGATGTACCAAAAGGCTATCTATACAACCCATATCAAATTTTAAATAGATCAATGTGGTAAAAAAAAAAGAGAGAGAGAGACGTTCCAATGAATAGAGAAGCATTATTGGTTCTCACGGTTAAGTATAAACAGCGAAAAAAAAAAAAATAAAATAAATGTGGTCGCACAGTGGACACAAAACAATATTTAAATGAAAAGTAAGAATTAAATGAAGAAGGTATTTTCTTGAATGAAGTGAATATTGATTTTAATCGTTCTCCACAAGACAAGGGAAGACGTACAAAAGTACTATTTCGATTTTCATAATATCTAAAATCGGTTTTACCTCACTAGTACGAATGAAGGTCGCAATATGACATAGAATTTAAATTATTTATAACGATTAAAATAGTCGATGAAAATGGGAGCAAGTATTCCATAGTGTAGATGAGTCGCAAAGTAAACAAAAGAAGTATTTTGATAAAACAATGAAAGAATAATAAGTAAGAGTAGCAAATATTAATTTGATCTTGTAGTAGTAACAAGAAAGACTCGCAATGCATGTATAAAGTAAAACTTTCTAGCGAATTTTTCCTCCGAATTACAAAATTATTTCATAATGATAAAGTGTCTTATCAAAAAGGATAAAACAATTGGTTTAAGTACCCTAATAAATCTGCCTTAGCAAAACAAGGTACGACTGTTAACAAATGGGTAAACTCGGTGGATAAAATTTATCTGTGGTGGTGTTTCAGAAAGAATCAGACTGACATATTATAGTCAAACAATTAAATGAGTGAAAATGTACAGTTTGAAGGAACAAAGGTAGCTAATCAGGTTGTTAATTCATCGTGTTTTACGTCACGCAAAAATCTTTGTCAAGTTCATGGCGAACTTATAACCTATCATAATCATCAACAGCCGGAAAACGTCCACTGCTGAACATAGGCCTCCCTATAGAAACAGAAATTAATATGTATAACTATTTAATAATGCATGGAATTGATGAAGCACTATGTGTGCTAGGATGCACTATGTGTGCTAGGATGCACTATGTGTGCTAGGATGCACTATGTGTGCTAGGATGCACTATGTGTGCGTGCATATAGGTGGCACAATGCGTGCTAGGATGCACTATGTGTGCTATGCGAAACGCAAGGTGTGCGTCGCATATAGGTGACACAAGGAGTGCTAAGATGCACTATGTGTGCTATGCGAAACGCAAGGTTTGCGTCGCATATAGGTTGCACAAGATGCGCTAGGTCGCACGAGATGTGGAAGGTTGCACAAGATGAGCTATGCATTGCGCGAGTTCCTCAAGATGACAGGGTACAGAGAAGGTATGCGAGGCGCCGGGAGATAAATTGTATGGGTCCGATGTGGAGCAGCTGGGAGTCAGTTCGAGTCCAACGTTGAAGAGACGCGGTACAATGGGTGAGGTGCTCAAGATGTACAACGAGAGCATGCGCGAGGCGCCGGGAGATAAATTGAACAGGTTCGATGTGGAGCAGCTGGGAGTCAGTTCGAGTCCAAGAGGAGACGCGGTGCGCAGAGCACGGTGCGTTACGTGTGGCGCGTGGGCCGTTGCGCATGGCGTGCGATGCGTTGAACGTGTCGCGCGGAGCAATGCGCGTGGACGCAGTGTGTTGCGCGTGGTGCGCGGTGCGTTGCGTGTGGCTCGCGATACAGTGTCGTAAAGCAAAAGCTGTGTGATGTGTTGTTGAAAAGTTTAAGTTGTGGAACAAAAATAAGTGTTGTGTTGTGAAAAAGACTACGCTGTGAAA
This sequence comes from Agrotis segetum, assembly GCA_036375495.1. Taxonomy (NCBI): domain Eukaryota; kingdom Metazoa; phylum Arthropoda; class Insecta; order Lepidoptera; family Noctuidae; genus Agrotis; species Agrotis segetum. Next base: position 1,079,612 of record JAQSVV010000033.1, read on the forward strand.
CAAAATACAAGTGTTGTGTTGTGGAAAAGTTTTATGTTGTGAAGATGAAGATGCTGTCCAGAAGATGTATGAGAATACTGTACAACACAATTATTGTATGAAGTTTTATAAAAAAAAATGTACCTACTTAACTTGAGTTTAACTAATAAATCCTGTATGTTTTGGTAACATGATCAACAAATTGTTTGTATATCTTTACAAGTATATTATGTTAATATTTCTTTTTATTTAATAGTAATTTTATTAGTTTTAAAGTTGTACCCTTTTCTGATTTAATATAATATAATGTACACGAGGACGTGTACTATTATCAGGATGGACGAATTGTTAGAACGGTGTTACCATACTACAAAATAATTAAACTGGTATAATTTTTTGTTTATGGTAACATTTATGTTAAATTTTATCGTTTGTTTTTATAACCATAATTAGTAAAAATAATTATGGAATAATTAATGGTTTATTTTAAAAGTGTTAAAACATTTTGGTTGAAACGATATCGATTCAAAAGGATTAATTCGATCTTAATATGATTTTTTTACGTTACCCTCACTACATTTGATTATTGTCAAAGTTGAGCTAATTGTGAATTTTAGGTCCGACAGTCAGTCTAGTTTGTGCCTCGAACCGAGCAGGTCGAATTAATCCCTGGTAGTTGCGTATAAAATTGTATAAGCCGAAAAAGTGTAAAGTAATTGTTGTTAAAGTGAAATAAAATTATAATAATAATGATTGTGGACTTTTACTTTATCGAACGAGCTAACACAGGGAAACAAGTCTGGGATAAGTTACACACTATTTTTGAACAAACAGGGAACCTATCAGTTCACATCGCACAAGAAAAGTTTTATAATCTCAAGTTCATAGAGAAGGAGACCGTGGCAGACTTCTTAGGAAGATTTGAGGAGACCCTGGCAACTTTGAAGTCATTGGGTGTTGAAATTAGCATGAGTATGGCGGTCACCAAAATCACGTCATCGCTACCTTCTTCGTTTAATCATTTTGTATCGGCTTGGGAATCTGTTCCCACTGAGAGACGCACACTAGAGGAACTATCTTCGAGATTGCTGGTTGAAGAAATGCGGATGAAGACTGATACTAGTTCTTCAGAAGCGTTCCAAGCAATAAAGAAAGGGCGAAAATGTTTCAGGTGTGGTAAAGAAGGACATTTCAAGTCTCAATGTAAAGGTAATTTTCAAAGTAATAGTAATAATAAACATTGTACTATATGTAAGAAGCCAGGTCATTTAGTAAGCGAGTGTTGGTTTAAAAATAATAAATCAAAAGGTTCAAAAGGTATGTCAAGTCATAAAAACAAAACTAGTAATGTGTTTCATGTGTGTATGTCCCCAGCCTTGAATGCACAAACGTATCAAAACAATGATGTGTGGATTATGGACAGCGGTGCTTCAGAGCATATGTGCCATAATATTGAATATTTTAAAAATTATGTAAGTTTTCCTTCACCAAAGCAGATAATTATAGGAGACGGTAATGTCATTGAAGCAAAAGGTATAGGGAATATATACCTAGAGGCATACAATGGTTATAAATGGATAGAAACAACTTTAAAAGAGGTATTGTATGTTCCAAACTTAAAGCTAAACCTTTTTTCTGTCAGTTCAGTAACAGATAGGGGCCATTTTATTCATATGAATAAAGATAAATGCATTTTCAAGAAAACTGATAACAAACAGCCAAGTGCAGTAGCTAACAGGAAAGATAAGTTATATATAATGGAATTTAGGTACAAAATGAGTGATATGGCTTATGTAGGTAAAGTTAATGACAATTTGTTAGAGTGGCATAGTAAAATGGGTCATCAAGACATTGAACAGGTTAAAAATATTTTGAAGAGAAGTGATATCAATGTGTCACCTGATAGTAGTGAGTCTACATGTGAGGATTGTTTAAAGGGTAAGTTACATAAACAACCATTCCCTATAAGTGAGGTCAGAGGTCAACGACCCGGTGAAATTTTACATATGGATTTATGTGGACCCATGGAAGTTGGTTCATTAGGTGGTGCATATTATTATTTGTTGATAAAGGATGATTACTCTCGTTTTAGAACAGTCTTCTTTTTATCTCATAAATCAGAAACAGTAAAGTGTGTTCAGAAGTTTTTAAAATATGTCATAAATAACTTAGGTTATAAAGTAAAAATAATTAGATCTGACAATGGTAAAGAGTTTATTAATCAACAGATGAAGTCATTATTGGATAATTTAGGTATCATACATCAAATTAGTGTAGCATACACTCCTGAACAAAATGGATGCGCTGAAAGGGAAATGCGTACTATCACCGAGTGTGCTAGAACAATGCTTTTGAGTAGTGGTTTACATAAAAGTTTATGGGCGGAAGCAGTTAACACTGCAGTCTATATCTTAAATAGGACAGGTAAAAGTAGGGTCATAAACAAAACACCATATGAGTTATGGCATAATAAAGATTTATTTGATATTAAAAAATTACAAACCTTTGGTTCCAAAGTAGCTGTATTAGTACCAAATCAAAGAAGAATGAAGTGGGATGCTAAATCTAAAACAGGTTTCTTTGTGGGATTTGGAGAGACAACTAAGGGATACCGTATATATCTACCAGAAGAAAATGATGTCCAGATCAAAAGAGAAGTAGTTTTCTTGAAAGAAACTAAGGTTAGTACCGAGACAACAGAAAGGGAAGACATAGAATATGTTTCAGAAGAATCTGAATGGCCTGTGGAACATCTGGAAGATGAATATCATAGTTTCTATGAAGAAGAAGAGATGCATGATCAAATAATACAAGAACAGTCAGAAGAATGGGAAGAAGAACAAGAAAAGCAAGAAGAAACTATACAAAAAGAACCAGAATATCTACAAAGTAGTCAAGAGAAGAGTAAATCAGATAGTCATGACCAAGAAGAAAACAATCAGAAAGCACAAGAAAACAAACCATCAAGAAAGAAGACAAAACCACAGTGGCTTGATCAATATGAAACAGGTTTCATGGCTACAAATAATGAACCCTTGACTTATGAAGAGGCTATGACAAGAGTTGATCGAGGGAAGTGGCAAGAAGCAATCAAGAAGGAAATGGATACACTAAGTGTGAATAATACATTTACAAGGGTGAGTGAAATACCAAAAGGAACAAACATAATATCTACAAAATGGGTGTTCAAGGTAAAAGACACTGAGGAAGGAAAACTGTATAAAGCTAGGTTAGTAGCTCGAGGGTTTGAACAAAATGATGAGAACTTAGATGTGTATTCACCCGTTGCTAAACTAGGGACTTTTAGAATTTTCATGGCTGTAGCAAACAAATTAAAACAATCTGTTTATCAGATGGATGTAGTTGGTGCTTTTCTACATGGAGATATACAAGAAACAGTGTACATTAAATTACAAACAGGAGAGATATGCAAACTTAATAAATCTCTTTATGGTTTAAAGAAATCTCCTAAATACTGGAATGAGAAATTTGACAGTTTTATGATAAAACAAGGTTTTAAAAGATCTCAAAATGATTCTTGTTTATATTTCAGAAATATAAAGGGTAAATATATGTATGTGTTACTCTATGTTGATGATATTATCTATTTTGGATCAGAACAACAGGAATTACAATGCTTTAAAGCTCAGTTATCTCAAAATTTTAAAATGAAAGATTTAGGGTTGGCAAGAAATTACTTAGGTATTAATGTTAGTCAAGAAAATGGTGTAACTACCATGAACCAAGAAAAATATTTAATTTCAATATTAAAGAGATACAGAATGTTGGATTGTAACCCTGTTTCTACCCCTATAGATCAAAACTTTAACTTTCAAAGTTTACAAAGAGAAAAGTCGGAAAGTAGGTAGTGAAATAGAAACAAAGTGCAGGCAATTAATAGGTTGTTTATTATATGCAGCATGCGGTACAAGACCAGATATTTGTGTAGCAGTCAGTTTCTTGAGTAGGTTTCAGCATTGCGCCAGTCAGTTGCTATATAAAATCTCTGAAAAGAATATTAAGGTATATAAAGGGCACATCACAACTTTCCTTAGTTTACAACTCTAGTAATGCGTTAGTAGAAGGATATGTTGATGCGGACTGGGCTGGTGACATACGTGACAGGAGATCTACATCAGGATATGTATTTAAACTATTTGGAAGTGTAATTTTATGGTCTAGTAAGAAACAAATGTGTGTAACTCTATCTTCAGCTGAATCTGAATATGTAGCTTTGAGTTTATGTATTGTTGAAGCAAATTGGTTAAGAAGTATTTTGTCTGATTTTAATATTAACTGTAATAACATAACCATTTTTGAGGATAATCAATCTGTAATTAAATTGGCAAATAATTCAGAAAACAACAAAAGATTGAAACATATTGATATTAAATATAGATACATTGTTGAACAAGTAAATAAAGGATTAATTTCATTAAAGTATATAAATACTTCAGAAAACATTGCAGACATACTAACTAAACCTTTGGGTAAAACATTGTTTGATAGATTTAAGATTAATATGTTAAAATAAGTAAAATAACACTGTGTTCTGCTAATTATAAGTGAGTCAAAAAGAGGTGTCAGTATAGTTATACAATGTTCTTTGCTAATTGAAGAAAGGAGTAAGTATTTAAAGAAAATTTTGTTTCAAAAATAATAGATAAGTTCATTTTGTTTTGTGTATACTTACTTAAGAGTTAGCAAGCTTTATTGTAAGGAAGTCACAGTAGTAACTGAAAGTTTTATAGTAATTCCATAGTTTAATTAAAGAAATTACACTGAAAGTTGTAAAAGTGTAGTGCTTATTATAAGTAATTTTTTTTTTGTTTTGGAAACGGAATTGTAAGAGTGTAAACATGGTATTAATATATTATGTGATCATGATAAGTATAAGTGTAATGTTTAAGTTGTAAGTGATAAACTATTTTGTAAAATTCCAACTTGTAAATTAGTTGAGAAATATTTGTTGAGGGGGGGTGTTGGAAGACAACAAATATTATCTGTGGTCTAGGATGTTTTATATCTGTATTGTCTACAACACTGTTCCATCCTGTGACGTCACCTCCCTATAATTAAGATACGAGTAAAGACGTGTTGCTGCTGAAATTCTGTAATTTTATTTTCTACAATAGCCTTCCCACCAAAATAATTCAACAGGTTTCAATTTTTGAGTTTAGGTATGTTTTACCAATCCTCTCCTATAACAAGAATATAATGCTGCTTCTGACTTTCTATTTTGATAAAATTACATAATGTTTTAAAATTAATTCAGTAATTTTAACCTTTTTTTTCTATTTAGATTCGAGAAATATCACAATCTTATCACAATATATTTAATTTCTTAACACCACAACTATTACAAAACTCGTTCCAGGTGATAATTCTTCCGTCAGACGAACCATTTCATAATTTATAGAGCGATGCAATACTGGTACTTAACCTCCAAAAGAAAAGTAGATATTATTTTGAAAAGTGTATTCGATTGTTTAGTTAAGGTATAATCATAGAATTTCATTAATAAACTCAACTAACGGCCTGTCTTGGCTTCGCAAGGCTGGATATTTGTTTATTATATAGCTTTTTTTTAGTATTAATACAATTTTTGTTCTCACAGCAGTCACAGCAGCTACCCATTATTTCTTGATAGTGTAAATTGTCGTAAATTTGTATGTTCCATCATATTTACAGCTTATTACACAACATCTAGTCATTTTACATCAATTAATCGATTTTTTTCTGAAAATTCCTTTGATTTGACAGTTCTTTGGGGACCAAACTGTCACTTTTCACTTTGACACTTGCCTTCCCCATTGGACAAGAAGCGTGATGACATAAAAGCTAGACCACCTGCAAATATAAATTACAATGTCATCAATGGTGTTCTTACATGTCCACTATGTGCTCGGAGTTTTATGGCAAAAGTTGGATATGCGAGTCATTGGAGAGCGCATGAAAGGGCACATCAAAGCTCTCAACCACTCTAAAAGCCATCGATTGCAGTCGCTGTGGCCGAAATCGGCTAGATGGCATCATCATCATCATTGTGCCATAAAACTAACGTAATATTTAAGTGAAAATAAATTAAAATAAAATCATTCAAAGTGCTGATGGCGAGAGCACAGTGGCAACTTCCGTTTTCGGTTTTTCTACTGTTTTTTGCCAAACCAAAATGATAAAAAAACTTTTTATATTGTCTTTGTTCAATTGTCAAAAATGAGAGAATGTCATTGTCATCGCCTGTCACTGTCAATCAATTTTCTGGTTCAATGTTATTGTTAATTTTTTTACGGAAAATAACAAAATAGTAAAATTATATAGAGATGAAATTAAAAAACAACATTTATCTTCTTTTTAAGACATAAATATGAAGATACCAATACGAGTATTCACCGACAGCTTTCGCCAATAAGTGATAACCAAAACATTATTTCGTAACTAAAAATCACATAGAAATCACTTAAAATGGACCGAAAATAATTTATCTTTATTAAAAATTGCACCATAATCTCAAATCATGTTTGTTAGTATCTTAGTTTTCAAGTAAGTCTTAAATATATTTGACCTCTTTCAATAACAAAATGTATTGTTACCTTGATTGCAGAAATTGAATATTTCCCGTCTCCCTGTTTTATTGAGATGTCGGAAGTATCACATAAGACCTTGTACAACTACGTCGCAATCTTCAGATGATGAAAAAGAGAAGGAATTGGAGAGAATAGCTAAAGATGTAAGTAGTCAATAAAATCATAATTTTCTGCAATATTAACAACTCAACTTCTTGAAAAATTGTTGAACAACTACCTAATATTAGTAGCAATTAAATTTAATTCGTAATAATATAAGTTTTTCTACTATATTATAATGTCATCTTTCTGGTCAAGTTTTAATATTAATACAAAACAAACATTCTTAAATAAAAGTGGTTGTCCATCTACTCATATTATCTTCTAGAAATTTAATCCACTAACCCTTATAAATAGCAAAATATGGGTAAACAGGCCACTGTACTAATCCTTGGCAAACTTATTATCACCTTAGATTTTCGAAGAAGAAAAATTGAAACATGGAGCACGATTTTATCAGCATCAAATTCTGCCTCATCAAACAAAAAAAAAAAAAAATCTCCAGCAACAAATTCTTTAATCCATTTCTAACATCTCATGGTGACTTTTCTTCACAAGTTCAAATTCTACTCACAGTACAAATTTTTTGTTCAAAATATCACTTTTTTCAATTCCAGGCCTCCATAGATGAACCACCAACATCCTGCTGCCAGTCTGGGTGTGCTAACTGTGTTTTCATAGTGTGGGCAGAAGCGTTGTCAGCAAAATTGAAAGATGCTGGCCCGGAACTTAGTGAAAAGATACTAAATAGTGTTGAAGATCCTTCAATGAAAGCATATCTAGAAATGGAACTGAAGATACGAAGTTTAAAGAAATGATGAGGTTGTCCATTAGGCTAGATAGTAATTTTGCTGATTTTATGGTTTACGTCCCGGCTTCGCATGGGTGGACATGATGATTTTCGTCCTCTAGGCCTGGTCCTGATGTTTACAAACACCAAAAAAAGAATTACCCAAATCGGTCCAGCCGTTTGCAAGTTATAGGCTTAGTGCACATTTAGAGATCCATTTTTATATTATAGTTGAACTGTATAGCAAAACTTGCAGATATTAATTGCACAAGACACACATATTACCATTCATTTCATTTTATTAAATCATGCAACAGTTTTATTTTGAGAAGGAATTTTATATAAATAATCCAGATTCTGATATCTAGTGGAGTGCAAGATAGCTAAACTCTACATAATTATATTTAATACTGGAATCTGCTCTTCCAAAACATCGATGAATAGATTGGTCATTTTTTTATGTTATAACTTGGTGTCATTTGATAGCCCTTACTTTTTTGATGATTTTATACCCCAAAAAAGGGATATTAATATATTACAGTAAAACGGGGTGAATCAGCACCAAATTTTAGAGGGTTTTTCTAAAATTATGATGGTGAAGGAAAAGTTCTGTTCATTTTTAGGTATTACATAAGTTGCATGTTCGTAAAATATCCTATAACTTACATGACGTTTTCAAGGTTAAAATCCCTTTTAAAGTTTGGTTTCGATTCACCCCTGAATTCTCTATTCATCCCATTTTACAGTACCTACATGTTTTTCCTAATAGCCCACTTTGATTACTAACAAAAAATACCATTTTTGTTTCTTGAGCAGAATTTATGAACACCAAGTAGCTATGTACTTACATTTTCTAAGTGAATTTTGTAAAAATTCTTCAATGATTGATCATAATTTTTAAAATATTTTTTTGTGAGTAGGTTAATAAGCAAAGAAATGTCTCACTCATTCCATCAATCATTCTCAATCATTAGATAAGAATAATTATTGTGATAGTACAGATTATAATTATATTTTTTATTGTTATTTACATTTGTAATGTCTTAGTCAACTTTTGTATAAAATGAACTTAATCCATTTTTAATTATTAGGCTCAAAATGAATGTATACCAAATCAAAAAGAATATCTTAGGGTGCTCCCGCATCTATCGACACGGAATCGGAGATTTTTCCGTCGCCCTTATTCAAAAATTCGTACATAGATTAATTCATAATTTTATTTAAAAAAAAAAATTACATATTTTCTATCTTTCCTACCAGCTAAGTCGTAAAATAATGCTATGTTAATCAGATGTTAATATTTGCATTCTGATAAATGACAAGATTTGGATTAGAATTTTATACTTACTTTTAAGAAGCTTGTCATAACTTCGTTCAGATATTAATAAGAAAGATAAGAAAGTGAATGAAATAATTATGTATAATGTATCATTTATGATACTCGTAATCTTTACGCTTAATAACATTAGGATGTCGAATAGATGGTTTTGTTAAATTCTATGGTTTTATTATTTTAATTTTATTCAACTACCTTGTTAATTTAAGCCAAGGTACGTGTAGGATCAATTCTATTACCATTTTTTAAAGCTTTGACATTATGTTCTAACGTATCCTGGATTTTAATGGCTAAAGTTTGAACGCAGCTCCCGCTCGGTTCAAGACCCGGTGAAACAAGCGTCAATTGGTCAATGCTAGGCTGGTCTTTGTTTTTGAGAAAATCGGTAAACTTATAAGCAAGCTATACGAGGACCATCGGTATTTTTTAGAATTTCGCCTTGCAACTCGCTTCAATTTTGCCAGTCTAAAGTATATGCCGGTATTTTTTGTACAAAACGCTAACAATGGGGACGGTAAGTCAAAGCTAATTGTTAACCCCCGACGGAAAAAGAGGGGTGTAAAGGCCTATTCAGACCTAAGCGATATTCGCTGCCGCTGTGGGTAGAAGAACATACCGCGCGGGTTTCGCTTAGTTATTTAGTATCAAGTATCGCGGCTAGAGCGACCTGAGCGATATTCGCTGCCGCTGTGGGTAGGGGTACTACATACAGCGCGTTATTCTACCCACAAGGATAGCGAAATCCGTTTTGGTGTGAACAGTAATATTACCGCATACCCACTGGGTTTTCTCTGCCGCAGACGGTAGCGAATACCGCTTAGGTCTGAATAGGCCTTTATAAGTTTGACGTGTCTGTCTGTCTGTCTGTCTGTCTGTGGCACCGTAGAGCCCGAACGGATGAAGCGATTTCAATTTAGTTTTTTTTTGTATTAAAGGTGATTTACGTGCGAGTGTTCTTAGACATGTTTGATGAAAATCGGTTGAGCCGTTTAAAAGTTGTGGGGGTAAAAGTGAGAAAGGGTAGCCGAGGGTTTGCAAATATACTCAAGTGGGGTCTTAAATCAAAGCAAACTGAAAGGGAATATTGATCACTTAATTAAGTGTGTACCTATAAAAAGTTTCAAATAAAAATTAAATTAAAAATTTAAAAAACCCCCGACACAAAAACCTTTAAAAAGTACTAAATAATAAAAAAAACTCAATCTTAAAGTACCTAACTATGTATTAATAATTATTAAAAAAAATACGTCTCGTTGGGGGACCGAAAAAAAACGTAGATAATAAATAATTTGGACCGGTCCCCCAACGTGACGTATTTTTTTTAATAATTATTAATACATAGTTAGGTACTTTAAGATTGAGTTTTTTTTTATTATATATCTAGTACTTTTTAAAGGTTTTTGTGTCGGGGGTTTTTTAAATTTTTAATTTAATTTTTTAGATGGTGCCACCATAGCCTTAGTTCGTAATACTATTTTGAGAAGAACCTTTAAGATTTGAACGAATGACGATATGATGACGATGCTTGGAACAAGCTATACTAACGCCATTAGTTCCCCAGTTGTCATCCCCATTGGATACTCACGCCTGGATACTAGTCTTGGGCATTCTAGTTCACTACTGAGAGCGCTCAATCTAGTTCTCCGCTCTTTAACGAACTAGTTCGTTGTTCTAGTTCGTTAGTTCCTATCTCGTAATAGAGACCGACCGATCAAGAGCGATCAAATCGTTCGCTCGCAAAGAGATGTCAGATTTAGTTTGTCTTTGTTCGCTCGTTTTAATACGGTTCCTGCTGCATGCGACAATTTGTGTAAAGTGTACGAAACGGGATGCGCGCATGATCGGTGAGCGAACGGGAGTAGGTATTATAGTGTAGTGCTGTCCCGCTCCCGTGCAACGATCTTAGATCAGTCGATCTCTTTCATTCTGTCCGAACTACTGAACCACGGAGCAGAAAATGTGGGAGCTAGTTCACTAGTTCATCTGTGGGAGCAGTTCTTTCGAACTAGTTCGTTCGCGAACTACACAAGACTAGTGGATACGACGCGCCGTCGATCCGGGCATGATCCATAATCAGTCGGCGAGATACCTTTTACTCGCCGGCCAGCCGCGCCTGCGGTGGCCGGAAGTCGTCTCGCGATGTCCGTTGTCGTGGGCGTCTCCCGCGGCGGCTGGATCGTGAGGTCCGCCTGCCTCCTCTTTCGCTAGCATGACATTTACGCAGAACAAGGCAACCGCTTCCCATTCCGTCTCGACCAATGCCGGGCGCGAGATGTTGCCGCCAATCGCCTAGGTGAGGACACGGCAGAGCGTGACACCTGCAACGTATGCTCCACTCCAGTGTCCTCGCAGCGGTGACAACTACCAGGTGTTTCTTCCCGCCCAATCCGACACAACACGTTACAGGCCTTCCGAAACTCCCGTATCTTGAACTGCGTCAGGCCAAGGGTGAGGACCCTCGTGGTGCCTCTCCAGCCACTCTTCAAAGAACTCCTCGGCGTGCCCGCTTATGATTATAAGTTGACTTATCTACTGGCGTATGCACAGCCGCCAGCAGGTTAACCTTCCGTCTGAATCTGTCAAATTTTACCAATCAAATATTAACCTCCCACTAAGTATTGTGATAAGGTTGAAAATCTATTAAAGAAATTGAGGTAGGTTGGTGTACTGGCATCTGTATCTACCTACTAAAGGAAAAAAGAATTTTTCAAATCGGATGTTAAACGACGGAGTTATGTCCGAACAAACATAGAAAAAATACAAACATCCGAATTGAGAACCTCCTCCTTTTAGAAGTCGGTTAAAAAGGAAACACAGTGTACAAAGTGTACAATCCAAAACTAAGAAATGACGTAGGTAGGTATAAATCGACATGACATCTCAGTTGACTTGAACTCGAACGTTAGTTCGACAAAATATTATTATGTCGAATTCGACATTCCCAGACTAGCAACTTTTAAAATTTGTCGAAAAAATTACGTCATTGGACATTTTTGTCGAGCTCTAAAACTGAGAATTGGCCCCCTACTACATTTCAAACCCGTTTCGTGTTTGCATAACTAATTAGGAAGCTCTATTAACAGCTTTCAAAAACATAATCTGCATGTAAATGAAGACGTGTTTACCTTCCCTTTTAGTAAAATAAACTTCGGCCTCTAAAGGGCCCGGTGACATAGTAAGTAGGTACTTACCTACTATGCATTTCAACAAGGTATAGGACGGCCATATGACGTCATCAACAACAGAGTTCGCGGTTCGACTGAATTCCTGCGGAAAATTCTTGGCAGGTACCCACTAGACGTGGACGCTCTCACAGGAGGCTGTGTACAGACTCAGGGTAGCACAGAGAGCCATGGAGCGTTCCATGCTCGGCATAAGATTAATGGACCGAATTCCAAACATCGAAATCCGGAGACGAACAAATGTATTCGATATTGGTAACCGAGTTATGGAACTCAAATGGAGACATGGAGTTGGGCAGGACACCTGGCAAGGCGCGGTGACGGCAGGTGGAGTAAAGCTGTGACAGAGTGGCGTCCAAGAAATGGAAAGAGAAGGGTTGGTCGTCCGGCGGCGAGATGGGCAGACGACATTGTTGCCATCGCGGGAGTGTCCTGGATGAGGCTGGCGCAAGATCGTGGAGCTTGGCACAAACAGAGAGAGGCCTATACCCAGCAGTGGGTGAAGACGGGCTGTGGATGATGCTGATGACCCACTAGGTACCTACATTTTTAATCAAATTATGACATACCTACTTGATACTTCAGTCGTGGTGCGGGCTCTGGTGCTTTTTTATAAAGATTTTCCTTTCCTAAGAAAATCTTTGAAATTCGCTACGCATGCGTTAATGCGTTTAATATTTAAAAACATTATGCTCTTTTATTTTTCAAAATCATTACAAGACTTACATTATTTTTAGGCTTGAGCGCTATTAAATTAAAAAGTTCCCTAACAAACTATGATACAGGGCGGGCGGTTCATAAAAAGGAAAATGTAATTTCGTTGCTACGTACCCACAATTAATTGACCTACCTTCGCTGCGGGCTTTTATTTGTAACAAGATTTTTTATTTAATTTCATTTAAAACATGGAACTTATTTTCATTAAAAAAAAATGAAAGCCCTCAACTAAATTGTATCTACCTCTGTAGGAATCGAAATATTTCCCACGTGATTTAGTAAATAAGATCCAAGTACCTACTTACAAGGTAACGCCTCACGTTCTTCTATTCAATTATCAAAACAGTAGCCACATTACTCCAATATAACTTGTTGATTACATAACAACGCGATATTTACCTGTTACTGACGTGGGTTATCGTTGCGTAAACAGCGTAAATAATGACCTCACTTCGTCGCCCTTTGCGGGTCAAATGTCTTAGATGGCGACGTTAATGTCTCGTCTATAGCCGTGTCTACGAGTCCCCAGATACTGAGTATGTCTAGACCGTTTGTTATTTAAGAAAATATCTGCTTTACAAGGTGAATACGACATTGAGAGTCAAATTACCATGTTTTTTTATGATAGTTTTACTTAATATGGTTTTAGTAATCTTAACGTATGTAGGTAGGTAGTAACTGCCGGCATCGCGGGATTGTCTCTGTCTGACAGTCCCTTCCTTCCTGCCCTGGGTGCGAGGACTGATTTGACGATTTTTCCACTATAAAAAAGGTAGCTTGTAAAACTCGTATATAGTTTAATGTCTTTGTTGAAAAACGACTTATAGACGTATAGATGTCTCTAATTATTGTATTAGTGTACCTACGTACAATAATACACCCAATTCAAGTTTAATGATCATTTATCATGTAACAGTATTATAAAGCCAACTTAGTAGCAGCTACGTAGGGCACAGGGAGCCTGGGAACACGCCTTTTTAGCCTTTTTTTCTCTAAGTAGTTCAATGGAACTGGCATTCTATTCATTACAAAATAAAAGGGGGTGACGGGGCGGCCGTGCTCTGCCCAAGCGGGGCAGTCCTGCATATGCTCCACTGTGCCCTCCGGGCGATCCTCGCAGTGGTGACACCCAGGGAATTCTTCCTTGCTTATCAGACACAGGAACGTCCCGAAACATCAGTGCCCGGTGAAGACCTGCGTAATGCGGTAGGTCAGGACGCCGTGACGCCTATCCAGCCACTCCTCAAAGAGGTGTCTTACCGCCGCGATTGCGGTGTGCCATCGGTGATACACCTACCATTTTTTTTAATTTATACAGTTGTTATAAATATTTTTAAGATAGGAATAAACACATTATGTATGTAAATTAATTATTTTTATTTAAAAACCTGTAATCTACCTACATGACGCATAAAATGAGTATATTCATTTTATGCGTCATGTATACGCATAAAATGAGTATATTCATTTTATGCGTCATGTAGGTAGATACGATAGGTAGATACTTAGATAGGTAGATACTCGTGTCTACCTATTTTTTTTAATTAACAATTGGCTTTAACCCCTCCGATATCATGTCGATATCGTTATAATGAAACAAAGTTCAGATTTTATTAAAAACTCTTTATTATATCAACAGTCAACAGCAATAATCAGTTTAAGTACATTTAGTATAATATTGTAGATCTTATTTATAAAGCCAACAAATCTTCGGTAAAATGTTTAATTTTATTATCCTATGCGTGATTAGTTTTAAACATGTAGTGAAGCTTGGACAGTCATTCGACACAGAAAGTAAAGTATATTTATGGAATCGATACAAAATTTAATTAATGAACTTATTTACATTTAAATTTAACACATAGCATAGTGCCGAGCGATCGACTGCTGCATCAACGTATCCTGACTTCGTGCTGTACTTCCTAGCACGACCGTAAACATATTCATGATAACTTTTGATGGTAATAAATTCCTGTTATTTTTTACTATTTTATACCACTAATTAGCAATTTTGTGCCTCTCAATTACCGTAGATATGCAGGTCGTGCTAGAAAGGTAGCTTCCCAGCACGACCACGCTAAAATTGCAGCTGGCATTGAAGTTGAAGAAACGGGAGCATGCTTAATAATTTACACTCATTTCCGAATTCATTAACGATAAATTGTCGTAAATTGTAATAAAAAATAAAATCAAAAGCACTTCCCTCACACAAAGTGATGAGCCTGGCTGGATTAGCACCTCTCTCTCACCAGTCTCGTAAGTCGTAAGTATTTTGATATTGGTATATTTTATTGAATTATGGATAATGTAAATACAACACTTAGGTACCTAGGTACTTATTTTTTATTAGAGGGTTGTTTTACGATTTAGCAATTTGAACCCTTTTAACTCTACATTCACGTCTTTGTAAAAAAATAACCTCAGATGGGAAACAGGACCCTTTCATGTTTTATAAATGTTTGGTAAAACGGTAAAACATTTTGTCACATTAGGTAAGTGGGCCTACCCACTTACTGCGACAAAATGTTTGAACGAAGTTTATTTATTTATTTGCTCTCATACACATCATACACTTGACATTGCTGTCGGTTCCAGTAGATGAACCCTGTCAGGGCACTGCAAATCTCAGCTTTGGTTTGCCATTGAGTTTATATAACAATTAACATTAAAATGAGTCAATCTTATAACAAATAAATACAAAAGTCGATTGAAATAATAACAATGATAGGGATTATTGAGCAATAATAATTACAATATAATAACAATTTAGAACGAATCATGACGTTATGTCAGTTTAGGGTTGCCTACGCTCCAGATTTGTTCGGATATATTCGGATTTTTGAATCCACGTCGAAACTTTAATTAAAACACCATGAGGTAATTTTCTGAAAATAATAGGTAAAAGTTTTACGGATAATAATACTACCTATATTCGTTTTTAGGGTTCCGTAGTCAACAAGGAACCCTTATAGTTTCGCCATGTCCGTCCGTCCGTCCGTCCGTCCGTCCGTCTGTCCGCAGTTTAGCTCAGAGACGCACAGTACTAGAGAGCTGTAATTTGGTGTAAATATACGGATTTGTTGTGCCAAAAAAGTGGTAAAATAAAATCTTGAAAAATATTTTTTTAGGGTACCTCCCGTACACGTAAAGTGGGAATGTTATTTTTTTTTCTCGCGTACCCCTTAGTATGGGGTATCATTAAATAGGTCTTTAAAAAATAATGTGAGTTTCCATTAACAATTTTTTGATAAAAAAAATAGTTTGTGAAATATTAAGCTTTAAAGTGCTAAATTTTGCTCGACTCGAGTGTCCCCCCCCCTCTGCCAGCTAAACGGTTATGTTTGGGGGTGTGAAAAAATTCACAATAGTAGTATATATAACGAAATTTAAAAGAAAATTATCATGACTAAGTAGGCTTTACAACTTTACGAGTAATAGTCGACCAACTTATAAAATGTACTTAATAGTAATTAATATAGAATAGAATTAACTTAAGTTATAGAGGAGCGGAGTCTTCTACTACAGGCATTATTTGCTTAAAAAGAGACTCCAATCATCAACTAATGTAAAAAATATTGTTTTACGAAAATAAATATTTTGTATTTGTACTTGGATATAATATTTTCTACTCTTCAACAGCAAATATAAGTTTGTCAACTTTATTTTTACAGCTTTTATAGGTATGTTTTTTGGGGATAGGTAGGTTTTTATTGTCAACTATTTTTAACTAACTTCAAAAAAGGAGGAGGTTCTAAATTCGTCGTAATCTTTTTGTTTTTATGTATTATCCCCGATTTCTCAAAGACTCCTGGACCGATTTTAAAAATTCTTCTTTTTAAAATTAAATTCAGCGAATCAGTTTAGTTAGTTCGCATAAGTATTTTGATGGGCAACTACGGAACCCTACACTGTGCGTGGCCCGACACGCACTTGGCCGGTTTTTGCTTATCTTGTTTGTAAATTTTAGGTCTATTCTCAATTCTAAAAATTAACCCTACCTACCTAAGTGGTCCTTTTTCCCGCGGAACTGTAAGACCGCGGTAGGTATGTACTTTATACTTTCGTTTCTGATTATGTTTCTGATAATAAGCTAATCATGGCATAACAAATTTAAATTTTGTACAAAACAGAAAAAAAAACTGACATGACTGTAAATTATTTAAAGGATGAATTTATTTAAAGTCAGTATTTTTATGTAATTCAGGGCTAGTTTTTTAATTTGGTACTTAATTATGAATTAAGCAACGCAGCTAAATATTTCACAGATATTTGTAACTGTTACAGCCATGGACCTAAAAAAAAAGCCGGACGGAACTTCACTAAGAAAGAATTGAAGCACCCATAGTAAGTCAGTGCGCTTGTCCACACAAGCCGGCACACACACATTCACACCATAGTAAGTCAGCCGTCGGCCATTACGCTTCGAACGACACTCGCGGTTTCATACGGTGTTATTTTGTCTAATAAAAATCAAAGTATGCCGTCATGTGTTGCAAAAAGTTGTCTAAACCATAGTAGTTCAATTAAAAAATCCAGGGGATCACTTTTCATAGTTAAACATGTCATTTTGAAGCTTATTTCTCGATTTTACGTCAATAAATTTTATAAACATCTCGAAATCAATCAGTGTTGCAACTATTTCAAGGTTCAAATTATTTTAAAATTGGGAGATTTATATTTTGTTACTATTTATCGTTATTGTATTCTTCTGTATTTTTACCCGACTGCGCGACGCAAAGGAGGGTAATGTGT
This sequence comes from Agrotis segetum, assembly GCA_036375495.1. Lineage (NCBI taxonomy): Eukaryota > Metazoa > Arthropoda > Insecta > Lepidoptera > Noctuidae > Agrotis > Agrotis segetum. The sequence goes on from JAQSVV010000033.1 coordinate 1,096,994, forward strand.
TTATCAGTCTATGTATGTATGTATGTATGTATGTATGTTTGTTTCTATGTGGCGTTCTAGAGACCAAATGCGTTGGCCGATTTTGATAATTTTTACGTTAATCGATTCGTCTTGACCTTGCGAGTGTCACTAAAGACATGACAGTAATCAAAATTCACCACAGCGACAACCAGACGCCATATTGTCAAAATGAAAAAAAAAAATGTCGATGAACTATGTCATGTGGGGTATCGTTGAATAGGTATTTTAAAATCATCTTTAGGTTCCCTCTATCATTTTTCATTTTAAATAATAGTTTAGGAAATATAACGATTTAAAGTTGTTTAGCAAAACAATAATTTCTGAATAGTAACTAAAAAGTATGAAATAAAAAAAATATTTAACGAAAAACAAAAAACCCGACTGCTTAAAAAAAAACTAAAAAGAAAGAAACAAGCCCAGTAGTTAAGAATTCACACTCACAGTCGGGGCCCGTTGGGAAGATTTGATTGGTATAATTTGAATGGGCCCCGACTGTGAGTGTGAATGAGTGAATTTTTAACTACTGGGCTTGTTTCTTTCTTTTTAGTTTTTTTTAAAGCAGTCGGGTTTTTTGTTTTTCGTTAAATATTTTTTTTTACAAGTTTCCCCACGGCAAATGATGCATGGAAAAATGATTATATAAAAATAATAAGGGAGTGTAGACATGGAATAGGAATGTAGACGTGTAGGAATGAAACATAAAATAGCTTTAATTAAATATTTATAGGCGAAAAATACTTAAACATTCGTTTTCACCATTTAAGTAAATTAGAAGGGATTTCTAGATGTGTCAATAGCAAAAGACAAGTCTACAAAAATTTGAATAACCAAAAGGGATTGTAAAACTTTATTAATATTAAACGAGTTGTAAATATTTTATATCCAATGTGCTTAAATTATTTTACCTTTATTTTAAAAATAGGTATCTGTCACAAAAAAAATGTAATTAAACTTAAGTTCAAGGGAGATCTTAATTAAATATTGTTTAAAAATGGGTAATTTTTTCCTTCATCTGGCATCCCTATACAAACTCACACATATAAACACGGTCGCCATTTTGGTGCTTCAATCGTTTCTTAGTGAAGTTCCGTCCGCCTTTTTTTTAGGTCCATGGTTACAGCCATGTTAATATTATTAGTGTATCGATTTCGACAAACATTACAAGAAGAACATTGGCAGGGTTTTGGTCGAAATCACACAACACCCACACATATCTTAATATATAAACATTCATTGACACGCAGCTACTTAATATAAAAACTTACATACGTAAAATGGTCGAAGGTACGTTCATTAGGTCCGTTACGAAATTGAACCTACCAATACATTTTATATCAAAACAATATAATTTAGAACGCTAAAATTAATTTACATAATAAATAATTATACAGGGTGACTTTTTTAGCACCATCCAAAATTTTTCTAGGCATTAGTTATCAATCACTAACCCCATTTTTGAAAAAAAATCGATATTTCAAATTGTCATATTAAATCATTTTCTCATCCGCTCTGCGTGGTCACTTAGCTAAACGTTAATAATATACACTTGCCGACGCATGAAACGGGCAGAGCGCACCCCACTGACCCCTCCGCCCCGCCCCGCTACACCTGAGCGACACATCATAGAGCGGTGTCCACATTCATCAACTTTTTATAGATAATATTGAGACGTGATATCTCGATATTTTTGTATCGAGTGATACAAAAAGAAAAAACACGTATTCAATGATTTTCGCCAAAGATTAATATATTAAAATTTGGATGGTGACTAAAAAATCACCCTGTATACAAATACCTATTCCTTACATTTTCAGTCATTCTCAATTTCGTATAATAATTTTACCTCTCAATATTGTTGTCTATCACAATTATCGATTTTACTTTCTAACATTTAAAAGCTATTCAATTACACAGACTTTCGTAAAAATATAAAAATTAATTATAATAAGCAAAGATTTAAATAATTAAATTCACCCTATGGCTTCGGTGAGGGCACAACTTAGTATTGAAACATTTAATGGGTAAAATGCTAATTAATATAAATAATTCACAATTATTTAGGGAACATATCATCATTGTGATCACCTTTATAAGACCATTTTGTAAAGAAAAAACAAATTTCTGTGGAGGAATAAAAAGAAATGATTAAAATGTACGTTTTGAACGTACATTTTAATCATTTCTTTTTCTACAACAGTAAAACAGTTCATTTTATATACTGATACTTATACTTAAATATTTATACCACCATCTGTGACTAATATATTTAATTCAAAATACATACATTTATTGTAGGTAAGTACCTACTTATGCCATTTAAGCTAAGGAATAAAATTTTACATAATAATATTAAATAGTAGATTGTTATACAAGGGTGGAAAGGAATCAATTCCCATACGAGGTATTTAGACGCACGAGCGAAGCGAGGGCGGCTATAGTCCGAGTGGGAATTGATGACTTTCACCCGTGTTAAACACTCTACTTTTCATTTCAAATATAAGGAAAGTAAAAAATAGTAGTTATTCTAAAATATTTATTGATAGTAATAACACGAGCAGTACCTATTTATTAGTCTTTTTTAATTTAAATTTCAAATATGGAACACACCGCCCGCGTCACCGCCGCGGGCCATCCCACTATAATATGTTTTTTTTTTAATTCACATTGGCCGTATACACTCACAAGACCGCAGCATTTTTTTTAATCGATATTTTTCTTAATTATTAAAAAAAAAATGATAGCCGACTAACAACCAATTTTAGTTCTATTTTTAAAATTCATTCCCGCCCTAGGGAGGGAAGCAATTACTATGAGTCTTTCCCGCCCAAGGGAGGGAAGCATCGTTTTCGACCCGCTGCTCTGATCAAACAAACACTACTTTCCGAGTATGAGAAATGAAAATATATTATATCTATCAGTGTCATCATTATAGAATATTTACAAAAAAATACATCTATCAATAGTGGTCATCAAAAAAGCTTTTTTACCAAATAATATAGCTAAAGTGGTATAATAGTATAAAACAGGTTTTTAATACATTGAGCTGAAGGGTTAATCTCTATAGGTTACCTATAATTATTTTTCTTTGTGCAAAGTGAAAGAGACCCATAAATAGCGCAGTTAAAAGAAAACGGCTCTTTACCCCATGGCTGTTGCCCTTTTTTTGACACGACTAATCTTAGGCAAGATGACTGAGGCCGTATAATGAGTTTTCAGTTATTCTAACGCAAAGTAAACTGGAACTTTGACATTTTTTTCAAATTGACAAAACGGGAAAAATTAGTTCCTTCTTCGCACACCAGAGGCGCTGTTCCATTTTTCCATACAAAACAGCTGTAAATTCTGGAAAGACGCTGCAAAGTAAAAAAAGTGAAAACTCGTTATCTGAGAGTACTGAAATAGAGTTAGTCTGCAGTATGATTATTAAAAAAATGTTTGCTCAGTATTCTTTCTTTTGTCATAATATAAAACAAATTTGACGGAGATTCGGTGCTTTCAAAATTTACAGTAATTTACATAAGCGCATCACACACAGCTTAGATATTATAATATTTTATCTTAAGATACCATATCGCTCACCATACTTATGCTATTTAATGGACCGTCACACACGACGAAGACAATATAGGTACATTTCATATTTTCGTATCTTAAGATAGAGAGCGATATTCGTATCATCAGATATAAAATATATTATCGTAAGATGACATCTTAAGATACAAAATATATCGTAAGATAACATCTTAAGATAAAATATTATAGTATCTTAGCCGTGTGTGATGCGCATATGGATATTTTTACACATATTATCTTACGTAACAAGCCCCAACGCCTCAGTTTTGATGCCTTTTATTTTTGACAATATTTTAATTGATTCAGGAAAACATAAAATATTTGTCTATAGTCAAGTATTTTATGTTAGTTAGCATCTTTCAATACCGTAGCTAACGTTTTAAATAGAACGGTCTAAATACATTTGTAATTTATGGATGCTGTCATCTGCTTATTGAATAAGGCGCATTTTCGCTCGTCATTGATTAATTTCACTCACAGTACTTACGAAGATATTTTAGGCCCTACTCATTGAATTAAATGACATTAATATAAATATATGAGACGGGGTATTAAGAACTTACAGGTGCTAAACGTATTAACGAATATGATTATTAATTTTATGATCAATATTCCCCTAGAAAAGCGAAGGGGGAAAACTGTAAAAGATATTGAGCATGCCACTGGATTTGCGACGTTCGGTTTTAGCGTAGAAAGTTGGAAATCAACAACACGATTAAAGCACCTTAAGCTTTTTAACCGTGACGATATTGAAGCGGTTTCGTAACATCTGCACTCATACTTGGCATGTATGTAACTTGAAAATTGAAAATATCATCATCGGCGTACATCAGCGAACGACTGCGGTACGTAAACGTAAAGTCTACTTTTTTTATCGAAAACATCCCTCAGCACTTATTTTTTGGCGGATAGCGAAATCAATCTTCCTCATAGATGTACTAAAGTCCATGAAATGAAGTAAATTTTATGTGGGTAATGAGTATTTTATTTTCGGGCAACCGATGGATGCAAGTGGCGAATTGTCGTTCGGCATTGCGGTCTAACGGGGAGGCCTATGTTCAGCAGTGGACGTCTTCTGGCTGATGAACGAGTATTTTTAATGAACATAATATTGAAGTATTTACTTTACGTTTACCTACGTTGCGCACTCATGCTAGCGTAGCGTCTCACTAATCTAAAAGTCGATATTCTTGCAATATACTTTTAAGTAACTTAGTCCTCACATTCTTGTCTTAAATGGGTGCTAATTATGGCAGCTTCTTTAAAATGTCATTCTCGTCTGCAAGTATATTTAGTTGTCTAATGAATTAATAGGTCAGCGACAAACTTTTAGCGTCTAATAAATGGTTTATAAGCGACCATATAATGTAAAACAAGCTACTGTTAATATGACGCAAGATGGTGATAATTCTTAAGCAACTAAATTTGTGATATGTCTACTCATTGCCAGCTTTTTTTTCTTCCTGGCAAGTAATCTAACACTGATGTACCTAGTAATAGTACCACCTGCCGTGAATCTTTGACGGAGCCCCGCTTCGCGGGGCTCCTATTTTTGCGTACAGGGTTTAAAGTAACCTAACACGAAGGGGATGGCGGGGTCTTTCAGACCCCGCCATCCCCTTCGAACCTAACCTGTCCGTGTCGGGGTGCCCCAAGTCCCGAGCTCGCTTCGCTTGCTCTTGCATCCTCGGTCAAGTAACTGATTACTACCTGTCATGCTGGCTTTACAAATAAAATAGTTGTTTGGTTTTAATTTAATTTGTGATATGTCTACTCATTGCCAGCTTCTTTTACGCTCGTAAATTGACGCTGGTTTCTTGATATTTTGTTGGAATAGTAAAGATGATGAATTAATATAATTGAAGCTGTTCTATTAACTCGTCGCTCACATATAAAAAAAGACGCTAGGTTGCAGGTGCTAAAGAAAACTTTTGTTGCCGCACATATAATTTCCCGTCTTAAATCTACTAGTTAATGACAATAAGTGCTGATAATTTGATTATTTAATAGTTATGTTCTAAGTATAATAATTACGAGTATATTTATAAATAGACATTTATATTTAATATCAATATGGGGTTTCAATTCATTAACTTTTAATGGCAAAGTCACAATAGCTAATTATAAACATTTCTTATTTTAAAAATTTTCAGAGTTGTTTCGAAATGTACATTATAGCACGACATTTCATCAATATATTTTCATATATATTTTTATTTAAGTACCTATCTACTTAAGTTTTGTTCCACTTAACACATACCTAACTTATTTAAATAAGTAGCCTTATTTATTATTCTACCAGGTTTAATAAAGTAAGTATAGGAACAAACGAGACGATTTAAATTTTACAAGCCAGTTACAAAAAAAAATAGACAAATACATGGCTTCTTTAAAAATAAATCTCCATCAATTAAAAGAACCATACGAACTTTAAAATTATAACAATTTCACTTGAACCTCAACTACTGAGAAAAATCTCAATTATGATTTAAAATTACATGTTCCACAACACATCACAATATTAATAGCCTAACAGTTCCACAGATATATTTCCAACCATATCATTTACCGAATTATTTGTTTTGAGTTTCCAATATTCGGCAATAATTTAAAATCGTGTTGTGAGTCACAATTTTAGACTATGGTTTCCATGGACACTTGTATGGTATACATTTGTAGACCGTGGTCTACCATTGTCACTTGTTAGTGGTTTCTTGCGTCCGAAGAAACGATTAAAAAAGACCATTGCGTAAAGAATAAACATGTCTTTACTCCGTCCTAAATTCTAAATACGGTGGTTAGTAACCATTTCAGTTACATGAATTATATTTACAACCATGTACCACCCTCATAATCGACACAATACAGTCTCCTCAAAGCCGCTAGTTTCCTAGCTCTGCTGGCCACTCCATCATCCACCACCTTTGCCCCACGTTGGTACACGAACATAAAATCGTTATATCTATCATTTACAAAGTCCGAATCGACCTTCACCTCTTTCAGTACGTCTAGTTCACAATCGTTTTTCAACCAGAAATATTGGAGGGAGCTTTGTTAACGTCATTCATCGCAGAACATGACTACAGGGGCGGAGTGGTGGTCTCTGTTGGGGATGAAGCAGTCGCAGGCTGGGGGCCCAGGGGAGGAGAGGGCGGACCCAGGGCCTGCGAGCCCCCCGCAGGATAGACGGGCCCTTTCGCGGATGTTGATGATGGAGCGGTTGAGGCCCCATAAGTCTTCGCTCTCTTCGTTCATGTTTCGGAGTAGACCTGATTCTGAAGACGAGAAAATTATCAAAATACGACTTTGTTTTCCGAATCACTGGGATGGAACAGTTTTCTAAAGAGCAAAAGCGAATTCTATACATTCATACTTACGGTATCTACTCATGGTGTTTTTTCTCCTCTCGTGGTCTTCACCCACTAGCCACCACGTCCTCATCTCGCCCTTACCCTAAACAAAAACATGAGTAAAATTCATCATCAAAAACTGCATTCCCTAAAAAATTCATTCCCACTTCATCGAGCTTTATTGCCTCGGCGCTTTCATGGCGGTCGCCACTGATGAAACTGGCTCTCAACATTTGGAGAGATTTGGGAATAGTGGGGCAGGATCCCTTAAGAAAATGAATGATATGGAGTCCGGATGTGCTAACTGCTTGTCACCAGACACGTTGACAACGTAATATTATAGCAGAACCGTTTGGCACTTTAGTAAAAATTTACATAGTTGTGGAGATACTTAAAAATTGCCAAGGCATTTGTGAAATAGTTGCATGGCATAGTTTGGACCTTGCGCAAAAGTTAACCTGTCTTGAAACAGCTCAACCATCTTGAAAGTCTTAATGAACTGTTGGTCTTCCTCACCTTGATATTCACAATCCCCCTCTCCTTAAAGTGATACCCTCCATGTTGCTTCAGAAGCAGGTAGGTGTCATTGCTGACATGGATCCTCTGGGGTTCTCCACTGGACTCCATCCTGGCAGCAGTGTTGACTGTGTCTCCAAAAAGGCAGTACCTTGGCATCTTAACTCCTACAACACCAGCTGCGCATTGGCCGCTGTGAATACCTGGAGAAGGAAGCACTGTTAATAATTCGGTTTTTTTTTTACGAGTAAAGACTAAAGTCAAGAGCAAACCCAGTTTGCTCTTGACTTTAGTCTTTACGGGTGACTGAGAAAAAGTTGATGAAGGAGCGAGCTGTCCGCAGAAGAAGTTTGTTCACTCCAACTTTGAAGAGATTAAGGCTGTATGCGTTCGGAAATACAGACTAAATTAGCCTCATAACTACATCTTGTTGAGCTCATTGAGTTATGAGTCGAGTTTCACGATAACTAACAAATGCTTGCACTGACTGGACAGGTCCACTCAAATTTGTATGGCTCTTTCTTCAAAAAACCATCTCGGACACAAACGTGCAGGTAATATGTGGTGCAGGGTCCTCGCATGACATAACTAACCAATTTAATGTCTGGACTTCAAAAGAGACGATGATCTCTGAGTTTGTTTCGAATGTTTCTTCTCAGAGTAGTCAGGTACGAAACACCGGCCTCATCTAGCTATAAAAAAAGTGTTTTGACTTGTAAAAGTGTTTGTGAAAACCTATTTTTGCAAAATAAATATAATATCTCATCAGAATAAATTAGTGCCTATAAGCCCAAAATACTAGTGCAATCCACTTTAAGGCATAGGCCGTTGGGCCTATAGTCCACTGACCACTGTTGAGTGGTCAGTGGACTACACTTAGGTATGTTTTGGGCTCATAAGTTTCATGGTCTGTACATTTGAATGGAAAGGCAATAAAATGAAGCGATGAGGGATATTTTGCTTAGATGTTGGTCACTCAAACACGTCAAAGCATCCGGATGAATCCCGGCTCAGAGATAGGTCACAGTCTGAAATAATACATAGGACACCTTTCATCCCGCTATAATGTTCCCGTGGGCTAATTTGCGCTTTACACGCGGACGAAAACAATAACAACAGTACTAGTAGAGAAATAAAAATGTCAGACATAAAGAGCACGAATGTTATTGGAAAGAATACAGTTTTACTTTGACACTAAAGAAAACAAAGTTGCGAAACATTACGACACAAGTGTCAGACACATGTGTCGCAATTTATGTTGTGTCTGAAATTAGTTTTACTTGCTGATAGTCAAGTGTTACCTATTGTCCAAATAAAGATTGTTTTATTTTATTCTATGTACCTTTTCCAAAATGAATTGTTAGTTGATAGTAGTTTATTACCTATAATTCCAAAAACTATATACATACATTTAGTGATAAAACTCTTACCTTACTATCCTGACCAGAAAGTAAGGGATTGACTTTAATAGAATAGTCAAGTATTTAGGAAAGACTAGATAGTTGACAGTATGCCACAATAGCAGAGTGATCGAATGCTGCACTGCATGTTGCAGTTTTGAATTCGGAACAATTTATGATCTTCAATTAGTCAGTAGTAGTTAGTACCGGGTCTAGCTGTTTGTTTATGTGAGTTTAAAATTTAAACGCCTTTTACCACATCTCACGGTAGCAGTCACTCTTGAAGTTCACTCACAGTTGAAGTTAGTTAAAAATAGTTGACGATAAAAACCTACCTATCCCCAAAAAACATACCGTAAAAACATACCTATTAAAGCTGTACAAATAAAGTTGACAAACTTACATTTGCAGTTGAAGAGCATGTTCTCCGATACATTTTGTTTAAGAAAATATGATATACAAGTACATTTTATAAGTTGGTCGACTATTACTCGTAAAGTTGTAATGCCTACTTACTCATGATAATTTTCTTTTAAATTTCGTTATATATACTACTATTGTGAATTTTTTCACACCCCCAAACATAACCGTTTAGCTGGTAGAGGGGGGGGACACTCGAGTCGAGCAAAATTTAGCACTTTAAAGCTTAATATTTCACAAACGATTTTTTTTATCAAAAAATTGTAAATGGAAACTCACATTATTTTTTAAAGACCTATTTAATGATACCCCACACTAAGGGGTACGCGAGAAAGAAAAAGAACCCTACACTGTGCGTGGCCCGACACGCACTTGGCCGGTTTTTAGACATGTGTTCAACAGATTTTAAGATCTTTCTTTTGGTAAGACGAAGAAAATCTTATTGTAAAGAAAATGCTTATTTTTTAATAACCTTATTGTAGAAACTTGCCCTGCGCAGTGAGGAAGAGAAATTTAGTAAAGGAATGAGCACTTGAACAGTTTTGAAGTACCATAACTACTACCTAGAAATGTTATTAATAACGTGCCCAAGTGTATCTCAATACACTTGGGCGAGTTATAATAATGTTGTTCAAAGAACTTTGAAATTGGTAACAGACACCGTGTAATTTTCAGTTTAACTTTCTAATGACGATATGGAGATAATAATAGCGTTGAACAACACAAACTTATTTTGCATGACAAGCTTCGGAAAAAAATCAAGGGGGTGAGTTTTCCTAGTTTTACCCCCTTGAGTAGTATTGTTACTACGAAAGGGGTGACTTTTCTCTGAAGCCGGTTTATGGTTGGATAGTTTTCTCCTATACTCTAATATATTTCCTGAAGCATGGAAACAGGCTCATATAATACCGCTTTCTAAAATTAATAAACCATCTTCCTTATCCCACTTCAGACCCACTTATGGCCCACTCCCTCTCGCAGAAAGGAGGCCTGTGTCCCAGCAGTGGGAACATTATGGGCTGGTGATGATGATAATGATTAAAACACTCGTAACTAATGCCGAAACCCTGGATTTCGTGCTTAGAGATTAGACCTCCTGCCCCTGAGGCCTACCGTTTCCAGGATGGACAGCCCACTTCATGAGGACTATTTTACGTTCTTACTGTGATATATTGTAAATAGTGGGTATTTTAGCATTAAGATCATTGTACGTTTCATGTCGCGCCAGTCCTCGATTATACGCTGAACAGTGAAGTCTGTATTCATTTGTGCTCCCGAAAGTCCCAGTAGTTCCCATATCCTTCACTTACCTATTCTAATATGCAGTCTAGCAGCCGGCATATGCCTGGATCTGATCTTGGGCACAGCGTCCAATACGTGCAGGGCTAAGGAAGCCACTTCTGCGGCATGACGAGAACACCTCTCTGGTAATCCACCGACCACCATGTATGCGTCGCCTATTGTCTCCACCTGTGTCAAGAAAGGTCCAGTTAGGTGGAATACCTGAGTATCTGATGGACAGAAATACCTAATACAAAGGTTCAAGATAACATAAACACGGGTAGACTATTGTTTGAATATTTCTTTTCGTTTTCATACAATTGTCATCAAAAATTACTAAAATGTGAAACTGAACGCTATTTTAAGACTAAGTAAATAATGGCAGCTATACTCAAAATGTGCACTGCGGAGCCCTGAGGCTCCGCTAAGCGTTTTTGGGGGCTCCACGAGAATACAAAATATCGCAATAGACTACTGGATGCCGAAACCGATTCGATAGGCAGCTGTTTAAATAAACAGTAGGTATAGACATTTTACTGTTTTTACTCTTGTGCAAAAGCTATTACATAAAATAAAATAAATAAGTATCAAAACTTACTTTATAAACATTGTAGTATGATATGATGGCATCACAGCAGGTGTACAGGTCATTCAGAATCTCAACCACCTTTAGAAAAAAGCATCGGTTAACCAATGAACTTAACCCTAAACCAAGCCTGGCGCACTCCGTGGTGTAGCACCGCGGAGTGCGCCATGCAGGCCAGGCTTAGTTTGTCAGCTGCAAGCACACTTCACTGTGGGCTGCCGCCCGCTGCCCGTTTAGCACCGTACAGTTTTTTACTTTATTCTCTCGAGCAAAGAGTTTACATTTGTTTGTTTTTGGAAAGTGACACTTCTGTACGTAGTTCTATTAAGTATTCTTTGCCTAAAGACCAATAGATAATATTTGAATTTTGACGGCACGGTTGGCGTAGTGTGCTACATGTCGCGGGATCATTTCCGCACGGAACAAATTGGTGTAGGTAGGTATCAACTTACTGTAAATATCTATTAATATAAATGTGAGTTTTGCAAAAACTTGAGAAATTCCTAACACGTGAAATAGCAAGATTTAATTATGACTTCGAAATGTTAAGGAAAACACGCAAAAAGAATCCTTCCTTTGCAAAGATAAAATTAATCAACACCCATGGACCTAAAAAAAAAGCCGGACGGAACTTCACTAAGAAAGAATTGAAGCACCCATAGTAAGTCAGTGCGCTTGTCCACACAAGCCGGCACACACACATTCACACCATAGTAAGTCAGCCGTCGGCCATTACGCTTCGAACGACACTCGCGGTTTCATACGGTGTTATTTTGTCTAATAAAAATCAAAGTATGCCGTCATGTGTTGCAAAAAGTTGTCTAAACCATAGTAGTTCAATTAAAAAAGCCAGGGGATCACTTTTCATAGTTAAACATGTCATTTTGAAGCTTATTTCTCGATTTTACGTCAATAAATTTTATAAACATCTCGAAATCAATCAGTGTTGCAACTATTTCAAGGTTCAAATTATTTTAAAATTGGGAGATTTATATTTTGTTACTATTTATCGTTATTGTATTCTTCTGTATTTTTACCCGACTGCGCGACGCAAAGGAGGGTAATGTGTTTATCAGTCTATGTATGTATGTATGTATGTATGTATGTATGTATGTTTGTTTCTATGTGGCGTTCTAGAGACCAAATGCGTTGGCCGATTTTGATAATTTTTACGTTAATCGATTCGTCTTGACCTTGCGAGTGTCACTAAAGACATGACAGTAATCAAAATTCACCACAGCGACAACCAGACGCCATATTGTCAAAATGAAAAAAAAAAAATGTCGATGAACTATGTCATGTGGGGTATCGTTGAATAGGTATTTTAAAATCATCTTTAGGTTCCCTCTATCATTTTTCATTTTAAATAATAGTTTAGGAAATATAACGATTTAAAGTTGTTTAGCAAAACAATAATTTCTGAATAGTAACTAAAAAGTATGAAATAAAAAAAATATTTAAAGAAAAACAAAAAACCCGACTGCTTAAAAAAAACCTAAAAAGAAAGAAACAAGCCCAGTAGTTAAGAATTCACTCATTCACACTCACAGTCGGGGCCCGTTGGGAAGATTTGATTGGTATAATTTGAATGGGCCCCGACTGTGAGTGTGAATGAGTGAATTCTTAACTACTGGGCTTGTTTCTTTCTTTTTAGTTTTTTTTAAAGCAGTCGGGTTTTTTGTTTTTCGTTAAATATTTTTTTTTACAAGTTTCCCCACGGCAAAAGATGCATGGAAAAATGATTATATAAAAATAATAAGGGAGTGTAGACATGGAATAGGAATGTAGACGTGTAGGAATGAAACATAAAATAGCTTTAATTAAATATTTATAGGCGAAAAATACTTAAACATTCGTTTTCACCATTTAAGTAAATTAGAAGGGATTTCTAGATGTGTCAATAGCAAAAGACAAGTCTACAAAAATTTGAATAACCAAAAGGGATTGTAAAACTTTATTGGACTCACGCTGTACAAACTATAAATAAAAACTTACTAGCAATATGTACAGGAAAAATTAAAATAAATAAATAAAAGAGAAAATTGTTATTGTATTGTAAAACTTTATTAATATTAAACGAGTTGTAAATATTTTATATCCAATGTGCTTAAATTATTTTACCTTTATTTTAAAAATAGGTATCTGTCACAAAAAAAATGTAATTAAACTTAAGTTCAAGGGAGATCTTAATTAAATATTGTTTAAAAATGGGTAATTTTTTCCTTCATCTGGCATCCCTATACAAACTCACACATATAAACACGGTCGCCATTTTGGTGCTTCAATCGTTTCTTAGTGAAGTTCCGTCCGCCTTTTTTTTTAGGTCCATGTCAACACCTAAATTGAAGTCTCACAAGAATACAAAACTAACCACAGCTAACAAATGAAAAAAAAAAAACAACAAGCCTACCGTATGTTTCAACTCAAAATGGCGCGTCAAAAAAGTTCCCCGAAGCAAAAGTAATCAAGCAAGACAAGATACAATATAAGAGGTGTCATGACCAACGCTTGAGTAATCAGTATCTATAGCAACAGTGTACGACGACCTCCAAAATTATTTGGTTTAGAAAATAATTGTTGATTTATTTTGTTATGTACTAAGTAAAATCAAGGAAAACTTCTAATGTTATAATAGTGGTCGCGAGACTCACGAATTACCGTGACCCTGGAACCTAAAGGGGTATTGAAGGACACCGTGGATTTTAGTCACTACGAGTCTAACAGTCCCTCCTGCCCTGCCCTGGGTGAGAGGACACATTTGATGATTCTATAACGCTAAAAAAAATGGAAATTAGGCACCTACATCCACATAATTATATTATCTCGTTTTTACACAGAATAAAATTAGACTGGTGAAATCAATAAGGGTTACATATTGTTGTTATAGGGTTACATATTGTTTCATTCCATAAATGGGTCAAAATTGACCCGAAGACCGTATGAAGGTTAATGCGAAAGTTTTTTATATGTGGATGAATGGATCTTTATTACTTAATCATGACAGAACGGTTTGAACGATTATTGATGAAATTTAGCTCAAAGATAGGTTACAATCTGGAATAAAATATCGGATACCGGTATAAAGTTCCCGGGGAATAAGTTTCGAGATACACGCAGTCGAAGCGCACTAACAAATGTTCCAGTGATGAAAAAAAAAAAACAACTTGTCGGCAGCTGTAGCGGTATAACCGCTACAGATCATAATCCTAAAAAATCCTATTATCGAGTAATATTTACCTGCATCGGAGTGTTGGTAGCCGCTAGCTTCGTAAACCCAACGATATCGCTAAAATATATCGTGACGCAGTCGAAGCTCTCTGCCTGTACCCTTTCACCACGCTTCAACGCTTCTGCCACGGTCCTGTTGCGAAAAAAAAGTTTATTGATAAACGCGGCCAACGTCACTACTATTTTGTAGTCTTGTGTAGTTCGCGAACGAACTAGTTCGAAAGGACTGCTCCCACAGATGAACTAGTGAACTAGCTCCCACATTTTCTGCTCCGTAGTTCAGTAGTTCGGACAGACTGAAAGAGATCGACTGATCTAAGATCGTTGAACGGGAGCGGGACAGCACTACACTATAATACTCCCGTTCGCTCACCGATCATGCGCGCATCCCGTTTCGTACACTTTACACAAATTGTCGCATGCAGCAGGAACCGTATTAAAACGAGCGAACAAAGACAAACTAAATCTGACATCTCTTTGCGAGCGAACGATTTGATCGCTCTTGATCGGTCGGTCTCTATTACGAGATAGGAACTAACGAACTAGAAGAACGAACTAGTTCGTTTAAGACCGGAGAACTAGATTGAGCGCTCTCAGTAGTGAACTAGAATGCCCAAGACTACTATTTTGGGCCAACACCTACATGGTATCGGGCACGCCTCAATCGCGGCGGTAAGAACCCTCCTTAAGGCGGCGCTAGTCGCGAGCTCGAACTCACTGGCAGGCATGGTCAAAAACCATGATATTTCACCGGAAATCGAGCCATATTGTTCATGTGTGCGCGAGCGTCATCCCCCCATGGAGAAAACAGGGGAAAACTTATTCAGTGAGATGCACGATCATTCAGAGTAAAAGGCGCGCGTAAAAAAATACGAAAAAGCCTTTGGCTGTTGGGGTTTTATGTAAAAACCACTGCACCAATTAATTTCAAATAAAATTTATTAAATTCTTCGATAAATTTGCTGTGTCGGTACGGACTTCGTTTTGGAAATTTGATGCTTCTTTAGCTTCTAATTTACACCTAAAGTTGTGTTAAAATTAGCAAAAAAACGAATCTTTAGAAGCTTGTAACTTTTTAATAGCTTCATATTTTACAATTCTGCTTCCGTACCGACAAAATTAATAATAAGACAAAACGATACCATGTTTAATTTTGGATGTACGTTGTCAATTAATGGAGTAAAACCCCAAACAAGTTTCTATGGAAAAAATGTTGACTTGTTTGCTCTTAAGGAGTGGCTGGATAGGCGTTACGTTCTGACCCACCGCATGACGCAGGTCCTCACCGGACACGGAAGTTTCGGGAGGTACTGTGTCTGATGAGAAAGGATGAAACACTGGGTGTCACCACTGCGAGGATCGCCCGAAGGACACGGTGGAGCACACGGTGCAGGACTGCCCCGCTTGGGCAGATCACCGCCGCCGTGTCCTAACAACGGCGACAGGCGGAGACCTCTCGCGCCCGGCATTGGTCGAGGCCATGCTGCGGGTCGAGACGGACTGGGAAGCGGACGCCTCCTTTTTATGTCATTACCGTGACCTCGGAACGTAAAGGGCTAATGAAGGACACCGTGGATTTTAATCACTACAAGTCCGACAGTCCCTCCCTTCCTGCCCTGAGTGGTAGCACTCATTTGATGATTTTACCACGATAAAAAAAAGTTAGCACCTAATAGTAAATACCTTTCTATTCTGTAATATTTTAAAACATAACATTGTTTTTTCATACTCATTTAACAAAGCATTTTTCTAGAAGTGAATTAATAGCGAACAAATTAAATTATGATATCAAACCGTCAACGGACAGCCTTCATAAATCACTTGAGAATAAAATTACTCTCGAGACGCAATGTCAACGATCTCTTGTAACGTTATAAAAATCCTTACTAAAATTGTGAATGCGAAAGTAAGTTTGTTTTTAGCCTTTTCACAAAACCACTGAACAAATAGTTTAATGCAAAAGTTTTGTGCATAAATAAATTTAAAATTATGTTGAGTCAGTCATTAACAGTATTGAAAAATAATGCAAACGTTTTTTTTTTAAATCATTCAATATTGACATTCGAAATTGGAGTCTTCTTGTGACGTCATAACGCCTGTTAAATTATACTGACCGACGCCTGTTTAATTATACCGACCGAGTGACGTAATGTGTTTTTTAAAAGCGTTTTATCTTCGTCAATTTTGGTTTGTGTAATAAAATAAAAAATACTTACTAGTCAAATATTTTTTTGATAATCTAACTTCCGCACATTTTTTTTTGAGCAAAATAGTCCATTCTCTAATACATAATTGTCAGGTGTCCGCCCTTTCATCCCGAAAAAAAAAAATTCCCGAGGAAAACATCAAGAACGTTCTTATAATAACAGATGACTCCACGACTCCACGTGCCCTTTCAATCATGATTTAATCTTCTTTTCTTTATCTTTATCTTTACATATAATAAAATCGTAGAGATGTCATTCCTGTACATTGAATATTTTTTTCTTTTTGTATTTTTTTCGAGTTAAGGGATCGATTCTGGTGCCAAATCAACTTTTCTTTTTTTTCGAAATTTTTTATGTTTTTTTGATTTGATCTATCTCTTAAACTACTGTAAAGTTGTCGATCAAATTTTCCTCAAATATTCCTAATAAAATGCTTCTGTTAATAGGCTATGTATTATTACGCTATTTTTCCTGGGAGATAAGCAATATTGAATTTTGTTGTTTTTAGATGTTTGTTGATAGTTGGAAGCTAAACCACTGGATATTATTTAGTCAATTTTTCCTCAAATATTCCTTAAACTACTCTTCAATTAATAGGATATGTATAATTACGCTATCCCCCTTAGGGGATTAGCAATTTTATAATATGTTGATTTTCAGTCATTGTTGACATTTGTATAAGAACCGCTATTTGAAAATGAATGTCAGCGTACTAGCCAGTCTGGTCGGTAACCTGTTTGACTTTCGTGCAAGGGGTCTCTGGATCAAATCTCGCAGTTTTTTTTTCACATTTTTGTGTTTTTATTTATTTGTCTTGAGAGTTTCAAATAATTTAAAAAAATGTGCTTTTGTTTCAATATTATTCGCGATTTTAAATTATTACTATTTTTTTCAATAGTTCTCTAGGATACAAATCTACACTGATTTAAATTGTAGGTAGTAAGTTGGATATTTTTTTAAATTGTAATTGTTTCGAGGTGTGGAATCTTAAAGATTAGAAAAAAATCAGGGTTTCTATAATTTGTGTTTATTTATGTTTTGAATTGGTGCTCAAACCAGTGCATAGATTCTGTTTTAAACGACGACAAGTTGTACTCGTCGAGTCAGATAATAAGTTATTTTTTAGGTATCACGCGGTATGCTAAAGGGAGAAGAGCAATGCTATCGTACGTTCAATTTGCAGCGATACTGTAAATCGACCCAAAAATGATAGTCTAATGTTTAAAATAAACACGGTATGTCGCTCAAATAAGGACGTTTTCTATGCAAACTATGTACCTAGACATAACATTCTTGATCTAAACTAATAATAGAAATGCAAGTATGTTTGTTTTTTACCTTTTCACGCATTACTACCTACTGAATCGATCGTCCCATTTAGCATATACGTTGTCCGGAGTATAGACACGGATAAAAGGTATCTTACATCCCGAATAACAGAAGAGAGCTGTTGCCGAGAAAACAATTACGTTCATATTCCAAATGGCGCCACACGATCCGTATTGTTTTTTAAATTCTAAAGTAACGCAAGCGAAGCCGCGGGCAAACACTAGTTATATTAATAAAATTAAAGTACAACTCGAATTGATTGATAAATTCTAAATGTGCAAAAACGCGAGTGTAACCGCAAGCAGCTACACTCGCGAACAGAAGTATGGAATCATTTACTCCCCTATCCCGTGATCTTGAGTACTTAATGACTAGTTGAGAATAACGAAAATGGTACCTACCATTTTAATAATTTAACTGTTAACTTTAAAGTGATACCTTTATTGAAATCACGCCATTATTAAGGGCTATCCTGGATCAATTCTATATAAGCGAATAGCCTGTCGTGTGGACGCTCCAACGTGTCCTCGTGTCCCTTTAGATTAGCAGAGGGCACAGCGGCGGAGCGGGCTTACGGACGATGAGTAAAGCCCGGTTTCCACCGCGAGCGGAACGGACCCATTAATGGCTCCGTTAAACTCGGAAGCGTTAACTGCATACTTGTATTTCCATCAACAAAGAGTTTTTTAGTTCCCGGAGCGAGCTCATTTTTACTCTTTTCACCCGTTGAGTCATTAATATGTCCGTTCCGCTCGCGGTGGAAACCGGGCTTTATGATTAGCTCGCCGTCCGACCAAGGACCAAGCCAAGGTCGTGTTTCGCGCCAAATGCCTGCTGGGGTCGCGGGTTTTTTCTTAACCCAGGATACCGTGGCCATGGAACGTAAAGGGCATAGGCAGGAACACGGGTGGATTTTAGTCAGTAAGAGTCTGACAGTCCCTTCCGCCCCACCCAGGGCGGCTGTATCAATTCAACTTAATAAGTGATTCATACTTTTGCTCGCTATTGTAATTGTACAGTTAGAAAGTTCCAATCGTTCCTATACATAAAGTTCGTAAACCCGATTTTCCATCATCTTTTTTTTATAGAATTCTCTGTGAAAATTATCGCTTTTTTATGGCCATGTTACCGTGAAAATAGATGATCAAAATATTAAAATGTTTACAGCAAAAAGGGAAAGCTATTCCACGGTAGAATGAACTTGTTTGAAATACCTAAATAGTAATTGCAAGCTGTGATCAAATGCCTTTTCGTTTCGACGAAATGTTGTCCGTCATACTATTTGAAATATTTCGATGCGAAAAATAGTTTTAGAGTTATTTAATTTTGAAGCATGCTTAGGCAATAACTTTCTTTAGGCGAATTATTAAATGAAAATAACTGATGCTATAAATTTAATTGAGCACGATAAAATGCAAGATAGGTGTTACTTAGACGGCTATGGGCACTTTTTACTTGCTACATCATTCCAACATAATGTACCATCTCAAGATGAATGATGTAACAAAGATTCTGTTATAATTTTGGCGATTAAAAAAGGGTGTCCATCATGGAGTTTCTTGCTCATTCTTCTCCATAGAGATCTACGCTTCGGAATGGGCATCTATGGTACTTTCACAGTTATTACGTCTTGCAAGTGGGACTAGCAGCATAACTTTTTTATATTATTTTATTTTTTTGTCTTTAAAAGTGCCTGTAAGTGTAACAGACTACTTGAAATAAATGGTTTGATTTTGATTTTACTTATTTCTCTACCAAAAACTGCGAAGAATTCAGACAATAAAATAAAACTTACATATTACTTTAATAAGTTTATAAACTTGGCATCTGTCTCTTACCTTGGTAACATTCTATTCAGCAAGTCATCAGTCCGTCTCTTCTCCTGTAGCAGCTGTTCAGTCCTGGCTGCGACGATGGCTTCCAAGTTGGAAGCGTACTTCTCCATCATTGCGAGCATGTTGTCGAATATATTCGTTTTCCTATGAACAAGTAGATGACTGTTTTAGTTCCTAAAAAATTAGGTATTCTGCTGTCAAATTAAATTCTATTAAGGCTATTAGAGTTTTCTTTGATCTAAACTGTCCAACCCTTTTGCAAATTATTTGTTTAATTAATTATTCTAATCGTTCAAGAGCAAATTAATATTAAGAGGTAACGATTGTATACAAGATTGTGAGTTAATTTGTAGGAAGTAATCTCTAAAACCATTGAACCAATTCCGAAATACCAGTAGAAACTACACTATTACTACATTATTCCTTTCTTTTTAATTGGGTCAAACCCACCACACTATTCCCAAACCACTGCAACTCCTGAGAGCCAGAATCACAGTGGCAACCACCAGAAAAGCGCTGAGACAATGAAGCTCGACGTGTCCCGGAGAATGAATTTACTTGTCTTGGATCTTGCAGCGAAATAAATCAGAAAATAATAGTGAAGGAGTTAGCAAAATATGTTTCCACTTCCCTCCATGCAAGCAGGAGACAGAACAAAACAAGGCCAATAGGCACAAAGGGACATTACAATTACTGTCCTTATTCCTGTGTATCATTAGTTAAATTTTATTTTATATTGCACCTGCGCGAAGCCAGGGCGAATTGCTAGTTTATTATAAGTATTAATAACTATTAGTCTCAAAGACTATACCTAGAATAAATATTCTTCAACAGACTTCAAGAGAGAACACGAAATAATGATTGAAGATTTTTAAATATTCAGTCAGTTTGACGAGTCGAGACGTTTATTGTTTCAACAATGAAGTTGTCTTTTCATAAAATTTTCAAAGCATATTTAACAAAACATGGCTTAACAAAATTTTCTATCTATTTTTGAGCCAATGTGCAAATTCAGAACTTTTCAACAGAAGCTCTATTAGTAGTTTGAAATTTGTTACAAGCTTCAATTGTAATCAGTGAAACTTTGCATAAATTATTAACGAACTATTTTTACGTGAGAGGTAGTGGGCCATAATCCACCACGCGGGCCAGTGCGGTTTGGTAGTTGTCACATGTTTTCGAATTTTTGGTTCTAGGTGCGGCGTGCCGGTTTCGTCACGATTTTTTCCTTCACGGTTTTGAGTGCAGTGGTGATGAAATAAATTACACAAAGTGCAATTTATTTTAAAAAAACCTTGACTTCAGCTGTAGTTCGAACCCACGATCTACAGATGAAGTTGAGGCTGATATAGATATTCCACTGGGTCACCCCGGCCGGACACATTAATAACTTCTACCATAATACACGTAATTACTCGAAGACGGCAGAATCCATTAACGCTAAAGTTAATTGAACATAGGCAAATCTATCTAATATTAATTACTAGCTGTGCCCGCGACTTCGTTCGCGTGAATGTCGGAATTTAACAATGTTTTCTTAGTGCGAAGTGCTTAATTTTCGCCTTGTTTTTTATAAATCATAATAGTTTTCATATAAACCCTATTATTATTAGAATTTATTTATATTTTTCAAGAATATTTGTCCTGTTTGTGATAAACGCCCTCTGTCGTTCAAAGCCCACCTAGCAGCGTTCAAAGCACCCATTGCATCCCGCTTCATCCCACTCCATCCCACTTTATCCCACTACATCCCACTCCATACCACTCCAGCCCACTTCATCCCACTACATCCCACTTCATCCCACTCCATCCCACTTTATCCCACTCCATCCCACTCCATCCCACTCCATCCCACTCCATCCCACTCCATCCCACTCCATCCCACTCCATCCCACTCCATCCCACTCCATCCCACTCCATCCCACTCCATCCCACTCCATCCCACTCCATCCCGCTCCATCCCACTCCATCCCACCCCATCCCACTCCATCCCACTCCATCCCACCCCATCCCACTCCATCCAACTTTATCCCACTACATATCACTCCATACCTCTCCATACCACTCCATCCCACTCCATCCCACTCGATCCCACTCCATCCCGCTCCATCCCGCTCTATCCCGCTCCATCCCGCTACATCCCACTACATCCCACTGCATCTCAATCCATCCCACTCCATCGCACTCGATCCCACTCCATCCCACTCCATCCCACTCCATCCCGCTCTATCCCGCTCCATCCCGCTACATCCCACTACATCCCACTCCATCTCAATCCATCCCACTCCACCCCGCTCCATCCCGCTCGATCCTACTACATCCCCCTCCATCCCACTCCATCCCACTCTATCCAACTCCATCCCACTCCATCCCACTTCATCCCACTCCATCCCACTTCATCCCACTCCATACCACTCCATCCCACTCAGTCCCACTCCATCCCGCTCCATCCCACTTTATCCCACTCCATCTCAATTTATCCCACAACATCCCACTCCAAACCACTCCACTCCAGTCCACACCATATTTGAATATGTAGTTTTTCTATTCCAAGCTAGATCGCGCTACTGAACTGCGCGTTCGGTGTAAACTGACCGTAATTTTACTTCTGGTACACTTTGAATTCAAATATCTTTTGATAGACTGATCCGATTTCAATGAAACAAAAACTAAATGTTACTTCAAGTTACGGTCAGTCGTTGTGTATTAAAGTTTTCTACATAACTTTCGTACATTTTACGTGATGCCCGAACAAATAAACATACAAACTGACAAACAGACATACAGACAAACAGACAAAAATTCTAAAAATGCTAGAAATGGGTTCTATTGGTTGTCCTTTATAACCCTGGCTATATTTTTTGAGTTTTTTTTAATGTACAAAAATTACTTTTCTACAGTTTTATTATATGTATAGATATAGATATAGAATATAGATATAGATGATCTTCGGTCACATAATTGTAATTTTGTTAAGCTACTTATTTGATAAACCTATGTTTGCCGACTTATATTATGTACTCAATAGTAAGTAAATTGTTTACAAAAGGAACAAACAAGTAATTGATATAGAGCTTAAAATAGTGTTGCTCTTGAGATATTCTACTTTTCGTTTATTCAACGGTTTCTATGTCTGTTCTTCTCTCTCATATTGGTTTAAACTTATTGACTCTCTCACGCACGTTTTCGAAATGTCTTATTTGATAAAAATGATACTTGGAAATCATATTGCTTCATAGAGGAGACCATATTAGCAGTGCTGATAATGATGATGATGTTAAACTTTAAATTATTTTTCGAAAAATTTTCTTGTTAATTTTTATAAAATCAAAAATATCAAAAATCATTCAAAATAAGCTGATTTATCAGCGCTTTTTGAAGGTCCTTTTACATGAAATACCGATGTACCTGAGCTTATGAATGTGATATTCAATAAGATCGGATCAGTCATTACAAAAAATAAGGAAAACACTTGAAATTTTGAATGAAAAGCCGTTGAGCGCACGCGCCGATACTTACATGCCAGCATGCATATCCTTTAGTCTGAGCCTGACCAGTCTCAAGTCCGGCCTGCGGTCAGACCGCTCGCTCCAGCATGCATTTAGCACTGCCAGTACAGCTGGTCGGGCCACGAGTCCTCCAAGCGGTGGCCTGAAGAGGACCCCTCCAATTGGATGCCGCACTCTGCCTATGATTTCTGTTGGAAATAAAAAATAAGAACATGATAATATAAATTGTCAAAATATATATGAAAAAGAACTACTAGATATGGCAGATGTTGACTATGAACAGTCTTGTCACTATTTGTTTGCCGTTTCGATTTTTAGATAAAAATGTTTTTTTTATTTTTTATTGCATTTTAATAAAAGCTTAATGATTGCTGTTTTATAACAAGCAAAATATGTTTACCTACTTTAAAATAACATATAATAGTTTTGATTTTATAACCTTTTTAATATTTGTATGTCTATTCCAAACAAAACCTAAAGTAAAATTGCTAATTTCGAAGAATATTTCTAACAAAAACGTTTGAAATTTTGATAGAGAAATATCGCCACAAAGTTTTCCGATGTGTTGGAGAACCGGGTTGGCAGTTAGTACCACAAATTAGTGAATATACTGTCACAGTGTGGAGTTTCCAATGCTTGCTTCTAATTCTGCAATCTGTAATTACAGACAGCCTCGCATCTCTACAATAGGACTTGAGGCAGTGGTCCGACTACCGGCGAGAAAACGAGTAACTATCGGCGATTTTCTCTCCCAAGAAACGCACAGTAAATGTACATTATGAAAACGAAAGAGATGCATTAATATTGAAAGTTGCTCTCTCTCTCTGACTGTTCGCACTGCCGGCGACGACACGCTTTACTAGTTTTGTCGCTGAGCGACGAGCTCCCAAAAATAAACTCGCTCAGCGATTCTCGTTCAGCGATGCTCGCTCGTCGCTTGTCGGATAATCAAGAAAAAACTCCTCCATAGTGTCTTAGAACTTGCAACTAAAGTTGTTTTTAAACACGTATCACGGAACCCGCGCGCAAGTTGTTTTTAAACACGTATCAAGTAACCCGCAGATTTGCACAGGACTGAACGACCGCGATCGCAAAACTATCGAAACTATACACACTCGCTTCCCGCTCTGCCGTCCTTTAACTAGAGTGCCGTTAAGTACAAAAAGCACTTTTTGAGATACGGGGGGAAAACGGTAGAAAAAAATTAAATTGATGCTACTTCCTAACCAGGAGTCGTATTCGAAACTTTTAAATACCAAAAAATATATTTTAAAAGGCTCTTTTAGACAGTGCAGCTGACAGTCAAAAACGTTTCAGTAAATTAGAGAAAATAAACATTTATCACTTTGTTAAAGTAATCTTTAAAATATCTAGCCCTAAAATCATAACTATAATGCCGTAATGCATACCTTAACGGCATTTTTGCTAATGGTTTTGAACTAATAATTTAGTTATTTACCACACTTAAAAAGTTATAATAATACTAACTTTAAAAGCCGCTAAATACGCTTAATGTCAATGTAGGTTAGCTAAGTTAGGGTAAACAAGTAGACTCGTACCATGCTATATTGCCGCTAAGACACCTTAACGGCAATCAAGACAAGTAAATTTCAATAATTATTTAATCTATTTTTTGCCGTAGATATTTTTTTGTTTATTACATAACTTAAGTGTCGCTAAATATAAAACATTTCATGATAACGGCATTTTAGATTTGGATTACGTTTCATAAATTGATATAGAATCAACAAAATTGAAGTCAAACGGGACGCAAGGGACTGTCAGACTTGTACTGACTGAACTCCACGGTGATTTTTCTATAGCAATTTACGTTCCAAGGTCGCGGTTACCTGGAGAGAGAGTCCTGCGACAGGTGGCAGGCCTTGGCCCTCTAAGGGCCCCGTCAGATTGCTGACAGCGATCGCGATCGATCGAGACATTAGGCCATGAGACACTCGTCGTCTGCGAGATACCCATCAATTATCTTACGCGTCTGCGGTGGACGGAAATCAGTCACGACGTCAGTTGCCATGGGCGTCTCCGCCTTGGTTAGTTCATAAAGTGAAGACGGTTCTCTCCCTCACGCGTCCCGCCTCTTTCTTCGCTAGCATGACTGCTTCGCAGAAGGCAACTGCTTCCCATTTCATTTCATGAGGTTGACTGATTCACCGGCGATCGCGCGGTATCCCCAGATTGTCCGGATGACAATGACCCTCAGACCAGCCGTGCCGGTCGACAGGAGCCCCGTGGAGGGCCATGAACCGCACGATACCGACGTACAGTCTACGGCAGGAGACATTTGGCTCACCGAGATTGGCAGGAGTCACTTGGACGCGGCCTCAGCCTGATTCCGTTTTGGAGCTAAACGAAATGCTCCTTGAAGTTCCATCGGCTGTCGAGGACGAGTCCTAGGTACTTCATCGTCAATTCAACGCCGATGTCAACCCTTTCTACCATATTTGGGACTCCGTAAAGCACCACCAAGACACCGTAAAGTGGCACGTTCAGACGGCCATAAAAGCACATGTTCTCTGTCTTGTGCAGGCTCAAGCCCCAACTGCTGGATCCTGCATTGCCAGGTCGTCGGTCACCTGATGTGATTATCCCGGCGCTAGAACAAGCGTCTGGTCAACGTAGCACACGCTGAGGTCACTAGACAGGTCACTTGCAGCACCCAGTCGTACCCCATGTTCCACAAGAGCGGCCCAAGGCCGATCTCTGTGGGACACCACGCGATATTTCTCGCCGGTTCCACTCTCCTCGATGACTGGAGCAGCTGACGGACCTGGTGTAACTCCATGGCAAGGTGTTGAAGGCGTTGGTGATGTTTAGTGACACCGCGAAGACGACTCTGCTCAGGGATACTGTCCCCGTCATGGGGGTTCTTACGCGTATGATGGCGTCCACAATCGAGCGCTCCAGAAATCAAACTGGCTCTCATGCATTAAAAACCGACAAGGCTATCCGGAATCACTCTTTCAAAGAGTTTAGCCACCTATTCGAGCAGCACTATGGGCCGAGATTAAGCAGGGCGCCCGTGCTTTTTGATGAGGACCTGTTTCTCCGTCTTCCAACGACGTGGGAACGGAGTTCAGAGTGCCGCGCGTCAATCCCACACCGGACCCCGGTCCCCGCTCCGCTGCCATGGGAGCAGAAGCACCCAGACTTACTCTCGCAAGAACACTTTTTTTTATTTTGGGGGGAAATCTTCAAAAGGCGCCCGGTTTTTGGGATAAGACCGGGAAGTGTGGAATTTTTACCTCACTAAAACCCTGGTGATCACCATCAGCACAAGGAGGAAGGAACCTGGACCTCTTAAAAGACCAACTCCAAAACCCCTCTTGTGCAACGGCAACGGCAAGTATACTTAGCGGCATTTTAGATTAGTTATGTTGGATAGCGGCAATTTAGTATTTTACAATAATTCAAATATTTTGCTAGATTTTTAAATAACTGCCGCTATTATGAATTCTAACTGTACTATACAATGCTTAAAATGCAGCAAAGGGCTTTTAGCGGCATTTATGAATAGGAATCTTAAATAACGGCAATTTAGCTAGGTAACAAATCACATATTTATTGTTAAAATCTGTAGTTATGAAGCCTTAGCTGCGTTTTAGCTTTGCAATGTCACATAACGACGTTTTAGCGTAGGTTTACTATATGATTTGTGCATTTAACGGCATTTCTTTTTTTCATATCTCGAAAACTATAAAAGCTATTGAAACCGTAATTAGACAGATCGATAGAGCTTTTTTTTCTGATAAAAATGGCATCAGAAAGTCAAAAATGCCAAAATGTCACTTAACGGCATTCTTGTTAAAGGACGGCAGCGCTGATCGCCAGACCACTGCCTTATGGTTAAAACTATTTGGAATAGGTTTAACAAACGTGAAACCATCACTGTGCCTAACGTGGACGATAACAACCTCCTTCCTCTCACAGGAAGCAGGTCTGTGTCCCAGCAGTGGGATCATCATAGGTTGATTATACAATCTTTGTGAAATCTTTATGAAATATCACTTAAATAGAAATCTAGCGAAAGAATTGAAAAGTGAATTCTGTCCGAGACGTTAATGGCTATGTAGCAATTAAAACTTGACTTTGGCTAACGAACGTTAGTCAAAGTCTTCAATGCATTTTGTTTTCCAACCGAAAACAAAGTCTATTGAAGACTTTGTTTTCGGTTGGAAAATCGTCAGAAACGAGAAGGGACTGCCAGACTTGTACATGTTAAAGTAAATCTCTCTCTCTGTCCCTTTAGTTGCCCTTTGCGAACCAGGGCTGTGGTATCTTGTTCACACAATCACGCGACAGTCTTATTATAATTTTAGGGTTCCGAAGGGTAATCAACGGAACCCTTATCCGTAATAGATAGTCGTAGCTGCAATGTTCACAGACTGTGTCCTTTTGAAATTAAGGCCTCAAGCCTAGTCTAGGCACCAGTTTCCCACCATATTCTTACTGTATCGAGATTTTTTCCATAAGAATTGTTGTATTCGATGTACAGACGCCAGCAGGACAACCTACCCGAATCTGTCAGATTTTACCAATCAAACATTAACCTTCTACTCTTGTGATAAGGTCGAAATTCTATTAAGGAAATGTGACAGATTGTGGTAACTTAATGTGCTGGCGTCTGTACATAGTGGTGAGATTTTTTTTTAAATTCTATTCTAAACCTTATTCTATTTTGTTGTCGCTATAAAAACAAATAATAAAAATAAATGGCACGGCACCTTTTATGGCCGAGTCCGACTCGCACTTGGCCGTACACGTTCTGTGGGGCTAAACTATTAAGATAAATAGGTGGATACTTACCAGCATTGGTAAGATTAGTATCTCCCCAAGGTCCGTTCCTCCCAAGAATTTCATACAGTATGATACCGAAGGAGTAAACATCTCCTTTTTGTGACCCCCTGGGAGGAGGATTGGGGTCTCTCAGTAGTTCTGGCGCCCGCCATAGCATGCGGCGCTCCATTCGCAAAGCGTCTTCGGCGTCCGAACAGCCATCTGGTGACGGAGAAAAATATTGGAGTATAATATGATGATAAGGGTGTTTGTACACGGCGCATGTAACGTGCGCATGTATTAGCAGTATTAGTAAAAGTGCGGGTTACCCGCACGAGTAACATGCGCAAGCTACTTGATCAAGTTACCCGCAGGGTGCTTGTACACGGCGCATGCAACTCGCGCAAGTAAAGGTGTGGGTTTGCGGTTTACCTGCGCGAGTAACATGCGCAAGCTACCTGCGGGGTGCTTGTACACACACACACAGCAAGTTGAGGCACTTGCGCGGGTTACATGCGCCGCTGCCGTGTACAAGCACCCTAACATGAAATTGTAAGAACAGGTGGCCTACTACGAGCTCTTAACGCGATCCAGTTTACGCTCAGGGAACGAGATGGTGCTAGACGACTTGTATAGCTCTGTCCCTTTCTCATAGCCTAAACTGGATCGCGTTAAGAGCTCGTGGTAAGGCCTCAGAAAAAGTTTTTGCATAGACCGTTATTGGGAGAGAGGCGTCAAGATGATCATGATGATTAGGAATAAAACGCAGCCTCGCCCTCTCAAATGTGAAAATACGCAGATGAAATAACCTCCTCCTTTTTTTGAAGTCGTTCAAAAAGTACGATATTTTATGTAACAAACACATTGACATTTTTGTAGGCCTTTTGGAATAGCTACATAACAACAAAGATGACATACTATATTACACAGTCCTCCGAACCGCGTCTGTCTGAACATTGCCCAATACTAGAACTCCTGTGTCTTGTCTGCGTTTACACACACACACAAACGGCCAGACCCGGAACAACTACTTGTAGATCATACAAATATTTGCTCCGTGCGGGAATCGAACCCGCATCGCGCAGCGCAATAGTCCAATCAGCCACTGCAACAACCATGCCGTCAAACGGAAGAAATTAAGAGGATTGTATAGCGGCTGCCATTTCAAAAAATAGGTATTTAGAAAAACTCGTGCTGTCCCTCTCGCGCGTTGAATAAACCCCGATCGTGCGATAGAGAGCGTTGCAGCTTGCGACTGACTGTAAGTATTTTTTTTTGTATGAAATTTGTCTCTCGGGAGAAAACGTTTTTCACATACTAAATCACGACCAATCTCTTAGATTCTGGTGTCAATCGTTTCAGCATATTATATTCTAGGTTTGTAGATTTTGCTTTTTTTTCTAAAACTTCTTTTTCTTTCTTGTATGAAAAAATGGAACAGCGCCTCTGGTGTGCGAAGAAGGAACTAATTTTTTCCTTAAAAATTGTAAACTTGAAAGTGTCAAAGTTCCAGTTTACTTTACGTCTCAAATACTGAAAATTCGTGCTAAGGGTGCAGTTGAGCACGAAAATAAATTTTAAAAAAGTATCTGAAGTAGATATGAGCGCCGATGGTCAATCCGTCGGCGGCGGCGCGCCGACTTTTTGGAGTCGACGGCGGCGGCGTCGGCGGCGCGGCGTGATCTTTTTTTAACTACTTTAATTAATTAATTTAAGAGAAGAAATAGAACAATGTTTTACGTATAATTAAAGTTTTATTATAATTTTGACGAGAAAAATTGAATTGGCAAGATAAACTAAAAAAAGAGCAAACCAAAATAACATTAAAAATTCCTGGTGGCTATATTTTTACTGTAAGCCTTGATGAGTATGCCAGAGGGTCATGGCTGTCCGGATGATTTGGGGATACCGCACGATCGCCGGCGAAACGAACAATCTCCGGATCTGCCGGATTGCTGCCCTGAGATCTGGAGGCGACTACCTTCCAGCACGTCTAGAATGACGCGTGAAGGCGCAGCGCCGGGGCGTATCCCCGCTGCCTCGAGAAGTCGAGGTGCGGCGGGAAGAGCTCCGGCGCGATCTCAGGGCAGTATGGAGGGATGACTATCGGAACCGACGTCCGAGCACGCCGCAATCGTGGCAGTAAGACCCCTGTTGGGGGAGTGGCTGAATAGGCGTCACGGCGTCCTGACCTACCGCATGACGCAGGTCCTCACCGGAAACGGAAGTTTCGGGAGGAACCTGTGTCTGATGAGGAAGGAGGAAACGCCTGGGTGTCACCACTGCGAGGATCGGCCGGAGGACACAGTAGAGCATACGGTGCAAAACTGCCCCGCTTCAACAGAGCACCGACGTGTCCTCACGGCGGCGATAGGCGGAGACCTTTTGCACCCGGCATTGGTCGCGAC
This sequence comes from Agrotis segetum, assembly GCA_036375495.1. Classification (NCBI taxonomy): domain Eukaryota; kingdom Metazoa; phylum Arthropoda; class Insecta; order Lepidoptera; family Noctuidae; genus Agrotis; species Agrotis segetum. The sequence continues at coordinate 1,127,448 of JAQSVV010000033.1, forward strand.
CATGCTGCTTCTGCGAGGCAGTCATGCTCGCAAAAGCGGAAGCGGGCCACGTGACAGAGAAGATAGCGTCCTCTCCGTCCCAGCCTCAGTGGTGGACGCCCATGGCAACGGACATCGCAACACGATCTTCGGCCACCGTAGGCGCGGGCATGCGGTCGCCGCCCGTACAGGGCACAGACCATGCCCGGGTGTTCTACGCGCGTCTCAACGAGCATCAGTATGATGACGGACGGGGCTCCCTCTAGAAGGCCAAAGCCTGCCGGGATATAAAGGGCTATTGAAGGACACCGTGGAAGTCAGTACGAGTCTGACAGTAAGGGGTGGGAAGACTCATTTGATGATTTTACCACGCTAAAAAAAGAAGCCTTGATGAGTGCTCATCATCTGTTCGTTTTTTTCCCTAATATTAACAACCAACTGACCAAAATACAAAAACTGTGTTTGTTTGCTGATAACTTGGACAATACAGAAATTGTAATGTCAAAGAGTATCGTTCTATAAACGAAGTCTAGTGCCGCCATTTTGCCAGCATCTATTATCGTACTGTTAGGCGGCAGCCGCTGAATGTCTTTTTAGGAAAACTGCACTAAGTTGTTTTCATAGAGTTTATTGTAAAAACTACAGTCACGTTTTTGAACCTCACTTTTCTTTAGGTATACGAAATAGAATTTAAAACGCGGGAATGTGGATTGGTTGTTAATTTGCTACTAAACTGTCTGCATGGGCGTAAACGGTTTAATAGAAAATATTATGTGTTGTCAGCAATTGCGCAAAGTTATGAATATAACATCTCCCCCCTTAAGATGGAGCTTTATCCTAAAAGATTAAGCGGAATCAAGAAAAAGAAAAATGAGGTTTTACAAAATTTGAAGAATTAAAATTAAATATTGAACCTAGTACAAAATAAAAACATATACTTAACCCAAAGAGAAATAGAATAGCCCATTAAAAAAAAAATCATTAAAATTAAGACACGATATGGTTTAATATTAAAATACTTATTAAAATTATAAGATAACCATAGAAGACTAAAAACACAAGGATTCTTCTTAAAATACCCATAACCATAAATCATAAAAACATGGAAATGCAATAAAATATTTTACAAACTAAACTTAAGATAGTTATTACAATCATTAATTATTCAGATTTCTATTTGATGAATATTGATCATTATCAGTTATGGAATGTTCCGTCATTTCAATAGAATTGTTTACACTTGTTTTATGTTGTACTGACCCTTTTGTGTTACATTGATTAAAGATTTGGATGCAACATGATTTTCGGGTTTTATTATGTAAATAACAATTAAATAGCTTATACACAATTAACAAAAATATAGCAATAACAATAAAATACGTGAAACCAGAATAATAAGTTGCATATTTAACAAAATGTGATTGCTCTTGAAATTCATCTATCTCTAATTCCAGATGGTCTAATTTATGAGACGTGTGTTTCAACGAATCTAAATCTATATTACTTAAAGATAGTGGTGAGAGTAAAGGAATAGTTTTATTAACTATACCTTTATTACAACAGTCATCCTTTGTTATATCAAAGTCAATTATAAATTTATTTTTATATTCAGAAGTAGAAGTAGTTGATGGTATAAACTGTAGAGTTTTAGAATAACCAATACAATCAGGAGTTAACTTTAACAATCCAGTTCCAAGAATAGAATAATCTTTCATATCTGTTTTACATTTTACAGTTAATTTATTTGGATTTGATTGTACATAAATCCATTCATCACTATGCAATCTATGCCAAATGTCAATTTGACCATACAATAATTTATAATCGCACTCGCTGGGTAATGTCAATACTACTTCCGTTAACAACTTAGTTTCACAGGACGGATTAGAATTACTAGAATAAATAGTTGACAATTGACAAATTGAATAATCGCTACTTATTTTAACACATTCTTTGACATTGATACTAGATAACATTGCATAGTTCAGTCTATCATCTGTGATAGCAAGATAAGGGTTTGTTGGGTGGATAAGGGCAAAAGTATTTGGATTAGAATGATCAGGTGGAGTAGGTAAGGGAATCAATTTATAAACATTATATTTGATCGTTGAGATAAGAGGAATTTTCATGACAAACACAACTCGTTTCTTATAATAATAAGCAGTTAGTGTGGAAACGTCCATTATTGTGTGAATAGTTTCAATATTAAGAGGAACTGGAAAATCTAACCTTTTATTCATAACATGACTTTGTTTTGATAGCTCAGTTAACAGGTTAGTTGGAGTAATAACTGAAGGGTGTAACACATTTACTTTAGCAAATAAAATAGCATTTAGAACAGAGTCTAGAAAATTAGTAATAGTTAATAATGAACCTTCAATGATATTCACTAAATTATTTATTTTAGAAATGTAAACAACTTCATTGTTATTTTTTGTGGTTTGCACTAAAATTTCGTTAAGTTTATCAATTTGAGCTTTTAGTCTGAATTCATTCATGTTTAGCCTGGAAATAGATGCATTAAAAGTGTTAATGGTGGATTTAATTATGTGAATATTTTCTTTCATTAAGTTAAATAACTCGGTTTCGCTTTTTTGACTAGATTCAATAGCGGCATCATATTTGCGGGCATCATCGGCGTCCAATGTCCCAAAGAAGAACTTCAAGATTTCACCACCAAATTCTATAGATCTTTTGAATCTGTTTGGCGAGTCTGAATTTATGATGTGAGATAAGGAATCTAATTTGATAAAGTTACTCTGCAGATTCACTTCAATTGGGCTAAACAAATCTTTGCATTGTATGAATTCGCTCAATTCAGATTTGATGCAAAGGTCTAAGGTTTTCTTTATCAAATTGTCAATATTATTGAGATGTGGTTCTATTGAAACTATATCTAGGTGTGTGATTACTTTCCAAAAGTCGTTATAAAAATAGATTGTGTTGATGGGGTCGAAATAAATTCCGGGACTGTGCATTATCGGAGTTAGGGTAGGCTCAGCTGCGAGACTGTGGCACCACATTGTTCTGAAAACAGAATTTTTTTATGTTTGAGCGGGTTTAATTTCATTGGTATGGTATTTCACGTGTTTACGATTAATACAAATAGTTACATTATGTTTACCATTAATTTTGATTATTTTATAGGGACCTTTCCAAATAGGGGATAAGGCTTTTCGAAGTCGGTGATGATGTTTTACATATACCATGTCACCTGTTTTGTAAGTAACACTACGACTAGATTCATCATAGTATCGCTTTGAAGTTTCTTTACTGTTTAGGATATTTTCTATAGCTTTCTGTCGGCTAAACTTCATCCTATATTGTAGAGCGCGAACATATTCATGATAGTTGTTATTTTCATTAACGCCGTAAAGAGAATTTGGAATTAACGGTTTGTAACCGTATAAGAGTTCAAAGGGAGTGAACTGAGTAGTAGTATGTGGAGTAGAGTTGTATGATAAGAGAGCAGTAGCTAAGTAACAGTGCCAGTCGTTCTGATTTTCATTAACGAAAGATTTCAGGTACTCTTTAAGAGTAGCGTGGCTGCGCTCTAAAGCTCCGTTTGTCTGCGGATGGTAAGGCGTAGTGAAGATAGATTTTATTTTACAGATTGCTGTTACTTGTTTGAAAAGATCAGATGTGAAACATGTACCTAGGTCGGTAAGTATGGTTTTAGGGAAGCCAAATAGTGACATAAAATGTATTAAATTACGTGCAATTTCGTCACTAGTCGAGGATGTCATAGGATAAGCACAAGTAAACTTAGTTAAATCGTCTTGTAACGTCAAGATATATTTAAATTTCTGAAAACCAGCTTCCGGGAGAGGGCCTACAATATCTAGTGCCAACCTTTCGAGAGGTCTAGTGCTAGTAGTAGTGATCTCCATAGGAGCTTTATTGGATAGACGTAATGGCTTATTTATTTGACATAATTTACAATTTTTGACATAATTTTCGATGTCTGAGCGCATTGATTTCCAATAATACGATTCTTTAATACGACTCAGCATACGTTTCATACCCGGATGTCCAGCGATAGGTGAATCATGATTTTCCTGAAGTATCTTAGGTACTTCAGCTGGAGTGGGATAGGTAATTTGATTTTTATAAATGTGAATTTTAATATTAGTGTTATGAAAGATAAAAATAAGCATATTATATATTTTACTATAAGAAAGCTTTGAAAAAGGTTCACTAAAGTCTGATATAGCGAGATCGGTTTCATTTGTATTTTGATCCATGATTGAGTTGCGTAATTTTATTAAAAGTGAATAAATCGTTTTATAATTAACTTCTTCGTAATGATGAACCTTAGTGAATAAGAAATAGTAATGCTTTCCGTTAGAAGATGTTGTAAATACCGAATCAGATTCGCGTTCAGTGGCAATTATTTCAGAAGAATTATCAATTTGAGCAAGAAGACCCTCACAGTGTGGCATGGAATTGTCGAAATCCAACGATGTTGGACAAGCTATCAATTTAAATTTAGTGAGATGTAGAACTTGTGAATGTTCCTCAATGTGTGTGTTAGTAGTAGGTATTGATTTAGTGGATTGCAACTTTAAGTACTCTTCATAAGATTGATTATTCAGAACGTTACTGCGTGTTATAGCGAGTATCGGGTGACGCGATAAGGCGTCGGCGTTTGAATTAAGTTTGCCTTGTTTATAAACAATCTCATATTCGTATTCTTCCAGCTTTAAGCGCCAGCGAATGAGTCGACTACCGGGGTCTTTGACATTAAATAGCCAAACAAGTGGTCTGTGGTCGGTTATGATTTTGAATTTGTTACCGTAAAGATAAGGGCGGAAAGTTTTAACGGCAAAAAGAATGGCTAATAACTCTTTTTCGGTGGTAGAATAATTTCCTTCGGCTTTATTGAGTGTGCGAGATGCATATGCAATTGGCTTATCTTTTCCAACTGGGCCTTGTGAGAGAATCGCACCGACGGCGTAATTACTTGCGTCTGTAGTGACGAGAAAAGGTTGCGAGAAATCGGGGTATTGGAGCAAAGGAGCTGTAGTTAATTTTTCTTTTAAAATATTGAACGCATTTTGTTGTTCTACATTCCAATGAAAGGCTGTGTCCTTTTTTAAAAGGGAAGTTAGAGGTTTAGTAAGCTTTGAGAAGTTTTCAATAAATCGACGGTAATAGCCGATGAGACCTAAGAAAGATTTGATATCTTTCGGATTTCTAGGAACAGGGTACTCGGAGACAGCTTTCACTTTGTCAGGGTTTGGAGAAACCCCTTTATCAGTGATAGTATGACCTAAATAATTCACTTCACGTCTTAGGAATTCACATTTATCGGGCTGAAGTTTTAAGTTAAATTGACGAAGTCTATCAAACACGAGTCTTAGTTTTTCTATCACTGTAGTAAGGGAACTTCCATAGACAATACAGTCATCTAAATAAACATAGCAATGAAGACCTTGAAGACCGGATAAAACTGTATTCATAAGACGTTGGAAGGTTGAAGGGGCATTTTTTAACCCAAATGGCATGCGAGTAAATTCGTAATGTCCCGAGGTGCCGTTTGTATTAATAACAGTGAAACCAGTTTTTTCTGAGTCAGCTGGATTTATATTAATTTGATGAAAGCCTGATACCAAGTCAAGAACACAAAAATATTTGGAGTGACCTAACTGGTCTAAGATGTCTGAGATTAGAGGAATAGGATAGATTTCGTTTACAGTGACGTCATTAAGTCGCCTGTAATCGATGACGATTCGCCATTTTCTTTGACCCGATGCGTCCATTTTTTTAGGTACCACCCAAACTGGTGCACTCCAAGGGGAATTAGAAGGCCTTATAATTTTTTGATCAAGCATCTTTTTTATTTGCTTATCCACTTCGTGTTTATGACACTCTGGAAAGCGGTAGGATTTTACATTAATAGGCGGTGCATTACCCGTATTAATTGAGTGCTGAATAGCATTAGTGCAGGTGAGAGGGTCGCCCTCGAGGTAGAATATGTCACTGAAATCAGCACAGCATTCTAATAAGGCTTGTCTCTCCTCAGAGTTAAGATGATCGTATCTGATTTGGTTAAGGACGCGATCACGTCGATCAGACGCAGATAAAGAGACTGTGTGAATTGTTTCTTGAAACTGACGTGATTTAGAAAAATCTATAGGAGTAAGTTTGACTTTAAAATCGTGAATTTGTAAATCAGATTCAGTAGTGTTTAAAACGGAAATGTTGACCCGATTATTTTGTTTTAGTGTCACAATGCAATTTGCTAAGTAGACACCTTCGCTTACAACGTGATCTAAAACAAGCGCTTCGTGTAGATTGTGCAATTCCGAGGGGTCATTGGACACCATACATTCAATTACGGCTTCAGAACGTGCCGGTATGATGTATGTTGGTTTATCGAATAAAATAGGTACATTATGACCGCATAGATTCATGTATTTAGAATTATAGTCTATATTGGCGTTAAAAATTCGTAAAAAGTCTGTACCGATTATGCCATCATATTTAAGATTTAGTTCATCTGTAATGATGTGGAATTTGTGTTGAAAGGCATCTTTACATATTTGAAACTCGAATTGAAATGTGCCCAAGGTTTCGTTATAAGAATCAGCATTGTTTATGCCTTTTAGCTGAATTATTTCATTGCTGCGTTGGGGTTTACACGACAAACTCGATTGTTTCACAATACTGACACTAGAACCGGTATCGATGAGGAAACTGAGAGGTTTTTTTGAAAATTTTGTAATGAGATTTGTAAAAGGCAGAGACACCTTGTATTTATGTATGCTTGTTTCGAAAATAGGCATTGTAACTTTTGAGATAGCAGGCGATTGAAAATGATTTTGAGTCTCATTTTGAGGCCGTGTAGATTTAGTAGAAGGGAGTGGTATTTTATTTGAAATAGTATTATGACTCAGGTTGTTCTGAGATGTATTACAAGATTTAGTAGAGCATCAGGTTATGAGATGTTTATAAGATTTTAGCATATTTTAAAGACTCAGGTTATCCTGAGATGTATTATAAGATTTAGTAAGACTCGATTGTTTATTGGACAGTCGAGATGAATAGGATTTAGTATGACTCAGTCCTTGGTTACAAGGTTCCTGAGATGGAGAAGATTTAGTACGTGGAATTGTGCCGTTTTTACTTTTAGATTTCGGCAGGCACGAATCCGAAATCATTCTTCGTTTAAATCGTTTTTCTGATCATCTTTAGACTTGTTAATGCAATCACATTCGCAACAATGAACACGTGCATCGTTATTCGATGTGTTAGAATTGACGGAACTTCTTTGTCCTTGAATAGAGTCTTCATCAGGCAAATTACGAAAACGATGTTGATTATTATATTGACGCTTGCGACATTCATTAATCACGTGTCCCTTATTTTTGCAATATGCACAAATTTTCGAATTATAATTAGAATTTTGTTGACCTTCTCCGTTACCTGAGGATGAAGAGGATGATGGATTGGGAACATGATAAGATTTTTGGGATAGTGGGTTGGAATGATTATTAGAATTAGGCTTTTTCTTAAAGCATTCATTAGAGGTATGACCTTGCTTGTTACAGTGAGAACAGAATTTGCCAGTTCGTTGAGATATACGCGTTAAGTTGAATAATTTTTCTTCTTCCACCGCGTGAGTCACGGCATCGTTTAGTGAAGAAGGATTCCGACATCGCACTATATTGGAAATGTTAGAATTAAGTCCTAATATAAATGTGTTTAAAGCGAGGTCTTCCATAGCAGCTATTCTGCCAATAAGCTCAGTTTGGTTTGAACATGAGTAGTGAATGTCTGCCTGAATACGTGTTAGGCAGGCTTCAACTCTAAGAGCAAATTGCGTTACGGATTCTGATGTTTGCTGTTTGCAGCTTTGTAAATCTACTAATAAATGGGAACTGTGTTTTCTTTCACCAAATGTGGTTTTTAGAAAACTTTTTAATTCGGCCCATGTCGTAAATGTTTTAAGACTGCATGCTAGTAGTGCTTTTCCCTCTAATTGAGAGATTATATATTTGCATAATATACCATGCTGTTCAGGTGCTGCTAGTGATAAAGCATTGTCGCAATTTGTTAAAAATGCTGGAAGAGTCTCTCGGTCACCTGAGTATGGCTTTATGAATTTTGTGAGGACATTTAAGGTGACTTTTTCTAAAGATTCTTGTTTTAATGACATGATGCTGGTAGGTAGGATGAGAGGATACACAGATTTGCACACACAATCAAAATAAAGAGTTATACAAAAATAATAAGAGGGTAAAAAGTTAGACTACTTACAAATTAGCACAGTCAGGAGCATTCTTAAGTTCCTTAACGAGTTAATATTAAAGTCCTGGGATGTGGTTCTGGGTGGACACGACACGTTGGCGCGACCAAGGAGGGTGACGTGGCGGGTGGCGAATACGACTACGTGGCTTTCTTGCAGGCGGTGCCTGGACAGAGACGCAGGCACAGGCAGATGATGATAGGTGGTGAGTAGCAGTAGCAGAGCTTGACCCGAAGAGAAGATGGAGAGGAGAAAGTAGAGGTCCAGGTGTGGCAGTGGTGCGGGCTCACAACGCAGGCGGAGGCTTATCGTCGACCACAGGTGCAGGTCCGGCAGTGGTGCAGGCTCGATGCAGGAGGAGACTTACTGTCGACCACTATAATGGCAGGTTGCTGATGCGGGCTCAACTCGAGGGGTTGAGACTGACCGTCGATCAATTTGACAAAAGCGACGACCACGGGTTCAAATTTCGGGGTTTATAGCGTAAACCACTTTTCGAAATCCTTTACTTCTGACACCAATGTTAGGCGGCAGCCGCTGAATGTCTTTTTAGGAAAACTGCACTAAGTTGTTTTCATAGAGTTTATTGTAAAAACTACAGTCACGTTTTTGAACCTCACTTTTCTTTAGGTATACGAAATAGAATTTAAAACGCGGGAATGTGGATTGGTTGTTAATTTGCTACTAAACTGTCTGCATGGGCGTAAACGGTTTAATAGAAAATATTATGTGTTGTCAGCAATTGCGCAAAGTTATGAATATAACAGTACGTTCAGTTTGATCAACGTGTTAGATTAAACTAACGAACGCCGCCCGCTCGGGTTCGGCGCGCCGGCGCCTGTGGACGGCGGCGGCGGCGCGGGGAAAATCACGGCGGCGGCGGCGCGCCGGCGCGGCGCTCATATCTAATCTGAAGTGATAAAACTCCTCCGTTTTTATCGGCTAAAATAAAGCACGTTTTCGACAATCGTATACCATAAAACTTTTGTGGAAAAATCAAAGCCCACGCTGACACCTGTCAGAATTCAATACCCGGTTGAAATACGGGTAGCGTGAAAATTCGGTCATTGAATCGAACATCGTTAAACGTGAAAATGTTGTCAAAAATAGGTTTTCGATTAAAAGCATTTCAGGAAATTGTATCGAGTATTTCTGATAGTCATGAGAAAAAATATCCAATTTTATTGACCTAGTTCATTCATCTCAATATTCTATTATTTTTTATGTACTTTCCTACTGAATTCTCTAATGTTATCTACTCGTAGATACTAATAAGGTACAAAAACAGTTGTTTAGTTTTTACGTCGGGTTGAAATTTTTTCTGGTATGTTATAATATTTCTGATTATTTTAAATTCTTGTAAAATAACTTGTTTATGATGGATTAAAAGTAACTTTAACACACTTAGACATAATAGCCTGATCAACAAAACCACACCAATATAAATACATTTCCAGAAAAAAAATGTTACCTACTTAATTAAAACGCAGTAACGGACGGTAGGCGCGGGCCACATAGAATAGACGTAAGACGAGGACGCGTCGCGGACTTGTGAAAATGCATGAGAGTCGCGCCCGCGCCCTGCTCCAAACCGTATCGTGTATGGCTGACATAAGATTAAGTAAACTAAGAAAAACAAAACACTCACATTTTAAATTATGAAGTCCATAATCAGCAATCTGCAGGACCCATCGGCTGTCCACGAGGCAATTGCTCGATGTCAGATTCCCATGTGAGATCAGCGCCGAATCGTGCAAGTACGTCAGTCCTCGGAGGAGATCGGCTACCAGACTCGCCACGAACATGTCGTCGAGGTGCAGGTCCCTGTCTGCGAGGACCCTGGCTAGTGACCCGCGGGAGCAGTAGGCGGACACGATGCATGCTGAGCCACTTTCCACGCAGACTCCAACAAAAGCTGTCAGGTTTTCGTGGCGAAGTTCACGGATCTGATGGAGAAATTTTATGGTTAAGTATTTTTTTTTTGTAGTTAAGCAAGTGAGTATAATATGGTCAAGTTCCAAAAAGTCCCGAGGAGCCGCCGAGATGTTTATGGTTACACCAAAGAGAACACACGCTCACGACGATGAGAGGATTTAATAAATTTCTTACAGGGAAGGTTTCTAGGAGGGAATGTTTCTGAGGAAAATCTTAACACCGAGATTCAGTATTTCAGCCTGAATGAACAACGCCATCTATCGAGGCTACAATAACTACTTTAAGACTTAACAGCATACATGTTGGTTTTCTATGAATAATTGTTTTCATATACTATAAAAAACTATTTACAGGTAAAAATTAAAGAAAATGTGCATCAAAAGTTGTAGTAGCCTAATTTTACGCAAAAATACTGGCAGCGTGAGTTACAAATGAGTCCTCCCACCCACGGCAGGACAAGAGCGACTGTCACATTTCTACCGGCTAAAATCCACGGTGTCCTTTAATAGCCCTTTACTTTCCGGAGCTATGGTTACTCGTTAGTCCCACGACCGCTACCACGGCCCTGAGACGCGCTGGGATGTAAAGGAACAGAACGGTTTTCAGTCAGGTGGATCTGGTCGTCACTTCCTCCTCGCCCTGAGAAGACTTCCTTGATGGTTTTTACACCCCAAAATAAATGCTGGCAGCGTTATTCTGCACACAACATGATACTCGGACTGTTATTTTTTTCCACAACCATCACACAATGCCATCTAGTCCCAAGCTAAGCAGAGCTTGTGTAATGGGTACTAGACAACTGATAAACATACTTATATATTTCTAAATACATACATATTATTGATAAATTACACCCAGATACCGAACAAAAGATCGTGCTCATTACACAAACATTTATCCTGGGTGGGAATCGAACCCACGACCTCCGGCATAGCAGTCAGGGTCACTAACCACTAGACCAACAGGCCTGTCAATAATGATAAGCATTATGTTTGGATACTCAACTCTATTTTCATGGTAGCAGATAACTATTCAGAGTACAACACAAACAAATTACATAGTCATCACAAACGTAATGAGGATTCGATTAGAGGCTCACGCACGAGTTAAGGGCCATTTAGACGGGGAGAGTTTCACGACTCGAACATACGATAATCGAAGGAATATAAAATATCGTCTTCGTCTAAACATCGCCCGTTGACTTGGGCGATAATCGCCTCGAATAGGAATAATTCTCGTAAGGGAAAGTGTCCGTCTAAACAGAACGTCAAAGCAATAATCGCATTTCGAGTTTTTATGACAGTTGCTAACATGAGTGACATAACAAAACAAAACGGTTCAAACTGATTTGTACGATACTCGTACGAACGAGAAAAAATGTCATACGAGATCGTGTTTAGACAAGTCGAGTTTCTCGTATGCGATAATCTTCTTACAATAATATCGCCGTGTAAACAAACATAGACATTATCGCCTACGATAATGTCATATGCGAATCTCGTATGATATAATCGTAGACGAGATTTTAGTTCTTGCCTGTGTGTAAACAGTTTGATACGATTATGTTATGGCGATTATTGCTTGCGATAATTGCTTAGACATTTTCGAACGGAAACGTTCGAGAAACTCTCCCCGTCTAAATGGCGCTTTACCTAAATCCTACGCTTCCGGAGAGATTGGGGTCTCAATTCCGGGCCAAGGTTGTGACGGAAACTAAGTGCTTGACACATAATTATGTAGATAATTATATCAGTTCAAGGCACTACCGGTAAGATTAGATTCGCTCTCTCATGAGCATAGATCGGTATAGGTAGATTGATTTTTGGTACTTGTATCATAAATTCACACAGAAAGAATAACATGGATAAGCCATTTTTCCGGAAAGTAATTCCGGTATTTCCGGATTTAATTAAAATACTGTTAATATTGGTAGTGCTTTTATTAACACTCAATAAAAAATTGAAAGGAAGATATCGAACTAAATTAATTCATTTAATCTGTTGAATATCAAAAACAATTGAATATTAATAGCTTTAATATTTAAAGAGTTAATTTAAAGTCTTTCAAACATATTCCGCAACCCTGGCATAATACAATTCCTACCTAAGTTCCGGTTTTTTTATAAAATGATATTAATTCCTGTGGAATGTCCATAATATTAAACGTTTCGGATCAATTGACCCCCATTGAATCTACCTATTGTTAACATTTGTAAATAATTATATTATTAGAAACGATTATTATTGTAACCGATTATTCATTCGATTAATATTATCTATGGTAAGGATTCGTGGGTAGACTTCAACTGTCAACGAATGCTGGGCTAATCACTTTTTGCTCCAGCGCGGTGACGAGAAGAGCTCTGAGCGAACGGTTGACTCGTTTATCTGATTTTCTGTGATTTAAATATTGAGTAATTTAGATTAAGAACAATTTATAATAAATCAGTAATAAACATTTGTATTGGTTATTATTTTTAAAAGTTCAGAAGTGGGATAAATCGCGTCAACCGAACGGTCTAAGGTAAAGTTGGTCGCAGAATACAGGTGAGTCGTTTTAATACTTTTTCTTGCCTGGTCAACGAATAAACGTTGACTAGCCTATACTTTATGGTGACAATCGATTTTACTTCCGCAAATTTCATGTGTTATTAATATTATTATCTTATAATACCAGCTGATCGGTATAATACTAGAAGAAAATTGAGAAATCATGTAATTTGAATCTGTATTACTAATTAATTTACATAAGTTGGTTAGTTCATGATTATCTCAATGAAATAATCCGTTCGTTTGGTGTTATAAGTGCATTATAACGTGTTTTGCTGATTGCTAGTATGCAACAAACGTGTTTTACTACAAAGTGGTTAGAAGGTGCGTTTCGTCGATTTTTGGTCAAGATTTATAATTTGCTCACGGATTTGTGTTTAACCGTCTCATCTTACGCAATAGATAGGTACTTACCGAAGATTAATGCTGCTAGTCCATGCATGAATTTTTGTAGGTACCCACAGTGTTTCTTTTCCTTTTTAGTAGTTTGAAAGTTTAGTTTATAAACTTTACATGGCAACAGGTTACTTGGTAGGCTTATTGTTGGATAGGGTCGAGTAACTAACTACATTTTATACTAATTCTGAACGTGCATTAGATATTATAGGTTGGATATCTACCTACCATATTATGTAGTATGGTATGTAATAATGTTTTTTATTTAAAAACGAGTACCTCAACGAGTATAATCTTAAAAAAGAAAAGCGTATTCCGCATTAACGACTAGTATTGTTTACAGTGATCGAATATTGTCTTTCCTTTCCTTTTACCTAATTACCCTCACTACCCTTTTGACCCAAAATGGGTACACCCTCTCCTCTTAGATCAAGATCACGGTCTCGTAGTAGACGTAGAAAAGTATCTGAGAAAAGTATGGATTCTCGAATAGATAAAAATAGACATAGGCCTCGGAAACAAAGCCGCAAAACGAGAAAACGGCATAAGGGTCGAACATACGATTCGAGTAGCTCCTCAACTACTTCTTCAACGAGCGGTAGTGACTCGTCTTCGACTAGATTTAAACGCCAAAAACGAAGTGAACGTTTAAGTAACCATTCCGAAACATCTGTATTAGAAAAATTAGTAGTAGCTCTTAACGATCGCAATAACACCGGGTCTCCTAGTGCATCTGGCCTTCACGCCTCCCAAAACGTAATAACGGAATTTGACCCTCAGGCTAAGACACAGACAATGAAAAACTGGTTGGCTAAAGTCAACGAATCGGCGCATGTGTACGGCTGGTCGGAAAGACAAACTATATTCTATGCTTTACCCAAGCTTTCCGGGCTTGCCAAACGGTGGTATGATGGTCTGACCAGCGTGAAATATTCGTGGGTTGAGTGGCAATCAAAACTTATTGCCGCCTTTCCTTGTGAACACAATTATGGCGAACTTCTCTCGGAAATGTTGGCTAGACGGTCTAGGCGAAATGAATCCCTGGAAGAATATTACTATGATAAAATTATGTTAATAAATAGATGCGAACTTAAGGGTCAGCAGGCGGTAGACTGCCTTACTCATGGTATTTACGACAACAATATTCGAATGAACGTACAGGGTGCTAATTTTCATAATCCAGAAGACGTCTTAAAATACTTTCGGAATATATCTTCCAAATTAAATGACTTTTCAAAAAGATTTACGCCTAATGTGCGTGCTAGTGAGGATGCAAACTCAAATGCTACAAAAGCAACAAATTCACAGTCAAGACGCCAACCAAGATCAGAAGTCACTTGTTATAATTGTAAGGAACAAGGACACATAGTGTCACGTTGCTCAAAACCTATAATTAAGTGTAGAAAATGTCGCCAATACGGTCATGATGAGAAAAATTGTACGGATAAGATTTTAAGTACCGCCATTGACACACGACAGACTACGGACACTTCCAGTAATCAAACAAAGAAGGTGCTCAGTATATCCCAGAATAGAAACGTGAGTGATAAATATTATAAACAAATAATTTTGAAAGATAGACCTATCAAAGCATTTATTGATTTGGGTAGTCATTGTACGCTATTAAGAAAAGACATTGGAGAGCAGTTAGGAATACCTGTTGATAATAATAACTTACCTACACTAAATGGGTTTGGTCAAGGCAGCGTTATACCAAGTGGTCGCATTACAGTAAGAATTAAACTCGACGGTCTCGACGAGGATGTCGTTGTATATTTAGTTGAGCCTGACTTACTTGTAGCAGACTGTCTAATAGGACATTCACTTACTGAGTTACCGGGTGTTAGGGCTTACAAGTCAGATACATCTCTGTTTCTTTACAAAGAACCGCCGTCCAATAATAATAAAATCACTTTATCGTGTTTGGAGGATAGTTCTATTTACGGTATATCGACTATTAAAGTACGCGCAGGTTCCGAAGTAACTGGACTGATCTACATCAATACCGAGTGTTGTATGAAGATCGGTAGGGAATACCTGCTTTTACCTGGTGTATACACCATCAACAAAGGGATAGGGTCTATTATTATAATTGGACTTAGTTCGGAACCTTTCACCTTAACTTCAAACACATTAATAGCTAGGGTTCTTTATTTGACTGGCGATTTGCCACCCGTAGCGAAACAAATCACCAATACCGATCCTAATAAAAGTAATGTATTGAATATTGAATTTGTGGAAAACTGTATCACTGTTGATCAAATTATTGTTGATGATGAATTAGATAAAGAAACTCTTATGAAATTAACTAAACTACTAAATTTGCGACGAGACTGTTTTTCGTTTTCTTTGGAAGAATTAGGTAAAACATCATTAGCCGAAATGCGCATTCAATTAAAGGATCACATTCCAGTAACTTATAGACCGTATCGTCTTTCATTATCTGAGCGCGAAAAAGTTAAAACTATCGTGAATCAATTGCTCGATACCGGTATCATTCGGGAATCAACATCGGAATATGCTAGCCCAATATTACTTGTAGCTAAGAAAAATGGAGATACTCGATTATGTGTGGACTATAGGGCGCTAAATCGGAAAACTTTAAAAGAGAAATTCCCGATGCCGTTAATAGACGACCAAATTGATAGTCTTTCGGGTCAGGTCTTTTTTAGTACTTTAGACCTAAAATCTGGGTACCATCAGGTTCCCGTTTCAGAGGACTCAAAGCACCTCACAGCTTTCGTAACGCCCGACGGGCATTACGAATATAACCGTATGCCCTTCGGTCTGACTAATGCGCCAGCTGTTTTCCAAAGGCTTGTTTTGAATCTTTTGAATCGTCGTAAGATACCTGGCGTGTTAGCGTATATGGATGACATTATAATTGCTTCCACTACCACAGATGAGGGACTGGAAAGACTAACAGCTGTCCTTGACCTCATCAAAGACGCTAATCTTACTTTGAACTTGAGTAAATGCCACTTCTTTAAAAAGACCATAGACTATTTGGGTTTTGAGATTTCGTCAGAGGGAGTTCGTCCCGGACTTAAGAAAATTATGGCAGTTAGCGCTTTCAAAACTCCTCGAAACGTCCATGAAGTACGGCAATTTATAGGACTAGCGAGTTTCTTTCGTCGGTTTGTTGCTGGGTTTGCTACCATAGCAAGGCCATTGACCAGTCTTACGAAGGCCAACACCGCGTGGACGTGGGGAAGTGAGCAGGAGAATGCTTTCACAACGTTAAAGACGATGTTGACTCAGAGGCCCATCCTCGCAATATATAACCCCAAGTACCAGACAGAGCTTCATACCGATGCGAGTTCGTCTGGCTTGGGGGGAATTTTACTCCAACGGGCCGATGAGGGAAAGCCCCTACAAGCTGTAGCGTATTTTAGCCGACAGACGACAGCTGAGGAGCAACATTTCCACTCTTATGAGCTGGAGACCCTCGCTGTCGTCGCGTCACTTAATCGCTTTAGAGTATATCTTCTTGGAATTGAGTTCAAGGTCGTGACTGATTGCAACGCACTTCGAACGACACTGATAAAAAGGGACTTAATTCCAAGAATAGCTCGATGGTGGCTTTCCGTACAAGAGTACTCATTTACAATCGAATATAGACCAGGAGCTCGTTTAGCTCATGCAGACGCACTGAGTCGTAACTCCATAGAATCCCCTGATGGCGAACAACTATCAGTAATGCTCTTAAGTGACGTACATTGGTTACAATCTGTGCAGATGAGTGACCCCCAGTTGTGTTATGTGAAAGCCATTTTAAATACAAATTCAGTCGAAGCGAAGGACGTTCGTAGCGCGTATGAGTTGAAAGACGGCAAGATATTTAGGAAAATAGGGAGCGAATTGCGTTGGGCTGTACCTAAAGACGCTAGATGGAAAATTTGTCAACTATGTCATGATGACGCTGGCCATTTCTCATATGAGAAGACTATGGAAAAGGTAAAGCGCGATTACTGGTTTCCTCGAATGACACAATTTATCAAAAAGTATGTGCGAGCATGTATTCCATGCGCTTATTCTAAGCAATCTGGTGGTAAGAAACCGGGTTTTCTTCACCCAATTCCAAAACCGAACATTCCTTTCCATAGTCTTCACATAGACCACTTAGGACCCTTCGTGAAGAGCAAGAGAGGGAACACATACATCTTAGGAATAATAGATAGTTTTACCAAGTTTATAATTCTTCGCGCTGTTAAGAATACAAAAAGTAAAACATCTATAAACGTTTTGAAGGATGTGTTTTCTCTCTTTGGTACGCCTAAAATTTTAATCTCTGACAGGGGAACAAGTTTCACATCTAAAGAATTCCAAACATTTGTTAAGGAAAACGGCATAAAGCACACACTAAACGCTGTTGCTACGCCTAGGGCAAATGGCCAGATCGAAAGGTATAATCGGTCAATCCTATCCTCTTTAGTTGCGTTATGTCACGATGACGATGATAGAAATTGGGACACTCACGTACCAAAGGTTCAATGGAGTCTAAATAATACCTTAAATCGAAGTACCGGTAAATCACCTACTGAAATAATTTTTGGAAGACCAAGCGTTAATGTAACCGAAGGCCATTTACATGAGTTAAATGCAAATAACTCAATACCGAATGACACTCTCCAAAAAATTCGCGACGACGCTAGTGCTAAGATTAGGGAACAACAAGATGAAATGAAACACAGGTATGATAAGAAAAGGTGTAATGCTAGGTCATACAAAGTGGGAGATTTGGTAATGGTCCAGAGAGTCACTAAGACCCCCGGCGAGAGTAATAAACTTGCACCCGCGTTTTGTGGTCCTTATAGAATAACTTCAATCTTTGATCATGACCGTTATGAAGTAAGTAGTGTAGAGGGTTATTCTAAGAAAAAATATACCAATATATTTTCTGTCGATAAGATTAAGCCATGGATCAGATTCGAAGAATCTGAGTCTGATACCGAATACGATGATGATGAAAACTAATATGTAATAGTAGTATATCACGTGTTGATTAAAGATTCATTTAATAAATAATCCTCCTTTTTCCCTTCCTTTACCAATTATTTCACGAATTCCCCACTGAGACAATAAGGAAGCAGTCACATCTGGTGCGTGTGAGCATTACTCAATTGCAAGCAATATTACCATAGCTCCTTGTGTGGGCAAGCGCTGTGCTGTTCTGAGACCGTAGCTCCTTGTGTGAGCAAGCAGCGTGCTGTTTGAGGCCGTAGTTCCTTGTGTGGAAGAGCGGCATGTTGCTTGGAAGCCGTAGCTCCTTGTGTGGGCAAGCGGCGTGCTGCTTTGAGGCCGTAGCTCCTTGTGTGGGCAAGCGGCGTGCTATTTTGAGACCGTAGTTCCTTGTGTGGACGAGCGGCGTGTTGCTTTGAGGCCGTAGCTCCTTGTGTGGGCAAGCGGTGGGCAAATTGTACATTTCAAAGCCGTAGTTCCTTGCGTGGACGAGTGGCGTGCTGCTTTGAGGCCGTGGCTCCTTGTGTGGGCAAGCGGTGGACAGTTTTTACAGTTAAAAGTCGCAGTTCCTTGTGTGGACGAGCGGTGTACTGCTTTGAGGCCGTAGCTCCTTGTGTGGGCAAGCCGTGGGCAGTTTTTACAGTTAAAAGCCGCAGTTCCTTGTGTGGACGAGCGGTGTACTGTTGTGAGGACGTAGCTCCTTGTGTGGGCAAGCAGTGGGCAGTTTCGCAACTGTAAGACAGTTGCAACTTGTGCGGGCAAGAGATGTACTACTTCAAGAATGTAGATCCTCATCGGGCAAACAATGTACAGTATTGAAGCTGTAGCTCCTTGTGTGGGCACGTGGCCAACTTAGACTTATCATCTTACAAATGGAGTACTTGTGCTATGACTGAAGGCCGTAGATCCCAAAGTGGGCAATTTGAAGGCAGTCTATGACAATGATGACGAAGCCCCTTGTGAAACAGTTACTATAATTCAAAACTTGTTATACTCTTTGACTGGGATGGAAGATGTCATTCTTATCAGATATCGTGGATGGACCTGTGCAGACAACGTAGTGAAGGCAACATTTTCACGGATTGTGGCAACGGTGAAGCTCAGTTTACAACGAAAATGGAGCAGAAGCATCATAGCTATATAAATCATGATTTAATGAAAATTGCAGTTAAGTTGTGGTGTTTAACGTTAGTAAATAATAATAATATTAAGAGCAATGAGGCCATTACTCTAATGTAGGATGGCCGAATGCTAAGTAGAGACTAACCATTTCAATCTAATTGTAAAATCTTTGTAATGCAAATATCTACCTTAATCATGTTAACTTACTGCCTCTTACATAAATTATTGTATTATTTGAAAATAATGATATCTGTATATCTAGGCCTGTAAAATATTTTTTTTTCTTGTTTAATTTTGTGCCTGGGACAGACACTACTTCAGGATGGCCGACTGTTAACATTTGTAAATAATTATATTATTAGAAACGATTATTATTGTAACCGATTATTCATTCGATTAATATTATCTATGGTAAGGATTCGTGGGTAGACTTCAACTGTCAACGAATGCTGGGCTAATCACTTTTTGCTCCAGCGCGGTGACGAGAAGAGCTCTGAGCGAACGGTTGACTCGTTTATCTGATTTTCTGTGATTTAAATATTGAGTAATTTAGATTAAGAACAATTTATAATAAATCAGTAATAAACATTTGTATTGGTTATTATTTTTAAAACTATTCTGATCACTGCTCATGAGCCATTGAGTCTTAAATATAGAATACACACGTAAGTCAGGTCTTATACTAATCCTTAATTATTTACGCGTTATTTACGCCGTAAAGACGCCTAACTCTTTGGTGAAATTCACTGCAAACCTAACCTAATCGTAGCAAGATAAAATGTAGTTGTCACAAAAATGTAGGTACTTAATGTAATCATTTTGTGTTTGATAGCCACGCCATGCCACGCCAAGAGCAATAATAGAAGTCTAGGCTCTTATAGCTCGCAATGGGAATTCATCATGCGAAGCAATAATGCCATCCTTGATTCGCACCCACAATCGACATTTGTAAGTTGAGGCTGTAACCACAGAGGTAACATTCCCTCGATTTCCAAGCAAATTCAAAGGTCATTACTAGAATTTCCTACTAAGTTTCCAAATTCTTGGATCTCATATTTCCGAGCCCTTTGTTCACGTGGCCTACGATGACGTGCGCCTTAAGGGGGATGCTCCAACCAGCCCGCGAAATTCAATTTTTTTTACGTTTTTTGCAATTTGCAGGCCAGTGACATGTTGTAACTTTATCAAAATATTATGAATTGCGGTAATAACAAGTATAATTTTAAATATAAAAATTATCAAAAAATTCGCTCCATCAGCTCTCACATAGAAAAGGTGCATCATGTTAAAATCTCCGAAATTTAAATAGTTAGTAGTTAGGCTGTGGGAAAGAGACAACTACCCTATATAAGAAGTCTAGGCATCATAGCCATCTCGTTTCTTGAGCGGAACCACTCACGCTAGGCCACCAGTTGTAGTTAGAAACAATGCAGACCCTAAAATCTATGTTTAATACGAGTAAACTAGGTGACTTTGACTTTGGTGAAGATTTATGTCCGACCTAAGATCAGTTTTTAACCGTAGCCGAAGACTAATTCATCAAGTGTCAACTGTCAATATAGCATCTGGCTGAATGAAGCCGAAGGTATAATAAATATCCCTAAAAATATATTAAAAAGAGTTAAAGGGTTGCCCAAGTAGAGAGAAAGGTTTTTTTTTAAAACGTATAAATGATTACTTAATTTTGACTTAACTCAAATTACTTTGCAACTTCGCAAACATAATAAATGTTAAAATTTATTAAGTTATTGATTATACATTTTCATATTTACAAGACTTCGGCTTCGACAAAACATTCTGGCCTAATCCGAAGATTTTATCCAAAGCCAAAAGTTCGGTACGACGCGACATTAGTTCAATCCAAAGTCAATTTTACTTCTAACAAAAACTTACCCTTCACGCTTTTTTTTTTTTTTTTTAGCGTGGTAAAATCATCAAATGAGTCCTCCAACCCCGGGCAGGGCGGGAGGGACTGTCAGACTTCTACTGACTAAAATCCACGGTGTCCTTCATAGCCTGTTACGTTCCGGGGTTACGGTAAGGGAATAATCCCGCGACCCCGGCAGGCTTTGGCCCTCTGAGAGGGGGGCCCCGTCATTATGCTGACGCTCTTTGAGGCGCGCGTGGGACACAACGCGCCTATATATAAACCCGGGCATGGTCCTTGGTCGGGCAGCGAGTTGCCCTTTACTCGCTGCCCGCATGCCCGCGCCTACGGTGGCCGGAGATCATCAAGCGACGTCCGTCGCCGTGGGCGCCTACCACTGCGGCTGGGGCGGAGAGAGGACGCTGTCCTCTCTCGCTCGCGGCCCGCCTCCTCCTTAACGAGCATTACTGCCTCGCAGAAGGAGCTGACCGCTTCCCACTCCGTCTCGCCCCGCAGCATGGCCGCAACCAATGCCGGGCGCGTACCCTTCACGCTTGAATGCCTATTATCAATAACAATAACCGATAACGTAACGAAACTGCGTAATAGGAATATCAGCTTTAGTTAATAAGTAGAAGGTTGAAATTAGTTTGCTAATTACTGAGGCTACAGTTAGGTGTTGCATTTAACGTGGTAAAATTATCAAATGAGTCCTCCCACCCCGGGCAGGGCGAAAGGGACTGTCAGACTCGTACTGACTAAAATCCTTGGTGTCCTTCAATAGCCCTTTATGTTCCGGGATCACGGTGATGGAATAAGTCCCGCGACGAGTTAGGTGTTCCATAAATGTTACTGGAAACAGTATAAATCTTATTAGGATAGGTTTTTATCTTATTAGGAAACTTTGTGCGTATAGAGTCGGTAGAGGCTGTATATTGGAAGGGTTGGAATTAAAACGTCAGGGGACAGTCTTAATTTAATACATATTATGACGACATTCTACCTACTCCCCGAATAAAAACATAATTATATAAGAAACTTAAGGCAAAATATTTGCTATTTAAATAATAAAATCGGTAATTTTATTTTTAACTGTATAGCGTGGAATTTAGAATCGAATTTCAATATTTTATTGACAGAGATAGCTGTATTTTCATGGGAAAAAGGGAGCGTTTATTTTAAGTATCTACTCTAGAAATACATGGTTGAAAACTTCATTACATTCCATGCCATTTTTGCGTGATGCGTGTACAGACATACAGATAAATACAGGGCCCTCGTAAGGGCTACTGGCGCCTGTGTGCAAAAAAGGATTTTGGCGCCCTAAAGCATTTTAATAATCTTTTTTATGATAGGTAGGTCAGTGGTGTATTTTAAAATTCAGCGCCCTTGGGTTGTAAAGCTTGCCGCCTTGGAACTTAAACACAAAAAAACTATCAAGTACTACTCAAACTTCACAGCCAGAATTCCATACCATCTTATAGAAGGCAATTTTTTTTTTGTAGACTAAGACAAGATTAACTAACATAAGAAGCATTTGCTATACTATTGAAAAACGAGGTATCAAAGGCGAGGTCAGGAATAGCGAATGTCAACCTTTTTAGAAGCGCGAGCGAAGCAAGCGCGAAAATTTTTAGCTTTTTGGAATAGGACAAGGCAATTCTTCATAGAAGACCGAACGCAGTGAGATGTAAAAGTTTAACGTTTCCGAAGTTCAAGTTTTAATCTAAAAGTTAGATCAAATATTTGAAGTCTTTAGTAGGTACTTAAACCGTATCTTATTTAAGTTATCAACTTTTATTTTAAAAAATATTGTTTTTTTTTTCAAATTTTTTTTCTGGGCCCTTGTCTTTGGCGCCCCTAGAGGATGGCGCCCGTGTGCATTGCACACATTGCACATATGGATGCGGGGGCCCTGGATAAATAAACATCTAAAAGTTATTGTTTTCGTTCTGTTGCTCTAAATCACCCCCATTATTATTTTTTTCCTAACACATAATTTTATATCATTATTTAATGTGTAGACATCAGCCTGTTATAATTTTTATAATTATGTATAGATTTATCGTATTTATAATGAGATACTGACATTTGAAGACGAGGAAAATATTCTAATCTCAATCCTGTGATTTCTGTTCTCAATTTCAAACCGATTTGGTTTGAAATTGAAAACAGAAATTAAAATCTTTAGTAAACAGTCCTTCATGTAAAGTAAATCCACACTGACTGATATTGTAAATGAGGACGTTTATTTAGATAAATCTGTCTGTATGTTTTTGTGATTTGAATTTGAATGTTTATTTGTAAAGAGTGATTATAAACAACTTAAAATTGGCAAATTATAATCGTTATCATACATTTATCATTGACTAGCTTCTGCTTGCGACTTCGTTTGCGTGATGTTTTGGCCCCAGACTGGCCTAAGAAAGGATAACAATCACGCTCCATACATTTTTGGGCCTTTTCTGAAACCAATTTTCATTTTGGGCCCAAAAAAATATCTCTTTTGGAAAGGTGCTTGAAACACGCTGATTTGTTCAATACTGCTTCAATTTTCTCTAAACACAGAAATGTTGACCTGGCCCAGCAAAAATGGTTTGAACGAAGCTTAACGTATTTAAAAATGCGATTATTTTTGTCCGAAAAAAAAATGTATTTGATTGACTGACAGCTCAATTCTACTCGTAATATACTAGAATAGTGTAACAACCAACCAGAAAAAAAAAACAGAGTTCCGAATATTATCCCGTTTTACAATCAAATTGGAAGTC
This sequence comes from Agrotis segetum, assembly GCA_036375495.1. NCBI lineage: Eukaryota > Metazoa > Arthropoda > Insecta > Lepidoptera > Noctuidae > Agrotis > Agrotis segetum. The sequence goes on from JAQSVV010000033.1 coordinate 1,151,280, forward strand.
GGAAATACGTCATTACTTACGACTCCAAAAGCGAGTACTATCCTATTATTATTAGGCAGGAATAGATTCAAGGTTCCGTCTTATATTTTACTATGGGCATAAAGTTTAGTGCCTCCATAAAATGTGATAGAATGGGTTACCCAGTTACTTGCAAATATAGGACGAACTATTACTACCATAGATATGAGATAAGATTGCCTGTTTGTCATTGCTACTGAGATTCCGGACTGTTACATAAAATAAAATGTTAGGGATACTATTTTCTTAGTCTTTGACTGCTGGCCTTTTAGAGAGACTAAGAGTAACTCAACGAGCAATGGAAATAGTTGTATGCTCGGAGTTTCTTTGCGGGATAAAATCCGGAACATGGATATTCAGCGAAGAACCAGAGTCACCGACATAGCTTATAAAATTAGCAAGTTGAAGTTGCAATGGGCAGGCCACATCGCTCGTAGAAGGGTAGTTCTTCGAAATTTGATTCTTTGACTGATTCATATGGTCAAATTTTAATTTCACTTTCAGCTCAGTAACACATGTTCATATGAAAATAGATATTCCAAATAACATTTATTTGTTTGAGGGACTTCTTTTTACAAAGTAGTTTTTAAGATATCGACGTTTAAAAATTTTGTGCCCAGATGAATCAGAATTTTTTACAGATCTGATGTAAATCAAAATGGGCTTTGTAATAAGAAAATAATCATAATATTATAACAACAATATTATTTTTTTATAAAACAATTAATTTATTAACAGTGATCATATTATCAAGGAAAAAAACTGGTCAATTCAACAATAAAATTCTTGTTTTTAAACTAACAATTACAGAAATAAATACTTACAGAAAAGCGAGAATTTTGTTATAAACAGATACTAGATAGTTATTTTAATGATACGTTATAATATTCTCTCTGTTTATTTTTGTTTTTCTCTCTATTTTTTCAAATATAATTCTTTCATTTCTAATTTCCACGCAGCATACTTGCCTGGAACTTTTCTTATTTTCCATCTTAGAAAGATGAAAAATTCGTACATTCTGTGAGTCTCTTTTTCTCATAGTATATTTTGTTCCATCTTTTCTACTATTGATAGTGGCATTCTTGTAAACAGCAATATAAAATAAAATAGATAGAGTTTGACTTATTAATGAATAAAAACCGAAGAATAATGTCAAAATTATGTCACACACACTCTACTGACATGAAAAAGGAAAATAACGTAACAAAAGTGCTCCTTTCTGGCTGGAAAAGAGGAAAACTAATTTATTTTCAGATTCGTATGGGTTTTTGAACATATAAATCAGGCACAGATGAATCATGATTTTGCCTTAAATCATGCTTAACTCATCATTCATACAGACTTCAGTATTATCATTTTTCTACACGAATCTGTAACCCAAAAGCATCACACGAAACTCAGATTAAAGTCTTAAAACAGCAAAATAAAATTAATAAATTAGGCATTGTAATCAGCAAGGTACCTAAACCAAGCACAGATGAATCAGACATTTACCAGTGTTTCACCAGGTTCTAAGCCAACCAGCCTCATGTCCGCCTTCTAGCACGTCCGTTGTACGACAGGTTTCCCCCCACGTGGGATCCCAGACTCTCATCATTATTCCTCGACCAAGTACAGTCAAGCAAAGCTTACTCCACATGAATCAGTATTATGCGCCGGACACTTCTTATTTACTTAATTAAAATTACACTAACGTAGTTATATCTAATATGTATTTTTTTTGTAAGAGGTCAATTAATTACCTTTCGATATAAGTATAATTTATATTGAAGAATCAAAAGGAAAATGCGACATCGACCATTTTGTTCCGGAAAATGGGAAACGGACGCCCTATATGAATCAGGAGAACAGACTTCAAAATTTTTTATTTTGTATCTAGATAGCTACTATTAAAAAAATAGAATTTGTCCCAGGTAGAGCTAAAGCTAAACTGTACAGAAAAAAATATTACATGCCATTTTGTTAGTTGGTTACAGAAATATACCCACAAACATCGAAAATTTTGTCTCTGAAGAACTACCCAGAACTGACAACCGATGGGGATGAAAAGTTCTCGAGTGGCAACCATGGACCGGAAAACGTAGGCGGGCCTCCCACTAGGTGGACCGACGGCATCGTGAGGGTCGCGGGCAGCCAATGGATGCAAGTGGCGAATTGTCGTTCGTCGTGGCGGTCTAAGGGGGAGGCCTATGTTCAGCAGTGGACGTCTTCCGGCTGATGATGATGATGACTATTTTCTTTATTGCATGTCAAACGGGTTTACATGATCTAAAGGGCCTGCTACAATCCTACATCCGCTTTAGTGCCGTAAAACGGTGACTTTATAAAGTGAAAAAATAAAGGGTAAGAGGGGATTATTTGGTGAGACAGGCAACTCGGTGATACAGTCAAAAAAGGCTCTTTAATTTCTAAATTAATTTAACCTTGTATACCAAAATCTTTAAAGGAAAACATTTTGCCATATTCACTTCACCTTCAAACTTCAACAACAAACTTATAACAAAGATACCATGATTGATTACTCACTGAACGAGTTTACGTCTCATCAATCTCAGATTAATGGACCAGTTAATCCATAGTTACCTGTAGCTAAATTTGGAATACTTTTACTGTCATCTCAAAGATCTCAGTGATTCGGAAAATGCGTCCCAAGGAAATGCTCGATTTAGCAATGTGTGTAGGATTATGGGTATACTGATCATCCGTAAATATTTATTGGAATACTGTTTATTGAGTGAAGAGGAAAGGGCGTCATTGATCTATTTTTAACGGATGAAAAATAGGAAGAGTTTTTCAATTCCACCGTCCAATACTGGGTGTAAAGGTCTGCCCTACAAAAAAATTTGAGGGCTTTGAGCAGCATGGTGGAAAACTTTCCACAATTTCTTTTTCAGGAATTGAAAAAAAATATCAGCCTCTCCATAGAAAATTATAAACTTGATTGAACAGTTTGTATGGAGAAGCTGTTCTTTTTTTTCACTTACTGAAAAAAAATATGTGGGCAATTGTTCAGTTTCTTATACTGAGCAAGCGCTGAAAGTTTGTGGAGGGCTGTCACTTAGACCCTGTATATTTTTTGTCAATCAAAAATATTCCTTAGCAAGTTTTATAAATAAGTGCAAATATTAATACTATTTGCTTTTTACGACCATTGATTCTTCACACAAAGAGAGAGTTTTTTTTTTTCAAAGATTATTTTCAGCTTAATTAATACGAGTATTAAGCTGAAAATAATCTCCGGTTCCGGTGCCGACAATTTTCAAGTGTGTAGGTCATATTATTATGTGGATACGTGACCAGATAGGCACTTCCTAAAACATTATAATTGCGTTTTGTCTTTGACATCGTAGCTCCGATTTGGAAGGGATGTGGTTTTTGTTTGAAAATTGACGTGATCGATTTGTTTAAAAGAATTTTAGGTTATCGTTCTTAAAAAAACGTCATTCTTATTACTGTTCTGACACTCTACAATGGATCCGTTTAATGATCATAAAATTATTGGCGAAAATACTTTTCTTTTAATTAAAATATTTTATGACAACTACAGAAGCAGCACACCACATGCATGTTCATATTTTATGCCATCTATCAACCTCGCACTTCCACTGGGTTCTCACCACAAACTACTCCCATTCACAAAGATAAAGCATAAAGTGTATAAATGGTCCCACTGTTTCCCGACAATGGGATCATTATGCTTTTTTCATCGTGGTAAAAATTATCATCAAATGAGTCTCAGTGCAGGGCGGGAGGACTGATATGATGATTTACCACGACATTTAGACTCGTACTGACTAAAATCCACGGAGTCACGGTAATGAGATAAGTCCCGCGACCCCGGCAGGCTTTGGCCCTCTAGAGGGGGGCCTCGTCGCAATGCTGACACTCTTTGAAGCGCACGTGAAACACAATGCCCGTCGACCCGGGCATGGTCCATGGTCGGACAGCGAGTTGCCCTTTACACGCCGCCCACATGCCCGTTCCTACGGTGCAGCGGTGGCCAGAGATCGTCTGCCAACGTCCGACACCGTGGGCGTCTATTAATGCAGGGATCATTATGCTTAGTAACAGGCTTACCTGTTTCAATTCCTTTTTGATGGCCCTGGTGACATCAATGCTCTTCTTCTGCAGCCGTTTGATGGCAACTATGTTGCCTCTGTACATGGCTATCGTTGTGTGAGCGCGCCTGGTTTCCATGTCATGTTGCATTGAAGTCTGTAGAACAATGTGAACATTAGAATACAGATGTTCCCGACCAATTTCTCATTTTGCATGAAAATCAAATTTTATTTTGAACTAGCACTACGCCCGCGACTTCGTCCGCGTGATTTTCGAACGTTGCCTTTGTGAATTTCTAGTCCCGGCCACCCTCTATACAGGATACTGTTGAAAAAACTAAATCAACATTCAACAAAACCGAAAAAGCGCCTTAGGGGTCGAATTCCGCAAAACCGTCTTAGTGAGCATTTACATCTTAAAAAGAAACCCTCGGAAAATTCGAGACGCCTAGCACTTGTAGTAAAAAGTTCCGCACAAACTATCAAACACAAAAACAAACCTCTTTGCTCTTTGGGGTGGCCCGCCATGGTGTGCATCTAAGTCCTATAGGAACCCGGTGCAAAATATGAGACTCCTCGTACTTGTAGTAACAGAGTTTCATACAAACTGTCAACCCCAAAAACAACCTCTTAGGGATCTAATTTCGCAAAATTTTGTGAGCATTAACATCTTAAAAAGTACCACCATGCAAAATTTGAGACGCCTAGCACTTGTACTAAAAAAGTTTCATACAAACTATCAACCCCAGAAACAAACCCTTTAGGGGTCGAATTTCGAAAAATTCTGTCATAGGTAACTCTTACGTCCTCAAAAGAACCCGTATTCAAAATTTAAATTTCCTAGCACTTGTAGTTACGAAGTTTCATACAAACTATCAACCCCAAAAACAACCCCTTAGGGGCCGAATTTCGCAAAATCCGTTCTTAGTGCTCACCTACGTGGTATAAGGAGGGTTTATGCCAAATTTCAAGTTTCTAGGCCCAGCGGTTTGGGCTGTGCGTTGTCAGATCAGTCAGTCAGTTTTGAATTTTATATATATAGATTTCCAAGTCTTAGAACAAAAATAGTTCAGTAACGTGGGTTGATTTACTCCACGAGAGGTTTTGCGTTTTTGACGTTACATGTTTATATACCTATTTTACCCAACGAAGTTATCTAAGCACAGAAGATTTAATAAGAAGACTTTGTAATATATGGAAGAAAAACCAATTTTACGCATAACATTATCCAGGTAATAATGTATGTGAAATAATGGACTATTTTTACTTTCATTTGTGTCTTCAGTTTACTTATTACACAATAAACTATTTCCCTGAGAATATTACGGGGAATTTTCGGTTTGTACTCGTATAATATATGATACATATATTTGAATGGATGGATACTAAGGAACTTTACCCATGGCACGATGCGACGCGATCAGACCGATAACAACTACAAGTAAAAATCAACCTTACCACTACGACTTATGCCGTATATAATGTCCTCAGAACTAAAATTGTTAACTTTATTTCAAGAGAATCGGTTCATAATTGAAAATTCTGTAGGAAGATTGACAATTAATTCCTTTTTTTTTACCCTTAGAGGCCGATTTTAGTTAGAAATTTAAATGGGACCAACTTTGAAATATACTCTTTCCAACAAAAAAAGAATTTTTGAAATCGGACCACGTCATGAAAAGTTATGCGTGGTCATACATAAAAAAAAAACAAATATACATGTCGAATTGAGAACCTCCTCCTTTTTTTTTCGTCGGTTAAAAACACGTTGTTATCTACGGATAGATGAAAAACAAAACATGATCGCCACGACGACGTCAAGTCAATCGAATTGCATCATTATTTCTTAATAGCATCGCGCCATGGGTGAAGTCGATCTAGCATAATGGGGGCAGGGGCACACAACTAAATAGGGATACTATTAAGCTAATCCGTCCTTGACCTAATTATGTGTAACTAGTAGCACTTTGCCCGCGACTTCGTCTGCGCGTGTTTTAAAATCGAACTCAGTGAATTTAATTTCCGCTCACCTTCCTTATAGGATACTTTTGGAAAATATAAAAAAATTGAATACGAACAAACAATCAATCGTAGTAGACTAACTGATTTTCACCCCGCTAGCGATTGATTTTTCAAATATTTTACAACCTTTATTCAATTGAGAGATAATTTATGCCAAGTTTTGAGTTTATCAAAGCAAGCAGTAAAATCCTTCCCTTAAAACTTAATCACCCCTTTTCACCAATTTAGGGAGTGATTTAGAAAAACCCAAAAATGGAGGGTAGTTATAAAAAAACTATTAATGACCGTCGTTTTTATTGACTTATACTCATATTCGTACCAAGTTTCAAGTTTATAAACCCAAGGAATAAGATTTTTCATACAAACGTTTTCACCCCTTTTCACTCCCTTAGAGGTAGATTTTCGCAAAATCCTTTCTTAATGCTCACCTACATCATAAATTGCAACTACCATCCAAAATTCAGATTGCTAAGTTACTGGTTTATTATGCTCCCCTTAAAACTTGAATACCCCTTTTCACCAACTTGGGGGGTGATTTTCGAAAAATCCAAAAACACGTGTTTGATTAATTCTTATCTAGTATATAAATACTGATTTTCAAATTCATCGGCTCACGCGTTATGATTTTCCCATACAAACTTTAACATCGTCTAGATTACCAATGGAGGGTAGTTTTAAAAAAAATGTAATGCTAATCTTATTTATTTACTAATGTTCTTATTCGTGGTAAGTTTCAAGTTTATAAACCCAAGGAATAAGATTTTTCATACAAAAGTTTTCACCCCTTTTCACCCCCTTAGAGGAGGATTTTCGCAAAATCCCGTCTTATTGCCAATCTACATGGTAGACTGCAAATGCTGTCCAAAATTCAAGTTTCTGCGTTAAGCGGTTTCGGCTGTAGTCGTGTCAAAAGAAAAACCCCTGTTCTTTTATATACATACATAGAATATAGATTAGTAACGAAATATTTGTGTTAGGATTTGTAAACAGCTTATACTTAATTAATGGTATCCGCTAGGAACGTGGATAAGATGGCTCAGTTTGCACAATGGCTGAGCGATTTGCTGCGTATCGTGGACTCGATTCTCACACGGAACAAATATTTGTGTGATTATTTATTTTTTTATTAATAGGCTACCATATTGACAAAGGCATCCTATGGTAGGTTTTCCTGTCACGCTGACCGCCGGCGCTGGCTGTGAGCGCGTAGCTTGTCAGCGCTGATCGGACGGCCGTCAGCGCTGAGTGGTCAGCGTTACTCAGAAACGCTACTTTACTATATAGCATATTGACCCATCGGCGCTGATCATCAGCATGTGGTCAGCCTGACAGGAAAACTTGACTAAGTTTATAGGAACCATAAACGAAATCAAAAGGGCTTCTATTCTTAGATCAAATGTACAATCGATAAAATAGAATCATGACCCACCATAAGCTTATTTTCTTATTGAATTTCAAATACAAGTAGGTCCACATTCGCGTAAACACACATATCCATGGTAACGATTTTGATCTTTGTCAATTTGACGGATTCAAACGATTTATTGTCAAAATGGGTCATGATTCAACTTAACTAGTAAGAAAAACAGTAAGTGTCAAAAGTATAATACCAAAACTCACTTCGCACACTACCTTGTCAGTACTCTGCGCGTTATACGCAGATATAAAGGTCAGATCCTTAGCTTCGATCCGCCACAGCACGGACGCAAGCTTCTGCTCATATCTATAATGCCGGACCAGCAGTGCTGCAGCCAATATGGCGGCTGCTGCCACTGCAGCTGCTGCAGACAAGACTCCAGGGTCGTGGGGTAAGGAGCACTTGATGCCGTCGAAGCCACATTCTGGTTCAGCGACTGGTGGGCTTCCTCCAATCCAGGCTATGTTGTTTGCTCCTACTAGTTCCTGTGAAAAAGTTATGTATCTTTATTAAATGTAGTTTGAAGTTTAACTGTATCCGTCTTACCACGAGCAAGATAAACTGCTGTTGAACACTCTTAAAAAATAATTGTTAACGTCAACACGACACATCAGTACCATTAGCATAATTCACGCGCGCGCGAGGTCAGTGCGGACGTGTTTTTTGTTAATTTATTTTACCCAATTTCTTTTGGAGTAATAATGTACGCTATAATGGCTCTTAGTGTGAAACAATAACAAGTACAATTAGGACTAAAGTGCAGTGAAACAGTTGAGTTGTGAACCCGATATCGCGGAGTTCGCGTAAGCCGAGGTGGCCGCGGAGGTGCGCGGAGTGCAATTGTCAGTTATTTTGAATTTCATTTCTCAATGACCAAAACAATGCCTAGCTGCGGGGCTTGTGGCTCAATAATAACGGATCACTTCATGGAATGCTCTAATGGAAAGTGTAAGAAACTTTATGATATAGCCTGCCTTGAAGTTACTATAGATGCATTCAAGTCTTATACAGAGGAATACAAATTATCTTGGGTGTGTCCAGAGTGTATCTGCTTAATGCCTAAAAGAGGGAACACGGAAACCCCGCTCATCGTTAAGACTGTTGCATTTAGTACTGCCACCACCACCACACCTGTGAATAACATAAATACTCAGCGAGGTAGTCAGGCTAGTTTTTCACCTACAATGAGTTCGGATTCAATGCTGCTTGAGGAAATAAGGGAATTTCGAGCTGAAATGACAGCCCGTATGAACAGCCAGGCTGAAGCGATAACTCTCTTGTTGAATCAATTCAGCCAAACACGATCTGATTTGGATAATATAACAAAACTGATGAGGGTTCTAGAAGGAAAAGTTTGTACTAAACAAACTGAAGATATTGTAAGCTATACAGTTGATAAATCACCTTCTACTACATCTGCTGAAGTAGTTTGTCAACAAAACGGTTTTAATAATCATAAAATACAGAAATCGTCTAAAAATGTCACCACCAACACACAAAAAGTAAATAAAGGTGGGGCCACGAAGACCGCTGCGTTACCCATACCTATACCGGTAACGGAATCGACCATTGTCACTACGCCGTCAACAAGCACATTACACGAACAAACGAATGATGACGAAGATGATACTGGAACGGGTTGGACTACAGTTAATAGGAAAAAAAAAAAAGGTTGCACTCCAGGAGTGCCGGTAGAAGTGAAAACTTTTTTGTTACTATGTTTTATTTTTAATTTGAATGACGTCTTACTCATTTTCGATCAGGGTCACGTGACCCTGACGCGAGTTTTGGTCACGTGACCCTGACGCGAGTTTTAAATTTTTTACCCATTACAGAAAAAGTGTACAACGCCGCTAAAGAAGTTTTCACTTCAAAAATACTAGACCACTCAATAATGTAGCAGTAGGAACTAATAAAGAGCTGAAGGCCATTCAAGCAATGGAACGAAAAAAACACTTGCATGTGTGGCGATTGCATCCTGAGACTACCATTGAAGCTATAACTGATCATGTAAAAAGTGTTTGTGGCCCGGATGTGCAAATAAAAGTTGATAAAGTTAATCATAAAACTAAACGAGACTATTCGTCATTTATAATAGGAGTGCCGGAAATCTGGTTCCAGAAATTGCATCAACCAGAAATTTGGCCCATTAATGCTGAATTTAACGAGTGGATTTGGTTTCGAAAGTCCACCAATAAAAGATCAAATTAACACCATTGATCTATATTACCAAAATGTAAGAGGTCTCAGAACAAAGCTGAACGAATTCAAAAATGGCTTAGAATTAATGGATGCAGATCTATACGCAATCACGGAATCCGGTTGCAACCCTTCCATACATGACCCGGAACTAATACCGCCGGGATATCAAATACTTCGCTGTGACCGAGCGGACGGTCGGAAACAGGGAGGAGCGCTTTTAGTGGCCACACACCGGTTGGAGCTGCGACAACTGTGCGTGAGTGATGTTTCCTTAGATACCTGCGTTTTCGAATTAGTCAATGCGATGGTTTACTTAAATAAACGATTTTTATTTTTGTGCTCAGTGATATATATTCCGCCTGGTAGTTCTGAGAATGACTATATGGTTCTGTTTAGCATTATAGAGAAATTGTGTACTAAATGTAGGCAAATAATAGTGTTAGGCGATTTTAATCTTTATTCGTGTCCCATAAATGTGAGGACTTATTATGAATATTTTTTGACATATTGCGGATTCACCCAAAACAATAATGTACCTAATTGTTTAAATAGACAACTGGATTTGATATTAAGTTCGGGTCTTGGCGAGGTGTCAGTGGTGATGGCGGATGGTTCGCTTGTGCCCGTGGACGCGCATCACCCGCCGCTCGCGGCGAACGTGCGGCTCGCGGGCGCGAGCGCCCCGCTCCACGCGTCCTCCGCCGCCGGCGCCGTAGGCGCTCGCGCTGCAACTCGTCCGCGTTGGAACTTTTATAAAGCGAATTATGAATTACTCTATTCTAAGGTAGCATCTATTGATTGGTCCGACATGTTTGAGCAGAGCGAAGTGGAAGATATTTTAAACATTTTTTATGATAAATTAAATAATATTTTCGATGAAAGTGTTCCTAGGAAAACATTTACCGTCAAAGAGCGATATATTTACCCCAAATGGTACACCAGAGATATTATAAAAAACTTAAAAATTAAAGCAACACTGCATAAGAAATATAAAACCACGAAGTTAAATAGTGATTACATAGAATATTCGAAATTAAGAGCACATATTAAAAAATCTATAGAAATTGCACACAAACAACATCAAAATAAGATCCAGTGTCAATTTGCGAAAGACCCTAAGTCATTTTGGCAATACGTACGGTCGCAGAAAACTTCAACGAGTAGACAGAGCATTATACAGGACGGTCAGTATCTGTCGGACGAGGAGTGTGCGGACCAGTTCGCGACTTATTTTGCGTCGGTGTATAGTAGGACGCCGCCAAGACTGGACCCGCAAGCGGCGGCGGTGGAAGCGGGAAATAGTGGAAGTGCATGTGTGCAAATCAATAATCTTAGTCTTAAAGACGTTAGAAGCGCACTCGACCGACTCAAGCCTAAGCGTTCTGCGGGTCCGGATGGTATACCAGCTTTTCTGTTTAAGGACTGTGGTAGGGTACTCGCAGAACCGTTACTTTATATATTTAACGTCTGTCTTCATTCTGCGGAGTTTCCTGCTCGGTGGAAGACTACGCGAGTCATTCCAGTGCCCAAAGGCAAGGCGGGAGCGGACATCAGTGGGTATAGGCCGGTGGCGGTGTTGTCGACTCCGGCAAAGGTGTTCGAGTCTGCCATCCAGCGCTGTATGCAAGGGCAAGTGCGCGGACAGTTATCGGATGCGCAGCACGGATTCCGGCCGGGGCGTAGCACTGCTACCAACCTCGTTGATTTCATGGGACAAGTGGTGCCGGCAGTAGATGCTGGGGTGCAGGTGGATGCAGCTTATTTTGACTTCAGAAAAGCCTTTGACACCGTGGACAATGACATCTTGCTGCGGAAGCTTGCAGAAGTTGGATGTACCCCTCATCTATTAAAGTTTTTCGCCAGTTACATGCAAGGCAGACAGCAGTATGTAGACTGCAACGGATGTGAATCTGACTTATACTACACTTGGTCAGGTGTAAGTCAGGCCAGCAATTTGGGGCCTCTAGAATTCATAATAATGATAAACAATTTACCGGAAGTCGTAAGACATGGCTCTTGTTTATTATTTGCAGATGACCTCAAGTTGCTGCTCGAGATTAGGTCCGAGTCAGACTGCAGGCGCCTACAGGAAGATATAGATCGTATAGTACAATGGAGTCATGAAAACAAACTTTACTTCAACGTGTCCAAGTGCTCGTTGATGAGCTTCACCCGTGCTCGTACACCTCTGCTCTATGAGTACGTGGTGGACGCGGCACCAATGCAAAGAGTCACGGAGGTGCGAGACTTGGGTGTTTCCATGACTCCCGATCTATCATTCCGTGAACATGTAACCAAGATCTGTAAGAAGGCGTACAGAAACTTAGGATTTGTTCTGAGACAGACACACAGCTTCACAAACATCACAGCAGTCAGGGTCCTGTATGACGCACTAGTCAGGAGTCATCTGGAACATAGTGCGGTTATATGGGATCCACATGAAGCTAAGTACTCGGTGATGTTGGAGCGCGTTCAGAACAAGTTCACGCGCCATTTGTACAAGAAATTATATGGGGTATATCCTTTTTACCCGCTGATGTATCCCACTTTGTTTGTCCTGGGCATGGTTGGCTATAACCAACTGCATGTACGACGGGAGTTTGCGCTGGTCGTCTACTTGGTGAGGGTGCTTCGTGGAGTAGAGAGTAACCAGGGCGTGTTGCAGCGCTTGAGTCTGTGTGTACCGGACCGCTACGTGTGGAGGCGGCGCAGTCCGCCACTGCTACTGGTACCTACAGCCAGAACTAACTTGCTTGCCAAGGCACCCCTCACCAGAGCTATCCGTACCATCAACATCCTGCAAAAGCAGATCGATGTGTTTACATGTTCTTTGGGTGAATTCGCAAGGCTATTATTATTTATTTTATGCTACAAGCAAAATAATTTGTAATTTGTGTGTATAAATATATTAATGTGTTATAGTAGTGTATTCGTTAAGATTTATAATTATTTATGTAAGTACTTTGTTATAAAATGATATTGTACCATATTTTGTGTTTTTAATTTAATTTAATTGAATGTTGCAATATTTATATATATTTTTAAACTTATTTTAGTGTTTTCGACTGTTATTGTATTGTATAAAGTTTGTGTTAGTTTAAGTTTAGTTAAGGTCTTATTTATCGCATTAGGGTAAACCCTGTAAGGATAGAATAAGTTTTTTGATGAAAATAAATAAATAAATAAATAAATTAGCACGAGTTTTCAGTATTTGAGACGTAAAGTAAACTGGAACTAAAAATTAGTTCCTTCTTCGCACACCAGGGGCGATGTTCCATTTTTTCATACAAGAAACGCTGTAAATACTGTACAGTAAAAGAGTGAAAATTCGTGCTAAGGGTACAGTACCCTTTGCGAAGAAGAAACAAATTTTTTCCTTGAAAATTGTCAATTTGAAATTGTCAAAGTTCCAGTTTAATTTACGTCTCAAATACTGAACTTCCGTGCTAAGGGTTCAGATATCCGCGGGCATGCGGGCAGCGAGTAAAGGGCAACTCGCTGCCCGACCAAGGACCATGCCCGGGTCGACGGCGCGTTGTGTCCCACGCGCGCCTCAAAGATCGTCAGCATAATGACGGGGCCCCCCTCTCAGAGGGCCAAAGCCTGCCGGGGTCGCGGGATTATTCCCTTACCGTAACCCCGGAACTTAACAGGCTATGAAGGACACCGTGGATTTTAGTCAGTAGAAGTCTGACAGTCCCTCCCGCCCTGCCCGGGGTTGGAGGATTCATTTGATGATTTTACCACGCTAAAAAAAAAAAAAAAAGGGTTCAGATATAAGGTTCTGAAACATTATTTTTATTTTAGATAAGTCTTCAACAGATATTTATCTCTTTGTGGTAAGGCGGTATTTATTAAAAATAACATGTATTAAATCAGCTTCCTGAACTAACAACTTAATAAATTATCATCGTCATCAGCGGGAAGAAGTCTACTGATCAGATGGACAACCGCTTCCCACTTTGACTGCCTCGCCGAATGAAAATTTGCCACATGCATTCATCACATGCCCACGATTCTCACGATGTCTTCCACCTAGTTTCGAATTGTCTACGCTGCTTCTTCCGGTTTGTGGTTAGCAACCACGAACTTAAGAACTTTCCAACCCATTGGTTATTGCCAGTTCTACAAGTGGTGTTGCCTGCCCATTGCCACCTGGTTAAAAATACGAAATTTTGTGGACAAAGGTCGGGATGGAGATAGCAGCTAAGATAGGTTATTTATTTGAATTTCATTTCATTTCATAATTCATTTGAATTTCATTTCATTTCATCATCAACATAAGCACAAGTATTTGCCTAGTGGCAGATCAAAAGTTATTTAAATCTTCAAAACATTCTTCAAATTCAAACGTGACCCCGAAAAGAAAACAACCCAGAAATAATAGGATTTTCCTGAAAATTACTTGTAAAGTTTCATTTGATGGTAGGCCGTTAAAAAGTATAATCTTTGGAATGACGGAATTTTCAAAGCAACCGGCCTTTATCTCCTTGATTTATTTGAAACAATCTATTTTCTGTCTTGTGGTTTATTTGAAAAATAATCGTAATTATACGAGCAAGATATTGAAGTACTTTTTGAAGCTATAATATTAAAGGTCGCAATAAAAAGTGTTTTTATTTACTATGGGGAAATCGGAAACTGAAACCTAAACCTAAACCTTCTTCTATTTTAATTCGCTTTGTGAGAGTGGGCCAAAATCTATGCGAGCCCAGTGTGAGTTAAAATTTCGCATCGTAACGTCAAATTTTTGCTTATATGACATGCCGGTTTCCTTCACAGTTTATCTGGCAAAATATACCTATGTATGAATTAATTGCCTGACTGCCTTCGCGAGATGATAGGCGTTAAGTAATGTTTATATTAAAGTAAATCAACAAAAATAGACCAGGGTTATCAAAATTATGATGATAAACTCTGATTGACTATTTGTAATTAAACAAAATCAAACCTTTATTTCTACTACCGAATCGACCTTTTTTTTGGTCCAGTAAACATGTTTTCAGCTAGGTTCTTAAGGTTGACCACCTACTAAAGTCACAAAAGTTTTAAGACAGACTTGTCTAACAGACAAACACTAGGGGAAAACGAAACTTTTTAATCTACACATTTAATATACAAACATCTTTGTTTGGGTTAATTTTTTTCAGTATATAGCCCTAGACAGTTTCGTCGTTGGTGTGCACGCTAAAACATATGTTAAAGAGAATCCAACATTCATCAGTCAAACTTTTCGGCTTGCAGTTTCTATGGATATTAGACAACTTTGTCTATGAGACTTTTTGTTCGAAATGTGCGCGGCTTCATAAGTTATAGTCTGTCTTAAGACTGTTATGGCTATAGTCTGCAGTCAGCCTTACCTATTCAGTTACTTTGTACCAAAATAGTAAAGAAGATTATTTGAAATCAACTGAAATGGATGAAATCGATATAATATACTCGTAGCACAGTAAAGTATTTCCTATATTCGGGTAAAATGTCAGGTCCTTTTTCTCTTCAATAGTTAGTTTTATGTTTATTGTTTACTTCCGACCCTGAGCTTCAGAAATATGTTTTTAGAGATTCTCAAAAAAAGACGACTCAATTGGAAAGGGATCGTTGATAAAATGTCAGTGGATTTTGATTTGTTTTTGAAATTGTCTTAGTGTAGTTTCAATGGGGTGCTATGACAGGAAACCTCCACGTGCGCCCGTGGACTGGAGTTCCTTCTCGGATACGTCCGGAGGGAAGACCAGTTTTTCGGGCCGGTGCACCCTGGGATGCGGGCAAAAACTCTTCCTTAGGCACTGTGTGCCTAAGTGGTCTCTTTGCCCGTATGCGAATAGCCTGTCGTGTGTATGCTCCAACGCGTGTCCCTCTGATCAGCAGAGGGCACAGCGGCGGAGCGGGCTTGCGGACGGTGAGTGATGGGTAGCTCGCCGTCCGA
Organism: Agrotis segetum; assembly: GCA_036375495.1. Taxonomy (NCBI): domain Eukaryota; kingdom Metazoa; phylum Arthropoda; class Insecta; order Lepidoptera; family Noctuidae; genus Agrotis; species Agrotis segetum. The sequence goes on from JAQSVV010000033.1 coordinate 1,166,923, forward strand.
CCAAGGACCAAGCCCGGGTCGGTGGCGCGTCGTGTTTCGCGCCAAATGCCTGCTGGGGTCGCGGGTTTTTTCTTAACCCAGGTTACCGTGGCCCCGGAACGTAAAGGGCATAGGAAGGAACAAGGGTGGATTTTAGTCAGTAAGAGTCTGACAGTCCCTTCCGCCCCACCCAGGGCGGGAGGACTAATTTGATGATTCTACCACCTAAAAAAAAAAAAAAAGTGTAGTTTCAATGGTCGCGGGACTTATCATATTACCGTGACCCTGGAATGTAAAGGGCTATTGAAGGACCCCGTGGATTTTAGTCAGTACGAGTCTGATAGTATGGGCTGGGAGGACCCATTTCTTGATACCACGTTAAAAAAGAGTGTAGTTTTAATTGAATATGAAGCCAAAATATACCGGCGTGGTTGGTTGACGTTTGACGTGCATTGCATGACACAGTTGTAACATTCTGCTTGCTTTGATTTGACTACTACAAGACTAAAACAGACAAATTGTCTAGTGGAAGACTAGATCTAGTGACAGGGAGGTAATCCTAACCTAGAAAATTACTCTGATAGGCTGATTTGAGAAGTCTAATCTGTTTTTTTTTCCGATATGCGCCAAATGATTCATCCATTCTATCCATTCTTCAAAGAGAGAAAGAGAAAAAGAGAAACTGGCCACTCTGTTAATTCAATTGCCCTTTGCGTTCCGAGGCTGTGATAACTTTTTTAAACATTTCGCCCTATTGCGCGTCGTCACTTTGCATTATTACTAGTTTAGCAATACGAGTAAAAACAAATTACACGCAACCATGTTGTAATCTCAATATTAATTTTCCAAAAGACAAAGTCAAAGTCAATATTAAGTTTTATAAGGGGACTTAAACCTTTGATTTACAACTAAGGGTCATTTCACATCGAGACGCGACGCTACACGCACATTCCAATTTAACGACTCAAATCTAACTTGATTTACTACTTACACAATCTAAAAATCTTTTGCCTACACTTTTTAAATTCTTGTCAACTACGTTATCACCGGTAATAACATCGTGCAAGTACACATTAAAAAATGCTTACAAAATAAAAACTACTAAACCAAACTGATTGGAAGATCGAGAAGAAATGCGCGAGGAGATTTTTTATAGGACCAAATGACAGATATACTACAAAGAGAATCGTCAAAATTGGTTCACACAGTCGTAACTTACCAGGTAACAAATACAATAAATAATACAGTTGAATTGAGAATCTCCTCAAAAAGATACACATTCCCAGTATCGTAGCTTAGCATCGCGTGCCGTGGCGTCTCTGTTTGTACTGACCCTAATACAGTATTAAGTAAGTTTTGCTCCGTGAACTTAAACCTAACATTTACAAGTAAGCTCTTACTTATTATTACCTGCCAAATACAGACTGGTAAGTCAGTAACTTAGAAATTCTATCGTTCAAAGGAAGGGAAGTTATGTTTAAACTTATGGAAGTAATGAAAATGTAATGGCATATAAGGGAAATTAATTAAAGGCGCTCATGGCTAAATAATTACAGACGCACAGGCCGATCCTCCGGGTTAAGCCGCGCTTGCCGAGGATGGTCTGTGAATGGTTAATCATCTGTCGCAGCGAGTTTTCTCAAAAGCACATAAAGCCCTTCGGAACCACCGGCTGCCATTTGTAGATCTTCGACAGCCGTTACTGTTAGTCAGAAGCTCTAAAGTCTGACAACCAGTCTTACCATGGGGTATCGTGTTACCCAGTTACAGGGTTGTGGAGGTCCGATAGGCAGTCGCTACATGTAAAATACTGATATTGCTGATATACTGATTACTGATTTACTAATTTACTGAAAATACTGATATACTGATTTACTAATATTGATACAGCTGCATCTAGTTTGACTGGAACCCGAACCTAATATAGTTGGGAAAAAGGCTAGACAGCTGATGATGACATAAGAAAAAATTATTTAATTAAAAAGTCTTTGTAGACATGCCCACAATCTATTTCATCACCACTGCTCTCAAAATGGCGAAGGAAAAACCTAGTGAGGAAACCGGCATGTCCTATAACCAAAAATGCGAAGATATATGACATCTACCAAAACCGCATTGCAGAGATCGCCCGGAGGACACGGCGGCGATAGGCGGAGACTTCTCGCGCCCGGCATTGGCTGCGGTGCGAGACGGAGTGGGAAGCGGTCGCCTCCTTCTGCGAAGCAGTAATGCTCGCGAAGGAGGAGGCGCGACGCGTGCGAGAGAGGACAATGCCCTCCGTCCGCCCCACCCGCGGTGGTGGACGCCCACGGCGACAGACTTCGCAAGACGATCTCCGGCCACCGTAGGCGCGGGCATGAGTCAGTACAAGTCTGACAATCCCTCCCACCCTGCCCAGGGTGGGAGCACTCATTTGATGATTTTACCACGTTAAAAAAAAAACCGCATTTGGACTGCGGATTGCGGCCCACCTCTCTGCGAGAGGAGGCTTGTGTTCCAGCAGTGAGAACATTATAGGCTGATGATGAGGTATCCTGTGACCAGCTATAGCATGACATACGGGAAATGGATATGCAGATTTAAAAAGGAATTGAAGATTTATTTAATTCATCAGTAGGTAGGTAGATGCTTACCGGTAGAAAATCCGAAGAGTTGACATATCGGAAGGTGGCGACAGGTCGAGCGCTCCAGCCACCTGGAACACTGGAATCGGCAACCAGGCCGATGACTGTGAAGTTACCCTCGGCGTCGCCTGCGCTGTCCATGTTTACCTGGTGAAGGAAAACTATGTTTGATAACAGGTACGTTGATTGTGGCGCAGGATTTGAATCTGAGACCTCCCGATTCAGAACACTGGGACGGTCTTGCGAGTCGAGCTATCGCTATCATGCTCACAAGGGTCGTATTCTTCGTACACGTTTTAAATTAACAAAATGAATAGCCCTTTAGACAAGTGGCAAATGATAAAAAAACGGCCTGTATTTTTATACATTTTTTTAATCCTTCACTATGTATTTCTCCTGTGTCGTGGATGCGTTTATAAATATATAGAAATTCACTTAAACAAACAACCAGACCCGGGATAAGTACCTAAATATCGTACAAATATCGGATCGGATCGAGCCGCTGTGCAACATTTGATCGCTCATCCACTGCGCTAACCGTGCCTTCAATAGATTTTCAACATTATTCTTTGGAACATAAAGTTCAAAATCTATTAACGAAGCGAATGAATGAAAACGCTCTTTATTCTTTAATGGAGTTATTCATTCATCATCATCAGACCCATCAGCGACGCTGCATACCTAAATGGTGACAGCGACTGATATAGCAATCCTATAAACCGGATCTGGCTTGATTGTAATCGACACCGGATTGCAGCGATATAATGACGACACGAATAAAGGGCTTCGCACACAGCAGCTATAATGTAAAGATGTATATTATAGCACGATACATCTCATTACATCTTTCCATAGAAATTCAAAGATGCAAAAATATACAGTATAGCTGTCTTGTGTGGTCTCTTGACGACTTCTATGGAAAGATGTAATGAGATGTATCGTGCTATAATGTACATACTTACATTATAGCTGCTGTGTGTGAAGCCTTTTACCCAGATATTAAACAACAAATAACTCAAATCTGTCATAAGTAATTTCATATAGCTGTTCTTGCATTTTCAGAGTCAAAAAAAACATCAGAACAACAAACACATTTGTAATAGATGAAAAGCTTATACCTAAAATCGCAGATTAAATACGAGTAAATAGCAAAATAATAACTATAATATAAATGCAAAAGTAAGTTTGTTTGTTTGAATCGATCATCTTGAAACTTTACATATACATTGTCAGGTGCACGGAGACGGACATTTCATCCCGAAAAAGTGAAGGTGAGCTTGAAAGTTATTGTTATTTTTCAAAAAAAAAAATAACAATAACTTTCACGTGAGAATACACGCCCTGAATTGATTGTAAAATTCTAAAATAACGCGATTGAATCCGCAGGTAAAAGTAAGTTCGAAATTCAAAAATAGATTTTTGATTTAAAGCTTGGTCTAAGTTAAACCACGTTTTGTAATAAGCCGATATAGTTTACTAGAGATTAAAATAGTATTGAGCCTAGAAAGAGGTCGGAATTAAGTAGTAGTAGAGTTATTTTGGTACATGCATCGAAATGTTGATATTAATATGGATCTTTACGGGATTTCCAATAAAAAATTTAGTATGTTAGAAGACAATATACAGATAAGATTAGACAATTAATTGTGTAAAAGGAAATAACTCATTGATATTAAAAATCACGGGATTTTTTTGCTCTTTAATAGTAATTCCAAGATTTGGGGTAAATCCACTGTATTCTTTCACTGTATGAAACAAGTGTAAGTACATGAATAATTCTTACTTTAGACGTATGATAAATAAAATAATATTCAGATAGTGTTTCCACGAGTTTCGTTATCTTTGGCATTTGCCGGTGTGTGACATTAATATTTTTTGCGACTGTGAGTTAAAACTGAATTCGTACCCCTCTATTAATTATTCTAGCTTGAAGATAATACGAGCTATCTATCAATACATACAAACTAGATAACGTAAATATGGACCCGCAGATCAAACATTAGAGCTAGCGAATGTGGGTCAATCTTACTCGTGGTAGCTTTGATTTGTTTGTCAAACAGATTCCTAGTTACTACGAGAATCTACGACCGAGATATACTTACGCAAATTAAGAATTAGTTAAAGTATACCTCAGTCAGTTTCATCTGACTATATAGTAAACTGTATGTAAATATGGCTCGTTTTGAATGGGTAAGCTAGGGGATACATACGTAACCTCAACAATCAAAATATCAACAGTTAAAACATCAACACCGTAAGACCAACGATTCAAAATCTCAACAATTCAGAATGTCAAGTGTTAGCTTTATTTTCGTTACGGAATTTCTTAACTCGGTCGTCGTGCTCAGAGCCCGCGACAAAAGCTTAAAAGATAATGGTGTACATAATAAATGACAATCAGCCCAACTTTAGATAAATCCAACTCTAAATATCCACAGATACACCTAAAAGCTTTAAAACAAATACAGTTAGCCCCGTGGGGATCGGCAGAACTCCACGTGTGACGATCGAGGTTTATGAATGTAAACAATTGAAACATATTCCTTTTGCTTTATCTACTAAAAACGTACTATTCCCTATTCAAGTCCTTGTTTACAATTTCTGTTATTTAAACTATGTTTTTAAAGTTTGAATTGAAATTATTTTAGAACGACTAGGGCCTGCTATTTCTTTTACAAAAAAGTAAATTAGCCTTTTCATTACATTTTTTGTTTTTCTTAATTTCGATTAGTACACAGCTGAGCAAAAACATTCAGATGTGGACGACTATTAAATGTATGCCAATATTATATGTACATATATAGATTTAAATTCTGTTTGTATTGTAAATTTGAATGTAGGGGGTAATCTCTGGAAATAATTATCAATTTTTTTTTCTGGTATAAATAGTCTGCATTGTTCATAAATTCTATAAATTATATTATAAAACATGCAAACTACTCGAGCTCTAACAATATTCATCTAGCAAACAGGAAAATATGCTACGATGAGAATCAACATAATGCGCCGGGGTCAAATCTATGTATCATTATCATCAGCCTATAATTTTCCCACTGCTGGGACACAGAACTCCTTTCTGTTGAAAGCAGAGGGGCATAATCTACCACGCGGGCCCAGTGCGGGTTGGTAGTCACAAATCTTTGAATTTTTGGTTCTAGGACATGCTGGTTTTCTCACGCTGTTTTCGATCCTTCTCAGTTCGAGATCTAAATCTATGTATAATAAAATAATAATAATATTCATATTCATATCTTTATTTGCATTCCATAATGTTAGTTTTACAGATCTTATAATAGGTTTAAAGCTAGGTACAATTATGGACCCTGTAGGGCACAGCAAAGTATAAAAAATTAAGTAATAATAATAATCCACAACTATCACACAACGCCCGCCGCCGCCGTCTAGTAAACTATCACACAACGCCATCTAGTCCAAGCTAAGCAGAGCTTGTGTTATGGGTACTAGACAACTGATAAACACACTTATATATTTCTAAATACATAAATAATACCAGACAAATGTATAAATATTTGGAAACTAAATAGTGGATGTAGAATAATTATCTTTACGCAAATTCACTCTCTTTGCGAATACAACGCAATAACTTTATCTTTTTGAAGGTCACCGACGAAGGTCAGAGGTCTTTAGTGAACGAGCTCCAAAGTGAGATCCCTGAGAGCTTTGTTACTTAGAGTACGTCACTTCCGGCTTGAGTCAGTCAGCTTCCGGTGCAACCATTAAGCCAGACTTAGCACTCACTGTAACCTTCAGAAAGTAAAGTAATTACTTGGCTTAAAGTTTTTGAGAACCTAACCATGTGCTGTCAACACTATGAAATAATGAAAGTTTGTTTTATTATGACTCTAACTTTTGTCTTGGCTCTGTACGTACAATCGACAAAGTGGAATCATGACCCATTTTGACAATAAATCGTTTGAATCCGTCAAATTGACAAAGATCAAAGTCGTTACTATGGATATGTATGTTTCCGCGAATGTGTACCTTGTTGTATTTGAATGTCTGTAGGAAAATGAGCTTATGGTGGGTCATAATTCCACTTTGTCGATTGTACCTACTTGATTTTACCGCTTTGAACTACAAATATTGAAACTCACATACAACTAAACTCAGAACAAGTTATTTTCAAGACTGTCTTGCCAAATGTGTCAATTTTGTGACAAAAATCTTGTGTTATTAACCTCTAGGGCCCCAAAGCGCCCCAATGGCACAAATTTGTGCCACCAAACCGACGATTTTAAACTGTATTTTTGGAAAAATAAGTCTTAAAACCGGCCAGGGTGGGGTGGCACAAAGTTGTGCCACGGGGCTTTAGAGGTAGGCGCTCCCTCTCTGGGAGCATTCGCGTGTAATGTTACATTATAGATTCGACTTTGAGCATTACATTACAATACTAACTCCCTGACTGACGAGCATTCGCGTTCATTAACCGACGAAAAAAAGGAGGAGGTTCTCAATTCGACATGTATATATTTTTTTTAGTATAGATTTGATACCAAGGTGCGCATTGTGATGCTCGGTTCTCCTACTTCACTGATCTAAACTCGTTTTGTATCATTACAAGTTGCGCATTGTGAGGCTCAGTTTTCCTCCTTCATTGATGAAATGCTCGAATCTGTAACGTCACATTGCATGTACGAGTACCAAATGCTCGCGGTGAGGGAGCGCCTTAATATTATAAAATGCGAAAAGTAAAGATGGACGTCTGTTATTGTTTCACGCAAAAATTACGTAACGAATTTGGGTGTTGGGTAAATACATAGTTTATAACCTGTATTTGTGATAATTTTTATCCCGATTTTATAAAAAATACCGAGTTGTAGCGGGCGAAGCCGCTTTTAAGAGCTAGTAAAAATGTTTTTGTTCTTCCATCGTACTTGTTCGTACCAGTTCGAGAGAATCTTTTCTGTACCCTTAGCACGAATATTCACTCTTTTACTTTACAGTGTCTTTCCAGTATTTACAGTGTTTCTTGTATGAAAAATCGAACAGCACCTCTGGTGTGCGAAGAAGGAAATAATTTTTTCCTTGAAAATTGACCATTTGAAATTGTCAAATTCCAGTTTATTTTATGTCTCAAAATACTGAAAATTGCTTAGTGTAGTGAACCAAATGAGTATCGTTCTTGTAGAACATCCGTACATATCAACTTCACTCATTTAGCCGAAAACTTTGTATTGCCATATTACGGCAAAACTTTCAGTCGTTCTTTTCACGTGTTCCTCGAATTTCACGTAAAATGTTATTTTTATTAAATTCCTGTAGCTTCTTGCTACAAGAAATTTTTATAACAAAACTTTTAGAAAACATGTTTATAACGAGCATGTTCTTGTGTTGTTCAAATATGTGCGTATCTTTCTTTCGCAAAGTCTAATGCATGACGTCACCATAAAACATGCATATTTAAACTTTTGGCTAGAGAAGTAAAATATCTTAATTTACATTGTTATAGGTGTATTATGTTTCCTCATGTCTCACCAAGAAAGAAAGGACAAGGGATTTACTTTTTTTTTATGCAGTGTTTTAAAAATAAGAGCTTTACCTAGACTCTACAAGGTGGATATTAAATAGGAAAAACAATGCCAATAATGATGTAGCTATTTATCATTGTACTGACAGTCGTGTCGGCCCACGGCTTAATTGCCAAGAGCCTCAACCAACATCTAAGGGGGCTCTCGTTAGGCAGCTGGATCAAGGGCCTGATTCACAAAGCAGTTCTTTTGGATACGGCCGTATTCTTAGGAGGTTCCTTTCTATTGAGCCCTGACTGCTGGTAGCTTGGACTCTGTTCCCGATACCGGTGGGCCGCTTGACTATTATTTATATACTAGCTATTGCCAGCGGCTTCACCCGCTACTACTCGAAAGTTATCCCACGGGAACATAAAATCGGGATAAAAACTATCCTATGTGTTAATCCAGATTATAAACTATGTGTGTACCAAATTTTAGCCAAATCCGTTCAGTGGTTTTTGCGTGAAAGAGTAACAAACATCCATACATCCATACTTACAAACTTTCGCCTTTATAATAGTAGTAGGATTTATATTTTAACACGTTTTATGTTTATTTTTTTGTTTTTTTGTGAAAATATTTAAAAATGCCTAGTAAAAAGGAAAAAAATAAAGGATGTAACTAATAAAATCGAAGAAATTATTTTCTAATTGATTTTATTATTATTGATATACCTATAACGTTCCACTCCACTTCACATAATGTTTTCACAAAAAAAAATTGCCTAAAGGAAAAACAAGATTTTATTTTTTCTATAATAATTAGATTTTTCCTGCCCAACGGGCATATAGTATCATAAAGTAGATGACGGCGGTTATAAAACCAAAGATATACTCGTAGTTTCCGAAACGTAAAATCAGGTAGTAAATACAAACGAAATGACTAGAATAAATTGAATAGAAATGGGTCCTGAATCTTAATAGGTACTATTTCTACTACTAAAGATATTTGTGTCTTTGGCTATCTCGGATTATACAAAATAATTTGCAGAACCTTTTATCCTAAAATTGGGCCTGTGACTGGGCCCAAAAACGCTTCTTAGTTTTAAACACTACTTTGGGACCATAATTATCGCAAAAACCTATACTCACTAAGTTTATAACAGGCTACTGAAAGACACCGTCGATTTTAGTCAGTAGAAGTCTGACAGTTCCTCCCGCCCTGCCCGGGGCGGGAGGACTCATTTGATGATTTTACCACGCTAAAAAAAAAGTGACTATATGTAATATCTATAGTGACTAACATAACTCCCAAAATTAATATTGTATCTATATCCGAATGGATATATATCCCGTTCCTTTGATTTTTGAGGCGAATTCAGTTGTTGATTGTTTACAGATAAAGATCGACATTAAGCTAACAACCGAGATGGTAACTAATAAAATATATTATTAACTAGCACCCGCCTCGGCTAATTGAACTAGCTACAGCTAGCAGGGGTTCTATGACAGGAAACCTCCATATGCGCCCGTGGACTGGAGTTCCCTCTCGGATACGTCCGGAGGGAAGACCAGTTTTTCGGGCCGGTGCACCCTGGGATGCGGGCAAAAACTCTTCCTCAGGCACCGTGTGCCTAAGTGGTCTCGAATAGCCTGTCGTGTGGACGCTCCAACGCGTGTCCCTCTGATTAGCAGAGGGCACAGCGGCGGAGCGGGCTTGCGGACGGTGAGTGATGGGTAGCTTGCCGTCCGACCAAGGACCAAGTCCGGGTCGGTGGCGCGTCGTGTTTCGCGCCAAATGCCTGCTGGGGTCGCGGGTTTTTTCTTAACCCAGGATACCGTGGCCCCGGAACGTAAAGGGCATAGGAAAGAACACGGGTGGATTTTAGTCAGTAAGAGTCTGACAGTCCCTTCCGCCCCGCCCCACCCAGGGCGGGAGGACTCATTTGATGATTCTAAAACCAAAAAAAAAGCTACAGCTAGCAAATAATAATTATTACTTACAAAATTTTTCCTCATCCATATTTTTCTGTTGGAAGCGTATCAAGTTATGCCTTTGCAATTATTATTGTGTAATAAGTATTGTTTATTCGTTTTCCTCAAATCAACGAATATGTGGCACTCACGTGCCCCTGCCAACCGTTCGTTATATAATGATATCTGACATAAAATGGTATCAAATAAAGGCTTCTCAATATTGTTTTAGGTTGTGGTGAGTTATGAATCTTATTTAATTTTGCATTAGCGTTTGATAGCAGCTTTGTTCGCGTTATAATTAATTCGGTGAAACTTTAGACCATATATTATATTAGATATCATATGAACGTTACTATCGTTTTCTTTTGGAAACTTTTCAAACAGTTCTTTTTGACAACCTAAATGCAAAATTTCAGTGATTTCGGCGTGAACAAACAACCTAATTTTCGCATTTATAATTTTATAAGCTCCGCTAAAGAGCGCAGTTGTAAATTTTTTGTTCTGTGAAAATCAATGATATTTTAAATAAAAAGAGGTAGATATCGCACTAGCACGCACAAATTGTTGAGGACAAAGTAAGACAAATTGTTGCTCTTTACTATCCCTATCTCTTTCTATCTTAATACGTTCCGCATTATCTATCGCTGTCGTAGTTTTAAATTACTATAATAACAACGCAACAATTCTGAACGCCATTCAGTATGAACATGTCGTATCTTTCTTTATAATATCATTGGTGAAAATGAACACTCCGGGTAGAGCGAAAGGAACTGTCAAACTCTTACTGTCTGAAACGTTCCGCGTTCCTTCACATTCCCTTTGCGTTCCAGGGCCGCAGTGACATTATATGACAGTCTCACGATCAATGAACTAGCCCCCTAATACATAATTATAAGATATTGCTTTAATTATAATAAATTTATTTGTTCACCTTTGAACTTCTGACAAAATTTGTGAGGCTGAGAATTACTTAATAATTCGACCCTGGTATTAAATAATTAAGACAATTTACGCTGTTTCAGGGCTCGTGTACTCTCGTGGGCGGATGGGAGCGGTCCCAAATGATATTAATCCTCAATAGATTGGGCAATACAAACAATTTAGTAAAGGTCCACTATACATATTTAGAGAAATTAAAACCGCAAAATAACTTATTTTTGTAATTTTACCGTGAAGATATATGTAAACACGAGCACCTACCTCAATCTGTCAAATTAAAACTAAGGGATTTGCCAAATTACGTTTTAGTGCGACATTCTAATAATATATTTCTTACATAAATGCGTTCAAATTCCTCTAACTTATGTGTCTGTCTATCTTGTGGTTCTATGATTACTCTGCCATTCATTTTATTGTAAGCAAAATATCAGTTTCTACCTGAATATCAGTTTTTTATTGCTTTGATCTAGCAGACTTCCATGATAAAACAAATCAACATATTCGATTTCAATTCCCTTCATTAACTTATTTTGTGAGCTTAGTAACAGTCAACTTGATACTTATTACTCCTGTTTGTTACTCTAGTAGATTCCTTGTTCAACTATGTCAACAGTTTATACAACAAACGTCTTGTATTCAAGATCAAGTCAAGTATTTTTATTAAATAAAGAAAAAGTTAGTTTTTTTATCTATTTCGAAATAGGTTCTCAATTCAAAATCAAAAGTAATTTATTCAAATTCGGCTGATTTATCAGCCCCCCCTTCGACACTTCCTAGTGTTTTGGCTGGGGAGAAGAAGTGGCGGAACAAACTCCCCAGCAACACATCTGTCTGTAGGGTTAGAAGAACCAAGATTTAGAACATTCGCATTGTACATTCCAAAATTACAACTCAATCGTGACTAAAAGGCACATAAAGATAAACTAGGACCACCGTAGTAAATAACAACATAAATAAAACAAAATTAAATTACATGTAAGAAAACCAAAGATCACCAAGTCGACCAGTCATCACAAGCAGCACCCGTTTTTATATCTAATCTAATTTAACGATTTTTATGACGTTTTAAAATATTAATATACTCGTATTACTTCTTCTCCTTCAAAGGTCACAAGAAAATTCAATCGCTTACATAAACGTGACGAGTCATACGTGGGAGGATAATTTAAATCCATCGCGTCACATAGGTATTAGATAGATCGTAGTAGATGTCGTAACATTTATAATCCGAGATTCCTCTGTGCCTCGAAAAGCAAATAAAACCGTTGGTTCCAGTTGTCATTTGTAAATATTTGACAGTTGTTACTTTTGTGGGGTATTGACACGAGCCGATTTTACGGTCGCGACATGATGAAATGACAATTCGACTAATTTTTGGAAGCGATGCAACTATGTTTCAAACGCGATCAGTTAATTAAACACCTAGTTTATTGCGCCCTATTACTCACTGACATTTATTAAGCATACATACAGGGTGATTTTTTAGTCACCATCCAAATTTTAATAATCTTTGGCGAAAATCATTGAATACGTGTTTTTCCTTTTTGTATCAATCAATACAAAAATATCGAGATATCACGTCTCAATGTTGTCTATAAAAAGTTAATGAATCTGGACACCGCGCTGTGATGTGTCGCTCAGGTGTAGCGCCCAAGTAACAAAAATTGGTACTATTATAGACCTGAGAACGTTTTGGAGCGTGCTAAAAAGCTCCACGATTAGTACTATAACGATGTTGTAAACGTTTACAAAACGCCGAATAGGCCCCAGTTTTATCACTAATTGATTCTATAAACATTACATAAAGGCTCTCACGGTGATAAATCAGCTCGATAGTTGAGATGTAAAAGTGTAGTGAAACGCTTTTTAGTAATAAAATAGAGCCACAAGTGCAATAATGTCACGAATTTGCACTATAAAAGTAACCAAAACATGTTTAAAGTGCTATTTTGCACTGTAAGCGTGTTGAGATATCTTTCCTGACACTTATATTATTCATAATTTTTTGTTCGTGTTGTGTCAGTCGTGCTCCTCAAAATAACAAAAAAAAAAGTTAAGACTCATATCATTTGCCATGTTGCCTAACGTATATCATTGTAATAAAAAAAACATGCAACTCTGCCATAACTGCCATAACTTGCACTTGCGAAAATAATTGTATCGTTAAAATCATTATGCTGATTTCGAATTTGACTATGTGCCCTCATTATTTTCGTGTTTTAATTAAATTTTAATTAATAAAATAAGGACTTGTCCCGAATACGGCACCTATAGTACACATTGGCTCCAGCTGTGCTACTAATGTGCTATCGCGGCAGAAAATAGCGGCCATATTTTCTAATTAGGGGTCCTTGTCCAAATATAAAATAGTGAAGTCAAAATAAATTTCTTTGATGGAGTTGCATTAAATACACACTAGGGCATAATTTGGGATTGTAGTTGTAGCAATCTAAAGCCACGAGTCGATCAAAAAGAGCGCGTCACAATCGACATTAAGAAATACTAGTGCTGTAATTGTTACTGAAAAGCCATTAAAGGTCCAATTAGTCCATTTATGATCAATTTCAGTGTTTTTATGTCACGCTTTAGTCTCGTTTCAGTAACACCAACTCAATTTAAGAGCTATTTGAATTTAAGATTTAGCAATTGCGCCAGGAGTCGCTATGGTACTATTTAGTACTATAGAAGAGTTTTCATGATTTTTATAGAACTAGCCCCTTAGCGATGTTGAGGGAGCTTTTATGAAGCTAAACGATTACGTAATGGTTGTGTAAGTTACTTTTATAGTGCAAATTGATCCTTTAATACGTAATGGTTGTGTAAGGTACTTTTATAGTGCAAATTGATCCTGTAATAGCGTTTTCAATACTGCTACAGTCCTAGTACTGTAAAAATTATTTTGACGCATTATTAGAGCAAAATAGATACATAAAAGTGTCAGTAAGGTTGTCTATAGTACTAAATAGTACCAAAATCGTTTTTTTCATTTCTATTACAGAGCAACACTTTAAAGATTCTTTTGTTTAGCCCTGTAAGCGTTCTAAGAGCTATATATAGAACTTAAATGCTCTTTAATCTTATAGAACCAAAATGCTTTGTTATAAACGTTTATAGTACATGCAGTCACAATGGTTACTGTTAAAGGCCTACTATATCACTCTTTGGTGATAAACGCCTAGGTTATAGAACCTATTGTTACTTGGGCGGGGTGGGGTGGGGGGTCAGCGGGATGCGCTCTGCCTGTTCCATGCATCGGCAAGTGTATATTATTATCGTTTAGCTTAGTGACCACGCAGAGCGGATGCGAAAATGATTTAATCTGACAATTAGAAGTGTCGATTTTTTTTCAAAAATAGGGTTTGTGATTGATACGTAATGCCTAGAAAAATTTTGGACGGTGGTAAATGTAATGTAGGGTATTCATAATTTGTGTCTACTATAAATATGGTTGTACACCCGCCGCGTCTTTAGTCAATAAATAGCTACCGAACGAATCAATAGTTTTACTTAACGATACTACAGTGGCGACGAGGATGGCTAAATTCGGTGAATTTGATATGAAGACTGGAAGCTGGCAAACCTATTGTGAAAGGCTGGAGATGTATTTCTTGGTGAACGCAGTAAAAGAAGAACTAAAACTACCGACGCTTATAGCATTCATGGGTGAACCGGCATACGAATTATTAGTGAACTTGTGTAGCCCGAAAAAACCGGCGAACATGACCTTGACCGAGGTCGTGAAGGTCATGCAAGAACATCTGCAACCCAATCCATCGATTTTGGCAGAAAGATTTAAATTTCGACAAAGAAGACAACAGGCGGGTGAAAGTATTTCGGATTATGTAGCAGAATTGAAAAAAATTACGCGGTATTGCGAGTTCGGCACAAGTTTGGACGATAATTTGCGAGACCAATTCGTGTGCGGTATCATGAGTGACCTGATTAGACAGCGATTGTTTGCGGAAGGAAACATAAAATTCATCAAAGCAGTATCGGTGGCGAGCGCTTTGGAGGCGGCGGAGCGGGATGCAGCCGCTGTAGACGGGCGAGGCAGTGTCAGTGGGCCAGCCGCGGCCGACGCAAACGCTGTTGCGACGGGACTGGAAGGTTCGAGAACTGTTACGGTGTCGCGGCGTAGTTCAGTAGCATATGATCAAGCGGGAGACTTACATCGCATGCAAGTGAGAGGATGTGCTGCGTGCGGGGATTACCGACATAATAAGATGGAATGCAAATTCGCAAAGTACCAGTGTAGTAAATGTAAGGAGGTTGGTCATTTGCGTCGGATGTGCCAGGAGAATGGTACAAGTGTCAGCGGGGATCATCGAGACCGCGGACGATCGCGGGGTGGCGGAGCAGGCAGGGCGGCGCGCAGTGGCGGCCCGGGCGGTGGAGCGTACCGCGCGGCCAGCCGGGGCCACGAGCAGGCGGGGAAGGCGCGGCCGGGTGCACACGGGCGGCCCGCTATGCACACGTTCGAGGCACATTGGGAGGAAGACGCGGAAGATGAGGTGGAGGAAGAAGAAGCAATTTATCAAATGTCGTTAAGTCAATACAGGCCGGTGAGCATGAATATTTTAGTAAACGAGGTTATGTTAACAATGGAAATTGATACCGGGTCTCCTTTATCTTGTATCTCATGTAAAACTTATAAAGAATATTTTTCGAGTATACCATTATTACCATGTAAACTTTCAGTCAAGTTTTATAACGGGAGTAAAGTTCAACCAATGGGCTATCTAGAAGTGACCGTTACCTATAAAAACCATAAAAAGAATTTAGATTTATATGTATTTGAAACGGGGAGTACTACACTTTTAGGAAGGCAATGGTTATCGGAATTAAATATCAATATACCCCCTATAACAATAAATAACGCGAGGTTAACAAAGGAGGATTTAACGGTTCAACAAAAAACTAATATTGTAAATAATATCTATTCTAGGTACCATGAATTATTTGATGGCGGATTGGGGCGTTTCACGGGCGGTCGAGCGACATTGCATTTACGTGAGGGTGCCGTGCCAATATTCTGCCGCGCGCGACCGCTGCCGTACGCACTGCGTGCGCGCGTGGATGACGAGCTCGAGGCGATGCTGCGCGCTGGCATCATCGAGCCTGTTCACACCTCCGACTGGGCCACACCACTGGTAATTGTACATAAGCCGGATGGCGCTTTACGTTTATGTGCTGACTATAAAGTTACTGTGAATCGTATGTTGAGAGTTGATAAGTATCCTGTGCCAAAGATAGATGATTTATTTACTAAATTAAGTGGTAGTAGGTATTTCACAAAACTAGATTTATCTCAAGCGTACAATCAAATATTACTTGATGAATCCAAGGATTTTACAGTTATTAATACACATAAGGGTCTTTTCAGATACAATAGATTAGTGTATGGACTCGCGTCGAGTCCGGGAATTTTTCAAAGAATAATGACTCAATTGTTTGATAAAATACCAAATGTGACAATATTTTTGGATGACATACTCATCACGGGAAACACGATTGAAGTACACATAGATACAATTAACAAGGTACTCAAAATATTGCAAGAAAATGGCCTAAAAATAAAAAAGGAAAAATGTGATTTTTTGAGCAAAGAGGCAAAATATTTAGGATTTATTATTAGTAGGGAGGGCGTGAGAGTAGATCCAGATAAGATTAAACCCATTATTAAAATGTCTTTTCCGACTAACGTATCCGAACTGAAATCATTTTTAGGTATGGTCAATTTTTACGGAAAATTTATTAAAAATTTAAGTTTCTCTTTATCTCCATTTTACGAGTTATTGAAAAAGGGTAAACACTGGGAATGGGGTCATACACATTCACAGGCATTTAATAAAATAAAAAAGTTACTGATTAGTTCAGAAATATTATCACACTATGATGAGTCACGGCCCGTCATAGTGACGTGTGATGCGAGCTCTCGGGGCATTGGCGCGGTGCTTGCGCAGCGAGCGACCGACGGCCGTGAGTGTCCCATAGCGTATGCGTCAAGGACACTCACCGCCGCGGAATATCACTATAGTCAAATACATAAAGAGGCCTTAGCTATTGTATTCGCCGTGAAGAAATTTCATCAATATCTTTATGGCAGACCATTCGTGTTAAAAACAGATCATAAACCTTTAGTTAGTATTTTTGGATCGGAATTAGGAATTCCAAGTATGACTGCTAGTAGGTTACAGAGATGGGCGTTAATATTATCAGCCTATGATTTTAAAATTGAATATGTGAATACAAATTCAAACACGGCAGACGCTTTATCTCGATTAGTAGAAAGTTATAAAGCTATTAGCGAAACAGGTAGTGAGGAAGTTCCCGAACAAACATACCTTCACTTCGCTTCGGATGCCTTGTTACTTAAATATGAGGATATTAGGAAAGAGACAAAAAGAGATCCAATATTAATGCGTGTATTGAGCTATGTGAGGGATGGTTGGCCTAAAGAAATAGAAATAAAAGAACTTAAGCCTTATTTTAATAGACGCAGTGAAATATATACTGAGTTGGGTTGTCTTATGTGGGGTCATAGGCTAATAGTGCCAAGAGTTTGTCAAGAGAAGGTTTTGAGGGAACTACATGATACTCATATGGGGATAATTAAGACTAAATGTATAGCTCGGAGTTACGTATGGTGGCCAGGAATAGACGAAATGTTGGAAAACCTGTGTCGCAACTGCACAGTTTGCGCAGAAATGGCCGAGGCACCAGTTCACCATGCACCGCAGCCGTGGAACTGGCCGAATCGTCCTTGGACTAGGTTACACGTAGATTTTTTGGGGCCTGTTCAGGGACACAAGTATTTAATTATGGTTGATGCAACTTCGAAATGGATCGAAGCATGCCCGGTCACTTCGACAACGGCTAAAGCAATAATAAGTAAAATTAGAGAAATATGGTCACGTTTCGGTATACCAAAACAATTATTATCGGATAACGGGCCTCCTTTTAGTAGCGAAGAATTTAATTCATTTTTAGAAAATAACGGAGTAGAACATGTATTTTCCGCACCATACCACCCCGCGTCCAATGGTTTGGCGGAAAATGCAGTCAGACAGTGCAAAAGAGTAATTAAAAAAGCGGTGATTCAAAATATTGACGTAGAACTTGCCCTTCAAAGGTTTTTACTGGTGTACAGGACCACTGAACATAGTACCACAAAGGAAAGTCCGTCACAAATATTACAAGGCAGGGTATTAAGAACTCGGTTAGACCGACTTAAACCGTCGCGCGAGAAGCAGGTGGCTGACGCGCAGCTCCGGCAGAAAAATGGGGCAGGAGGGACGCACCGCGCTCTCGAGGCGGGGGACGAGGTTTGGTGCCGGGTGTACCAAGGATTAAAAAGGTGGGTAAGTGGTACGGTCATTCAGCGCTTGAGTACCACAGATTATCAAATAAGACTATTAGATGGCACAGAGATACATAGGCATATTGATCAGTTAAAGTTAAAATGTAGGGAAAATCAATCTCAACAGACGGGTGACGTATTGGTCAGCACAAAAGTAACGCCCACTAATGCTAACCGGTCATTAAGCAATGCATTGGTCTTTCCGACAGTACCGGTTCCAAAGGTATCTACGGAGGTGTGCTTAGGTGGAGGTGTGGGAGGTTCGGGATGCGATAGGGATGGGCAGGCACATTTAGATCCTGGGGCAATCATCGATTCATCTGAAGAGGTACATGAGGGAGCCAACAGTGTAACCTCGACCGCCGGTGAAACGCGTCCCGTTAGAAATAGGAGACCTCCCCAAAGATACGGTCAGCCCTAATGAAGTTATGATTATTCTAGTTATAAGTATGCATTAGTTGTAAGTTTGGTAAATAGATCTAATTATGTAAATAGATTATAAGTAAGTTAATAAACAATTATTGTGTTACTTTTAAGTTAGTAAATAAGGGTGGAGGTGTAATGTAGGGTATTCATAATTTGTGTCTACTATAAATATGGTTGTACACCCGCCGCGTCTTTAGTCAATAAATAGCTACCGAACGAATCAATAGTTTTACTTAACGATACTACAGTAAAAAAATCACCCTGTATAAGATGTTATGATGTGTATCAAATCCATGCTTATGTGGAGCGGAAGGGTCTATCAGACTCTATTTATTGACTAAAAATCCATCCCGTTTCTTCAAATGCGTTTCCGAGTAATGGGCGACTCGCTGTCCGACCATAGACCACACCCCGCACATCTAGACGCACGGCAAATTACCATCCTTACCATATTGCTATAATACCACCAATTCGCACTAAGAGTTTCCAAACGTCTTTTATAATGCGGACAGCGAAGGAGTGGAACTCTCTGCCTGCGTCTGTGTTTCCGAACGCATACAACCCTCTTCAAAGTTAGAGTGAACAGGCTTCTTCTGGGTAAGCTCGCTCCATCGTCGACCTTGTCTTAGTCATTCCTGACCTATGTAGATTAAGGTCATGAGCAAAC
This sequence comes from Agrotis segetum, assembly GCA_036375495.1. Lineage (NCBI taxonomy): Eukaryota > Metazoa > Arthropoda > Insecta > Lepidoptera > Noctuidae > Agrotis > Agrotis segetum. The sequence goes on from JAQSVV010000033.1 coordinate 1,186,365, forward strand.
CCATTTCATATAAAAAAAAAATAAAGAAAATAAACGAAAGACTAATTTCAAACGCAGAATCTAATTCGTTCAAAACAGGGTTTAGTAGATTACTGTGAGATTAAAAATTTGCTGAAATCACGAAGGAAATATTCGTAATATGATGCTCTTAATCCAAAGAAAACAAGGCAATTAGGGAAGGATTTCGCGCAATATTAGAGATTCACGTTGGTTTACAGAAGGCAGTATTATATTATTTCAGGAAGTTGATTGTCCCTCAACATTAAGTGAAAAGTGAAATATTTTTCTTTCCGAAGTTGGTGATTTTATTCTTTATTTCATTGATTTTTTGGCCACCGACTTCCGAAAGAAAAGTTAATTAACACATATTGTGGTTGTTTATGATTTCGATTTTCTTTTCCTTATACGTTAAAACAATTTAATTAATTCATAAAAAAAAACAATGAACCAAATCAGAAATAAAAAAAATGCATGAAACAATATAAAAGTCACGCGAATCGGCCCAAAAACATCGCAGTAATCGGGGTGCATTTACCATAAACAAAAACCGACCTCCTCCTTTTTGAAGTCGGTTAAAGAAGATTCATTCGCTAGTTACATTATCTTAAAATAGACTTTGTTATTCTGATTACTACGTAAGTTCCAACAAGATAAACTAATAAATCAATGCATAGCAAAGCCTACGACGGCGTAGCTGTCGTGGCGGTTTACCACATAACTCGTAGCTGCGTAGCAATAACAGATACGAGTATCTACGCCGCGCGCCGGCATCGTAGCACTCACAGGAAATTTAATTGTAGTATTATAATTATAATTGTTTACAAATAAAAATTATGATCGACCAAGTCAATGATTTTAAGATTTGTTATTTAATTCAACAATATCTGGTTGACCGAGCTTCGCTCGGTTTTTAAAATGTCTATATCTTGGGAACCGAGTTTTTCTCGAACCTTGATAAATCGATTTCTTGAGCCGAAAAACCCCTAATCTGTAACTTTAATGAAAATCCTTGAACCCGTTTCCGAGATCCTGATTATATATAAATAAATATACAAGAATTGGCCTGGCCTGTTGGTCTAGTGGTTAGTGACCCTGACTGCTATGCCGGAGGTCGTGGGTTCGATTCCCACCCAGGACAAATGTTTGTGTGATGAGCACGATCATTTGTTCTGTCAGTGTCTGAGTGTAATTTATCTATAATATGTATGTATTTAGAAATATATAAGTATGTTTATCAGTTGTCTAGTACCCATAACACAAGCTCTGCTTAGCTTGGGACTAGATGGCGTTGTGTGATAGTTGTGGAATATTATATTATTATATATTATACTAGCGACCCGCCCCGGCTTCGCACGGGTGCAATGCTGATATTAAATACACTACACAAAAACCAGTAGTTTTGATTTATTCATTAATGCCCGTGGCCCGCACGCGTTAAATTTGGAGTGAAACAATCCCCCTTTCCCTATACCATGAAGATTTCCTGCTATCTTTGGAATATCTAAATTCATACACTACATTTTTACTTATTTATTTTTTAATTTTTTAACTATTTATTTTATTTTTACAACATATTACAGAATCACTACATAGTATAAAACAAAGTCGCTCTTGCCGCACCGGGCGGCCGGCCGGTACCGCCGCAAACGCTACGTCCCGCAATTTTTGAATCTGTAATATCTTCGAAAATATTCACTTAAATCATACGGTGTAAAATAGATCTATATTAAATCAACAATGTATTCAAGGTATTTAATTGGTTAAGAATTAATGCTGTAGTGGTTAAAATCGCTTCGAAAATTAGCCATTATTTGTCGTAAAAAGGAAATGACAAAAAAAGTTATTGTGGGTTATCCATAAGAGATAGACATATACCATCGCGGACCTTTCTGTAGACCTTTTCAATGTGTACAATACTTAGTACATTATTTTGATAAAACTCGTAGGGTTCAGCCTGCGTTTGCAATGTAAGCGGAAAAAATGTAATTATTTACGACATCACATTAGAAACCTCAAAAATAACAGTACTTCTCCACTATTTAATGGATGTTATTATACATATAAACCTTCCTCTTGAATCATTCTATCTATTAAAAAAAACCGCATCAAAATCCGTTGCGTAGTTTCAAAGATTTAAGCGTACAAAGGGACATTGGGACAGAGAAAGCAACTTTGTTTTATACCATGTAGTGATTAATTGCTCATTTAAAAATATTAGATACAGGCGAGTGAAAGTGACAGAGCTATACAAGTCGTCTAGCGCCATCTCGTTCACTCAATGGAACAGGCCTGGTATTAAGACGTTGTAATACCCCCCCAGGTCTTCTCTTCCAATTAGACTAATGAAGTTATTGAATATTTTTTATTGGAATAAGCAGAACCTTTTACCATGTACACTTTTATCGGTATTAATAAATCTAGTTTATGTTTTGAGCCGTGGTGACCCAGTCGTATCGGCTCCTACTTACGAGTTGTAGACCGTTAGTTTGAAACCAGCCAGGCTCATTTACATTGTGTAATTTATTTCATCATCACTGCTCTCAAACGGTGAAAGAAAACATCGTGAAGAAACATCCATGTTGAACCAAAAATTAACCAAACTGCACTGGGCCCGCGTGATGGATTATGGCCCATCTCTCACAGAGAGGAGGTCTGTGTCCCAGTAGTGGGAATATTATAGTCTGATGATGATGTATATGTTTTCTGTGCGTATAAAAATAAATAAATAAACAATAAATCACATTCTGAAATATCAAAATCATGTAAATAATATACTTACACGTTATATCTGCTGAAACCTTTTGTTATTATATGTATAGGACTACAACAGCGTCATCTAAATTATAAAACACTAGCACTTTGCCCGCGACTTCGTCTGCGCGTGATTTTAATTTCGAACTCAGTGAATTTAATTTCCGCTCACCCTCCTTATAAGAAAATCTAAAAACTCAATACAAACAAACAATAAATCGTAGTAGACAAACTGATTTTCCGATTTACACCCCGTTAGGGGTTGATTTAAGAAATGTAAATAAAAATACGCATCCTTTATTCGATTGAGAGATAATTTATGCCCAGTTTAGAAATTATCGAAGCAAGCAGTAAATCCTTACCTTAAAACTTAATCAACCCTTTTCAAAATTTAGGGGGTGATTTTCGAAAAACCCAAAAATGGAGTTTTGAAAAAAGAATAGTGTCCATCTTTTTTATTTACTTATACTCACATTCATTCAAGTTTCATGTTTATAAACCCAAAGAATAAGATTTTGCATACAAAGGTTTTCACCCCTTTTCACCCCCTTAGAGGTAGATTTTCACAAAATCCTTTCTTAATGCTTATTTACATTATAAACTGCAACTATCATCCAAAATTCAGGTTTCTACGTTTAGTGGTTTAATATCCCCCCTTAAAACTTGAATACCCCTTTTCACCAACTTGGGGGGTGAATTTCGAAAAATCCAAAAACACGTGTTTGATGAATTCTTATCTAGTATATAAATACTGATTTTCAAATTCATCAGCTCACGCGTTATGATTTTTCCATACAAACTTTAACAACCCCTAGATTACTAATGGAGGGTAGTTTAAAAAAAATAATGGTGCTAATCTTATTTACTTACTTGTGTTCTCATTCGTGGTAAGTTTCAAGTTTATAATCCCAAGGAATAAGATTTTTCATACAAACGTTTTCACCCCTTTTCACCCCCTTAGAGGAGGATTTTCGCAAAATCCCGTCTTATTGCCAATCTATATGGTAGACTGCAAATCCTGTCTAAAATTCAAGTTTCTGCGTTTAGCGGTTTCGGCTGTAGTCGTGTCAAAAGAAAAACCCCTGTTCTTTTATATATATAGATAATGGATTGCTCCGCATAATGCCAACGTCGACGTTTACGAAAATAGAGTACTTCTGCTATTTTTATCCCTCACAACGCGATCTTATTTGAATTTTGGAAAGAAAATAAATTAAACATTACAAAAAAATGGCCTATCTAGCGTAGTGACTATTTTTCTAGACAAGAAAACGTCCGAAGTTTTGACAAGGGTCTAGATTTCCAAAACTTAAAATTTAGTCCTACGGAATGTAAAATACCGTTTGTCAAGAATCAAAATGTACATTAATTTTCTAGACTGAAATGTAAACAGAACTCAAAAACTACAAATAAAAAGAAAATAGTAAAGAAAAACAAAGCTTTTACTCCGATGAGGGTTATTAATTATTTCAGATCGCTTTCTTAAAAAAACTGTCAATCGACAAAACGACATTTTTACGTTGATATAAATTCGTTTTGCAGTTACACTTTTTTTAGACAAGCATTCAACAGATGTGAATATTTTTGTGTTAAGGCGGTTCTTATGGATACCTAATGATTATTGGCTGGTCATTTGCGATTGGCTGGTGATTTGCAGACGGAACAATTGGACTAGCCGTTTTAAATGGTTTCACTCCCGCTGTTTGGCTCCTATATCCTTTCGCGATAAATGGACTACCCGACGTATTTTTTTTTCAATTCGGACGAGTTCATCCTGAGATTATCGCATCCAACGAAATAAACAAACAAAACTCTTCAGCTATACAATTATTAGTATAGATAATCTACAAATAGTTGTACCTGGTCTGGAACTGAGTAGGTAATATTATAAATGCAAAAGTTTGTAAGGATGTATGTCTGTGTATGTAGGTATGTCTGCTACTCTTTCACGTAAAAACCACTGAACGGATTTGGCAAAAATTTGGTAAGCAGATTGTTTATAACCTGGATTAACACATACGATATTTTTTATCCCGATTTTAAATTCCCGTGGGATAATTTTCAAGTTGTAGCGGGTTCAGCCGCAACAGCTTGTTTTTTGTAACCGCACCAACGACACAGTTTTTTGGGAAAAACTTTTTTTTTAATAATGGCCTGATTTCAAAAATAAAGTGGAAACTTACGTCAAATCCCTGCACAGATCTGTAGGTGGTGGGGCGCAGGAGTTTCATGAGAGTGGCGCCATCTGTAGGTGGCAGGCCGGAGCGCAGGGCTGCGGTCGCCGCTCGAGCCCACAGGGTCACTGCGTCGTAGAGATGTGCTGCTTCTATAGCTACCTGTGGGAAAATGAGACATTTATACTTTGTTAATTTTATTTAGATAACCTACGCTTCACTATCACTATCACTATCATCACTACATAGTATAAAACAAAGTCGCTTTCTCTGTCCCTATGTCCCTATGTCCCTTTGTACGCTTAAATCTTTGAAACTACGCAACGGATTTTGATGCGGTTTTTTTTAATAGATAGAGTGATTCAAGAGGAAGGTTTATATGTATAATAACATCCATTAAATAGTGGAGAAGTACTGTTATTTTTGAGGTTTCTAATGTGATGTCGTAAATAATTACATTTTTTCCGCTTACATTGCAAACGCAGGCTGAACCCTACGAGTTTTATCAAAATAATGTACTAAGTATTGTACACATTGAAAAGGTCTACAGAAAAGTCCGCGATGGTATATGTCTATCTCTTATGGATAACCCACAATAACTTTTTTTTGTCATTTACTTTTTACGACAAATAATGGCTGATTTTCGAAGCGATTTTAACCAATACAGCATTAATCCTTAATCAATTAAATACCTTGAATACATTGTTCATTTAATATAGATCTATATGGCCCTTTACACCGTATGATTTAAGTGAATATTTTCGAAGATATTACAGATTTAAAAATTGCGGGACGTAGCGTTTGCGGCGGTACCGGCCGGCCGCCCGGTGCGGCAAGAGCGACTTTGTTTTATACTATGTAGTGATTCTGATATGTTGTAAATATAAAATAAATAGTTAAAAATGTAAAAAGTAAATAAGTTAAAATGTAGTGTAATTTAGATATTCCAAAGATAGCAGGAAATCTTCATGGTATAGGGAAAGGGGGATTGTTTCACTCCAAATTTAACGCGTGCGGGCATTAATGAATAAATCAAAACTACTGGATCGATTTTAATCACATAGGCTATATAATATATACCCGTGCGAATCCGGAGCGGGCTGCTATGTTTTTATATACAACGTTCACAGTTTTTCTGTAGTGTATTTAATATCAGCATTGCACCCGCGCGAAGCCGGGGCGGGTCGCTAGTAATATTATAAAGAGGAAATATCCTTAGCTACAATCACCGATATGCTTAAGACAAACGAGCCATGTCTTTCACTTTCATAATCGCATTTGCGTCGCGGAAGTCCTATTCTACGAAAGCGTTATAAATAAACTGCTAATACCCAACCATACAATTAGCAATATTGTAAAATAGTTGCGTAACAATTTAGATGTACAGTAGAATCCGTTTATTATGACTCCGCTTATAGTGACCAATCGCTTATTATGACGTGTTATAGAGAGAAGTTTGGTTTTCATACAAAATTCTATAAACAAAGTCGGATATAATGACTTCACATTTAGAGACATGCCGCTTAGTATGACCCATTTTCAATAAATTGTGTCCAGTAGATGAAGTTATCGACGTGATACATAACACCTTCGACAAAGTTTTCGGGAGCGTCACGTGATACCCGACGATGTTCGGTGCATGCATGGCTTTTTTGAGGCTCAGTGGACAATAGATAGTTGAATTAGAAGATAAAATTGACTTAGTTCTATATTTTCTCTAATAAAATAAATACTTACATACTGACAAAAACAGGAGGTTGTTTATTTTGTACAAAATGCTTTGTTTGACGTCCGCTTAGTATGACTTGTTTATTATTTCCCTTCGATGTCATAATAAACGGATTCCACTGTACATTAGTTTATTCAATCTATCAATTGCTATAGCTCACTGTGCCTAAGGCCGTATACAGAAAGAAAGCTGGAAACTTATAAGCGCTTAGGCACTTGACAGCAGTTCTACACAAAGGAAGCAGGTTTGTATAACAGCAAAATTTAGCACTTTAAAGCTTAATATTTCACAAACAAATTTTTTTATCAAAAAGTTGTTAATGGAAACTCACATTATTTTTTAAAGACCTATTTAATGATACCCCACACTAAAGGGTACGCGAGAAAGAAAAAAAACATTCCCACTTTACGTGTACAGGAGGTACCATAAAAAAAATATTTTTCGAGTATTTATTTTACCACTTTTTCGGCACAACAAATCCATATATTTACACCAAATTACAGCTCTCTAGTACTGTGCGTCTCTGAGCTAAACTGCGGAGAGACGGACGGACGGACATGGCGAAACTATAAGGGTTCCTTGTTGACTACGGAACCCTAAAAACCATCTTCTAAAAAAACAAATATGTGTAAAATAACTCTGAATGAAAAGTTATTTTTAGAAGTTTGGTGACTTTGTTTCTTATTTATAACAATTTACATTTATTAAAAAAAAACAGAAACGTAATAAGTCATCAAAGACTTCAAAGTTTTATTCGAAATTGTTAGAGGGGTTGAGAATAAGCATTGAATTCTCCAATCTTCTTAAGGAAATTAATTAAATTAATCGATTAACGAGACCGTATTGTTTTCGTCAAAGAGATATTAAAAGAAAAGTGCTTTGAAGTAACAAGTAACACAATTTTAAGTTGAATTAGAAGCAGAAGAAATAAATTATTTATTTATGCTGCTGGCAGTTCGTAATATGGCGCTACAATTCACCATCTTTCTTCCAAGTGAGTCATTGAGTCACTAAAATGGTTCGAACAGCGTATAATTTATAAAAATAGGGTCATATCTTTGATATTTAAGGTCGATTTTTCCATAGTCAGATAACCTTTATCTGAGGAATTAAAATAGCGGTTTGACCAAAGACATTAAACTATATACGAGCAATAGACGGGACATCACGAAGAAATTTGTGATTCAAAACTTTTTACCAATAGGTAAAAAGTCCCTCAGTCTAGTAGTCGCGTTGCTATGCAACGCTTAGATAGTGCTACTGACGCACGGCATCAACAATTTTGTATGACAATTTTCCCAATGCCCGCTCTATAGGTTCTTTTAAATCTCTTTGGGTTTGACATACTCGTATTTTCCATAGATAAGCTGTCAAACCGCCATATTTATTTCTCAGATAAAAATTATTTGACTACTGAAAAATCAGCCCTTAGACTGCCCTAAAAAGGAAAACAAAAATTTACAAATAGCTTGATAAACATGTTATCCTCAAGATAAAAATGTATGTTTATCAGAAATCGCGGACGGTCATCATCTGTCAAAAAAAGATAATTTTTAGTTTAAATATTTTGAAAGGACGTTCATAGGAATGAGTAAATCCCACATCATCTGTCAACAAATGTCAATTCTGTCATTTTAATTTTAAATACTTGCAGGAAATTCATGTTTATGAATTCACTTATGCTTTCGTCGTAGCAATATGTTCACAAAATCCACAAATACTCGTATTAGCAATATTATTAGAGTTATTCTTCTTTTTCAAAATCACACTCAATTACGTGTGTTGATTTCTTCCAAATCACTCTATTATGACGGTTTTGTGTTTTAGCTATAATGCAGTTCTTTCACTGTCAAGTCGGTTGGTCCGTTTACGTTTCTCAGCCTCATGTTTTCAACCCCAGCACCTTCATCTATGTTTCATCTACTCTACGGCATATAAGGTTCGCCCATTTTCTATAAAATTATAAGTTAACCTATAAAATCGCAACTTCTAAATATAATATCTCCAACACAGGACTACTTTGTATGACAAACGGTTAACAAACAGTAACTGTCTCAGAGCTTGTTACTGGTTGACCTCGACAGCGACCGGTATAGCCGACTGTCCTACTTATCGCGTTGTTATTTTCTATTGCTTTTGTTCTGTTTCAGGACATACATTGTCGAAATTACAGTCGGGTATATCTATTTTTGGTTTGAAACACTGTTTGGTGAGACTTAATTTATTTTGGTCTCGTTTTCTGTGGAGGTTTTGGTGTTGTCCATGAAGTGTAAGAAAATTTAAATATAAAGAACGATGTAAAGTTTTCCTTTTCTTGAGAGGCTTTATTGTATTTTCTAAAGCATTGAAGGATTTCCAAAGACTAATGATCCGCACTCTATGATTCAATCAGGGACATTGCAGGTTAAGTTAATTCAAAAGCTTGCTTATTCTGGGGTCACTCTAAAAACACAATTTTATTTACAAAGAAACAATATAGGGCTTACTCAGATCAAAGAAATAGGCAGATAGAATGCTCAGAACACGCGGGGGTGCTATGACAGGAAACCTCCACGTGCGCCCGTGGACTGGAGTTCCTTCACGGATGCGTCCGGGGGGAAGACCAGTTTTTCGGGCCGGTGCACCCTGGGATGCGGGCAAAAACTCTTCCTTAGGCACTGTGTGCCTAAGTGGTCTCTTTGCCCGTATGCGAATAGCCTGTCGTGTGGATGCTCCAACGCGTGTCCCTCTGATCAGCAGAGGGCACAGCGGCGGAGCGGGCTTGCGGACGGTGAGTGATGGGTAGCTCGCCGTCCGACCAGGGACCAAGCCCGGGTCGGTGGCGCGTCGTGTTTCGCGCCAAATGCCTGCTGGGGTCGCGGGTTTTTTTTCTTAACCCAGGTTACCGTGGCCCCGGAACGTAAAGGGCATAGGAAGGAACACGGGTGGATTTTAGTCAGTAAGAGTCTGACAGTCCCTTCCGCCCCACCCAGAGCGGGAGGACTCATTTGATGATTTTACCACGTAAAAAAAAAAAAAAATGCTCAGATCACGCGAGTGGGTCCACCAAAGTTAATACAAAATCAAATCGAATTACGTTCCATAATGTTTTCTTTGTTTTTGAGAACAACTTTTACAATGGTTAAAGACACGTGACGGCATATTTTGGCAAACAACAACAACGACGCGCAGCTTGGTACAACGCGTAGCTTGGTACTGTCGCGACATTGTACTAGATTTTGATATTGATAATTTAAAATGTCACTTACGGGATATCTTCCGTGATTGTTAATGATTTTGAGTTCCCACGGAAGATATCCCGTAAGTGACATTTTAAATTATGAAAATAACCGTGATAGCCTAAAACAGTGATTTTGATTTTGTATTAACTTTGGTGGAACCACTCGCGTGTTCTGAGCGCTCTATCTGCCTATTTCTTTGATCTGAGAAAGCTTCTAACAAAAAAAAAAAAATTGTCGCGCGCAAGCCCGCGCCTACGGTGGCTGGAACTCGCCATGCTATTTCTGAAACGGTACGGAAAACTATTGCTTTTTTGTACTTACCTACTTTTTCCCACTCTTAAGCAACGGCCCCCATTCCTTCCCCCCCCCTCGATGGTGTGCCTCTTCACGGCAATTCATTATGGAAACTATCCAAAGCATCACGCTATCTTCTGCTAGGCCCTTTTTTTTAGCGTGGTAAGATCAAATGAGTCCTTCCATCGAGGGCAGGGCAGAAAGGACTGTCAGACTTGTACTGACCAAAAATCTACGGTGTCCTTCAACAGCCCTTTACGTTCCGGGGTCACGGTAGATCGGTAGTCACGCAACCCCGGAAGGATCTTCTCCTAAATTTGCCGCCATCGTAATCCAAAATAAAAGGAATCCGTAACTCGAGATTGGAATCCATATTTGCTTGCAAACGACATTTGAGTTAGTTCCCGTGTCCTGACCTACCTCACGATATGACCTATGATCCCTTTGAGAGGTTTCCTATTTCCGTACTTACGTGAAGGCTTGGTGCCCTAGTTTCATATGCGTATTTACTGAGCTAAAATAAACATTAGGTACTTGCCTGCTTTACTTTCTGGGAGTTCGTTTTGCATATGGTTCTCTAAGTTTTGTTAAAGTTGCGAGTTTATGAACTGAACAGGTGGACTTAAAGACAGAATAGTTCCAGTGTAGGAAAGAGACAATGCTATACAATTTTTCTAGCATCATCTCGTTCCCTCACAGGAACTACTCTGGCTATTTATTTTTCTGTAATACAGATGATATACAACGTGTAACGTTAATAGCGCAAAACCTCTCGTGGGGTAACTCAGCCCATGTTACTGAACATATTTGTTCTAAGATTTTCGGAAATTCACAAAAAAAAATTTGCTTTTCATACAAAATGAGAAATTGATCGGGCCCATCAGTATGTTTTTTTTTTTGTGTGAATTTTCAAGTCTTAGAACAAACATTGTTCAGTAACATGGGCTGAGTTACCCCACAAGAGGTTTTGCTATTAACGTTACACGTTGTATTATGTGCGGTCCACATCTAAATAAAAATCTAATACAATTATTTTATTTTTATATGACAATTAGCATTGTCATATTTCGTAACGCCACAAACTCAACAAACTTGAAAACTTTCATTGCTTTTATAACAACAATTAATCGAGCTGACGAAACTTTTTACAGAAGGAATAAAGTATTGTTTTTTTTTACTTTTCCGTCACTGGATTGGTAACGAGCTTTTACAAAAAAATATTCAGGTGGAAGTATTGTATGAAGGAGTGGAAAACCTAATACTTATGTAAAAAATAATGAAACACAAATCCATTTGATATTATATACGTTAAGTCAATTTTGTTACATAAGTAAAAAAAAAATTAAAAATATCAGTTTTTGACTTAGCAGAACACTTAAAATGTTCCAAATTAAAATTTAAAAGAAGAATGGTCCAATTACAAACTAGTTAAAATAAAACCACAAACTCAAATTCGTCCACAAGAGATTTCACTATACATGGTGAAAGACAACGCAGTACTGACCTGCGACAACTCAATTTGAGTTGCACTACGTCCTACGTCCCAGTCATATCACGTCTAGTTTTGTTTAGGTGTCCTATTTGTATGAAGGTTCTCAGAAATTTTGTTGGGAGGACTAATTTGTTTGTTTTTGATGCAAAGGTATACGTGGAATATTTCATGAGAACGAAATACGTTGCAGAAAGTAGAAATGCCAATAGCACATTCCGTCATTTATGTTCACTACGTCGTCGGTAGAGTAATAAAAGATGAGTTAGAATAGGCTAGTTGCCTAAAAAAATGTAATTAGTCCGTCTTTTAGATTATTTAAAAATAAGGGACACGTATTTTTTTATTTGTAAATTAGACCAAAAATGACAAAGATATATAGCCTATTAAAGTTACGTGTGACGTCACGATGCGTGGCATTTTTCGCGCAGAGTGACGTCACAGGTAACTAAAATAGGCTATTATCTTTGTTCTTTTTTGTTTAATCGAAAAAAGAAAAAATACGTGTCCAATATTTTTTTATAATCTAAAATACAGACTTAATAGAATGTAATTATTTTGACCCTGGAAACTACCCTATTATAATACCGTTTTTTTTACCACAAAAAGATTAAAGATCTGTTCAACACTTTTCTTAAAAAATTAACTGCAAAACGATTCTTAAATCAAGGTGAAAATTTAGTTTTGCCGTTACATTTTTTTTAGACAAGTGTTTGCTCCCGATATTTCGACGTTGTTTCAAGCCCCTTATCCCACAATCACGGGCCTTGAAACAGACAATAGCAGATATCCCAAAAGTGTCTTTTTAGCATCTTATACCGTGACTGATTGTCAGACTTGGCAATCAGTCACTCATCAGGTAACCGTGACCCTGGAACGTAAAGGCCTATTGAAGGACACCGTGGATTTTAGTCAGTACAAGTCTGACAGTCCATCGCGCCCCGCCCTGGGTAGGAGGACTCATCTGATGATATTACCACGAAAAAAAAGAACCTACGATTTATCCAGACTAAGTGGCCATAACTACGCCACCGTAGGTACGAGCATGCGGGCGGCGAGTAAAGGGCGACTCGCTGTTCGACCATGGACCATGCCCGGGTCGACGGCGCATTGTGTTCCACGCGCGCCTCAAAGAACGTCAGCATAATGACGGGGCCTCCCTCTAAAAAGACAAAGCCTGCCGGGGATGTGGGACTTATATCATTACCGTGAACCCGGAACATGAAATGATATTGAAGGACTGTCAGACTCGTACTGACTAAAATCCACGGTGGATTTTAGTCAGTACGAGTCTGACAGGCCCTTCCGACCCGCCTGGGTGGGATGGCATCATTTGCTGATTTTATCACCCTAAAAAAAAATGGCCATAACTAAAAATTCTAAAGTTAATTTCATTTTGGGACCCCGAATCCGGCAGCTCATTCTCAGTAATCGTACTTGAACCACTTAACCAAAGCTTCTACCTCATTCATAGCTAATATCCAATTATCTATTCACATTTAAACAAAGAAGCAATTAAGTATCTCTTTCTTTCCACCTCTCTCTCATTAACACTTACTAACTATGAATGTGAACACCCACCGACTACATTGTTTCCGAACAATCGCTTGAATCTCAATTAACTTCGTAGCTACAAAGTTAGTCTCCGTAAATAAATTACCGGGGAAATTACGGCGGCTACAAAGTCGGCTGATACGATTACATACATTTTACGTCGTGAGTACGTTAATTGTATTCCTTTTGTTTTATAATGACAGAGAATAAGGCGATTCTCAAACGACATTATGGTGAATCATTCCTTCAGCCGCAGCTTCTAGAGCAGTGGTGGCCCAGTGGTATCGGTCCCGACTTACTAGTACGAGACTGTAGGTCGTGGGTTCGAACTCGAACCCCGCCAGGCGCATTACTTTGTGTAATTTATATCATCACCACTGCTCTCAAAACGGTGAAGGAAAACATCGTGAGGAAACCGGCATGT